>JBAJFG010000080.1:0-1200000 GCA_037903475.1 Ancylostoma caninum
ATGTGACCACCGCAGCGTCTGGGAAGCCAAGAAAAGGCTGCATCTACACGATTGCCCCAGCTGGTGGATGGTATTGCCGCATCCCTTGCGGAATTTTCGCAGCGACTTCTTAGTCACGGCATCCGTTCGTTTCGAGAACATCTGCACTAACAAAGAGTAAAAGCTTCAATATATCAAGGCATGACATTGTGTAACCAATCAACAAGACACAGATACGGCCCGCCATGGCCCAGTGGTGTGGGAGACGCTAAGATAGAGTCCACCGATGGAGAAAGGGCCCGGCGTGGATCAGTGGTGTGGGGGATGCCAGGATACGGTTTACTCGAAGTCCGATAGTATTGAGGATGCCAGGATGCGAACCCGCCCCTGGAGAACGGATCCGGCTTGTCCTAACTGTGAGGGGAAGGCGCCAGAATACGGGTCCACCGATGGAGGAAAGCCCGCTGCGGCCCAGTAGTCTGGAAAACACTCGGATACGATCTCGCCTTGTCCAATAGTGTGGGGAACGGCAAGATACAGTTTCGCCGATGGAGAACGCGTCTGCGTTAGCCCGGTAGTGAGGAATACGCACGAATACGCCATACGATGGAGAACGGACTTCTCATGCTCATACTCAACTCGTAAGAAGGACTTCATGTTTAGGCCCATTGGAAGATTGGTTCTGCTTCTTTATCAATTTTCTAGAGATTTGGCAAGTGTGAAGCGTTTGCACATGTCCCAAGTGGCTGCCCCACCCCACTTTCTAGCGTCCCGAAGGGGCGCTAGTAATTAAAAATTAGCAAATTAAACATCGTTTCCTTGGTTTTCGCATCAAATGTCACTGCATTTACAGATATATGGGACCAGACAGTTGTACGAAATCGCTTGGGGACCCCGTGAATAATATCGTCCGATCCCTCTTGAATTACCATAATCCAAAACCACTTACTGTCTATTTTAGTGAATGTATTTTAGTGTAACGCGTGTATTATATTATTGGAAAATATGGGAAGAACACAAGGGTGTCAAATGGTGAATAACAAGTCCAAAGTAATGATGAAATTGAAGTAATAGAACAAATCTAACAAAATCGTTCAGTTTTCCCAGAATGTATAGTTTAGCTCCTACGAGTGGAGGGCGATAGCCTTCATTTCTTAAGCGAATAAATTAGTTAGAAGATTTCTCCTGCTTCGAAACATGGGGAGGACGTAGTCTGGGGGAGAGGGAGAGCCGACATATTCCCGAAGATTGATAAAAGTGAGAAGATGTGGGGAGGGCTTTCAAGGTGCATGCTAATCTGAAGTATGGAAGTGTTGACCCGGACCACGATAGAGCGAAATGGCGTAAGAATACCCAAGAAGCGAACCCCTCCAACAAACGGGACAGATACTAAAAAGAAGAAATGAGAGGAGGATTGGCTTGTAATGAGAATGGCGCACAGTTCGGTGACAACGCGAAAGCAAAAGATATTTCTTTGGAGTCTTTGGACCCAGTGAAGTGCAATAGTGTCGTTCTTTTTAACGTAGATTCGTTGGTCGTTTGCATTATTAGAAGCTAACTCGCATTGCAGAAAAGATTAAGCGCGAGTCAATGGGCATTAGCGGAGACAGTTCAGCAAAATATGAGTAATTTGAATCGTCCACATGTGAAAACCACAGCACTACTCACCTCTCTAGCGCCTTTTCCACGAAAAGAATAATGAAAGAGTCCTTGTTGGAACAGTAGTGGCGCCTGAGCAACCATTGATGACGGTGACGTCAAACAAGCACTGATCTGAAAAAAAAAGATCAGACTGAAAGTTGGCAAGATCGGTACCACTGATAAAAGAGGTATTCTCTCTTGTGTTGCAGGACAAATAAAAGATACCAAAGTAAAGGATCCAACGACGATGCAAACACTCACAATGTCATTGTATACTTTCTGCAAAATCGCACTAAATTTGCTGAAAGTCCCAGTGCGCAACATTGAGTGTGTTATTTGCATACAGAACCTGTTTTGATAATCATCCTCCTTAGAAATAATTCATTAGCTTCTCAGAAAAACAAAAAGCAATCTTTTCCAAAAATGCCACCATACCTGTCGCAAGTCCGGTGACCTCCTCGGCTTCTTAGGCGGAGATGTGGCTGGCTCGTTGTTTTCCTTGGCAAATGAATGACTGGAGTCAGCCACGATTGCTTCAGCGATGACATCATACAAAGTTGTGAGAAACTGCTGCAAAATTCTAGGAATAATGTGGAAGAAGGCTTTTAGATAGCGCAAAATCCGACGATCATAAACAGACTTCTGGTTTTTCATCGAAGAAGAATTCCACCATAGCACAATCGGTGAGGAATTCAAACATAAACAAAGAAGTGGAAGCACATTCAGCTACTGGCTACGGTTCTATTAGCCTATAAAATAGTAACTCATGGAATTGCGCTGCGTGCCATTGCGCGCCCCAATGCGAAGAAGCGCGCCCCGGCAAGGCGCGAGAATCGAGACGATTTTTGAATTGTCGTTCTGATTCCTTATATTATAGATTACCAGCATAAGAAGGCCGAAGGAACCATAGATCCGATCCTGCCCGGATTTCTAAAGAAAACCGAGCAACTCTGAACCGAGCGCATGGAAGATCAAGAGCCGTACTACTGAACAAGGTCCCTTCCGTTTCGATAGGGCGGTCTGGGCCTCGCACCTCTCAGGTTACCAATCTCGTAGTCTCAAGATGCCACTAGAAGCTCTTCTGGCTTTGATCCAAGACAAACGTGCTACCGATGCGGGAGTTCGAACATCTCCCGGGAGACTGCAAGCCAATATAGCAAGCATGTGGCGGTCGAGATACACCACATACAGGCGGAAAAGGTCAAATGACTGCCCCGCCAAGAGGCGATATTTGGACTCGGACCTCCGGATGCCGCAAAATCCAGAATCCAAAGAATTTGAAATTTCTTCCTTTGCTTTCCCCCTGGTTACTCTCGTCATCACCTACACTACCTACTTGATCAACACTCATCTCGCTTCTTCAAAATCCACCTTCATCCGCATCACCAAAACTTTTGTCGTCGTATCCAGAAATCCTTCGCCGCCAAAGTGGTACAACTAATTTGTGATATTTCCATTTTTTATTGCAGTTTGTTTGATAAAAAATAAAAGGGTTGTCTCTTGTTGTGGTGACTTGAGTTATTCACTGCGTTTTGTGGAATACTACTTTCACTCACGTAAACTTGTTTGAGAGACCCGAACTGTACAAGCATAGTGAAATTACAACAGGTGGCATTCATGAATGTCTTGACTTCTGCTTTGCTAAAAGTTTCTCCCACGGTTCGCAATTGTTTGTTGAAGGTTTTCAAGCTGTCAATTCTTCATCAGCCTAGTGTACATTATAAACTCTGCATTTGGCCAAGGGACTGTATCAGGAAGAGATGTGTGGTGTTGGTTTGGAAGATTTTGAAAAGGTGATACAACTCTCGGATGTCAAGGAGGTTGTGGGCCTAGAAATGTGCTATATGACGAGGTCCTGCGCGACGCCGTGTAAGGGAATCGGGAATCGTCGGTGAGGGCGCTTGCAACTTAGTTGGGCGCAAGCAAATCAACGATCTCACCACACCTAAGCCAAATGGGAATGGTTAAAGAGATGCCGAAGTGGATTCCCCACCAACTAATGGCTGACCAGCAGATGAGTCGACTGAACATCTGTTTGGATCTTCTCAGTAGGTACGCCATCGAACCTTTCTTTGGGAGATTGATAACCTGTGATGAAAAATGGATCCTATACGACAACAGAAAACGGGCTGCAGTTTGGATGGACAAGAAAGACCCTCCCGTATACTTCCCCGAACCTGAACAGCACGTGAAAAAGACAATGTTATCAGTTTGGTGGTGAGGTGCTGGAGTCATCCACTACAGCTTTGCGAAGCCTGGTCAGTCAATTTCTTCAGGGTCGTGCAGTCACGATTTGGATATTATGCACCAAAAACTGCGAACAATTGGTCCAGCTTTGGCGTACCGAAAAGGTCCGGTCCTCTTGCAGGACAACGCCAGACCGCATGTCTCACTCCAAACTAAGCAAAAATTGATTGGCTCGGGCATAGAAGCTCTACCTCATCCTGCTTACTCGCCAGATCTGTCTCCGACGGATTACCATCTTTCCCGGAGTTTGGAGGCATTTCTGCGCCAGAAAAATTACTCCAAACAGGATGATGTAGAAAATGCCTTCCGCCAGTTCATTGACTCCTGCGATTCTAGCTTTTTCTCATCTGGGATATGTGCCCTTGCTAATCGATGGCAGAGATGTGTAGATCATAATGGTTTTTATTATGAACAAATATCTCTACTTTAAGCTATGCTATACTATGAGTTATGCACTTCAGAAGATTGATGTCAGAAACGGCCATTTTTCATGGGACAACCTCATAAGAGAATTGACTGGCAATCAGTGCTATCGTATTAACCCATTAGGCTTCATTGGCAGCAACTTATGTCATTTTCAGTCTAATTTGTGCTGGGAACAGTTATCATAGTTAATAATAGTTGGCATTTTATGTGTGTGTGTGCAAGAGAACCAGCCATTGTTGTCAAGAACTACCGACATCATCGTGTTCTGCCTGAGTACATCGAGTTATGCATGAATAGGTCACAGATTTCGATTTTACTTGACTTCAATGGGTTTCGGCTCACTTTCAGTCACGTTCCGGCATATTAAGCTCTTTTGATAATTTGTTTACACCGCAGTTGGAATGAGTGATACTGACATGTGATTACAAGACCATATAAAATGGAAGAGGTGGGTACGATATCGCTACAGGACACGCTGCAGCTAGGGGGAAGGGGATGAGCCAGATGAAGAAGGATTTGCACGGTTCAGTTCTGCTCATACGGACATGCGGAAACTATAGGGAGCGGGCTATTGCTAAAAATTCGCTGGCATCCAGTTGTGGGGAAGATGCTATTGGATGGGTCCACAGTTACGAGAGTGGTGCCGTTTATTAGTGGAGAACGTATCACTCGAACGCCTTGTGAGCGGAGGGAGCCTGAAACAATCACGAAATTCTGGCGTTAGCCAGACGATCCCGCTGGTAATACATGATTTTAACTTTCCAAACAAAGTAGGAAGAAGAGATGGTTGTCGCTGCAAATTCCCTTCGAAGAGCAATAACAAAAAATGGGCACCTTGTAAGCATTCTTTGATTTCCGAGTATGTCTTACTGCTTTGATGTCTGATTGAGGCCTTTCTACCTTCATAGATCAGTTTGGCCCTTTCAGGCCCCAATCGAAGCAAAGTCGCCAAAACGTTCGCCAATAAGAATTATGACTGATGGCCTAGCGCTCGCTTAGCAAATTGACAGATCGTTCTGATCTACATATAATACTGCATCGAAAAATAGAGACGACTGGGCATGGGAACTGATAGGAAAACTCGTCAAGTGATCTTATTTCTCCAGTTGTTCCGAAACACAGATCATTTGATATTTTTGTTTGACAACAATCCGACAGCGTTTTTTTTCAAGGCCTGAAAGTGGACCAATTTCTACGAATTATGTTCCACACCATCAAATGCCTGCTCTGAACTGTGCATTCAACTCTTTTTTACTAGCTGACAGTGGAAACGAAACGTGGGAGACGAACTCACCAAGAATGAAGCGGAGAAGTTAACCTCTGTTAGTTCACAGACGGCGTCCAATCCGACTTTGGCCGCAGTTACGACCTTATTACTTTATCAGACAACTGATCCAGTTTCTACACTTCCTTGTTATGTTTCTGGTGTGACTCCTTCCATTTTGATGTTTCCCTGCTGATTTTTGCTAAAATATCCTTCCGGAGGTATCCTGCGATCGATTGAACCAGTGGCAATTGCAGATAAAGTCGGATCAGGCGCCCTCTGCGAGCTAACAGAGGATACCCGCACCACAATGCGAGACCTTCGCAGCGGATGAGTGAGTCTTGCTCAGCGCTAGTCAATCGGTGACAATCTTATAGCTCACATAGAGGTGCGACAGAATTGTGCATCACAACTTAAAGGCAGCACTCACGGAAATTTTTGTGTTGAAGATTTCGCGGTATATCGGGATTTTTAGGGACGATGAACTCATTGACAACGATGACATAGCGTGAAACACGCGAAAAACACAGAAAAAGATGGCGATATTTCATGTGTGTCCACAGCGCGGACGAGTGCTCCGTGATGGGTCCCGGCACGGAACCCTGCAAATGGTACGAATTTCATGGACACGCCCCCGTTGAACCACATGCACATACCCTGTCAAAGCCGTTAGTTGGCGCGACGGAACCCTAATGTCCAGAGCGGCGTATGTGTCCACGGCAGTATCTTCGCAGGTAGATGGCCATTCAAGGTGTTCGACTTACTGTTGCGATTGTCCAGTGGCCGGCTACATGGTAAGCGACTCATTTCAGAAGTGAAAATTTCGGGTGTGGGTCATGATGAGGCAAAATGGGGCGGCGTCTTCCCGCCGTTCGGCGTCGACTCGTCCCCACTCACATTCAAATTTGCATGGGCAACTATGGTGAAATCGCGCGCGAATTAGTGCGAGTAGGTCCTGAAGGGCGGGGCGAGGGTTCGAATGAACCAATCGCAGACACATTGCCCACCCTCTTTTGCCTCATCATGACCCACACCCGAAAATTCCCGTGAGTGCTGCCTTTAAACATTTGATTAGGTGAATATCTCGTTTTGTTGCGGTCTCCATTTTACCATAGGGACATGTGAAGCATCGTTTTGTAATGCATGACCTATCATATAGTCTGTGACAGACCAACTGTCGTTTTATGTTGTCGCCAAGAATGTTGATAACAAAAACATCATCTTGTAGCTGTGGCTGGACTCGACATTTTTTCATTATGCCGCTTATCAAAGTATCACACGACAACCTGTGTGGCGGAGCGATTGAACAAATAAGCCCAACAACATGCCCAGGCTTTACGACAACAAAACATGTCTAGTCAAAACTTTGTGACTCTCCACTAGCAGAGAGTCGTTGCACCATTGAAGGTTCTTCACTGGGAGCGCTCCGGTCTAGAGTGTAAATTTGATACAGCAGAAGTGCCTTAGTGCGCATATGAGCAGATCAACTGTTCTACCTTAGTGCATTTTAGGGTTCAATGAATTTTCTGCTTTCGCGGATTCGGATGTGAGCGAAGTTGGCAAAACGGATTTGGATTGGATTTTTCGGATGGATGATCTTGCTACAGTTTTTAACACATAACGGACAATACGACCCACCGGTGGGTCGTACGGGAAGTTACGTAGAGGACAATACGACCCACCGGTGGGTCGTATCCGTTTTATCCCTTTTTCTTAGGTGGAGCTCCCCCAATTTCTGTCCTTTGGGGTTATTCTACCCGCTGAACACGGAAATGGCATCCATTTGTATAGTAACTGCGATACTGTAGCATTACTGTAGTCATACTGTAGATACTGTTGATGTATTTTCTCACAACATCTACTGCAAATTTGAACCTTGGGGTGACTTGACGTGCTGAACATGAATACGCCATCAGTCGTGCACCGTAGAGCAGTATTCTGAGGCTACTGTAGCGTTACCGTATGGTTACTGTAGATATACTGTAGATGCATTTTATTTACCAAATTTAGTGAAACTTTGGCAAGTGGGGTTATTTGACATGCTGAGCCCGAAATTGACATTCATTTTGTACCGTAGCGCAGTACTGTAGGGTTACTGTAGGCATACTGTAGATGCATTTTGTTCACCAAATTCAATGAAACTTTGGCAAGTGGGATTATTTGACATGCTGAACACGAATTTGAGCTCCATATTCAAGATAGGTGCCATATTCGAGATCAGAGTGTAAAATAACCCCAAATTTCGGGCAAATTCTGATGCAAAACCTTTCCCACAGTTCCTCCAGTATGATTACAGTAACACCGTGATGCGATACGGTAGATAATGGATATCATGTTCTTAATCTGTATGTAAAATAACCCTCCTGTGCAAATTTTGGTTGAATTCTGATAGAAAAAAGTCTTTCTACAGCTTCTACAGTATACATACAGTAACACTACAGAAGTGCTTTACCAAGTAAAATAGATGGCATATTTGTGATCAGCATGTCAAATATGCTCTAATTCTCGCAACTCCGGTGAGAAACAAGCGCAAACTCGCTCAGGTCCAGAGTGGCCCTGAGCGGAAAATCTGCGTTGTCGCGAATGTGTTAATATTGCTAACAATAAGACAAGAGCTCGACTCTGCTGCTTCAGAATTTGATAGACTACGAGGCAAAGTATGGAGTACTAACTGAATTTGGAGAACTTATTTCTCGTAGAATGGAGGCTTCTGTGGACTGAAAAATGACTCAGCTGTGTTTTATAGGTTTTTCTAGGCTTCATGTTTTTCACTATTCGCGAGGACATGCGCTTCTGAACGGTTTATGAACATGCATGAAATTTAACCGGCAATAATCTACTAGAAACCATAAAAATCCCAGGCAAAAACAACCCAATATTTAAAATGATGGGTATGGATGGGCTTTCTTAAATGAGAAGCTATCTCTAATGTTTAGAGGTGACACAATTGGAGAAAGATAAGGAAAGACATTTGGAGATTTGGAGGAAGACAGCCGTTGCCTACCCATTTTCTGGGATAAAAGTATGCGATAGAACTTTTGAGGAATCAGTGACAAAAATGGCTGGAGGTAAATAAAAGCTGAACAATAGGTATGGCGGGACATATTCTGGGTTAGTGGCAATGTGAAAGGTGGGGTGTGTTCGCCTATAAATTATGCGAGATAACATTATCGTTTCATTCTTGAATGGAGGTTTACCCTTTCATGCTTGCGAAATGCGTGGCACGCTTCGGAGATCAGTATTATGTTACGATGATACCGAAATTTTCAAGCAGCTAGTATTTTGATTGACAATATTACATTTGACGGGAAGTCATGTGTTGCAACAAATATATATTAGCGAGCCTCTTGCCTAATTAGATTGCAGACTCGTTTGCTAGAGAGGTAACGGGGCTCTCCAAATGTATCGCTCCTGAAAACCAGAGGTTTGAAAGCCGTCGTATCATGTTTTTAGCTGTATTTTTGAGGGAACGAAGATTTGCAGCTGCTCCAAAAAATTTTGGCTCACCAAATTCTCCAAGCAGAACCATAACACGACTATTTCCATTCTCAGTTCTCTTGTAATCAAGATCAAACATTTATTAGGTTGTGTATAAATAAACTGCATCTTTCGGACATCAATTTTATTTCGGTTTTTTCCTGTGTGATGTTCATCCAATGTATGCATTGCTGTATATGCTCTTTTTTTATTTTCTTCTTTTACTTTTTTTCAAATTCCATTCTTGGTAAATTCCTGGCCGAATGTCCGAGATGCTCTCTCATGACAGATTCTTATCATTTTGCTTCATAAGTTCAAACTAGGACGGAAGGCAGTGGAAGCGTATGAAAATATTGTGAAAGCATGAAGCCGAGATCTCATTCCAATTTGCACTCTCAACTTTAGTTCCGAAAATTCCGATCGGGGAGTATGAGCCTCAGAGGCGAACCAGGTTATACACCAGTCTGGCCGTCCGGCTAACGCCGGACTTCCAGACTTCTAGTGATGCTCGCTTCGCTCGCATACTCCGCATACGGTGCAGAAAAAAAGATGGACAGATTTAATAGATCCTGTATCCTCCCCAGTAAGTTCATCGGCTTTTGGAAAGCTCTTGATCGTGTGAGCGGTAGCCTTCCTCCACGTGGGAGAAGTAATTTCCTTTGATTGGATCTAGTGGCCGTTGTTAATTGGACGTAGCCGATTCAGTGGAAATGCTCTCTTGAAATAAGCTATCTTTAGCAGGTTGTTGTGATAATTCAAGTGATAGGGGTCTGCCCATGTATAAAAACAGAGTGAAGGGTGGGGTCGATTCCAATACAAATGGACTGGAGTGAGGAGGGGAATACTTATTGGAATAACGTGCACCTAGGTCATTTAGGTAGAAGGAATAGTCGGAACGGGTGCCAGGGCACCATTCATGAAAAAATTTACCTAGGCCGTGACGAACTTCCTTTTCTGGACGCGCGCGTCCTTATCACAACGCTGGACCATCATGCATTTCCCCACCTTTGGGCGCCGGTGCACCCTTATCACAACTGTCGACCCGTTTCCCCACTTCTGGTCGCCGGCGCACCCTTATCACGGTAGTGGACCCGTCTCCCCCACTTCTGGGCGCCGACACACCCTTATCACATTGGTGGACCCGTCCTTTCCCCACCTTTTGGGCGCCGGCGCACCCTTATCACATTGGTGGACCCGTCCCCTCCCCACCTTTTGGGCGCCGGCGCACCCATATCACACCGTTGGACTCGACTTCCCCACTTTTGGGCGCTGGTGAGGCCTCATCACAGTGTTGGACCCGTCCCACCACTTCTAGGCGCCGGCGCACCCTTATCACACCGTTGGATCCGACTCCCCCACTTTTGGGCGCCGGCGGGGCTTTACCACAGCGTTGGACCCGACCCCAGGCGTTTCCCCATTTGTGGACGCCGGCGCACCCTTATCACACCGTTGCACCCGTCTCCCCCACTTTTGGGCCGGTGAGGCCTCATCACACTGTTCGACCCGTCCCCCCCACTTTTGGGCGCCAGCGCACCCTTATCATAGGAGTAGATCCGTCTCCCCCACTTTTGGGCGCCGGCGGGGCTTCACCACAGCGTTGGACCCGTCCCCTCCCCACCTTTTGGGCGCCGGCGCACCCTTATCACATCGTTGGACCCGACTCCCCCACTTTTGGGCGCCGGTGAGGCCTCATCACAGTGTTGGACCCGTCCCACCACGTTTAGGCGCCGGCGCACCCTTATCACACCGTTGGACCCGACTCCAGGCGTTTCCCCATTTTTGGACGCCGGCGCACGCTTATCACACCGTTGGACCCGACTCCCCCACTTTTGAGTGCCGGTGGGGCTTTACCACAGCGTTGGACCCGACTCCAGGCGTTTCCCCATTTTTGGACGCCGGCGCACCCTTATCACAGTAGTGGACCCGTCTCCCCCACTTTTGGGCGCCAGTGCACCCTTATCATAGGAGTAGACCCGTCTCCCCCACTTTTGGGCGCCGGCGGGGCTTTACCACAGCGTTGGACCCGTCGTCCTCAATTTTGGACGCCGGCGCACTTGTATCACACCGTTGGACCTGGCTCCCCCACTTTTGAGTACCGGTGGGGCCTTATCACAGCGTTGCACCCGTCCCCACCACTTTTGGCCGCCGGCGCAGTCCTTCTGTATTGACTCCATTGACGGACCCGTCGCACATTGTCCCACCTTCTCCTCGATCTCATCCCTACCCCACTCAACCATACGACACCCGTTCCTAGCCTTTTATATGATCTCACAATCACGATCATTGACCAATCGTAGAATTTCGTAACGGTCTGACACACATTCATACAGACAGACACGAAAACAAACTAAGCCCGTTATTATAAGTCATGATATTATGTGACATTAAAGTAGGAGAGAGTATATCGATTTTACTTTTCAAAGTGCTTCTTTCATAAATCTGTGCTTGTTATGTACAATAAATAAAGTTTTCCTTGTTATTCTGCATATCTCACCTATTAGAGACCTTAAGAGAGAATCTGATAAGTCTAAGCTTTTGCCCAATCCTCTAGCCATTTGCCCGAATCGTATAGCTGTTTGCGCGAGCGGTTTGCCCGGTCGCGCAGCCGATTAGGCCCCGCCACACGCTCATCGGGCAAACAGCTCCAGGCGATGCGAAATGGGTCCTGTACAGTAACTGCAGACATTCCTCGCAGTGGTCCAACACAGGTGAGCACCAGAAACTCATGCCAAAGCAGAATCTGCACAAAAGCAACTGTTTGGTTGAATTCTGCAGGAATTTTAAGTGATGAGTTTCCGAACCCAGACGAAATTGTCACCGCGGATAGCTATTGTCATCAAATCCGCAAAAATGTGTGAGAAACGAGCGCATGCAAGTCCAGCAGTGGTCTACAGAAAAGGTCAGACATTATGTTTCACAAAAAAAAACGATCCATAAAGTGAACGATTTTTGCTATGGAAGTGCCTACTCAGGCACACTCACCAAACCTTTGGAAACTAATTGGCTTCTTTTGGAGAGCTTCGACAACTTCATCGAATGCACGGTGTTCATGTTCAGATTTCTACCAAGGTATTCATGGATTCCTGAAACGTAGGCCAAGATTCGTCGATTCTAAGATGCTTACGATAGTTAGCAAAGTTACGTTTGAGCTGAGTTATGTTAAAACGCAATTTATTTGTACACAACCTAATAAAATGCAGTTGTGCTAATATGTATACAACAGAAGTGGTCGAAATACTGTAGCTTTCTAACAATGGAAATAACGAATAAAGAACAGCTGCATTGAAAATAACTGGATCTGCTCTTGAGCTCTTGTGAGATGAGGTATTTTACTTCCCCTATTGGCCAAAGAGTTTAGAGTTGAAAATACACATCCGTTTCTAGGTCACATTCGTACCCTTATCCTAGGGAACGCCTACAAAAGAAGTTATGTACCCACTCAGAATACCTAATTCACTGATGAAAAGTCTCTTAGATTCCTGGTTCCTTCACGTATCTTACCCCGTTAATTCCCTACCCTTTTTATGATTAGCCAGTGGCATGGGATGAAGGTGCCGTGCAGCCGCCTACGCACACACATAGTAATCCATGCATAAGTTCCAGAGCGATCAGCCTCACTTCTTGACGGAAAGCCTAGGCGTCATTCTTCAGAAAACAATCCATTTCATATAACATGAGTGCTTTGACAACAAGCTGTGTGGCATAAGAACACTATAATCATAAATGAATACTTATTCAAACAATGTCTTGCTAAATTAATTGTATCAGTAGATTAAGTTACTTTGGGGCAGAAATTGTTCTTCCTAAGGGCAGCACTAACGGAAATTTTCACTACTGAGAAGCAAAATCGTCAGTTCCATAGACGCTTTCTGTAAGTCTAATGATGTTCAGAATAACGTGAAAGCATGGTTCGTTCCATGAGATAACATAACAAAAACTTGCTTACACTCATCCAATCTCTCACACATTCACTTAACACATTCGCGACCTTACGCTTTTGGCATGAAGTGTGAAATGGGACACACGCGCTTTTGCACTAGTGGGACCGCGCTCAATCGCTTGAGCACGTGGTCCCACGTTGTAGGAATTTTTCCTTCGCCGATACTATCCCGAGTTTGCGCAAATCTGAGCCCGATCGGTCTCTCTCCTGTGATCGTAAAGAATGTTTCCAGATGTTTGTCGTCCGTTTTCTTGATACTGATTGTACGTAGTTTATTTTTCATATGTATCGTTCTCTCTGGTGTATGTTTCAACCACATATTAAAAAAAGCTTGAGTGAAGATCTTCTCTGCCCAGTGCATGTACAGAAAGCTTGGATATTTATTGGCGTGACACTACATAGAGGTTCGCTAATTATGACTGTTTCACAGAAATATAACTCTGAAAAAGCGTGCTCGCCCGGTTGAGCACGCGGTCTCACACATCGCGCCATGCGTGTCAACCGTTTGAGCACAGTGTCGCGAAGGTGTTAAAGGCAGTGTCCAGGAAAACGTTTGGCTCGAATGCTCATTAGATTATAATAGCGGGTCGGCTCCTTAGGCAATTGCCAAAGTTTAAGCAAAAAAGTCGCGGAAATAAGCGAGACATTCGCCTCAGACCTAGTACCTAAACCTATCCCCAGTGCCCAGCCCGCCCACCTAACGTCTGCCATTTTGCGAGTGGAATTGGTGTGACGTGGAGCATCGTTGGAAAATATCAATCTGATTGTGGCAGCGTCTCTCTACTGTGATTGATTAATCTCCGTGTAAGAGTCTACAGTTTGCGTATGTGTTCTAAACATCTAGGATTGTTGCTCAGCACTCCACTCCTTCATTTTAGATGATCCTGGATATGCAGTTTAAGGGTCTATACTTGATGGAGTGTTGAACGGTCACATTATGTCGGGAGATGGTTATTCATACCGGAACTTACCCTCTCCTTGTTAATTCTCTTCAAAATATAGCACTTTAGAAGAGATGCGAACTCCTGAAAGAGAAGGAACTCACTGGTCGAAGCTGAAATTGAGGCAGCGAACTGGCGCTATCGATCGATGAAAATTTTCTCTGCGCCCTCCAGTGACGAGTGTGTTGTCGGAAATATCGTCCGCATCAGTCGGAAAGGCGCTTGGAAAATGGTTTTTCCGAACGTTTTGTAATCTTTCAAGTTTATAGCTGGTATGATTGAGCCAAGCTGGCCTAGAAACCGCAGAAACCCATCACTCGAAAATTTTGCCTGGACACTGCCTTTAAGCACCCTTCCGTTATCTTTCTTTATTTTTCTTCTGGTGTGCAACGCAGTGCGCTGCTAGTCAACTTCGTTTAACGACATTTCTTCACGGCTAGGCTCTACCCAGCATGGATTATAACGGCGGAAACATAATGAGCACAAAAGTCAGACAACAGGACGCTATTGTGTGTAAAGTTTCCATAAGCTTTAGCAACTCAATCTTTGTTGTCCTGCACTCATAAAAAAATTAATTCCCTTCAGAATCGCCAAGGTTATGATGAAAGCTCTCAATCGTTTTCAAAGTAAGCAAGACTAGTAGAATGCCAATCTACGCTTTTCACGAAGATGAATGTACATATAAAAGAGATAATGCGGTGGTTGTAGCGAAATTCTCTTCCATTTGCCTTTGTAGTTCCAGCGGAACAACACATTTCTTCTCTAAATTTTATGCCTAACTTGCGCTCCTTCGGAAAGCGAGAAAGTGGGTTGGGGCAGCCACTTGAACTTTGTGCAAGAGTCACACATCTCTCAAAATCTCGGTAAATTAGTAAAGAAGCGGTACTGACTATCAGCTGAGCATAAACAAAAACCCCCAATTTTTTTGAGCTGTATACATCCTATATTTCTCTGTGATGACGCTCAATATTCACATTGAGACCTTGTTGGAGTCGAGAGAGCGTGTCCAGTCAGAGGTGTGAGACCTATTCAAAACTGCGACGCACGTTCAGAGCAATGCGTTGAACAGCACAATTCACCTTAAAGGCAGCAGGAGCTGAAATTCTCGACTCTGAGCTGAGCTGCGGGTGGTGAAGTACAGACTCAGCACATCATAAATGTGAAACGAACACAGACAATGATAGCTTACCTGCAGAGAAAATGGAACATTCGTCGCGAACACGCCTGGCCGTGTTCGTGCGCGGACGAGTTTTCCGCGGCGCGAAAGCCATTGCGGCACGTGGTTTTGGCCGAGTCCCGCCATGAAACCCCGTGAATTGAATGCATTTCGTTTTCCCTTTGCGCCAAACCACGCACCGCAATGGCTTTCGCGCCGGGGAAAACTCGTCCGCGCGCGAACACGGCCAGGCGTGTTCGCGACGAATGTTCCATTCTCTCTGCAGGTAAGCCATCATTGTCTGTGTTCGTTTCACATTTATGATGTGCTGAGTCTGTACTTCATCACCCACAGCTCAACTCGGAGTCGAGGATTTCAGCTCTTGCTGCTTTTAAACAAACCAAATTTTTCACCTATCGAATCAGTGAATGAAGGGAGAGAGGATACGCACATGAGCCCTCTCCTTTTTGAGACAGTTTCAGTACAGGAAGTCTCAAGTTGTGAACCCGCTGAGTTATCGCGCCTAATACACCAATGCACCAGATGATTCTTTAGAGGAAACCTCTTTCTCGCTACAACACTGTTTGACATCTGCGCAACAACCTCGGAGCGATGGATAATCGGCGTGCACTCTCCCCCAAGAATGGGTACAATCGTTCCCATTCTACTTCACTACTTCATCACCTTTCCTCTTCTACTATAATGAAACGCATATAATAACACTTGATATCACCATTATTACTTCAGGGAACATGCTGTGTGAAATCTACGTTAGCACAACTGGAACGAATACCAAACACCTATTTCGCCGTGGTGGATGCTTGAAAACGGCACTCACGATAAGAAAAAACTATTGATTTTTTCATGAAATTCTACTCTGGAGGCTACTCTTGCGCTGGAGAAAAGACCATCCAAAAAGACAAGGTTTGCGAGAAACACTATGTTGTATGATGTAAATGTCCACGTGGACGAGATTTATCGCCTCAGATGGGTGCGGCCAACGACGTGCGGGAAGGCGCTTTTCACCGCTTTAAGAAAATCCTGATCGATCCTGTATCAGCTGAGAATCACAGCCGCACACGATCAGAGAGAAGGGGGGGAGGTTGGGCGTGGTGGGCGCATGTGTGCATACACACGAGTTTTGATACTCGAGTAACTGCACGATTCGGAGTGATTTCTCCTGCAACTACACTCCAATTGATGACACCTTTAAAATAAGCACAAATGCAAGAAATTTTCTTCAGCGTGAGTTCTTCTTTTGAGTAATCTCTCCATTGCAGTATTGGACTCCACAGACCCCTTCTTGCATAGGTGAGCTCCGGATTGTCATCTGTCTTATCAGAAGATGTCAACGTACCCATAGCACGTCACTAGATTCGGTCTGTAACATCTCCCCAGTTACCACACTTCTCGCTACCAGCTCACTCGTTTTGCAAAGCTTGGCCAATAGCGTCGCATCTTTCATATCACTGGATGCCAGTGTACAAACTTCCCTCAGTAGTGGATCCCTTCGGGTGGGGTCTCCTTCACTACCATAATACACCACGGCTGCATACCCATCACGGTAGACAGATACGCCATGGTTTGTCATCTCTCTTATCACCAGATACCAGCGCACCAATCTCACATTAGTGGAGCTGTAGCATAGCATCTGTCCCACCTCCTCATGTCATACATCAGTGGGCTCGCGTACGCGTTCTGGTGACATTATGTTCGAACACAACACAAGAAAGTGCCTCTAATACATCACCGAATAAGAATCGCATTAGAGTTAACCTCTCAACGATCGCTTATATTTATTTCACCAAATCAACGAGATTTGACAGAACAGACCCTAGAATTGTTTACAGTTAAGTGTTTTGGCGTGTGTATTAATCCCTTAAGCAATCGTCTGGAGATCGTACCAGGTCGAAGAGCTTTCAAGGAGCAGCCGGTCCATTTTCCCAGCTATACTCTACCATATTAGTGAATCTTCATAACGCTTAGTACTGATTATGTGCACGTTTGGGCTGATTCATCCTGTTCGTCCTGAAATCCTCGTTTGTGTATCATGTACCAACCACTAAATGAACATGTGAGGTATAAAAATGCAGCAACAGCAGCAACAAAAAGGGTGTTTCCGTTTCTCCAGCAATGTGACGATCACCGCGCACTGCGCTCATAGCTACACAGCTATCTGCTTGAACCCGTAACTGCAGAGAAAGCAGGTATTGTAAACAAATGCCTCCGCTTCTTACTAGTTGTTAGATGGATCTTTGATTATTGGTTTGACGAGAACGTCTTTATCGAAGGCCTGAAAGTGGTATGGAGTTTAAATTCACGTTCTCAGTCACCAAATGTCTCCTTCCCCTGACTAGTCCAGCATTGCTCCGGACTCCCCGAAGAGAACCACTCTCACGGAAATGCAAACCAACCTTCAGCATCCACCGCATTTCGTATGTTCGCACCGATGCAGACACTCTTCGCGAACGACTGAGTGTCAGTGTATACCACAAATGGTACACGAGTGCGATTATGGCGCCAATGTACAGTTGTACCTACATTTGGGTGGAGGGGCACAATTATCACAGCGCTGGACAGTTTCCAGGCTTTTCCCCTACGTTTAGGCGTCAGTTTTCCCTATATCACAGCACTAGAACCGTTCTACTGGCATCCGCTAAACGATATTACGCAGATAGGCGCCTACGCATCCCCTGGAGATAGTTATAGTTGGACTCTGGATTGCTTACCACTGTAGGCTCGAACAAGGCCATCGAATTTGGTTTCACGTACACACTCATGCACACACTTGCTAGACTGAGCCCATTATTATAGGTCACCGGCCTGATTGTCCGGCTAACGCCGGACTCTCAGCTTTTTTTCGGCTTCCTTCGCTCGCCTCGCATTCGTGTGTATGATCTCCTCTGCTGGTTTGGCATACCACTCTCGCAAGCGTGGACCCGTGCGTGTCATCTTCCCACTTTTCGATGCCGGCGTACCCTTACCTTACTGTTGGGCCTATCTCCCCCACCTATGGGCGCCGGCGTATCACTCTCACAGCTGTTCTCCGTTCAGTGGCAGATCTCCCAGTACCAAGAGCCGACGCACCTCTGACATAGCTATAGGTCCGTTTCATTTTCTCTAACATCTGTCCGGCCGCAACCCCATCCGTGTCATCCCTCGTTCGCCTGGTTCCTCCGGTTTGTTGCAGTAATCACAGGCCTATCTCATTTTGTGAAAACACCTTTTGGTCACTGTTGTGTAGACGGTGCCGGTGGGTAGAGTTTATTGCCGGACGCAATGAATTGAACCATACTCGGATGACCCCTTTATATATTATGTTGGGTCAAAGTACATCACACAGACAAACATAAACATCAGGAATCAAAGTTCAACATGAACATCGGGGTTCAAAGTTCGTATCTAACACCTCCCCTTTTTTGAAAGATCATATCACGAGTTGGTTCCACGAGTGCGGTAGCTCTTCTTAACTGGGTCGATGACGAGACGTTGTGGTGCTCTGCTTCGCCTGGCTCCATGTTTACGGTTGAGTTGTCTCTCCATGGTCGTGTTGATGTCGAACGACTTGTCTGGCACGGTGGGCTTCAATAATGATAGTGATGTTCGGAGTTTCTTCCAAGGCATAGTTCCGCAGGCGACTTGGATCCTTCGAGTCCTGGGTTTGGAGTTGTTCGATAGGTGAGGAGGAATGTCTGGAGGATTTCTGATAGGGTCCCTTCCCCTTTTAACTTGAGCAAGCTTCGTTTGAAGGTGTCGACGAAGCGCTGGGTGGGCAAGGGTTCACATTGACTACGCAGGACCTTTCGAAGGCACCAACTTCTTAGTCGTCGTGGAAGCCTATTCAAAGTGGCCAGAAATTTTCACCACAGATCGTACAACTTCAAGCAACACGATCCATCTCCTACGCCAAATATTTGCCAGATTTGGGATGCCAGAAACTCTTGTCTCCGAAATGGCACCCAATTCACCTCAGCAGAATTCAAGAATTTCTGCTTGGAGAACGGAATACAACACATCTTCTCGCCGCCTTACCACCCGCAGTCAAACGGTCATCTTGGGCAACGGCGAACTGTGTCTTCGACGTCCTTGTCGATTCCGGGCCAGTAAGCGTAGCTACGAGCGAGTGCTTTCATTCGCACAATCCCTGGATGGCCATGATGTAGTTGGCGAAGTACTCGCTGTTGTAGGTTCTTCGGTATTACTACGCGTTCGGCGAGTAAAAGGCATCCGTTTAGCATGGAGAGGGAGTCACGGCGGTTGTAGAAGCATTGTATTTCGGGATTGTTGATGGACTTCGGCCATTTCCCTTTAATGTATGTCTTGATTAGTTGGAGGAGGCGATCGTTGGTTGTTGCCTCTTTGATTTCATCAGCCGTGACTGGTAAGGCTCGTATTGTATTGATGAATACGTGCTGGATGTCCGCATCCACTGATATAGCTGCGATGACTCAATCCTCATCGGTTGTCGGCTGGGATGCGATGAGTCTGGAGAGTGCGTCTGCCTGTCCTATGCTTGTGGTAGATCGATACTGAATACTGAAATCGTATCCTAAGAGTATTGTCGCCCACCTTTGGAGTCGATTTGCAGTGTAGACCGGGATCCCTTTCTTCGAGCCAAATATTGCTAGATGTGGCTTGTGATCCGTCAAGAGTGTGAACTTGCGTCCATGCAGCATCTTGTGGAACTTCTGTATGGCATAGATAAGTGCAAGTCCTTCTTTCTCAATTTGGCTGTAGTTCTTCTCGGCTGGTAGAAGTGAGCGAGAAGCGTGGGCGATTGCTTTCTCCGATCCATTGGAATATCGGTGTAGGATGACTGCACCGATTCCACAGTTGGATGCATCTGCGGCGACTATGGAGGAGGCGTGCAGAGAAGGCGGACACGGGTAGCTTCATCCAGTGATTTGGCATCCACTGTGAAGATGTCGGCATGACGGCGGTACCATGCTTCAGAGGTGAGGTCCGCTTCGGGATCGTAGCAGAACTGTACGATTCGTCCCGCCAGCGTGTCGAACTTCTTTGCTGGATCCGTTTCAGGGGTTGAGTGAGTGAGTGCGGCCAGTAGTCTCTGAAACTGTTCCTCGGAGATCATCGTCACTTCTTCGTCGCTCTTCTTGGTTGCTTCTTCTTCTTGGCTTCTGATCGCCACTGTTGTGTAGACGGTGCCGGTGGGTAGGGTTTATTGCCGGACGCAATGAATTGAACCATACTCGGATGACCCCTTTATATATAATATTATGTTGGGTCAAAGTACATCACACAGACAAACATAAACATCGGGAATCAAAGTTCAACATAAACATCGGGGTTCAAAGTTCATATCTAACAGTCATTAAAGGACATCACATGTTTGGTCATAACAGAAGTGGCCCGAAACCCTTTAAATCAAGATAAGAATCAAAATTTACCACATTTTCGTACATAACTCGACGCGTTGAACACAATAATGTAGGTATTTTCCATTTTTGATGGCTGGTTTTCGTCCACAGACTCGCACACAAACACATGAACTTCCAATAAATGATAGGAATAGATTATTAGTCACAATTCTCCTGAGCAGAGATCACGTGGAAAGGGTACAAAAAAGAATTTCTGCTGAAGTGTCAATCACTGTCCAGCGAACTTATAGAACACTTCCGTTCAGAGAAGACTACCAAATGTTTGGAGGATGCTCTAGAAAAAGAAGGAGAAGTCCGAAATGATAAATTGATTACACAAATAGTTGAAAAGAGCGAACTCGGCTTAAAAAAATCTTGGCAAGACTTATTTTGTGTGGTATTCTTGATAGCTTGCCCAGTATTATATCATTTCTCGCTTTTTATGGTTTGAGAACAAGGCCCATAGTAAAGTGTCATGGCAGTGAGATCAGCTGCCTGCACAACTCGTCGCCGATGGGCGATGATCGCACGCGCGACGACCTTCCAACACTGAGGAATGGAAGACCATCACCATACTGACGGTGCTGCGAGCACGTATGTGTGGGGCGCTGATTTCATCGCTCTGTAGGGCGATGATCGCCATCTTGGCGACTAGATAGTGTGCAGAACGAAGAGAAGCCGAGTGAAGTACTCGGAGCATCTCACTCGGAGTATGGGAATGGTGTGAAGATACGTATGATCAGGTGCTTGAATTGCACAGAATGCATCTGAGCCTACGGACTCAGACATGTTCATTTTAGCTCCACAGCACAGAACAAGCTCGAACGTGTACGACTTGTCAGAAGCACAGAGGTGCTTCTGGTGCTTCTCACAAGTCGTACATGTTCTAGCTTGTTAGCTGCAGTGGTTCACAACTGTCTCACAGCCCCGTATTTGATGTGGGAGTACTTGAAACACGTACATTTGATCACTTCTCATGTACGGCCCATCCGATTCACCGTGGCGATGATCACTATACTCCTCTCCAACGCGAAGTGCGATCATCGCCCTGAAGGTGATGTGCGATGATCGCACTGAACACTTTACTACGGGCCCAATATTCAAAGAACGAATTCAATTTGTAATAGAGAACTGAATTGAAATGAATTTTAGTCTGACAACTTAGGACAGTAATATTCTTGAACATTGACAGGACTTTGAAGGACTATTTATATACCGAGTAAAGCTATAGATTGAGCGCTGTAGATGAAGTGGTGAGGTCGCACCAGTGTTTGGGCAGAAACCTGTGATAGAATGCCGATGTGCAAATGTTCTGTGTTCTCAACTTTTAGCCCTTCAAATTCTTGAGATTTTGGATCTTTCTAGGGGTGCTAGTAAACCTGCTGAAACTGTTGGAAATCGAACTGTTCACGCTGAATTTCTTCCCACTATGAAAGGACGAGGAAACTGGGAGCGAAAGAGGGTACGGTGCGCAAGACAAGGACGGTGTGCTCGCGGTTTCGCCTGAAAAATCCCCCAGAAGACTTTTTGCCCAGCTCGTCTTTATAGCCAGTCAAGCGCGTGCACTGCCTATTTTGTGGTGAAGACATAGCATACCCACCTGATCGATGTTCCCAGCATCTTGGCCACCATGACCTACCGCCGGAGCTCATCGATGATCCCGATTTCCTGTTGGGTGATTTTGAGTGCTAAGCCTTTCAGCTTCCTAGACTAAATCTCACATTATTTTTTTGAGCATGAAGATGCATTTTTGAGCCCAACGCATCAATGCTAGGCTATGCGGGACAAGATTCACTAGCCGCTTAGGCTATGAAGCCTACATAAATTCCTTCGGCGGTGGACTCTGTAGGGCAAAGTTGTGTCAGCATACTCTGAGGACATCGACTATTCGACGTTTGAAGGTTCGAAGCCTCTGATGATGGTTGGAAGTCTTTGCTAAAGGCTCATTATTCATCCACCACGGTTGTCAGTTAGCTCGTAGCTTGTTCGCAGTTGCACACGAGTGCTGACAGTCAATCGTGGCCTCCGGCTAATTGTTTCGTCGTCATTTCAAGAGGTTCACTACCACCTTAGAATTTTCCAGTTCTAGCAGTCATCACGACTGTGCTATGAGTTCTCACCCAGAAAATGACCAAACAGTAACATTTTCTTTAACAAAAACCGAATTGAGGAATCTTGATTTTACGTTTCTCCTATCTATTTTCATCATTCAAAGCGTATGAAAGGGCTCAGTGTGTAAAAATTCCTTTGTTAGCTCCACCGTGAACATGTTTTGAGAAACTAAACGCTTTCGAGGAATAAACACTATGGTTCTACTCAGTTCATGCTAAATAACGATGGATGCAGACAATTTTTCTCTTCCCGGCTATCTATGAACCTGTTCTTTCAAATCTATCCATCCACGATCCTCCTTCCTTCATTCCTCCGTCAGTCTTCCACTTCTTTCCTCTAGAAGTCACACGTTCGATTGCAGGTATTGTACGATAATAGTGGCTAGAAGTATCATTTACTCAAGTCCCAAGGGCGTTGAGTCACAGGGTGGCGAAGACAAAATTTTGCAATGCTGGTCGCGACGCTTCTGATGAGCATCCGTTACGATGAACACTCTCGCTGATTAATTTCTGCGCAGCAGATTCTCGCTTTTCGTGTTTTGCGCAAATACAGGGTGGCCGAAAATTATGGGTGCCTTATTTGGCGCTCTTTTTTTTTTATTTTCGACTTCTGTCACGTCCTCGTTCTACATTTTACATATTTTGGAAATGCCACAAAATCTTCTTTCTTTTGACTTATAGATCAGTTGGATTTCGTGAGTCATGTGAGCGTGCCCGCACCGCGAATCCATTGTAGCCCTCTCGGAGTCTGGAGAGTCCGCTGCAACAATACAAAGAGAACTTCAAAACTCTTTTGCGAACAGCGCAGAAAATCATCAAGCTATGGAATGCTGAAGGAAATATCAAAATCAAAGCAAAACCGGGCCGTCCCTGATCGGTGAACATGAGGAGGATTCTTGCAATCATTTGAAAGAGGATCATCTAAAATGAAGGAGCCTGTGCAACCAACCCAGACAAACTTTCGGAACTTCCGCGGAGCTTGCCGATTTTCGGAACTTCCGCGGAGCCTGATTTACTACTGGAGCTCGATTTTCGGAACCTCCGCGGAAATATGACGTCACTCGTCGATTTTTTCGGATGTTCCGCGCAGGTTCCGCGCAAGTTCCGAATGGAGACGCAGAGAAAAAAGTAGCTTCGGAACTTCCGCGGAGCTTGACACTTTTCGGAACTTCCGCGGAGCTTCGAGAGAGATGGAATGATCCAAGAAACTAACACATCAAATGACATGTTTTCGTCCAATTTTTATAGTGATATGTTCTTGATTAACCTCGGCTAGCCAAATAAGAAGTCGTGTGGAATACGAAAATTTTTACGCTATTTTTTTCCTCGAAATTCACTTCGGGATGCCCCAATACAAACATATTTAATGTCGAATTTCGGGTAAAACTCGTGTCAGATAAATGTACGCCTGGGATTATTCCCATAAATACGAAAATTTGACAGATTTTTACCAAAGAGGAATTTTTCCATGTTATCATTGATTTTGAAACCTGACGCAGATACGTACCACAGTCAGAGGGCAGACCTGCTTGAAGCTTATCTTCAGATAACATAGTTACTACATGCGCAATTAGTGCTACGTGGTGGAATGATCTGTGGTGGGACTCATGATCCCACGATTTTTGGCATCGGGAGGCCTGGAGGTGTTCATCACTCCGTGTCGGCCCATTTTACCTTATTACTCGAATTATGATTGACTCTATAATGCACGAATTACGTCACTCCTGTTCGATTTCGGAACTTCCGCGGAGCTAGTTCGGAACTTCCGCGGAGCCAGTTCGGAACTTCCGCGGAGCTTATTCGGAACTTCCGTCGGGTCACCCGCGCAAGTTCCGAACAAGCTCCGCGGAAGTTCCGAAAGTTTGTCTGGGAAGATGGCCAAAGCTCCACACCTTCAGCATTCAGCATGCAGAACGCCCGTGTCTCTGCCCAAGGGAGCCGCGCCGCGGTCTCGACCCTTGTCTGCGTGCATTTGAAACTTCCTATACGTAGCGTAACTCTCCAGAAGCTCGATGCAATGCAAAATGAATGTCACATTTGATATCAGCATGTTGTGATGTAAGTAACAACTTTCCGAAGCTCTGCCAGGAACTAGGGAAGATGGCTATCTACAGTTTCGAGTCTTGCGTATGAAAATTAGACTTCGTATTCGTAAGCGCACCGAATTTATACCTTATACAGCAATCTCTTCAAATGTCAAGCACAAATCCACGTTGGTCCGACGTGGTTAAGATACAAAGCGGGCATTATCGTCAATGTGTTGATGCCAGGATAGGCCTCAGAAGAACGCCTAGGAACTCCACATCAGTACCTCCATCCTATAGCAGAACGAGCAGAGAGAGAGGATCTTTGATTTTATCATGACTACGAAGATATTCATGGTAACTTACAACTCAGAAGCCAACCTTCCTAAATGTGAGAGTCGTCCAGTGCACAACACCACAACGAAATTGACAGCAGCATTGTCAGTCAAGGGCTTTCCTGACTTGTTTCGTTATTGTTCTATAATTCTACTCAGGATCGGACTATCGTCTCGTTTGCGCAAGACTCTCCTTCCCGCGCAAACGGAAAAAAGCCTCGAAAAGAAGAGAAATTCCAAATCTCTCATTAATTGAGATCCCTTCACTTTGTTAACCGGCTTTTGGGGATATGCCGTTGTCAACAACATTGACGAGGAGTACGATAGGCTCATTCAACTTCTCCATGATAACACTAAGAAAACTGAAGGTTTCAGAAGCACCAAGAGGAGACTGTGACAGGAGACCCTAGAGCTGATACGCAATCGTGGAGCTGAGTGCGAAGGCTAGAATAGAATAACATGGAAGTGCAAGTTGATGGTCTTTCACTTGACCCTATTCGCTTTGCTGACGACATCGTCCTCATGACCAGTGAATCGGAGTGGATGCTGGCAGACTTCGATGACACGTGTGAAAAGAATGGTTCCCAATTCTGGTCTCTGAATCTGACGAAGACGATGTTCGGAAACGGATGGGATGCCCAATTCTCACTAAAGCAAAGACCACATCTGAGTGCCTCATTTGCGTGTTTATTTAGTTTAGTTTTGTTTATTTAGTTCGGGAATTCAACAAAAGGGGCGACTTCTCTCCAGAGCTGGGCGGGAGGAAACGAGCGGCTTGGGGAGCTTACAAGAGCATCGAGGACGTAGTGAAGAAGACTAGGAGCATCATGCTCCATGCTCACTTCTTCAGCACAACGGTTCTCCCTCTTTAGCGAACTTCTTAGGAACCTAGGTGGTACGTGACTAGGATAAGAATGCGGTAAGTGCCGTTGTACGCCTCATCGAGAAGGTGATGTAGGAGTAACAGCCCCAATGCAAGTGAGTGCTGGAATGCGGAGTTCCACACTAAGCCAACAGTCGAAGATTAGGGATACTACCGCTTATGACAAGTTGACTAAGATCAATAAGGTCAGTCACATTGTACTTCTTAACGACAACCTTTGGACGAGAGCCGTCAGCGGTCGTACTCCACGGAATGTTAGACGCACAACATGAAGACCACCGACCCAATGGTCAGACTTCTTCACTAAGCCGATCAAATAAAGATACAATGCTCAAGGTTTTTTCGAACGGTCATAATCCACTAGACAACTCTGATGCGCGTGTCTCCGTTCAATGGCTTGCAGCTGGGATCAACCGCAAATCGTTCAGGTACAAGTGAACAATTTACCTTTCTTGCTTAAAGGATCATATTTACGCTCAGCTTCGAACTTAACATTTGCTTTGAGTGATGGTTGTCTGTAGGCGTCACGTCAAATCACTCCACCTTTTTTGAAGTATACTATCTTGGCATAAGTGATATTGCTTCTCACCCTTGTCATTTTCTGCGAATTCATACGTGCATCATGTTCCGTAAGAGTGGAGGAAAAACCCACTGCCTCATTGATGGAATGTCAGCGAAGCGCTACCTAGTAAAAGCCTATTGTTTTGAAATGATAAGAAGCTTGACGTTACGGTAGCTAATACAGAACTCCGAGGCGCTGTGGAAAAGCGACGTCGATTCGTTCCAAATAGATTTCCGTAAGTACTCGGAGAGAGGCGCGAAAAATACATCGCGACACAGTTTTGCTTTGATGCTTTGCAAGTTGAAGCCGCTTTCTAATGCTGTGTTGCAGACTGATGAATAATGCCACCGCTGCGAACTCCTGATCTCTTGATCATGGAGAAGTTCCCGAAAAATAGAGGAATATGTTCTCGAGAATCACTAAACGCTTGGGCAATGGCGGAACATTAAGCTCATATTAGTTGTTCAGGTGTGAAGTTCCGTTAATCAAAAAAAGCCATTCTTATGGCATGCTAGATAAGGTGATTGTTTGTAGGTTACTGCAACATCAGTTAGTGATAAAACTACGGAATAATATCTGCATTGTGGACTTAGTTGTTTGGTTTGGTCGGATGTTGTAGGGAGATACCCTCAACGTTGTAGAAAAAGTTTATTAGGCTGAACGTTTGACCTCGATGACCACTCAATGGCGGTAGTCGCGAGGAACGGTGGGGTGATTGATGCGGGGCGATAATTGGAGCTGACGAGCCGTAGATATTAAGAGTGGCTAAAGCTGGGTAGCCCAGCATTTTACAGGAGCTGTCAGAGGTAGATGATATAACAGTGGATCATGCTAGGGTTCAATTTGTGTAACCATCTACCTAATTTGGAGGGTCTGGCGTATAGGATAAGCTGACGAAAATATTTGTCGCAAACAATAACAATGGGTTACAAAGGAACGGAACTGAACACCTTTTTTCATAGTGCATTAAAATTCTGAAACTGCAACTAAGCCATTAATTGCAACGTACTCAAATAAATTGATAGTCCAGCAAATCTCAAAACTTGTCTTTCTTCGAAATAGACGTTCCCAGTGCAGCTTTCGGAGAGTCCAAATTTTGCGAGATACAGAGCAGGCTCTACGCTCAGGACTGATCACGTAGAGACCGATGACCCATTGGATTCATATGCATGATCGTTTATGAAATCGTGCAATGGCCGCTACATCTGTCGCAAACCATTTTTAACCATAGAAAGAAGCCGAGTTGTGCCACAGGCGCCACCTGTATTCTTTAAATGTTCTTACCATAAGGAACTAGAGGGAACTACAAGTCGCTCAAAGTTATGCTGCCACCCCAGACTATCACTAATTAGCTGTGAAGTGCTTTAGCAACGATTCTGATTCTGCGCTTGGAGTTCACTCTGTAATTCATTAACTTAGCCATGTCGTTTTGTGTGTATCCTAATACAGCTTACCACCAAGTATAGGGCATTCGGAAAGGAGTCGGTACTGGTGCATTCACGGACTCGAGGTCAGTGGTGCGATTGTGCACTATCAAGCATGCTTGATATTGATTGAAAATGGCCGCGTATCAGTCCATGATCCTTCCACCAATACCGACTGCCGGTTGAATGGGCTGTAGAGCCGCTTGCAAGTGGATTCGATCATTAGGTGATAAGGACTGGAAAAATCGGTTCAGCATCTATTCGCAGTTGTTCCTGCTTTCGTGTAGAATGTGTTGAAGAGGTAGAACCCAAGGAAGTTTTCGTCAACGAAACTTGGGCGTAATTTCAGGTTTTCGACCTTCTAGAGCACGATGACAGCGAGTGGACAGTTCCATCGGAGCTTACTAAAGTAAGGTTTTACATGCTACCTATAAGCTCGCTGCATTAGGATAGGTTGGTCGAACTTCACGAGTGGGGTCAGGCAAAGAAAATCAACAACGCCACCTTCATAGCCATCGGAACGCATTTAGGTTTTTCCCAATGTTGCAGATTTACTTAGCGGAAAAAGGCGAAAATGAGAACAAAACAAGCTTTCCGTAAAACAAACATTTCAGCTGAGAAAAAAAACAAGAAAAAGAAGAAAAGAAGAGAAAAAAAGAAAAAATAGCATTTCTATGCTAAAAATAAGACCAAAACTTCAGGAATAAAAATAAAAAGACAATCAAAGAATGTGAAAGTTCCGTTTTGCCTTACATTTTTTCATCTGGAACTACTGCCTTACTCCTCTTCAAACTTTGCCCATGGATCTTTGCAAGGTTCGTGGCGATCCCACTACGAATGACTTTCACAATTTCAGGCATGGTTGCTTCAGTGGGACGAGCTCTATCCTTTTTGCCCTAGTTGATTCCGAGCTCTGAATCTTTTCGGCGTATCATGAATCGTTGCTCAAAGCTCCAGAGGAATGGAGAGGGGGAGGAGAGGGGGAGGGGGGGGGGGCACACGAGTAATTTTCGCCCATTTTGTACAACTTTCAAACAGCTATGGAACAATTTTGACTTTTCTTGGATTCACCGCAACTTCCGCTCTCGGCAGAATTTTTCATAAATATATGCATACTGTAGCTCGGATATTGCTGCTGCTATTGATAGTGTTTTTAGACGTTGATTACATTATCTTTTTCTTGAAGATCTATTGTTTTCCCTTGAATCGTTTTCATCTGCGGAGCTTGTCCTTGATTCTCTTAGTTGTTTGTACTAGTGTTGCTACTATCTTGTGCCAAGCATTTTGGACACTGGTACATGTAACGATTCATTACTTGCACTTTTCTGCCATGTAAAGTATTGATGCACAGGTTAACCGAATCTTGTTCTCCCAGAGATGTTCGACTGTTACGGCATGAAAACGTGTGGAGTTCTCCACAGAACCTCCCACTAACTCGAAAGACTCTTTTCTCTTCTTCCACATCCTTTTTTGCTACAATGCTTCCTCATATCTTTGCTTAAATTAACTTTTCCCAGACATTGTAGCAGGCTCCATTTTGAAAGACGTCATTGGCGAAAAACCTCCCGCTGCATTTGCTCAGAAATCTGTCAAAACAGTACCTGCAGCCTCCGACTACGAACTCAACCGTGCAGTAATCGTATGCAATCACTCACAAGGGGTACGCTAATCCTGTGGTAGAGCCGATTCTGACAATCTTTAGGTAGAGCATGCTACCTTTCCGGTCAGGTTTCCATCAGGTAAAAAATTTATAGCTAGCCTCGCAAATGAGCTGTAGGTCTCTCCATTGAGAATTTCATGTGAAACAACGTACTGCAGCAACACCAGTTAAAGAACTTGATCGAGTTCTATGAAGAGATGTGAAGGGTTATGAATATTTCTTATTCATTTTCATTCCACTTGTTAAAACAACATACTCCATTTCATCAAAAAGCTCGAAGTTCTCGGGATTGTCTGTTTATTTTAGCTCTAGCACATCAAAGTGTAAGCTGAACTGCTACTCACATGATCACTCTCACAGGCAGCTTGCACAACAATTCTCAACATGGAGTTGAAATGGTTATAGTGAAATTCAGCGTCGGCGTATCACTGATATAAAACGAACACAAAGAATTATGACCAACCTACAATAATTCCAGTCACCATCGCGCACAGGGCAGTCTTATGTGCAGGAGAGGAGCGTGCACAAGATATCCATGGTCAGTATTTTTTAGCCATGTGCGTGCCAGAACATCCAGGTCCTAGAGAACGTCTTCAGCCTTGTAAACGGTTGCTAGAAAATCACAGTAATAACCATAGCATACTGCCATCTTAAAGCGCAGCACCCACGAGAGACTTTGTCGCTCAGATTTTAGCGCGATCGTGGGTTTCTGACTATGAAGAACATGGATAATATGGTCAATTTCGTCAGAACTCATGTTAAAATGGTTTTTGCATGCTACCAGTTTGCTGCATTACAGCAAGATGGCCGAGTTATGCGGGTGGAGTAGATCAAGAAAGTCAATGACGCTGCCTTTATTGCTAACGAGTTTCCTGACGCAACTGGATATTCGACCAATTTTTCAGCATTTCTGAAAGAGAAGAAGCACAAACGAATAGAAAATAGAAAGTTCACTACAGGGAGATACAATGGGCGTCAATGGCGGTGGCCCATCCGTGGCCTTGAGTAGTACGCCGCGCAACCGCGCCGCATGCGCCGCAAACGATGATTTCTGCTGTTATTATGCTATATATAGCAGCTTTTCCACCCGATTTGCAGTACCTTTCACCAAATCGAGAAGAAAATGACTACAAATAGCATTCCAGCAGCAGACGACGCCGATCCCCGCTCGAGCTGCGCAGTCCCGCTGCGTCCTTCTCAAGGCCGCGGATGGGCCACCGCCATTGACGTCCACCGTACCTCATAAAAAGAAACAAAATTCATGGTTGAGTGCAAAGAGCTGAGAAAACAGAAATTCGCACCATACTTGGAAATTCGAAAGGTTTCGGAGAAAGGAGCAATCATACGGTCTAGTAACAAGTAAAAGTACGCAAATGGGAGAAGCAGATCATCACAATTTGAAATTTCTCGAAAGGCGCATTCAAAGCAAACGTTATCTTTGGAAAACTGAGTGACTGTGGCAGAAATCAGCTGATTCGGATCCCGGAACATCTCATCCGCGGATACCCGGATACCAAGTCTAACTTGTTATATCCTGGGAACGCTGATGCTTTCCAGGGTGCAACTTGCGTAGAATTACTCGGACTATCGTACAGACTCCAAAACATTCAAAATGCCGGACATTGGGTGCTTAACCTGTCATGTCATATGAATACATCGGCTAAACTAGTCGCTCACTGGGTTCGCATGCATAAACATTTGACAAGTAAAAGATGGGAGAGCTCGATAACCCCACTAAGAAAGCATAGAAAGGAAGACCATGACGGAGCTGATTTCGATATTCGATGCACTATCTTGCCGCTTGAGACTGCAATTTTTTCTAGGAAATTGATTGAAGCATTTTCGATTCTCGCACATGCCACAGGTCAAAAGCGGAAATGAGCAGACACCTATAACAAGTGATATTATACTATTTCCATCGTTATGCAAGCTCTGCGATCGTCACGATACTGGTGCAAGACTTATAATACCAAGGCTTCATCATGCAGTGTCCATTTCTTGCGGGTAATTTCTGTTTCGGTGGCATTCCTTTCCGATATATTGGTGAACACGTGGTGGATTCGTCCGTCAACTGGATACTTAGAATTGTCGGGCTAGGATGAATTAAAAGAATATGTGTTGAGGAGGTCTTTGGTGGTTTAGAACGGAAATGTTGAGTTGTCCCAAAAATAATGGCCGTTTTGGAGGTGCGTATTCCAAGATGCGTAACTCAGCTTGAACTTAAGATTTCCCTTAGCAATGAAAAATGTTATGATCAGCACTTGCGAAAGGTAAATCTTCAGTACACATTGATTCACATAAATTTTCTGGACGAAAGGTGGATCTTCTGCAAGCTCACAGTTACTTTCTATTAGGCAAGGCTCTGGCCTACACAATGCTCCAAGGAGAGATCCAACGCCTCACTCGAAGCAATTTTTCTTGGTAGGATGTGAACCTGTGTGGATTTGCCCGCCCGGCCACTAGACATGTACTTCTTCGGCTCGTCAAAACTGAGGCATTTTCAACCGAATCTCAAAGTCGAGCCCCAAATGGTGATAGGCGAGGCATTTAGAATTTCCACTCTTAGCCTGGTCTAGCTACTGTCGAACGCCTCGAGCAGTATTTCATCTATCAGAGAACGTTGCCTTTTACTGGGATGTCGAGGTTTGTTGAATATATCCAGATCACCCTCAGCGATGCAAACAAGACAAAAGTCCATTTTAATAAGCAATGTCTACTCATCACTAAAAGAGGCCCACTTTTTCCTAAAATTTCGCAACAGTGCTTACTAGAGGGATTAAAGCAATAGGTGTCGCAAGGTGAGCACTGACCGGCAATGCTTCTGTTCAAAATCCACCTTGCCCATTTTTTGCGATGTTAAGTTGCCAAGAAGGCAGAGCGAGCAGTGATTGAGTTGCGCGCAACCTAGCTGCTAACATTTTAAGAACTGTTTCACAATTCTTGTCCCACCTCCAATACTATGCTTTCGTATCTGAGAAGTTTCATGATCTTCATCTGGTCAAGGTTGAAAACTCGTATCGTTCTGGAAGTGCTCTTCTAGTCACAGCTTCTGTGTCTGTTTGATATAGGTTGGTTTAACATGATGTGGCAGTTTTGTTTTCTCATAAATATTTCACGAAGTAATTCACTAGCAAAATCATCGACGGTTACTATTCACCTTTTTGAGAGTGGTAGGTTTGTCTCAGTATATGATGACGGAACCCAAAAAGGGATCTGGGAAGAACGCGGCGTCCACACATAGGAGATAGGCCTCTGTAGTGAGCTTTTCTAATACTGTATTCAATTTTTGTTGGTCTTATGCTTCCTGGGTATGATATACTTTTGGGGCACACTAAATAAAAAATCGAACGAGTGGACAGAATCATCAGGGACGAATTGATCAGTGTCATTCAATCTCTTAAGCGATGCGCTAAAAAGTCCCGTTCGTAACTGTAGATGTTTCCTAAATGCTAGGTCATGCTCAATTATGTAGTTTGACCCTTCCATGCGGACCAGGTGAAATTTTACAAAGACAGAATCAAGCCGTTTCCCCGTGGGCTTTTATGGGAGTTCTTAGCATTGACCAAACGAGTAAGTGTTAAACAAAGTATCCGTTGAAGAGTTTGAAGAGCTCAAATGCTTGGATGAGATCGTGCTTCGCTCGGAGAGCGAGCTGTGCCGCAGCTTAATAGGCGAATTATCTTCTGTGAGATGTTACTATGAAAGAAGCTATGGCCACATCTATTGCCGCGAATCAATTGCTCCGATCCACAGGGAGCCCGGTTCATTGTACCCATGATCGCACCTGAGGCGAACATGATCTGAATTTGAACACATCCATCTTACCAACTATCGGTGAGTTTTGGCCTCGCGCCCCACTCTCTTGCCAGAATCCGCCGTCAGCGACGGCGTTCTTGCTCTTACATTTGTTTCATTTTGTCGTCTCTTTACTTCATACTCATTACTCTTAAGGCTAATATATAAACTACTACTTTCCCGCGCCCCACGACGCCCAATACACATATAATACATTGGCCAAATCACAGTTCGTTTTACTTTACTACAGGTCGAGTGAATTAATCAATGATTCACTGATGTTGTAATTTTTGTATACTCTTACAATTTCACAATAATATATGTTGAGACAGTATTAGTGAAATCTCTCTGACTTCGTCTCAACTTAATTTCACTTGTGGCTTTCCTCCGTAATTTTTCGATTTCATTGCTTTTAATTTACTATTTCACTCGAGTGGCAATTGACCGTTAACCGATTGGACCCACTGACCCATCGGTTCACGCCATCTATAGTTTCTGTTCACCTCTCTGAGAAGTTCACCGATGCCCATTCGGTGACGTGAATGCTCGTTCCAACGAGCATTACATAAGAAGAGTCGTTTAGTGTTCATAAAAGTCGCCAGCTGCCGTGCTCACGCGGTTTCGAACAACGACGTGACCCTTGCGTCAGCGCCTTTCAATGCGATTACCTTCGGGTTTTGTTTCTTCTGCCACTAGCAACTAATGCATAACGTCTCCATAGTATTTCCGGCGTCAAATTCCAGTCGTTCAAGGTTGAACCTGCCTTTGTCGCAAAAAGTAGTGAGGAAGCAAATAGCACAGTCAAGTCATTTTACCACGAAGTTCACCTCAAGGGCGTTAACTTCCCGCCCATTCAGTCGGCGTGCACCTGTCTCACACACGTACCTACAACTCTACTTGCGGCTCATTGATTACGGTCACGCCTCGGCCCCGCAGTTCCTGGAATTTCCCAGACCTAATCGACACTTAATCATGTTGTCCTTATCTTTGCCTTGTTCCACTTTTTCCTTGCACTCCACAGTGCCATAGCATAATACGAGTGGTGAGATGGATGATGGTGAGTGTTGTTGGCCGGATCGAATGACACTCGAATAGTCAACCAAATTTTCGAACATTCATAACAGTTTAAAGGCAAATATACCCTCTACAAAATAACACATAAGCTATGACAGAAAGCGAAGATCCATTGTCTACATCCAACTTTGGCTAAGTGGAAAATGCGAATGCTCGAAAATGATAGAAAAGTACAACCTTGAAGGAAGGCTTGGGAAAGCTGCTGCATATTTACCCTCCGAATATTCGAATTTTCGAATCTGTTCTTGAATTATTGACTAAATTAGATTGATCGGCTATTATTCGGTCCTGTAGAAGCTAATGCTCGGTAAATTCATACTACAAACTTCTATTTTTATGCTCTTATTCTCTGTCTTCGATAAGACAGCTATGAGATAAGTAATATATCAGGTTGTAGGGAAAGTTCTCGCGGTTTTTGGAACAGTACATCTTCTTGGTTTTTCAGAAACGGGAAAGCACATTAGGAAATGTGTAAATGCCATCATATACTACCACTTTTCACCCATTTTTGGAAAGCCTTTCGATGCTCTTGGCGTAGAACTATTCTGGCATTGACTTGGAAAAGCGTGTCCAACCAGCGATCCTAGTCATTTTCGTTGTCGAGCGCTCTAGCATGTGTAGTCATTTTCAGTCATCCTAGTCATTTTCGTTGTCGAGCGCTCCAGCATGTGTAGCGTTAGAGGGGGAAAGAGAAGGTGGTTATCTTTCAAGGCAAGGTAAGAGCTGTACTTTGGGTCAGCCAGCACTTTCCATCCAAAGCCAGATAGCTTCTGGTGAGTCACGCTTTCAATATGTGGACGAGCATCGTCGTTCAGAAATCAGATCTTGCCGTAATTCGGCCTCTTTGCGATTTTTCTGGTCAATCTATCCGGCCTCTGATAGCACAGGTCTACCGCGAGGCCATTGTCGCGTGGCAGTAGCGCATAGTGGACGATGTCTTTGCTGTCGTACTAAGCAGTGACCACCATCTTCTGAGGGTGATCACCCGTCTTCGGCTGCGGCTCAGGCTGCTCATCCTCGGCAACCCAGTGTCGATGGTGCTGGGAGTTGACGTACAAACACTACTTCTCATCTCCTGTAAAGAAGGACTTCAGCCGGTTTTCAATGCTCCTGTAAGAGAGCAATTCAGTAGCCACCTGAGCACATCGCTGGAGATCGCACCCGGTCAAATCATGATCACTCACTGTGATATTTTTTTATCTTGCCCAACTGACGCAGGTGATCGGCGATGCTGGTGAAGTGAACGTCCAAGACTTGCGTTATTCACGCATAGCTTGCCATGGATTTGAATCCACCAACTGCTGTAGTCGATCATTCTCGACTTCGGATGCGCATCCCAACCGCACGGAAACATTGAGGTTGAAGTCGCCAACAGGGAGGCGTCTGGACCAATATTGTGCAGCAGTGCGGAATGCTGCACCATCCCCGAATACAGCGGGAATGCAACAACTGGATGCGGCTGCTGATTCACCAGATTTGAAGTCGTATACTAAAAGGTGGCAAAAGTTTCGCGTTGAAAGTTTCATATTCCTAGACGGGGTTGTGGAGGAGTTTGCAGGCGATGATAGTAATAAACTTGCACATACCTGACCTTCTTGTATATATAACAGACATGTTGCTTCATGGCAGCGTGGGGTTTTAAAAAAGCACACTTCTGAAAACCGCGAGAACTTTCCATACAAACTAATAGTTCATACACACATATACAGTGTACATAATTTATGCATTATGTATTGTATACATTCGAACATTCGAGCGAGTCTTCCTAGTGCATGAAGGTGAAAGGGATCACTATGATTCTACTGAAAATGCTCAAAGACGTTCACATCAATATATACAGGGTGGCCGAAAATTACCCGTGCACTGAAATTTTGATGCTCTAACTAAGTCTTCAATTTTCGATGACTCAAAATATCTTATAAACTCATCAGACTTCAAAATAGCCTTCATTGGCAGAAACGGTAGCCCTCAACGTCTTCGTAGGTTCTGCACATGGTTCTCGCACGTACTCTTTACTGATTTCGTCCCCGGAAATTTTTTGGGGCTTCTCCCAGGGAATACAAATTTTTGCGCTAATAGAGAGGTCTTTCTCTTCAAAAAGACTACAGGGGAAAATCTGCTGGATTCAAATTTGAGCAGTACAAAGGCCACTTTCCATGCCTTGCGAACTCAGGCAAACGCTCACATTTCCAATCTTTAACACTTTTTGCCTCTTCTGCAGGACGGAGGTCTGTTGCAGGTCATGTCTTCTACTTTCAAGAAGTGCAGATCTCCTCGATTCAAAGATGTTTTATGGAAATACCTCCTTGCACACATAAGTTTAAATTTTAAAATTAGAATCCACAAAAACTAAAGGACCCTTGCCAGTGGACATTATATCGCGCCAAGACGTTAAAAACAGGCGTTGACCTGTTCTAGCAACAGTTCTGCCTTGGAGTAGGTCCAAGCAATAGATTCAACAGATTTGGTCGAAACCCTGTCACACTCGGCGTTTGCTATAGTGAAAAGTTCCTCGCCAGCAAAGACGATCGTGTGTTAGCGAGAATGATAAAATCGCTTCAGCGTCTGCCTGCACAAGTTCTTCCTATTCTTTCTCAAAGTATCCGGTAAGGCATGGGTTTTTTGAGAATGGTAAGGAAAGATATTCAGCTTCTTTCACACAACTTTTATCGGAGGTCTGCGGTCGATCCTGACCTCTATCGCCATTTGGGGCGAGGAACCTAGGGATTTCTGTCAATCCTGCTCCGGCCAACCTTCACTTTCCTGGTAGTTGGTGCAGTGAGAGCAAATATCTGCCCTTTTTGTCCTCACTGTTTCTAAGCGTTTTGAAGCTTTTTATTGTATCTTGAACAGTTATTCGGTGCAGGGACAACACATCCTTAATGTTCGTCACAGATCTTCACTTCCGATGCAGTTGAATATTGGCACTGCACATGACGTTGGAGGCAACCATCTCGAGATAACTATTACTCTTGAACCAAATATAACAAAGTAAGAGGAATATGAGAAGATAACGCGGAAAAATCCGGAAGTCCCGTAGAAATGGGGGGGGGGGCACGGGTAATTTTCGGCTACCCTGTATAAAAATGAAAGTTTGTGTGCATGTAAGTACATAAGTGTGTATGTATTTAATGAATAGAAGTCGCGGAAGGTGAACCGATTCGGACCAAATTTTGCATGCACATTCACCGGCGGAGGTTATAAGCTACCTCTCACCAGGAACTACCGATTGACTTATCGATTATATCGATTTTATTGAATTTTCGCTATTTTTGCTCAAGAGTCGGAAACGACATGTTTATTAGGGTTTTCCAATGCGCTAAACACGAATGTGACAACCGTTTCGCACGAAATATTGATTTATCGATTTCATTGATTTTTGGCTCTTCTGCCGAATGGAGCTTGAAGACGTCTCCTAGGATTCTTCAATACGCTGAGTACGAATATGACAACCATTTTGCACGAAATATTGATTCATTTATTTCATCGGTTTTTTTCGCTCGGGGACGGACAAGGACATGCCTGCTGGGGTTCCTTAATACGCTGAATACGAATATGACAACCATTTTGCAGAAATATCGATTTACCGATTTCATTGATTTTTGGCTCTTCTGCCGAATGGACCCGTGAAGACATCTCTCCTGGAGTTCCTCGATACGCTGAATATGAATATGACAACCGCTTTGTTCGAATGCATCGATTTATGTCACCGAAATAGCTTTGTTAACCTTTCGCCCACAAGTTGATGGGGAAGGGTCACTTGGGCTTCACTAATATGCTGATCACCGAAATTATGGAGATTTTATTGTTTTAACGAATTTATCGGTGACTGTAATTGGCCTCGGCAGTGTGATGTAGACAAGGCAGTAAAACACCCGGGGGAAGCCGGGTACTGCAGCTAGTGCTTTATATCAGAGCAAAGACAATGCCCTCACCCCCCCCCCCCCCCACCTCTGTCCCTATGCTCCTGATAACATGAACTTAGTAAATTATATTTATTGATAGTCGTACTACGTGCTTATTACTTATTTACACGTGTATAAAGTAGAATTGGCCTTTCCTGTTTTCAATTATCTTCCCAATAATTGGCTTCATAGTTCATTTCACAGATTCATTAAGATTCTGATCATCTACACCCCTTCATCTGAGTCTTCTCCGAAAAATGTATCGGGAGGGGGGGGGGGCGTAGGTGAGTATAGGGTCTGTAATGTTCATATCAGTATTTTTTTTGGACTAATTTAGAGGAACAACCACGGATAACAAGCAGCGGCTGTCGCGGAAAGTGGGGGAGGAAGGCGTGGGAGAAAGCTCAGCCTATTTGAGGACCAGGATGGAAAACAAAAAGTGATAAGAATTTTATTTATATTAACTGTAACATCAAATAATCAGTGATGGCTAGCCAAAAATAATTATAATAAAAACCGATAGAAATAAGCTAGTTAAAACTTTTCAATCATTTCGGTGATCCATTTTTTGGTGGGGTGCTCCTGCCCCTCCTGCTCTCTCTCCACTGAATCCCCCACTAATAACAACATAATCGTTCTCCCTTAACGATATCTATGTCCCACTCAAACACTACATTATAATGGAATTTCACATGAAATCAGCTTCATCAGCTTCATGACTGTAGGAAATGACAGACGGTAGAAGAACAGCCATATGAGAGGACTTACAAAAAATGAGCACTTCTCAGCACATATTTCATTATGCTTGCTCGTTCTCCCCGTCGAAAGGTTCCAGAGATATTAAGACACACACAGCGAGATACATATAAAGAGGTATGGGTACCCTGTAAGAAGTTCTAATTAAGGCACCGTTTTCTATTCACTTTCCGCACTCAGGATGGTTCGCCTGCGGATAGAGATGTCTCTGCCAAAGAGGTGACAAGAGCATCAAGAGTTCTTGTAACTATAAGCTGATAACTGAATAATTATCAGGAAATAGCAATAAAAATAAGACAGTTTCTCCAGGAAATCTGAAATATAGAATACGTAGGAATAAATGTCAAAAAAACACACGAAATGAAGCTGTGTATATGTGTTGTGAACGAATTTCGCATAGTTTTCTGACCTATTCTCAGCAGAAAGAGGCTTTCCCATGATATCGTGTTCCAAAAGAAACTTCCTCCTTCCATGAAGGCAAATTGTTTTTTTTTTCATCTTCCCAGCATTTGCGGAATGAACGCACTTTCTCACCAGAGCTGAGCACAATGTTCCTATTTTTGTGGCAAGGAACAAACTTCAATTTTTGATCAACTTGTTCGTTGCAGCACAAAAATCGCACTCAGCATAAGTGAGCCCACCTATTTCAAGTATATTTACCGCATATTCCTCAGTTCGAAACATGGAAAATTTGATTAACGTTCAACTCATGCATCGATTTTGTTGTCAAAATACATATGTAGCAGAGCAGACATCAATGCAGCTATGTTTCGATGCTTCTTATTGTATTGTTTGATGATGCAGGCAATGCAAGAGCCGTCTGCTCCACTGCTTTCCCTGAAATGGAATGGAACAGACAAAGGAATGCTAGCTCTACTCTGTGTTGCTTCTCCTGTGATCCTAACCTTGAGATCCCAAAAAAAGCTTGCTCGAACTTGTGGCGAGAGGATAACGAAGAAGAGAGGCCATCACGCGCGTGGAGTACACTATAACCACAGCAGCGCATATTAACTACCCACAGACCAGAGGTGAGTAGAAGTACTGCGCAATACCGGAAGTCGGAATTTGGAGGAACTTCAAAATCTGGCGGAATTTGGAGAGGTAAAGCAGCATTTATGAGTTGACTTTACTCAACTACTCTCCTCTAGAACTCTAGAAGTCAGATGCTTGCAAACGTCAGAATTCAGAAACTTTCGAACTTCCGAACCCGAAATTCCGCTCATCCCTGATACAGACTCAGGAAAGAGATAAGGCCAGGTGTCTTCGTCGCTGCAATTTTTGAGCAGTTCTCGAGATTTAGAAAAAGATGTTACTGTACTGAAGTATTATTGTCACGAGAACTGTGTATTTATGTAAACCAAATACGACTAAATGTAAGCGAAAGAGTGACGAGGGATTTCCTCAGCATATTTTATTGTCATATGGATATACTATTCATGATTTGTATTAGCTTTGCTTTTTTTGCACCTGGAACGCAACCTCAACAGATGAACACATCGAATTCTGTGACATTTCCCTGCTGAATTCTGTGACATTTGCTGCCATCCTCGCCTCAATTAATGATGAGGTTTCCCTCCTCTTAACGGCAACTGAGGAGGGAAGGCAACAAGAAGGAGAGGCTTTTCCTGTCACCTTTGCGTATTATAGCGACGCATTACACCGCTTGCGCGTCATTTCTGCTGCACAACTATCAGAGCGTAAGGCGGCTAGGTTCTTCAGCTTGAGCTTTTCCCAGTGAGAAAGTTATGTGGCTGTCAATTTTGAAGTAACTTCACTCATTATAAAAAGTATCTCCATGGGGTGTTAAGCTGTATTTATACTTCATAATGAGGCGATGCTCTGGGCCGATGGCCACAACAGGTGCGACGTGAAAAGCGATAATGTCGTATCATCTAGCGATTTCGCCAGTTTGTTTCGCACGTAACATCAACAAAATTGTCGCATCGTGTGTGCTGCCAGACACGACGCGTACACAGCCTTGAAGAAAAAGCCTAAACAATGGGGATTCGTGGAGTCGCGTCGCGAGGGTAACCGTTAACTACTACGACGCGACCACTACCCGTACATGCTTCCATACCTGACCTTCTCAACAGTTCGCATGAGCGCGACAGTCGCGTTGTGGTGAAGTATAAACATAGCCCCGGGAAATCTATTTGGTTTTCTATATCTATCAGCAATTTTCACAATTTTCCTCACAGAAAGTCACGAATATTGCAGAAGCACAAGAAGTGTCGGAATATTGAGGAGAGAGAAGGGTTCTCATGGCAGCTATCGTTTTTCATCGACACGCTTCACCTGTAATTCTTTTTAATGAGCAGTTTTGCAATCGTCCAATCATCTCAGTGCCAGCTAATTTATGTATGTTTATGAACAAATGGATGTTTGGCTGAATGTACTCCATTCAATTTTCTAATTGGTATCATTTTCTGGAACGATGAGTTAACATGAAAAGATCTACGTTTGCAAGACATCGGCCACTCGAAAAAATACAAGCTGATATACAGTTTAATATCTTTCGAGCACTTTCGATATCGATCGAGATCCAGGATCTCTTGAAAACAAGGGAACAAACAAACAACACTTTGTTTTCTGGAGCTTGCTATGACTTCGTACTCATGCTTGAGCGAACTCACAAGATGGATTACGCAATCATCGTAGTAATCTCTACGTGGACGACTCCGCAAACGATTACTCGTGGAACTTTCTCACGGTTATATAGTGGAAAAATCTAGTTATTGCAATCCAGGAAAACAGAACAAATTTCCAGAAAAACAGCATGATAAATCGTCTCCGCAGCGGACGTCGTAAATTTAATCCCAGATGACTATGGGAGCGGCGAAAGCATTGATTTCTGCAATATGTACGTGGACATGGTAGATTACCAACTAATGCATCCTGGAATTCGTGCCATAATTTACCATCCTGCAATTTTCAGGCTCGCGCTAAATAGTATCTAACAATTAAAAAAGCTGTGACAGGATTTTCTGGAGAGATCGTAAATGTATTTGTTTTCAAGTTTGACTCAGAAAGGAACCTAGACCATCCTTCCGATTTTCCTCCGAGATTTGATCCTCTTTCTAAGTTTTCATGCAGAAAAAAGACATCTGCGGATGCTATTCAGTGTTTGTCATTTTTCAATGTTGACGTCATCTCTTTTCTGTACAAAATTGACGGCAAAAATTTAAATGAGCTACACAAATTTCTGCATGCTTTCTGAATTAAGGCAACGGCTACAATTCTGCACTGCTCGAACCTTTCCGTGCCAGTTACGGAAAAATCTAATTTCTCCCTTCCAAAATGTTTAGGTGCATATTCGTCATTCATATGTCCTATCGCTAAAATTTCCAATGCTTTCAATTCATGTATTTAGCAGCAATTATTATTGTTTACATACTGTTATATTATGTGGTTATTACACCTTTATGCATATACGATAGAGTAGGAAATTTCTTTGAGGATCCCCACACTATGATTTGCAAGCAATCCTGGTATTGTTGAATGAATTTTGAGCTCCGGCACTCTGAATGGGTAGTCTAAACGGGTGGTCTGGCACATGAATCTTGGAGACAAATCAATGTTTATCAGACTTCGACGAGCAAGGACACTACTGTCTGTGACAAAATTCTTAGAAAGATCTGGCTCATCTACGGTAAATGTGTACGGAATGCATCACACCTCTGTCAGATGCACGCTAAAAAAGCAATGCGTGGAAAGTTATAGCCGAGTTTTTCCCATTAACTCTGATTAAGAATCCTACTACGTACACCACACAGATGATAACATTCTGCTGCAACTGAGGAAGCCATCTCCGTACGAGAATGTGCACAACGACCAAATTGTCCTATTCGTGAAAAGGGCAATTTGGGCGCGATAAACCACGTACTCCTTTACTCTCTGATTGAAACATTCGCGACCTTCCGTTATCGGCTTGGTGTGTCACATGGGAGACGGACGGCCCCTTAAGCACGCGTTTATGCTCATCGGTTGTGCACGCGGTTCTACGCGTCGCACTACGCGTGTCAACCTTTTGAGCACGTTGTCGCGCGTATGTTAAACTGAACCACCGAAAAAGGGTTTGTTCAGAAGCGTTCTCACCCAGCATCATTTCTCTAGCATCCAATGGCCAATGAATATTAGATGCAAGCGTTTGACACCGGTGCGTCTATATAATGAAGGATATGACCAGTCGCATCGCTGACGCAGCACTGACGCACGCGTTAACGGCCTCGGCCGCGCGTTCTTTTCATTGAGGAGGTGCATACATTCCGCTTTAACCCGTCTTCATGAGAAATCCTTCGCAAATGGATGCGTGCGTCTGGCTAGTATGAACTCTCCTATAAAACTATGAATATGTATATGCGTCTGGATCTTCCGCTCATCACAGGGTTGCGTGCGTCCAACGCAAACACCTACGGTTCACAGCGCTACATGCATCAGCGCCTTCAAAAGCACATAGCGCAGCGATTTCTTTGATTTCTTGCATGTTTCCCACTAACTCCACCAATGAGTTCTGCATCCCTCCCGGTATACGGCGAAACATCGAAATCCTCCCCAGATGCTATTAGAGCTATTTATCTTTGAAAAGTGGTTAATTGTTCCAAAAGGTAATATTACTTGAGTGCTTTCGTTAGAAGCCAAAGAACATCAGGTGATAGTTTTTCGAATAATTCCAAAGTGCAGTTGAATCGAATAAGTTATCTCTATATATAAAGTAGAATGTCTGTGAGTGTGTGTGTATGTATGTATGTATGTATGTTCCTTATAGAAATCGCGCAGGGTGAACCGATCGGGACCAAACTTTGCATGCTCATTCCTCATGGGCCGGCGGAGGTTTTAGGCTACTTCGTGCCAGGCATTATCGATTGATTTATCGATTTTATTGATTTTTCGCTACTTTTGCCCGGGGGCGGCGAGGACATGTCTAATGGGGTTTCTCAATGCGCTGAACACGAATATGATAACCGTTTTGCACGAAATATCGATTTATCGATTTTATTGATTTTTCGATATTTCTGCACGAGAGTCAGTAGGGTCAGCTCTACTGGGGTTTGTCAGTGCGCTGAACACGAATATGATAACCGTTTTGCACGAAATATCGATTTATCGATTTTATTGATTTTTCGATATTTCTGCATGAGAGTCAGTAGGGTCAGCTCTACTGGGGTTTGTCAGTGCGCTGAACACGAATATGATAACCGTTTTGCACGAAATCTCGATTTATCGATTTTATTGATTTTTCGATATTTCTGCACAAGAGTCAGTAGGGTCAGCTCTACTGGGCTTTGTCAGTGCGCTGAACACGAATATGATAACCGTTTTGCACGAGTTGTCGACTTATCGATTTTCTGATTTCTTGCTATTTTCGGCCAGGGGTGGTGAGGACATGGTTACTGGGGTTCCCCAATACGCTAAACACGAATATGATAACCATTTTGTGCAGAATAGCGAATTATTTGTATGATTTTTCACCATTTTCGTCCACGGGCCGGTGAAGATGTGTCTACTGGGATTTTCCATTGCGCCGTACACGAATATGACAACTATTCTCCATGGATATATCGACTCAGTAATTCTTTTGCTCTTTCTCCGCTTTTGGAAAGGGACGGGGTAGGAATATGTTCACTGGATCAATCGAAAACGCTAAACCCTAGGTGCGAATATGGCAACTGCTTTCCATGAATTTGACACTGAAGTAACATTACTGACTTTTCGCGTACGGGTCGGTGGAAGAGGGTTACATGAGCCTGCTTATAAGTTTGCCACCAAAATTATAGGCATCCGCAATGAATTTGTCTGCACTAGCAATTGTCCTCATTGGTGTGAAATTGCCGGGGTAGTAAAACACCCGAGCGAAGCCGGGTATGCCGTCTAGTAGGTATATATGGTCGAGGCAGCAGCGACTCAGTTGCCTGTGCGGCAGGGGGTTCACCATTTGATGTTGAAGTCTTTTTAGTGTGAAACTATATTTCATGGCCTAAATCCATATGTGAACTTATCACAGATCTTAACTTTTGTTCCCAAAAGATTGGTAACCCAAATGATACAATTATTCACAGTTGTCTCTCTGAACTTCGCAAAATCTTAGAAACATACGGGAGGCTCCAGTGGTCGAGGCCATAACACGCGTGGCCATAGCTGCAGTAGCACTGCCTGGTTGTCTGCGCATCCACACATTTCAGTGTGGCTACCGTGCTCATTCTCTGCTAATTCTACCTATTCTGACCTGTCAAAACCCTTGGTAGGACGTGTGCGCCAGGGATGAGCTGATACGAAACCTTGAGGAACCGAATATCGGTCCAAATAAAGGAATGGCTAAAGATGAGCAGATAACAGATTTCTGGATAACCGATAGCGGGTAAGGGTTAGCGGAACAGAATACCAACAACTAAGAGTACACAGAAAGCATCACCGACTTTTAGGGGCATTTTTATTTACATTGATCATGGATGAGGTTACAAATATCCTTTTTTCGTAGATAACTCGCGACAAAAACCACTAACGCAAAACTGATGGTTATGTTCTTAAAACAACTGCTGAACGAAGATGCATGAAAGTCATATAGGGATTTTTTTTAAATTTTCAAAAATTTTGGCCTATTTGTTACGAACAAGAAGCAGGAGAAACATTTGTATGTTGTGGTGAACAGTAATTTTTATTACTTCTGGCCAAGAGGAAACGGTTCGAGTTATCTGCCTTTTCCTACTCTACTCCAAGGATCTGAATCACTGATGAAACTAAAAGGTAAAGGCTCTAAGATACGTTGCACAAGTGTGTTTCTGTAAATGGCCACTCTCTTTCTGAGAAAAGTGCGTAGTGAAAGCAACGGGTTTTTCTTCATCCGGACCGTAATCCGGTGTTAAAAGCCAGGATTACGGTACGGATAACGGGTCATCAAAAACTTGCGGATAACAGTAGACGGATAACCGGATAATCCGCTCATCCTTGGCGTGCACGCGGTCCAAGACACGAGTTTGCTCTATTTGTACTGCTGTACTGTGAGCTGGATGGATTTCCGCAACGCCCAGCTTCCACATTTTTACCTCTAACTAGAAGACTAGTGATAGACATGTTAGACATAGCTGCGTATCATGTTTTTAATCTCTAAAATATCAACCCGTGATCTGCTTGTTGGAGATGACGATGTAGAGGAGGCTAGGTATAGGGTGTTTCACGGGGAAACGTAGTTTCGCAGAAATTAGAGAATGAGAGAACGCGAGAAATAGTGCCGTATTCGGAGAGGCACACGAGAAATGCATGAAATGAAATCACTGGCACGAATACTCAATTATCGTCGTTTTTGGAACGGACTATATTGCGGAAACCCTTCCGGCTCAAACTATAGCACTATAGGACCCGTTATCCGAACCGTTTGGACTGATGGAAATGAAATCCCGCTTTTTTCGAGTGATGCAGGCTTATAGCAATTACTCGCGACTTGAGCAATAATACACACTTGCCGTAAGATTTATGAAGATTTAGAAAGATTTATGCATTAGAAAGATTTATGCAGGGTTTGTTGCGGTTTTTTTTCGTTGACACGTGGCGACTCGCCCCCTTCGAGGTAAGCATAAACCGACAATAAAATGGCAGACCTGAGTAGTGTCTCCGCTTCAGCGAGATTAGGCAGTCCTGGACGAGGATTCAGTTGAAACCGCGGCCGAATGCAACCATGCAGACGCGATGCGTAGGTGCGGTCGCGCGCGGACGCGGCGCGGGTACGAGAATCCGCCTCGTTGTAACCAGCCGTTCTGGCGAGCGCTTTAGCAGTATTTATTTATTTAGTGCACATGCACTGCACATGATAGGATTAGGCAAAAACAAATCAATAACAAAAACAGGAACGTAATAAAACAACACTGGAAAAATAAAGATGTGGAAACCAGCAACCAGCAGTAGGCCCTTCTTCTTTCAGAAAACTCATTTTTATAGCTATTGGGTGCAATAGAGGATAGCCTACCACGTTCCTGTCATCCTGCCATCCCCGTAACAGGATTACGGCAGGACAAATGCAGCAATATGCGCTGTTAACATCTCCCGTTTTCACGTTTGTTGTGCAGGTCGGGAGAAACGGTTTCGTGCTGCGCTCCAAACGCTCGATTTCCTGTGTAACGGTCCTCGATTGCACGAGATTCATGGATGATTTATGCGCTTCAGCGAATTTGATGGAGATAACCGACGCCGGGGCATTCGGCGCTCCGCTTCCGATTATAATTAGCGCCGCGCCGCGCACGTGCCGCGCGTGTGCCTATCGTTCAATTTCGTCCGCCGTGGTGCTGCACACCACGTGGGTTTGTCTCCCGTCCTCCAAATTCTTCATTTGCCAGTGTTTTCGTTGATTTAATGTCTTGTAGAGGTTTCTAGAGGTTAAACTACTGTAAGGTGATTGCCATTTGTGAGAAGAAAGGACTTCTACTGCCACTTTTCTTATCAACTTCATTGCTAATCTTCTTGAATGAGTCAAACGAATCACTTTATAGTCATTACGTTTCTCTCTCTCTCTGTTATATCTGTTGTTTTTCGCCTCTCATGGCTTTCGGTTGCCAGGGGAAGTGTACGCTTTGTGACCGAGCACAAATGGAGTTAAGTGCTGTGCGAACGTGCGGCTTGCTGTTTGTGTTTTTGCTGCGCTTTTGCCGCCCTTTCGTGTCCTGGGTCCAATACATCTGAAATATATGACGCTGCAATGTCTTCGCGTCAAATCTTAGCGGTTCTTATGGATTTCTTAGCGCCGGGAAAAAACCGAGGCGCCTGCGTCACACATCCGCGCTCAGTAGCATCGCGACGTGATCAGCTTATAGTTTTTCCCTCTTCTCGGAAAAATTAGTCGTTTTTGGTGTCAAAACTTCTTGATTCTCCTTGGATTGGAGCGATTTGCAATAGCGAGGTGACGTAGAAATGTAGAATTTCGCGAGCAAATTCGTGTAGGAATATGCGAAAGCAGTGCTTAGAATTGGACTATTTCTGTTTTTGCGGCTTTCTCCGTTTACGTTTAAGGGCCGTACGCTGGCCTAGCTTCCATTATCTTCTGTTAGAATATTTGAATTGTTTGGTACGTGTCTCCCCTCACTGTCTGCTTACCTTTACCTCTTTTCATTCACATTATTGCTGTGGCGGTTGGTGTTTGGGTAATCCAAAAATGATGGCAATGAATCACGTGAATTGCACATCGGTTTGTTCTAGAACTTTTCTTTTTCACGGTTTTACCCATCTACATCATAATCGGTAAGTATTAGCGTTAATATTGGGTGTCATTCCAACTAGTAAGGCTGGTCTTTAAATTTTGGGAAGCTCGGGAAATTCAACAGTTCCTGACGTACAGTCCCTGTCAGTAAGACATTGCGCGTGCGGTTTCCCATTGTGGTGGGTGCAGAATCGCGGCGGGACCTTCTCGACCTTCTCATTTGGATCATGCTGTCTCCGCATCCATCGCACAGGTCCCACCGCGTTTCTGTGGTCAAGAAATCTGTCAATCTTTCTGAGAAGGACTGTATGCGCATTTTTTCCTCATCTTAGGACGTTTCATCTCCTGTGCGCTCTAAATTTAGTTATAAAGTTATCGATAGTTTGAAGTCGATGTGGTATACTTTCGGATCAAAAATGTTTCATCCTGGACGAGGTTATAATTTAAAAGATCAAGGTAAGTACTACCGTCTTTCTCACGTGCAACCTAATAAGGAATGTGACTAAAAGTCAGATCATTGGTTCTGCATTGACAATCAGTGCGTGGAAAACTACGATTTTCCAAATCAACTATGGGAAAACGATCGCTTTAGTTCTCAAGCTTTTCCTTTTCCCATTTTACCCTGTCCGACACAAGTGGTTTAAATCCGGCATGTTATAAGTACTGCTTACTCGTTTGGTATCTAGTCTTCTTCGCAAGCACACCTACTACGCTTCGTTTTTAATTTTTTTTTACAAGCAAGATTGTTTGTTTTTCTCTCACCCACGTAGCAGTATGGATAGCTAAATGCCACATTGAAGTTAATGTTGTCAGAATGCTTTTAACCGTTATAGTTCAAACTACATGCAATCACCCATTTCTTCTTTTGCGCAGGATGTCTTTATATAAATCATTCGAGGCTACTGTGGGATGCTGTACAGCTTACACCGCTCGTCCGTTTTAGCACGCTGGGTTATTTTGCCCGAGTAATGGCGTGCCTGCGAGTGCTAGTTGCCTAAAAAGGTGGAGACGTCGGTCGTAGATCGGCAGGAAGTCCGATAGCAGCGCACGAGCAGCCATCAGACCGCGTGGGCTGGCGTGGTTGGTTCGATTATGGCTCCATTTGCATGTCGGAACCGCTACTGCTACACATTTTGCGCGTCTGCTATATTGAAATCCAGTAAGTGGTATCTTGTCGGGATGGAAAGTGGAATTCTCTCACATCTCATCGAGCTTTGTTCACATTTTGTTGTTTGATGTTACTACAGTTCAGATCCAAATTCTTCTCTTAATTTCTTCACGATTATTTTTGTCTTCGTCAGTCAAAGCCTAGACTGGCGACGAAGCTCGGCCTTTTGGTTCACTTTTCCTATTATGACCGGCACCTGCTTCCATGTCGCAATTGTGGACACACAAATACCAGCCTATCAACAACATCCATGGTGATGTTTATTCACAAGGTATTTGTTAGTTAAGCAAACAGATTGTACTCTGCTGCTTATTGCGTATTTTAATTCTGGCGCATAACTACATTCTTTCTTGTTGCCGTCTTCTTCGATTTCGTCCAGCTGCAGTCGTCTGCAGCCGAAACTCCCAGATTGTTCCATGAATATTTTCCAAACAACAACATTGTAATTAAATTTTCGGGCCTTCGCCTGCTAAGACATTTTTCCCACAAATTTTTCAGTTTCTCGACATCCCTATTCCTTTTCCGGTTTCTTCCAATGAGCATTTCACGATCATATAAATAAAAGACCAGTTGCGAGGGTGCAATTGGAGGAGTATTTTATCGTCTCTCAACCTCGAGTTCTTTGAATTGTTTATCATTATCAGTAATCGTTTTGTGTTCTAAATTCTGTTCAGAGCCAGTTATTGAGTATTCGATAGCATAGTGACCTAAAGTTGTTTGATTACAAATTCAAGTTGCGTCGAAGGTAAAGGAGAACGTAGTGAGGGCCTTTTGTGCTTGAAAGCTGGCACGACGGGTCATCCGCATCGCGCTCGGCCAAGCGAGTGGAGGCGGAACTCGTCGTGACACCTTTCAGCGAAGCCTGCAATTCACGGTTTTGATGGGAATAGCTCCCCAAATACATGAAGTAGGCGTCGCTGCGTTTCACACAGCCTCGGGAGACACGCGGCACGTCCGCGACGCTCGAGCTGGAACCTTCATCGCGACGACAAACCATGGGTTTTCTTGATAGTTATCATCAAATGTGGTGAAGAACTATCAAGAAAACACGAATTTGCCATCATAACGCCGATTTCAGTGCGAGCGGCGTAGACGCACCGCATACCTTCCGTGTCCGCGGACAACCCAGAGTCATCGACGCTCATTCTAAGTGATCTGCTGGTAACTGTTCACAGTGAACACGACTTTTTCAAAAATGGGAAGTTTCCTTAAGCGGAAACTTCAATGAATTGTAAGTTGGGATGCTCCACACACCGGGCTTCAGTTCAAATTCGTAAAGCTTTTTTCAACGACAGTGCGTCTATAACGTGATCTGTCTTGGTCACAGATTATACAAATCAGCTGTTCCTTCCCATTTCACCCAGATAAATTTAGTACGGATTTAAACACAGCGAATAGGGTTTGGTTGGCTTGACACGGGAGTCGAAAAATTCACTGGGTGTGTGGCGGGGACTCCACGTGCACGTGTCATTGCACAACCTTGCATCATGTGCCGGGATCTCTAGTTGAGTTTCTACATGTGTGATTTATCAAAAACCTGTTTACCAAATTTTTTTTTTATCTCACAATCTTGCCTTTCCAATATTGATCATCCGATGTGGTCACCAGAATTTCTTGAAGAAATTATTTCACTGCTTTTATATAGCATCAGGGATATTGTAACCTGGATTTCTTTACGGAAGTACACGTAACCGTCATAATCACTCCAAATTAACTTTTGTAGTAAGTTGTTTTATAGTAACTGACAAAATTGGTTCAGAAAAGTGACGACAAGTTTTGATATGTGCATCGGCATAGGTAGTGTGACAGGATTTTTGCGTCAGTTGACTGCATGGTGGCGCTGTGCAGTGGTTTCGAAGTATGCAAACAAGTAAATCGGAACTCGGAACTTCTATACTTTGTTCATATGGACAGCCTTGATATATATTCCAATCAGAAAGTTGTCTACTGCTCCGCTTGGACTCATCCGTTCCATGCACGCCCACTTTATTTCCAGGACATTTCTGGATTCATACTCAGAAAATCTTCAGTTGCATTAGCACGTTATCCCGACCTCACAAGTGATGTAGGGCGCCCGTTAAACACTCGAATGTTGCGGCGATTAGCGTTATTAAAAAGCACACAACCTCTAAGATCCGACTTTATTAGCTTATAGATATACCCCGAAAGCAATACATAACGTTATCGTCTAGCCTAACGGCGCGAAAGAAACAGCTGACTATGTCAAAGTTTACGGTCACCTCTGCCCTTAACCTTTTTGTTCCCCATGAAAGCTGTTGAAAAATATCTCATCTGCTGCACAAATTTTTCATGGGAAAATTTTAACCTTTGGATGGTGATTCGACAAGCGATTACGAGCTCCGCAAGTGCTGATAATCTGAAGCAAGTTCGCTGATGAGATAGTGTCCGGCATTGATTAGTTTCTCGCTTGAATAGGTACGTCTAGGAGAAAAACACTCATTTTGATCTCTATCGGTGTTCATCCTTTTTTTTTTATTCCATACAGTATTTTTTTTTTGGAAAGTTCTGCTGAAGCCATGTTAAGTTGAATGTTTTACGTCCGACTGCCTTTGAATATGTTAGGTGACTTGAGAATACAGATTAGTGCTGCGTTGTAATTGCTTCCATACTACAAAAAGGTGGGAATTCAAAGAGCTGCACCAAAGATTTCACTACTCCGTTCAGTGGCGGCATCAATGCAACTGTGCTCATCTGCAGCAAAAAAAATAACTCACTACTGACTCAACTTATTTGAATGATTTTGCGAAATATTGTAAAACCTCAGCTCACTTCACTGTGAGTTTTGTCACACCGCCAATCCATTAGTATTTTGGAACGCTACCTAACAAATCACCCAAACATGCCATGTGACGAACTCGAGGCAACCTGCAGGAGCGTGATTGACCGTGGAAAAAGAGACTTCCTATCGAGTCATTTGTCAAACTTTTTCTACATTCCCAAAAGCACGTAGATTCCCATAAGGATTATAGTCTGCCTCTAGAGCGACTACAGGGGTACTATTGTACTTCACCGGTCCCACTACGACCCCAAAGTTGGGCGGATGAAATTGTTCGAAAAGTTGCATGCAGGAGTAGTTGAGGATGCTGATGACGAATATCATACTTATTTTGCATGCCGTTACCGACCTTATTGACTTTATCGGTTTCTCTGGATATGGAATTCCTCTTGGATCTCTCTGAAAACTTGCATACAGGGATTTTTTGAAGGGGTTTGTAACAAATACGATAAAGGTTTTGCAAGGAAAGTTGGCCGTTTAGAGAAAACTTCAGTAAAAACGGAAATCACACCACTCCACGGAGAAAAACTTGGAGAAAATCAACGAGAGATTATAATGCAAAACAGCAATTACGTTCGTGATGTGCACCTTCAAAAACCTTCACATGCAATTTTTTCAAGACATTCGAGAGATGGGCCGAGCATGGAAAAAGTCGGCAAAATTGATAGAAAGAATGAAAAATCGATATATTCATGTAAACTGAGTGTATTATTCGTGATCAGCATCCTCGACTACTTCAGTATGCGCGTTTCTAGAGGAATCCATTGTTTGGAGCTACGAATTTATAGTTAGTGACGCGGTACAGTCCTCATGAAAAAAACGGATTGCGTGTGTGGTTTCACAGCGTCGCGGGACCAGAATCGTGGCGAGACCTACTTGACCCTCTCACTTGGATCAAGCTCTCCCCGTATCCCCGTTCAGGTGTCGCCACGATTTCGCAGCGACGGAGTACGTCTATCCTTTTGAGAAGGGTTGTACAGTTGTATCGACTACGGGCTATCGTTGACTTGCAATATCTACGTTAAACGGCAAGGTTTCTCTTTTTGCATCGGCCAGTACCACATTCTTCCATAAGCCACTTTTTCTCCTAGTTCTCTCCAATCAATACCCCTTGCACATACTGACGTCATCCTACGCGCTGGCGTAGGCGATTTTGCGCCACTGTGGGATCAGACGCAGATGATGAGGTTGTCGTGAAATCGGAGAAATTCCGTGCTTTGTGATCTTCTCATGTCTTGTCTCAATTCTTCTAACCCGAACACTATGAGAACCATGCGTTAAAAGGGTGAAGGTGAGGAGGCCAACCTTGAGCAGACCCATCCTGCCTATGACAAGCGTCGCGAATGTCCCTGGTGAAACACACTATTAATCAGCTGAAGTTAGTTCACTCTGAGGTATGTGCAGCTTCTTCATTCGAGAGACTAGCTTTTTTTCGGTTCTTCGGCGGTTGGTCTGGCCTTTGTCTGTTTGCGGGCTCTTCACTACTTTCATTCTGGATGTGGTTCTTTTCCATCTCACTACATATGTATTTGGTGTGTTTTGGAGCTAATTTTGCCAAAAGCCAAAAATGATGAGCGAGTCGGCAATGGCGAATCGTGCTGATCTTCTCATTCTCCTCATCCCTTACATTCGTATAGTCGCATCAAATCTTTCTGTGTACAAAGTCAAGTGAGCTGCTTCAACGCTATGCAGTAAACTCAGCCGTTTGTGCAGTGGGCTTGACTTCCGCAGTATTGTCGCTGAAAAACTCCCGCCAACTGCTACCTGTTCCATTTGGTCTTCTGCTTGACCCTCTGTTAAATGAGCGAGTGTCAATGAGCCTCGCTCTTCGTCGAATTCAACGTATTCGAAGTCCTAGACTAGCTCAGCAAAGGACGACGAATGTGCGACCTTACTATAACCTATCTAGAAATTGGATCCAAGGTAAGATTAAATTAAGTTGCAAGGTTTCGACTCTATAACTCATTCTATTCCATATCATCTGATTTGTTGCTCTTTTATGGACACTGCCTGTTGTGTTTAATTTTTGTTGTTTTTCTTCACACGCCGTACAACGTAGCTTCGAGATTTGACTAGCTGAAAAAATTTCCTGCGTCGATGACCTCCTCAAGTGCTCCCTTACTTTTTTGAGCGTGCTATCGTCTTGTTACGTTTCAAGAGTTAAGAACTGGAGGATCTAAAAAAGTTACCTTTGATGTGTTTTGAATTTGGCGGTTTCTTTAGCAGATCATAGTTTGCTCATGTGTTTTTTAACCTTAGGATAAGGTGTCCTTCAAATTTATTCATAATCAAGCAATACCACTGTGGTTCGAAACAGCCGATAGAAGATGTAAGTCATTTATTCTGCATAGTCTCCCACGTGCTTCTCCTTCTCAGTGTCCACCTCGTGATCGAAAGCTTTGCATTTTATAGTTTACTTCCTAGCTGTTTGTTTTCCTCTCATCGTGATTATCTGGTATTTCGTTGTTGTTTCTGTCAACCGCCATACTCAGCTCTCAAATCCAAGTTCCGATTTAATAATCAAGTGCAGCACCTATGGACACTTTTGTTGGAGATGTTGCCAGATTTCTGCACTTTGAGGGAAGGTGAAATACCGCGACAAAGCATGAAATTCATGGAAATGGCGTGCTGCATTTCATGCGATTGATCTCGTGCCCTTCGGCGTTTTTGGGTCCCGCCACGTGATTGCCATGCGAGTTTATGCAAGCGACCAAACCTTCGTAAGCTGGTGTGTTGTTTAGCTTAAAAGCAGTGAGCTGTGGTATCTCGCACCAATATCTCCGCAGTCACATACATGTAGGTGGTGATTCCTTGTGTCCTGCCGACAGTTGTGCTTTACCGCCAATCGATTAGACGGCTCACCTCAGAAATGAAAAATTCCTTAGGTGCTGCCTACGAGTTTTCATAGTTGTCAGGCACTGATACAGCATCTTTTGCTTCACCTATTCCTTACTCCAACACAGTACATCGCTTGCGCAGAAAATTCGATAAATATCTCAGCAGTCGAGTTTTTGTCCACCTCGCGTGGTGTGCATTCTAATCGAATGCACCGCGACGATGTGCTGTTGGCTTGCTGGTCGCTGAGTGGGCGGCATATGATTCGTTCTTCTTTCATATGTTCCTGTTCGGGTGAATGTATTCTGCTGAGCGTTCTCTTTCTAAAAGCAGTCGGCACAATGCCTCAGCTTCTCATAGAATTGTCATCTGACTCCTGGTCCGGACATGCACATAATGTGGGAAAAACGATGCCAATCAGAGCGCGCGTCGAGCTACGGGGGAATTAGGCGCAGGCGCCTGGTTGTCGTCGGTGGTGGCCTCGTTGTCATCTGATAGGTTTTTTTAAAGATCATCTGATGTCTGCAAGACAAATTCGATTAGAACTGATCATACACCGACAGTACAATTTCTCGATCAACACGTTGTCTGAATGTGCTTTGCTCGTTCGTTTGAGCGGTACCGAAGCTTTTTCCTCATCATTTTCGAACAGGTTATCCCTTAGGTACCATTTGAACTAAATTTTCTGAAATATCCGAGTGTTATCCACTCCTTTTTTGGGTTAATATTCGGATACTTTGGTGACTGTATGCAGTTAAGCCACATTTTCGTTAGAAATTAGTTAATACGACTTGAGCTGTGTTCCATGAACTTTCCAACGAAGGTTGTAAACTTCACTATGATCGGAATGAGCGAGTTTTTCTCCCAGAGTCTGTTAGATCTTACTATCTAGACTACTACTTTTCTTCGAGTTGCTTCAACAAACTGTACCCATTTCTACCTGAGTAACCAAGCACCAGTCCATACTAGATGTGCGGGTACAGAGCCATTCCAGGAACGTTTATGGATCACGTCACAGAACATACTTTACATTTCTGCATTTGAATGGGAGCGAACTGTTTTTTTTTCGCTGCTCTTTCTTCCATCATTTCTTGATAATTTCAGCCAAAGTTTCATTACCAACAGCTAATTTTTGGTTTTTATTGGGTAGCATGTAACTGCATGATTGCATGCGCAGGATCCCTCTCTTCTCCTGTTTCAGTTTTTTGGATGTGCGCCAAACGTTCAGTGTTTTTTTTTGCCGGCCAAGCTCTCCAGAATACTACTAGGCCCGGAACGGCCTCGATGCTCTATGAACCTTTATTACTACAGGCAGTCTGTCAGTTTGAAAAAAGGTCATTGTTAGAACCGTGATGAGTGATTGGGCATGGTTTGGTCAGGGCATTAGTGGCCGATTTGGCCTAAGTTTGATGTTTTTCTCATAGGAACAAGTTCCTGACGTGGGTCCAACGCCGCCACACGTTTGCACTGAGAGAGCAATCGATTTCAGAAAGGTGCTTTGAGCGTAGAATTCTTGCGGGGCATGCGTTTGTTTCCTTTTTTTTTCGTCCATTGTTTTAGCTACCGAGATATTCCGAAGGCTTCCCTGTCTAGGTGTTTCTTCTTCAAGTTGTCTGTGTTCTTATTGGAACAGACCTTGTTTTTATGAAAGGTTACGCTACTAATACACAGCTAATTGACTGGAGCTGTCTCGATGTTTGCAACAAAATTGCCAGTGTCTTTCGGCTTGGTGCTCCTCTTCTCCTGCAGAAATATGTAGTTGATAAATCAAGACTACCACATATTGAGCGTTTTTATTGGATTTTCTGCAGGAGTTGCAATCTCAGTAGCTTTGGAATGGATGAGATACTGACAGCAGTTTCTCTAGTGACATCTTGGTGCGATTTGGCTCAGGGCTATGCATGACCTATTAGGCCATCTATAAAAAGGACCTCATATTATGAGGGCGGTGCGCTCAATTTTAAAGCAATATTTACTGAGCATGATCCACTTTTTCTGACAGTGATGAAACTGTTTTTCTCTTCATGGATTTGTTCTGAAATTCGGAATTACGCGATGCTGAGCTATCCGTGGTTGTTCCCATGAAATTCGGAATGCGGTTGCTCATCCGCTGTCAGAGTGGGCCAGAGCATGTAGCATTATGTGCCTAGAAGTCAGCTTCGAGCTATGGTTCTCTCAGGCTTTCCATCCAAAGTTCTGAGAACAGTCAAAGCGCAGGCATGTGCATCAAACAGCGCGTGGGTGCTTTCCGTCGTGACTGCTTTTTTCAAAATGTATTCGCAGCTGGCGAGATTTGGGAAAACATCAACTTTTCTGTGTCACTCCGGAATATCTCTCCCTCATATTGTACATAAATAATGTATTGTGCACTTTCCCATCAGTTTTCATGATTTCCATGCGTTTATGCTGATCATTTGATTTGTTGTTGTTTTTGTTGTTAGCTCGCAAGAATCCGTTCTTGCGACGATGGCGACGTTGTAATGTTATGTGAGGAGTCGCGCGCCTTTTTTACTACCGCTCGCTCGAATTCACTCTAGGTCACGTTATCACACGTCATGTGACGCTCTGAAGCCCCGAATTTTTGAGTTTCTTCGACTTCCGCTGGATCTATCTTTCTGCTTTACTTTCTAATTCCTTTGAAAATTCTTCTCCAACTTTTTCAACGATTGTTGAGTTGTTCTGGCTGTCAGGCACTTGTTTACCAATTAGTTGCTCAAATGTAAATGAGAAAAACAATTTTCGTAATGTAACAGTTAGTAGCAGCACGTGGAAATTTAGGTCAAATGCATTGACGTAGCGGGTTGTTATTCACTCGCGACAAATTCTAATTCCAAGATAATTAGTTGTTCGTCAGAACGCTTTCGATTTGGTTCCGAAGCGTTACTCGTTTTATGCGCGCTTAGTGGCTCGAAATTCGTTGCGAGCGAGGTTTCCTACAATTTTGCCATGTTTGCCATATCATCGCATGTGGTCGGCAATGTGTTTTGATGACGACTCGCATATTGATGGTATGTGCAGAAGACGAAAGGTAGTCTAGTTTTCATAGGAAATTTCTCGCCCTCAGCATTTGTTCTTTTTCGTTTAATTTTTATGTGTACTGTTCTTGTTCCCTGAGAATTGCGTTGACATAATCGAACAGTAACCATTGCATGTTGGTGCTGTTTTTTCTTAGTCGCAACTACGCAGTAGTTAAAGATTTTTATCCTTTTCATGATTAGTTCTGCTTCTTCATGATTAGTTCTGGTTCTCCTTTCTATACGTTTACCTGTATTTTTACTTGGCCTTCACATCACTGAAGTTGTAAACTACGTTGAAAAGTCCGACTCTCAATGAATTTCGGCGTATTTGCACAATAATTTCGTTGATTTTGTGAGCTTCTCGCACGGTTGGCACTTAGTTCATTTTGGCTCACGTTTCGGCGAATCCTCTTTTAGTCTGAAAAGGGCAACTCGATATGCTAACTATCTACGGTGAGCGTTAATGTCAGTGGTGGTGCGTCAATGGCGGACCCGGGAAGCGCGCGGCACGACCGCGCCGCTCGCGCAGGAATTCTTGCGGTGACGACGAACTACAGGGTTTTTTTTCGATAGTTACTCAGTTTTCTTGATTGTTTATATCAAATATGGTGAACATCTATTGAGCAAACCCCAATCTGTCGCATACGACGGCGATTTCAGCGCGAGCGGCGCGGTCGCGCTGCGTGTTCCCCGTGTTCGAGAAAAACGCACCAGCAATGACGCCCGCTGTAACTATCCCTGCAGAATCACACAAACGAAAATCTAAGCTTGTTTCTAAATCACGAAGCTGTAAGCTGTGTAGCCAGGATGCAAAATGTCCAGTTCTTATTTCGTCCGCAATCGCATTGTTTTTGTTGGAGATGTTAATTCCTGAAAAAAAAAAACAAGCGTATCTGCCCTTTTTTCCAAGCTTCACTGCTTGCCTGAATAATTAGTGGTTCGTACAAGAGTGTTTCGTCGTGACCCCACTAAATCGTATTTGCGTACTGGTGATTTCAAAAATTTTGTGTTTTGGACATGGTCCAAATTTAAAGGTTGGGCGTTGTGCACATCTGGTTTGCGATAGATTGAGCGACGATGGACATAATGAAGAATACGATTACGCATTTAGTAAACTATTAGTTCTGCTCATATACTCTGTACATGGAATAGCCACTATTTTTGAAATCGCTTGTATTCAGTGTTAAGCTGTCCAGCACAACATAGCAGGATGTCAATCATGGATAAATTCCGGCTGTAGTTTCTGTTTACTCCTTCAGTCGTTATTGCACTGCTTCCCTTCTATGTAAGATTAACATTTAATGAAGGCACCGTTTATGAAAGTTTATTCGACCTATGGAGTATTCTGCGTTTTTAAATCATTGACCATATGTATCAGTTCTAGCATACTTTGCGCTTGTTTGAAAAGAATTCCGTCTGTTATTCATTGTCTTAGATATCCGAAATTGAGATTTATGACAGATATTGCATAAATCTACCCGACAAGCTTGTGACCTTCCCGTTATTCGATACTGTACGAGTTTCCTTGACAAAAATAGCTTAACTTCACTGCTTCGAAATTACTTTGTCTTTTCGTGCAGTTCTCATATAGAATAGTTTGATTTTTGCTTGAATAAGCTGTCACCATGGGTATGGGGGGGGGGGTCGGTTTGTGCCTTCTCGGGAACATTCGTGAGTCCCACCACTGTAGTTTGGCCGAATATCTTCTGATTTTTTCCCATATTCCTTTACTTCTGAGATTACCACGATGCTGATATTTTATTTTGCGGAAAAGGCAACCTTTTGAAGTTCTTTAGAGGAAGCGAACGGAAATTCTGTTCCAGATGCATCGACGGTAGGCTTTCCATTTCGTGGGTTTCGTGAAAAAGCTTCTCAATAACCATTGAGCGAAACAAACGGTGCTTGTTATTGACATGGACATGCAAGAGTGCATTTTATATTGGGGTTTATATTGGCGCCAGCAAGGACATCATCATGGAGACTGGATTTTTTTCCCCATAATTATATTGACGGTGTTGCTTAGCATGCTTAGCATGAATAAAATGTTATCCTCATACACGAGTTACTTAATTTATGTGGGGGGGGGGGGGTTCTGAGTACTCTGGCTAAGGAAATTTATTTCCATTTGGGTATTACATATCTATTATTACATAGCTATTATTACGTAGCTATTATCTGTAATTGATTTTCCTTTGAATTGACCATAATGCTGTTTTGCCTGAGACATAGGATTGTCTGTTCTGACTGTCTTCTTGCTACTAGCTAGATTGAACTTTTCAAAGCTTTGATGTTTAGTCGTAATTTCCTTAAATTTGCAACCTTTAGTGAAGCTTCAAGCCCATTTTTGTCTCGCTTTGGGACATATTCAAGACCGTTCTGACTTGATATACGTGTGATTCCCCTTCTTCTTTTGTTACATTTTGATTTTTAATAATAAAAGAGCCCATAACTTCCCTACTTCTCTGGCTATGTTCGTGAATTTTTTGGCGGTTTACATCATTTTCGTATTTCGATTTCAAGTGTTGATCATGGTAAATGTATGCAGTTACTTTTGGAAAAATGGTATAAAGCTTCATACCTGGTAAGGCGGCACGGCCGAGCTCTGCGATTGTTTGAATACGAATATGGATTAATTAGCCAGTCGCACAGTACAGCTCGGACACACGACCATTTCCAGTCTCAACACTCCAGAACCTCAAAAAATGAGTGTTGTCCTCCATACTGGTTTTAAAAAGTATGATTTGTTCTGTGTACTGCTTCATTTCGTCATCTTTCAACATTTGATCCTGATGCAGCCATTTGCTTCAATGCTTTTCCGTTTAGACACTTTGAACGTGGTTTATTCTTTCAGGTAGTTCGATATTTTATCCTGGATACTCACTAATGGGACAAACTTTGAGTGAACCGGTGACCACAAAAGAGTCTGCTTCATGTGTTAATGAATTATTCACTGTAGGAAGCTCATGCATGCAAGGATGGCGAATAAGTGGGTGATACTCTTTTCTGATCGATTTCTTGGTTTGGGTGTTTCATAAAACTCACCTCGGGCGAGTTTAATAACTCGGAAGTGAGTCATGGTGTACAATTTTCTGAGAACAGAGCATGTCGGTAAACACATTCGAACGCACAGGAACTTTTTATCCGAATGACGGCAATCCTTACACATACTTAGATTAGGTTGCCACAGAAGTTTGTGGTGCGAACCTGGATTTTCTGGCCATAGAACGACATCTTGAACATCATTTCATCATAGAATTGTGAAACATTTTAAAGTTGCAAGTTTGCAGATATGGAGGATGCACATACACATCTACTTTCATTACCGGATGATCCACGCTGTGCATTTTTTGCTGTTTACGATGGTCATGGTGGTCCAAAGGCATCTCAGTTTGCCGGTATCAATCTACACAAGCAGATTCTCCAACAGGCTGATTATGGTAAGGTATTACTCTTAGTTTATTTTATTATTCCTACTCCTTCATCTTGTGGTGTAATTTTTGCGGCGGTGGACGAGTTATACTGTTTTCGCTTATGCTCCGTTTTAAGTGCCCAGCTTGAATGGACGCTGAATGTTTCTCAATCGTTTACCGGTTTGCCTTTTTAGTCCGAAGGAGTTAAAACATGTATTCGTAGAAATTTTCAAAAAACCCAAGTACTTGTGCACCCTTACCTTGATAGTAAATGGTGCGGTTGTGCAATATCAAGCATTGCTGACATTAATTAAAAACGGCTGCGCGTCATTCCATGATCCTTCTACCAGTAACCACTAGTAACTCTATGGACTATGTGATGATTGTACCACAACTTCAACTGCTTAAGAAGCGAGTAGAGATATTCAGCCGCTCATATACCAGATGATACCAGCTTAGAGGCGGTGAAATACTCTCGCAAAACTTGTTAGAAAATAATAAGCGGATGTAGAATCTTTTCAGTCTGAGGTAACCACCGTTAGATAGAAAACGTTGGGGATTCATCATGAGTTGCTTATGGAATAATAACATAGCGTTGTATGTAATATCTCGTGTCGAAGTGAATTTTTGAGTTAATCAGACCCAGTTCTTGCGATCTAGTCGGAACGGCTTAGGCGAAAAAGGTTATGGTGACTAAACCGCGTCGTTGGAAGTATGCCCAATGCCTTAGACATTCGCCAGAATAATGAATCGACTTGTTCCAAGCTTTGGCGGAGATCTATGCTAAGATTCGTGGACGCATAACCAAGCGAAACCAGGTTACTAAACCAATTTTCACGTCATGCGTCTCTTAACATTGTGTAGCCTATAAGATGACCGATAGCGTGGTTGGATTGTTTGGTTAAATATTCTCGAATCCCGGCCATGGGGAGTTGTAGGGTAAGGGAGGGTAACGGAGTACTTCAATCGTCAACAGCGTCGATTCTTGCTGAGTGAGTTTTGAAGTATAAGATCCAGTGTTATTCTGGCGCAGGAGTAGCTCCCACTGTTTAGTACTGCCGGCCACATTTGCTATAACTTTTCATATGTCAGTTCTAAGTCACAACAGTAACAGCACTTTTACTGCACTGCTATCGTATTAACATAACCTTCCTAGAGTGAAGATATGAGTTAGGAAAACCCGAAGGTGACTGAATCTTATCTGGCTATCCATATCCACGCTTGTAATCGTACAAACACTTCAGCTGTAGTTATCACCTGACTTATAATCGGTTTTTTTTTTTTGAGCGAACAAGAAAGTTAGTAGAGACGTCTAGGAGAGTGGAACGCTGGTTATCAGTCAGATCTTGGTGGATCCATATTTTCAATATTTGAAGTAGGGCAGCGGCAAAAAAAGCACAAGCGCTTTCTGTACTCCCGCTTTGTTCTGAGCAGTAAATGTGCGTTCTTTTAGCACAAGGAAATCTACCAGAAGCACTGCGGAAGGGTTTCCTGGCACTGGACGAGCAAATGAGATCAGATGATGAGATGAGAGATGACGTTTCTGGCGCCACCGCAGTTGTAGTATTGGTAAAGGACGACGTCATTCATTGTGGTACGTCACTTCATGTTCATGTTTAATTCCTATACGTTTTTTATATCTAGAGATCACAAAAAATATCGAAAAGTAGCAAAAGTGTTCAGTCGCGAGGATGGTAATCTTCTTTTCAAATTTAAAGTTAGGGTTGGGTTTGCTATTTGCCAACATCCATTATTCGGACTGGTTGTTCCACCACATGATTTCACTATTTTCCATTTATTTCCTTTGCGATGTAATTGAATATTACGCAAATTTTTGTGTTTTTGTTCGCAGAACAACGATTGTGGTTACTACCTGACGTTTTGCGACAGCTTTGTTGTGAACGAAAGTAAAATTGGCATCAAGGTGGCATCACATCAAAAATTAATGAATTATTCCAGCAAATGTTGGCGACTCACGAGCTGTCGTTTCTGTATGCGGTGAAGCTAGACCATTGTCGTTTGACCACAAGCCGGCCAACGAGAAAGAAGTAAGTTTTCTGACTATTATCAGATTTCCACAAGTACTGTCACTGTTTATTTAGTGGCATTTCCGGCACTCCAAACGATTTTCTTCCTCCTTTTTCACTAATCTTTGCATAGCATTAGTAACATAGAAATGATGCTGAACTCCTAAGAGTTTTTTTTTCATCAACTCTTAAAATTTTCTATGACACTAGCGAATAAGTGGAATTTCACGTATTACGCTTCTCTTTCAGGCGAAAAGAATCCTTGCCGCTGGTGGCTGGGTGGAATTCAATCGCGTGAATGGTAATCTTGCCCTTTCTCGAGCGCTCGGTGATTTTGTATTCAAGCGAAATGAATCAATCCCACCGGAGGAACAAATTGTTACTGGTAAGTTGTCAGGTTGTATCGTTGACTAAGTTGAAGTGGCAACAGCCGTGATAGTTATTTGAAATCACTCCTGAATATTTTTTTAGTTTCCGGATAGAAATTTGATCAGTTTCTGATCTTGAATATCATTTCTTAGATCAGGATATAAAGTCGAATGGTTGAGTAGTTGAAAAGTTGGGAAAACAACTTAAGGTTGTGTATGGTCGTTTTTTCGTGTTTTAGACTAGAAGTGCATCCTAAATTCTTGGAGACACTTTTTTGCATCTTATTGTGTCTTTTTTTTCTGCACATTAATGCTAGAATGAGGTGTACTTGAAGTCAGCTGACGAAAAATTTACCACAGATTTAATATCTCAACCATTCAACGCTACTAATCTTTCTACAAACAGAATACATGACTGCAAATTCCTTTATGAACTATCCTATACTACAAGCTACGCGGTTTTTGATTTCGCAACGTGTTTATCAGCTTGGTCTTTCCTGGTATCTTTTCACGTGGCTTGCGTATTGGCTCGATTAGTCGACGGGCGTTGATGCCAATAATTCCGTCAGTGAATAGGGGTTGAGTTTCTCGTTTAATGCGTTCGTATCTGCTGGAATGGTTGCTATAGTTAGAGTGAATGCAGGGTTTGATTGTGATTTTCAAAATCATAGTCTGACAGTAATCCTTAACTATTTTGGATTAGGTAATGGTATTCGTGGTAATGCTAGAGCGCAGAACCAGACTAGCAGCACCTGCTTTAGCTGATCCCTTGATATCCGGCCGTTAATCGAATTTAGCCTAGCTGTAGGCTATGCGACCTCGGGAGAAGAGTATAGACCTCAGAACTAATAAAAAAAAAACAGTTCTGTAAAACACCCGTAGTTCTTTGCGAACGCTAACTTCTCATCTTTCCTGACGTAGCTGTGCCCATGATATCGGAAGAAAAGCGGCGGGATCTAGGTACATGGAATCCATACTTGTCAGTATTTCAAATGCTCCTGAATGTATGTCGCTATGGAGTGGAAAACTGACACTTTCAATAATCTCAGTGATAAGGGCTTGTTCTGTTAATAAGAGGACTTTGATGTCGCTTTTTTGCAGTCATAAAAAGTTGTTAGCAGACACCTTTATGTCATTTTTTTGGAATTGTTCCAATCGTAAAGCTTTTTTTCGGTTTTTCATTTGAAAAATGTCATGTATCACTTCCACTTTATATTGACTTAGTTGACGTGGTAGCTGCGATAGCTAAAATTGAAGAAACTGCTTGTTGCGTGCATACTCTAATCCCACTCCATCACGTTTAAAATCCTTTGCTTCGAGAAAAGGAGCTCTGCTGCACTACAGGGCCGAATAGTCTCTGGAATGGACCAGAAAAGGTGTATCATCGACTCTCGATGATCGCAGGGGCGTGGTCAGTGCATAATTACCTTGAATCCTCACTCGTCTACCTAGCACCCACGGTGCGTGGCTGTTGCAGCAATAAAAGCTTGTGTACTACTCTCTCTGTCCACTGTATTCAATACCACTGAACCACCCAGAGGGTCTGCTCAAAAAGGGAAACAACCCTTAGTCTCTAGCACCCACTAATAAGGTGTACATGCTAAAAGTAACGAAGTGTAGCTAGTAAATTTACTGAAAGTTTTCGCTGTTTGTTCAACTAATTTGGTGCACATTAAATTACCTTCCGCTCGTTTGTTTATGAATCGTAACTTAATTCGAATCAATCAGGTAACAGTTCTCAACAGCTTTTCGAGAAAGATTCATCTTTGAAAACGTAATTAATTACAAAAAGTAGGTCCGAAAATAATGCAAAAAAAAGGCTCGAAGGAATTTTTTCACGGGTATGTTCTTTTCTTCGTCTGATTCCATTCCGGAAACTTTTTTAACATCTTGATATACTGTGCTTATAGTGTCCTCTCGTTTAGCAGTGCTTTTTCTTTATTTATTGAATGAAATTTTTGGAAGTATTTTGTACATACGTACAATTGGGTCAATTGGCTGGAAATTCTTCAAGTTATGCTGAGTACATCGCTTTGGAAATTACGAATGCATTACCGAAACTGAGCTACTAATGGATCGCTTTCAGCCTATCCGGACGTCATTTCCGAAAACATCACCGACGACCATGAGTTCATAGTTCTAGCATGTGATGGTATCTGGGATGTGTTAAGCAATCAGGAAGTGGTTGACTTCGTTCGTGAGAGGCTAGCCGAGCACAGGGATCCACAAACTGTAAGCGTTATTTCAACACTCCCTTTGACTTCATCAATGTTAATTTTTTTTCGTGAGTTCAGACCCAGCGTGGTTTTTTAACAGTCTGTTTTAGTCACTTGCGCAAGCATACTATAAACTTGCCGAATCGCTGTGCCGTGCATTGCTTTGTCGTTTCTTAAAAAAAAGCCCACAAAAATTTTGTATGGTGGGTAATGATATGGACCTAAATTCAGGAATAAATTATCTTGAATTTTGGGGTTCGGTCCGATCCATAGCCGAGGAATATGCGATCCGCCATCTCTCCTTGCTGCACATTCAGAGCGTCAATGCCATTCTTGCCGTCCTGCAAAAGATTGGCATTACTAAGATGATGCCCTGCGCAGGGCTTGAGAGGTCCCTGCAATTTTTTCAGCACGCAAGAGCTGACAGCTGACAGTAATTAAGTCTTATGCGGTACTTAGGACCGAATGAGAACCGAGTTCTTCAACCAACATTAGGGTAACTACCTGAAAATTGAAATAAGAGAGCCCTACAACCCTTTTGTCTTTTCTGTGTACCTGTGTTGCTTACTATTTCTTATCCAAAGAGATTTCCGATTCCGGTGAGACCGAATTTTCGAATTCAGACATGTTTTGTACGCTATTCAGCTTTAACCGAAAAACTAATTCTATTAGAGTTGTAAAGAATGATTATACCTCACAGAAGCGTAAGGGCTGACTGAGGATTCTTTCAAAGATTGCAAAACCACTTTTTTTTCAGATTTGTGAGGAGTTGCTAACGCGATGTCTGGCACCAGATGCGCAAATGGGTGGCGTAGGATGTGATAATATGACTGTAAGTTCATTTTTCGTCAAACAGTAAAAACATACCATTATCTCATACGCTTTCAGGTAGTTATTGTTGGTTTACTGCAGAAGCAAAGTTTTGAACATCTGGTTAGCAAATGTGCTCGACCATCTCGTGCTGATCAGAAAAAAGTGAGTGGATCCAGTGTTTATGGGGTGATTTACGGATTTGTTGACTTTGTTTTTTTTTATTACGTTAATGTTTTTGTTTCTATTTCTAAAACTTTATTTACAACTTGTTTGATTCTATTCTTAGGAAGAAGTGACTAGCGATGAAGATACACGGCAGCCCGTAGAGAAGGAAAAAACGCCAGCAAGTGAGCTTGAAGAAGAAGAGGAAGCCCCTCCTGCGGAGTTCACTGCTTGAGTTATATTCGTTGGTCAGTTATTTCTTGTTTTTTTTCCATACCGAAGCCATTCATTTATTAATACTTATTAATATTTTAAGTTTGAAATTTGAAAAGGGAGAGCGTTCAGTATGTCTCCGGCGTTGATACAGTCTTGGGAAATTTTCTTTTTTATCCCTTGTTTAGATAATTTAAGCTTTATAGCTTTATTTATAGATAATTTAAGCTCAGCCGCACGATCACTTCACAGGCATCGGGAAGTCGGTATGCCATTTATCGGAGGCGTGTATTCCACGTACTCCCACATCATTTCTGAGACCCTTTCTAACATGTTAAGCAGTTAAATAGCACTGCGACTAACAAGCTTGAACATGCACGACTTGCCAAAGCCCCCCCCCCCCTAGCCCCCCCCCTAATCTCTTAATGCCCCAATACCGACCCATTTCTGAACCGCCTCTACTGCTAATTTACTGTTATTTAGAATTTGTGAGTTCGAAAAAAAAGGACCAGGGATTATTCTAGATGCTATGAGATGGGGTCCTCATGTGAAATGGCTTGCACAGGGTGGGTCATAAGTTTTTGCCTAACGTTCTGAAATATTGCCCCATCTTGATTTGCTAATTTCCACAGTGGGTTTTTTTCTATCGAACAGAGAAGGTGATGGAGGTGATTTTTTTTTCATCAAAGTAGATCCTCGTCCTTCATTCTGGAGTAGCTGTCCTTTACACATTTTAAAAAATGTGGGACTGCATGACGTTTTTGTTTTAAAACTCCATAAAATCTTCGAGAAGAGCCCTCTTGCCCAGAATTACAAGAAGTTCACGACCCATGTACTTTCATTTGATCAGCTTACCGAAAGTAAAGAATAAAGGACAAAGTGGTAGACGTTTATGAATCTCGCTGGCGGGATGCGAGAACCTCTACGAGACTCCGACTTCATTGGATGCGCATGCACCCTGTACAGTGTGACCTGCGGGGAAGGGCCCATCCGATGTACGAAGTCGGAGCTTCATCCACCTACACTCCTTTTGTATCAATTTACCGACCCCGGAGGTATGAAAGGCTTGGGTGGCCTCGGGCGAGGACAAATTATCGATCGTGTGCGCGGGTTAGCGTTAGATGAGCTCAGCAACTATGTGAGAGACTATTGCTAGTCGCATAGCGCCTGTAACAATTCTTCCTTGCAGTGCTGGAAGTACTGCATGCTCCGCTCATGAATCAAATATAGAATTTAGTGAGCTAAAGTTGGATTTGAATTCCTCTGCATGGAACTACATAGGTTTGAGATTTCGTAACCTGGAAAACAGATGCTGGTTTTGATAACAGCAATGGTGCTCTTCCTCAGTGAGATGGAAAACCAATATCATCCGCTTTTTTAATTGCGCAAGTCTTCTTATGACGCGGCTTCTTCATCTGTCCGGTATTCACTTATCTTAGATAGGGGCGGTTTTGCAGTGCATATTAAGCTCACCATAAGTTTCGAAATGGGGAGCGGCTTATTGCAGGGGCAGCTAACTGCCACGCAGCACCGTTACAGTGAGTTCCGGGCAGCCACTGACCCTACGCATGGGTGGCTCAAATTGGGTCAGCTTCCTTTTAACTGTTTTGGGCGGCAGGCAGTGCGTCTCTTGCTACTGCGCCATGCGTGCCCCTTTACTGAAAATAAGGAAATGGAAATTGCGGCTACTCCGGCATTGTGGATACTTCAGTGAGTGCACTCGGCGGCGCTGGGAATCAGCCCTGAGAGTTCCCGTTACGAAATTTCCTGGAACTCCATAAAATTCCACGACACTTCGTAATTGCAGAATACTATTCTCATTTTTTCCAACTGCATGAAATCGTGTTTGATAGTAATCTAGTACTACCAAACACGATTTGATGCTGTTGGAAAAAATAAGAATAGCTTGAAGAAGTAAGTCAGAAAATGTTGTACAATAATTTATGGCTCACCATACACATCCCATTCTCCATATTTTTCAAGTGTTAAAACAGCTAAGAACAGTTACTGCGGCTGTAAAATTGAATATGAAGTGTATTTGCAGGTTTTTTGTTTCCGTAACATGAATGTGGATCACTGTGATACGCGTTGCTCAAAGCTCCAGCTTTGCTGTTCTTATCGCCATGATTTTGTTTATCATAGATTATCCTTGCTGTTTTGTGTTTGACGATGTGTTTCCGTTGCAGACAACCGGTGCTTCGTACGCAGCACATTTCGTTGACTAGTTCTTGCGCTGGTTCTCTTTTATCCTCCACAATTTGTGGGCTCTCCGTCCGTTCATGATTAGCGACTATTCTATGTGCCCATATTTTTGATAGGTGTTACTTTTTTTTCGTGTGGTGGCTGATTTGTTGTGGCCTGAACTTATTTGCCAACATTGTTTGCATCATGTCGCGTTGTTTCCCACGTCCTATAAGTTTCACTGTATATGGCCGGCCATCGTGACCATTTTACTTTACTCTCTTCATTACATGCTCCGTTTCTCGTGTCTCGCACTCCAACAGCTGCTGCCTTTGTCTCGTCTGCAGCGGGGAGCTGGCGACTTATTACCCTTTTGAGACTGACTGTGTGTGAATAATTTTCATCTCTTGTCTTAACGATTTCTCTTGTATCAAGTCGAAATATGTACGTGTGATTGTAATGATAACTCTATTGCCGAGAACTCTTTGATGACCTTCTTATTTGCTTGATACACTCGTATGTACTCACCTTTTAGAAATGGGTTCTAAGTGAAATATATGAGCAATGCGCTTTGCTTCATGTAAATTTGCTGTCCGAGAATATGTATGTTTGCTGGATGTACGAGCAGATAATTAGCTGATACACATAAATGTACAGGGAGCGCTACAAGTTCTGACAGAGCAACAAATGAGGTTAAGAGTGGCTTATAGCGGTAATCCTACAACCCACCGTATTCAAAAGCAGCGGCCCATCTCATATTCGTGTTTGAGCCATTGAAACATTCAAAATCTTCTTGATGTGCTCATTCCGGCAGTGTACTTGAAATGTCCCAAAATGGCCCGTAAACCCGTTTTTTGGGGATGAGCATGTACCAGTTTGCTGCTGCAAATTTACGTGCAAACGCGTGTACCACCGTTGATCACATCGATCGGACAGGCCAAGACGTGTTCACCCGACGTTGCTGCTGTGGGCGGGCAGCCAGCACAATTGGCGCGATATCCCGCCCTGCCTCAAGGGGAGGGTACTTCAGCCCCATCAGAAATGGGGTTTTTGCCACCTCTGATTTCTGCTGTATATTGTTGGAATCATAGTGGCGAGGAGATGAAGAACCTGCTGCTATCATCGACAAGAAAAACAACGTGGCCCCTGCCTTTAAGGTAAAGTTCCTGGTTCTTGCAAGATCATTATAATGGAAGCGAGGAGGCTTAGGTATTCTAACCTATTTTTTATAACGAAAAAATGAACGAGCAGCCGGGGTTCGGGATCTGTAACTGGCAAGGTAAAGACAGTGAAGAGGTAGGTGTCTTTCTCGTCGGCCAGTTTATCAACAAAAATGCGCGACATCTTTAGAAAAAAAAAGACTTCTCACAAAGTTGTTGTTTTCTAGCCTAGTGTGATGACTCGAAGAAGAGTCGACCCGATCCTGCAGCAGAAGGGATTCCACAGCTGAAGGGAGCGAGGCCGCACCCAGACCTAGAGGAAGCCCTGAATTACTCAACAAGATTCTTTGCAAGCTTCCCAACCTTGTTCTTTGGGTCTATTTTCAATGAGGATCCGATAAAAAAAAACAATAGACGTTTTCAGGAGATGATTATTTCCCACGTGGTGACTTGCATGTAGCGATAGGTTTCTTCAGAAGTGAAAGTATGCTTATCTAATATCCTTCTGTGATATACAGCCATCCTACTACTTTTCAGTGGAAAGTGATCTCTCTGCTGATCAGACCTTTTGGATCAGGGATTAGCGGACACGAGATTTTCCATGACCCGGATAACTGACAGACCAAAACCTACGGATAACGGCAAAACGGATAACCGGATACGGACAATCCGCTCATCCCTGATTTGGACGCGGCCCATAAAAGCGAGGCCAGACACACCAGAATGGATTTATCCTATAGAACACGTCTTATTGGTTGTTACTAAGAAAAAAGGTTAAGAACAACACGTTCAGTATTCCCTACATGGAATTGAAGCTCTACCGTTCTTCCAAGTTTTATGGACGAATTCCTTCGTCTTGAACTTCTGAAAAACGTTAAAAAAACACGATAATATTACACTTAACAATTTACAAAGACTATTAAAACTTTCAGTAAAACATCGCGACTCTTCGATAATATTTTCTATCACAGTCATCAACGAGTAATCCTCGATATTGGAGTAAGCCGACTATCGCGCTACAGACATTTCCAGTTAAGGAGCGAACTTATTAGTGTAGGTTACTTGAATCCCAGAAAACGGTGCTGCGTGGGTTTCTTCAACGAACAGCGGATTATGGTAGGTCATCTGAAACAAGCATCCGATTACATGACTTTCACAGCGTCCTAAAACTGGTCAGTACCGCAGTTGCATCGGTAGGTGCCTGCGCCTGTGCCTCTTCTGGAGATGAGCCATTGGACGACCGGTCATCGAACAGTGGATTGGTGAATTCTGTGCGTAGAACACTGGAACTGCGAGGACTCCTGTAAAGAAATTGTGTGGATTTGCATTGGGTAGCAGTGCTGTCATCATCAGTGTACATACCTGGCAGCGATTGTCGACGCGAGTCGAGTCTTCATGGAAGTAATGATGGGAGCTATGGTAGGCATCGTAGGAGGCGGTATATTCACTAGTCGTTGCTCGATCATAGCGAGAACAGTCTTCGTGGTCTTGCTGAACATTCTGGTATCATACAAGTCAAAGTTCTTCCGTGTACCCAATAATCACGAAATATCTAAATTCTTATAGTGAGGAGCATGAGAGACCAGGCTAGAATCAATGAGTAAGCTTCTTTGAACTAATGAGTAATTATATATCCGGTGTGATTTCAACATGTTACTCAAAAATGCTGAATTCCAGCCACCACATTTCGCTAAATAGCTGCTCTGGAAATATTTCTGGATTTGTTCATTTGTACAGTAAGTCAAAGCGAAGGTATGCTCATGATAAAATTCTATAAACTCTGTGAAACCCGGTAAAAAATGAACAAAGAAACAAAATATGGGCGTGGTCTTTCAACAAAACCCGCGCAACTGGTAGCTTTCCCATGAAAATTTAGGAAAAGTTTAGAAATCATGGGCCAAAACCGCTTTAGGACAGTGAAATAACGAGAAATCATATGAGGAACCGTCATCATGGGACATCACATCATGATACAGCTTATGTTCCTGGACACCAGACAACAAATAAGATCTGACGTTTTAGTATTTTCGAAGTGGAACGTGGCCCGATGGTTGTCACACATGGCTTTCCGACTAGAATCGAGCATGGTGGTGATAAAATACCGACACTTTTATGACCTCTCCGTTCTGCTTACCACAGCATAACCCCGTTGCTACCTACAACCTTCCGGCAAAAATGCGATTCTCGACTGCATACAAAATGCTCAACTTCCCCCCCCCCCTACAACGACACCCCCTCCCTCGATCTACCACTGATATCAATCTATCGCCACACGCATTAATCTGAAGCCCATGTATACTGCGATAGGCGCCAGCCCACATCAAAAATGACTTCTAACCCTGTTAAGTGAACTTCTTCCAAGTTCTCTCGGGAGAGGGACTTAGTCGTCGTACCTATCCTATCTGAACCCTAGAGAGTTCTCAGTCTACCGCTTGTCGGGTTTTTAGATCGCCATGAGGTAGAATGCGGAACCTTTGGAAATCTTCATGGAGCGTTGTGGAATTGTGGGAGTAATCTGTCTTGTTCATTCCCATCCAAGTAAAATTCACAAAAAAAAACCACGTAGGAGTCACTTTTACGTAAGATAAAATTCATTGTTCGGAGAAATAAGCAGTACCCTATTGATGGCCGAGAAAGCACCAAAGTTGCATCCTGCTTATTGTGAAGTACTCCTCATAGGATATTGAGGGTATTCAACTTCACGTGATCCTTGTGTGTCACCTCAGCCAGTTATCAAGTGTGATCAGTACCTTATCATCTATCTGTCCACGTCAAGAGCGTGTTCTAGATCATTGTTCAGAAGGCTTCAAAAACCAGAAGGCTTCAAAAACCAAATCAGTTCATGGAAACGTATTAAAGGCACCAACACCCCTTGCAAATAAACAGTGAAGCTGCACCCATTTCCATCAACTACTTTCATCAAATCTGCGTGTGATGCAAACGCTTGGAGAACATTACTGCAATATTTTCCAGTATCCATTAAGGTTGACTCATTAAAGGCAGGGGTCCAGCTCGTTCTCGTGGTTGAGCTAATGGCGGATTCTGCATCTCCTGTACATGATGATTCTAGCCGTATACTTGAATTGTCCCGAAACGGTCTCTGAACCCGTTTTCCGGCATCGGGTCTGTAACAGTTTGCCAACCCGAGCTGACGTGTGAAGCCGTTGATCTTATTGACTGGACACGCCAAGACTCGTTGGCCAACGCTGCAGCCGTGGCAGGCAGCCAGCACAGCGATCGAACTTTGGAGCGATCCACCTCCGGGCTCCAAATTTACAGCCAGTTCGACCCTTTCAAAAATGGGGTTTTTGTCGCTTTTGAGCCTGTTGATGTACATTACTGGGATCAACATGGCGAGAAGGTGAACAATATATTAATACTTCCAACAGGTGGAATGAGGTGAGCCCCTGCCTTTAAGGTATCTCACCTGATTACGTCAACGTAGCGATAAGAAATCAGGAACGCAGCAACAATGAATGCCAAGAAGATAATGGTGAACAGCACCGTAATCCAGATGGGTCTTGACGAGGAAGCCAGTAGAAGGGCCAGTTGTTTTTCAGGGTTTACGTGTTCGCAGCGGATGCCCTCATACGGGGAATCGCAACTGAAGAAGAAGTTGTGGTGTAAAGAAGCATTTACGAAAATAGGTGTACGAAATAGGTCTTCTCTACCTGCAGATAATCTTCGTCACCCGCCCGTGTTCATTCTTGATATCCTGGCACTGACCACCGTTCAGACAGCCATCGCCAGCTATGCAACGCTCCTTCATCCAGGCGACGCCGATATGCGAATGATCCTGCACGGAATCCAGACGAACACTGTGGCGTGGAATCAAGGCCAACCTACCTTTGGTACACCCTGCGGTATCAATTGACCCCACGCATCCCGCACAATGGTCTCCTCAATCGGCGAGCAGTCGCCATCTTCTTGCTCTTTGTAGCCGTCAGGGCAGAGACATTTGGGTTGCATTTCGCCTTCAGCGTTCGGAATTGACACGCACATCCACTGACAGGCGCTAATAGCGCACGGATTTGACGAGGAGGTGGGCTTAACGTACGAATATTACAATGAAATAACCAATATTTGACGTCGTTCAGAAATAACTGCAAAGTTTTGGATTCATGGACACCTGAAACATTGTGTGGTTAACGGCTAAACCATATGGTAAGGTAGTGAACGAATGTATTAGATGAGCCGACTCGTGATGGATGCTCAGTTCTGACACTTTCAACGATGATGTGGCCCTGAATCAAGCACTCTTTCTCTTAGGCAGCCGCCATACTTAATGCGGAGTATGGTACCCAGCATCGTCGTTGCCAAGCGACCCCGACCACGATGTCTATTGATATGGGCCAGGTATCGCTGCTGATAATCGATATACATCAGAATCAATACCGCCTGGACGACGTGGACACAGGATACCATGCTCCACGTGGAGTGCAGCGGTGGCCTTCGCCTCAAGGCCTTCTCCCACATAAAACTCACCAATCAGTCCAGTACAAAAATCCGTTGAAATACCTCACATCATACGGATGGTGCACTCCTTGGGTTAGTACAACGATTCTGAACTATCATCTCGTGCTTTAGAAAGAATATCTGCTCCGGGGACTACAAAGAAGCGCACCTCTCCTTTGTGTCCATGTTCACTCGTTCGATCATCTGCCTTTCAACGTCGCCAAAGTAAACATCGCTTCGGATCAGATCGATCGATAATCCAGTAGGGTATTCCAGTTTGTTATCAACAAGGGTTCGGATCTGAAACCACGGAGTTAGGCTTTCTTTCCGACAAAAGTCCTGAGCTGCCGCGTACATTCTTTCCATCCATGTTTGCGCTGACAATTCTGTGACGACTGCCGTACGACTCGATCCACACCATTGCGCCTCGTTGTGGGTGCAGTGCAATTCCTAGAACCCTCAAATCAGTACTGGTGCACTTCCGTTCTTGTGAATATTTCTCAAGGAAAGAGGGAAGATTATCCCAATTCCGATGTACTTGTCAGAAAGAAACCTATCCTTAAAGAATGGTGCCGGTGTCCCATGCCCTGACTACATGAAGGTCTCATTCTACTGAATCCGAAGAACCCTGGCAATGCATACAAGGAAGAGGCCATGAAAGGGAGAAACTCATCCATAACAATCATTTTTGTGAGCATGAGCACCAATCGTAGGTTAGCTACACCTCTCATGCCAGCGTAGGAGCGAATTTCTCCGATGGATTTCATTAGGAACCAATTAAATTCTCGTAGTCAATTTCCAACTGGTAACTGTCGCATTTTCAAAGAGATCAGCAGATTTTGTTTGATTTCCATGTGAGTTAAATTGTTCCGCATAAATTTCGTGTGAATCCCGTTCGTTTTCCTGTCTTATTGATCACTCTTTCTCCACTAGCTCAAGTTGAAATCACCACGGAGATAACATAGTCTTCAATTCGTTTTACGCTTATGTAAATCCAGAAAATGAGCAATTAGAAGCTGCAAGACACCTCTGTATTGCTGCTTTTTGCCAGCATCGACTGGATCTGCCGGCTGTCCTTTGACAATCTGACGGCAGAAAAAACCATCTTCGGTACATACGTTGATTCCTGGGGTTAATGATGGATCTAAAGGGATCGATAAAATCATAGTTGATCATGCTTATAAGATACTTATGCGATCTGGACTCGCTCGCACGCGCCACATTACATGGTGCGACAAGAAGACGGTGATATCAGTGAAAGGCAAGGATGAGCAGATAGTCAGAGCGTTAAAGCGCAGTGACAGCTCATGCGGCGCGGCTGACGAGTCCAGACCACTGGAGTCTTCTTCATACTATTGTCACAAAGACAAACTAAGTGATGTCCTGGAAAACTCACATCGCTGGGTGAAGAAAATATTGCCACCTATCCAGTCTACAGCCACCTGTCCAACACCGGCGATATTTTCACGGATCACTCGAAGAAGACCCGCAGAAGATACTGCCTAAGTGGTCACCACTTACTGGCTATGGTCGCAGATTCAGAGGATCGTGTCCCTATTGCACTCACAATTTCTCCATTCAGGTTCGAGCCGGAGATAGTCAGATAGAGCAGCTGTTCCTTGTACAGATAGTCTATGGATCGGACCACTCCGAGAGATCCTACGAGTTGGGCTGTCTCGTAACCCGAGGTGGACGTCCGCGAGTCGAACAGTGGCATAGAACGCACCTTCAACAGGATGTTTCAACTGAAGAAAGGCTCTACGATATGCCTTTGTACCTCATGTCCCAGGGCGACGAATAGCATCCCTTCGTGGTCTCTGTCGAGCCGACAGGCATGTCCATCTGCGCCGAGGCGATAGCCGGGTGCACAGGCACACTGGTACCTGCGAAAATCTACTTTGACGCCTTGACGGTAGTGTCCCCGTCACTAGCGAACTTACCCTGCGTGTCGATCCTCACAATAATGTTGACAGCGCTTCGCTTCAGCCGTTTCGCACTCGTTTATTTGTGTGCAGCTATGCTCATCGGGGTTGAGGGTCGACCCATGAGGACATGTACAGTGAGAACCGGAAATTATGCAGTATTATTGGTAATAAAGTCTCTCAGCTAGAGATTTACCTTACCCAATGGGGTGTTGACACAGTTGTATTCGCACGGGATCGTTCTGGTGCGGCATTCATTACAAAGCGGTCCCTCGTCGTCGCCGTCAGGACAGTCGATGCTTCCATCGCATGTGCGATTTGTAGCGATACATAGCCTTCCTGAAGAATTTCTACGACTGGTAATTGATCAGCTTCCCTTCACGTTTCTAACAGTTTCCTCACCTCCACTGCACTTGTGTTCACCCGGATGACAGAGTTCGGTCACAGTTTCCTCCAAGAAGTTATCCACAGAAAGTTCACAGTCCGATTCATCACTGCCATCCAAGCAATCGGGCTCTCCATCACAGACCCAGTGCTTCGGGAAGCACGCCATGTGATCAGCGCACAAAATCATGCCAGGGTCGCACGAGGTGAGTTCATGGCTATGCCGTGGATCAGCGCGGCTACTTCGTGTGCAATTTCTCTCGTCATCGCCAAGGGGACAATCCTGAAATGAGGGCATCATCTCCACGTTAACAAGTGACTCTAGCTCTGGAGACCCACGCAACGCGTCACACTTCTCTGCGACGCGGCTAGCTTTGGGCAAGGAGCGAGAGGGCGAGTATTGATCGGGGGTGCGGTGGACAGCCACGGGATTGCATGAGATACGTTCCCCACCGCGGCCGCGGGGGGCTAGAGCATAGACAGGGGGGTAGTGGGTGCAGGCAGTACAGGGACCCGTTAGCAATTGGAGACGCAGAGAGCGAGAGGACTTCCGGTGCGCGGAAAGCTCTGGTCGTGGTTGGGGAACGTATCTCGTGCAACCCAGTCAGGGCGTCGCACAGTGCCGGAGTATACTGCACCGCGCGGACCTCGACTTATGGGGTTACCCTTTGGATGTCTGGGTGAATGCGTTTCGTACCTCTTCTCCATCGCAGACGTATGCTCGCGCTACACACGGACCATGAGAACAGTGGAACATGTGGTCTGGACAATCCATCATTGATGGGCTGGAAAAAAACGGTGAAGAATATCAGACACTACACGGGCTATAATTAACTTAGATGATTCTACAACAACTCAGGCAATCGTCGGGGTTGACTGCAGCTGGACCCCAAATCGCTGAGCGCTCACTCCCCCCCCCCCAACATATCGCAGACTTCCCCCTCACGTGTCCCGGCGGACGCTCCGCCCACGTGCTCTCGCGGCTATCCCCGATCCCGCAAAGGGATGCCGCTTCTTCACACCTGTTCAGATGGCAAACTTTGAGCAGAGTACGTGTGCTTTCAAGCAGATTTCGCTTATTTTTCTCCATAACACTTCCCCATTTCGCCCAAAAAATACACGTTAATCTCCAGAAAATAAGCGAAATATGCTTGATTTTACAAGAATTGCACCCGAAAATTAAGTGAAATCTGCAGGAATGTTCGAAGTTCTATTCTCAGGACAGCCCAGGCAGTAACACCGCCGTGAGGTCGTAACAAAAATATTGCCCATGGAAGAGCAAGCATTTTGCGTTTTGAGTATTGTACACACTAAAATCCAAGTCCAGTCCTTAGACTGCGTTGAAGACCTTCATCAGTACATCCAGCTGACGTGCGCAATACATTAAGATGGTGAATTTTCCTTAATTCAACATGGAATAGTTCAATGGCAGCACGTCTGGGTGCATGAGCAACACGTTCTGCTCAAGCAGAACGTCTATATCCATTCTCCCAACTCAAAAATTGGGCGGGGCGATGGAGCGCCAATCACAATTGCACTTCTCCGCGGCAATGAGCGCCGCACTACCTACGCGGCGCGGGCTCGAGCGACGCTGCTCCCGACATCCACTGCGCTCAGCTGCGTCGCCTCGGTGGCGCGGTACTTCAGGGCGCGGAGATCGTCTCCTGTATAGGGCAATTCATACTGGATGCGTGCGACTGACGCGCGTTTGCCTATATTATAAAGAATAGCGCCCAGTCACATCGCAGTCGCAGCTCATTCGCACGCGTTTACGGCCTCGCGACGGCCGCGCACTCTTTTCATTGAGAATGTACAGTGGACGGCAATGGCGGTGGCCCATCTGCGGCCTCGAGAACGACACAGCGCGACCGCGCCGCGCGCGCCGAGATCGGTGCCGACCGTCGCCAGAGTGCTATTTCTAGGCTCTTTTCTTTCTGATTTGGTCGAGAATCCTTAAAATCGGGTAGAAACACTATAGGAACGGTAGAAATAGCAGCAGAAAACTCGGTTACAGCGTGCGCGGCGCGGTCGCGCGGCGTCCTTGTCGAGGCCGTGGATGGGCCACTGTCATTGCCGTCCACTGTACATGCCGGTTGACCGGTTTCATAAAATTTCCCCGCAAATGGATGCGTGCTAGTGATGCGCGACTGACGCACGCTGCTAGTATAAATTGCCCTTATATCGTGCATTTAGAGAAGATCAGCCAGATTTGGATTTGTTTTCGATAAACTTCTTGTAGATAGTTCACGGTCATGATTATTCTGATTCACACGCGATGTCCTCTCATTCACCGCTTCGCAAGCTTGCAACAACAGTCCCCAAGTCCAGTCGTCTTTGAACCTCGGCATGGTATATCAGTATAAAACATAGTTTTGTAACCGAACACGAGGTTGTTAGTGAACATTTCATTGGCCATTTACTGGCCAATAAAAGGTTCACTAATAACCTTGTGTTCAGCTACAACACTATATTTCATGCTCGTAACAACAGTTTTGCCGCAGTACAGTGCGGACTCTGACGGGTCGTACCCGATGTTCTAACCAGTTGAGATAGTTGTAACATGTGTCAAAGCGTTAGAATCGTGGTAAAACTGCGTCGCGTCGCCGTGGCACTGCTCCGCGTCGGAAGGCGGTGCATAGGTGTGCACCATGTGTGAATCAGAATGGCAATGAGTAAACACCGACGAAATTCATGCACAGCTGCAATAAGTTCAAGGTAAATTCTGTGGTGTGCGCGCAAATTCTGGCCAAATTCCGCATTTTCTTGCCGGATTTTTCAAAATTCATCTCGGAATACAAGAGGAAATGGCCAACTCGTCGAGATAAGGTAATAACAAATCCATATTTGTTCCGAGTTTTTACCAGAAGAAAAAAACTTTTATATAGCTGGGTAGCAAGTTTCAGCCTTTTTACAGCGAGTTAAACAAGTCCCATAATAACCGCCCCGGGAACATGCTTTATTTGGCTTCAAGAATCCATGGATATCCGGATAAATCATTGGCTTAATTTGATGCCAATTCCTTGGCAACTGTGACTGGCACTCTGTTATGAGTGCACTACAATCTAATGTAGAACTCTTGAACTATTTTCTCAGCACCAGGGAGTTACTATGAAGTTTTCTGACATACTGCACATATATTTTTTCTCACAGGACGACAGATTCACTTTAAAATCATGCACTGAGGTCAGTTACTATTTCATCACAAAATGCCGCCCCGCACCACACACGCGATGCGGCAGACCAGTTGGGTGCTGAGGTTGTCAGGCGTTGCCGGACTTTTTGTTTATGTTTTCATCCAAGCATTCCAAAATAAAAACAAAGAGGCAAAGGAAACGGGTGGCGGTTACGACGTATCACTCGTCTGCCGTGCCGCGTAGGTGATGCGGCACGGAAGACGAGTGATTGACATATGGCGACCTTGAGGTGGAAGGAACAAATTGATACTTATAGAGAACTCCAAGCGGCCGTGTGCAAAGGGCGGGACGCGGCGCGGCTCTCTCGGGCAGAGAAACAGGGTCTCTGTATGCTGGCTCTGGTTGTCTGCTTCTGCCAGCAGCAGCAGCAGAGAACTCGAGTGCTTTGCCACGCCGCGGTCCCGTCCCTTGCATACGGCCGTTCGAAGTGCCCTGTAAGTTGTGAAATGCTGCTCACCTTGCCGCCTTTCCAGCTGCTCCGAAACTGCCTGGATAATCACATCCTTTTTCGTCTTCGCCTCCTGGGCAGTCTATTTCACCGTCGCACTTGAATTTGCCCGAAACGCAATCACCCGATCGACAGATAAAATTTCCTTCAGGGCACGAGTGCAGGTACGAGCAATGTGATTCATCCTGAAACGTTAGAGATTTTGTCTGAACTTGCACAGACCGGAAGGAGCCCCTACCAAGCCGTTTTTGCAATCCTTCAAGCCATCACAGAGCCATTCGAGTGGAATACATCGATGAGGGTCACCAGTTGTTTGACAGTCGAATTGAGTTGAATTGTTGCAGGTTAGAGTTGTGGGAAGTGCCTTAGAGAAATAGAGTATGTTTCCTTATTCACATATACATTGCCGATGGAAAAATTACATGTAATTTCTCAAAACTATTGATTATTCAAGTATTGCATACTTCTACTATGAATACCAAGTACAGCTGCAGGAAACTCCAAATGATTACGTGAAAGGGGCGGGGCCGCAGCGAGGCGTGGCACTCGGGTTGCCTGCTGCTGGCAGAAGCAGACAACCGGAGCCACACGCAGAACCCCTGTGTCTTTGCCCATGAGAGCCGCGCCACGACCCCGCCTTTTGCACACTGCCGTTTGGAGTTTCCTGAGAAATCTCGTTACATTACCACTTTAACATATATCTTTGTTTACTCGTAAGTACTAAACTACTTTAATCACTGTTCTCACCTGAATCCATGTAAAAAGCACGAAAAATAACAGTACACAGCAGGTATTTGGCATGACACTCCACTATTGGTAGAGCAACGGAAAGGATGAGGCACGCCAATAAATGCCGAGAACATTCTATTGGGGTACTGATTGTTGCAGTCACGCAAACGGGAGTGACACGTGGTTTTTTGTGGAGAATTTCTCAGAAATCGCAGTTGTTCATAAAATATGAATAGTTTTTACTTGCTCTTCACCTGAGTGAGAGTTTTGAGGGTTTTTGACAGGAATTCTATTACTGAGAACTTTTTGACTGAAGCCCTCAGCTGCTGTTCGGAGGGCATACACGGGCGAATGAATTGAAGCCACAGGACTAGCAGGGTTAATGTGCCAATTCTGTGGAAGAGTTAAGGAAGTACAAGCAAAAACGAGTGGAGGTTTCCGGAAATTTTTAAATCCTATTTCAAATTGCAGGATGAACGGAAGGGATCGATAGCGGGCAAAACGCAGTAGTTCTCTTAGGATGTCATGGTCAAAAAAAGTAAAATCGAATACCAAAACACTTTCCAACGCAACATTTGTGATTAAGAAAATTAACTTACTGTAAGACTAGTAACAACAGCTACTGCAATGTTCTCAGTAGTAAGTAGAACAAGTGTAGTAATGAAAAAGCCGCAAATTATCTTATAAAAATCAAAGAGGCACAGTGAAATGGGTCGACTGAAGAGCTTATGGTAAGAACTAACCTGTCCAAGGTTAAGGTAAGGTAAGAAATAACCAGCCTGTACTATATTAAGGTAAACTAAGAACTGACTAACCTGTACTAAGTGTAGTCCTAGTAAGAAAATTATAGGCGATGTCGTCATCGAGGTGAGTAGAGAGGATTAGAAAGCGGCAATGGCGTCGAGATACCCCCACTGTGGTCGGATCTTCCCGCCTGTAGATCTAATTGATTGCCCAGGGATCACCATTAGACATTAGGGATGACTCCAGAAGGGAATTGGACCAAAGGAGAGGCAGGGGCCTGGTTCAGAGAGTTTGTAGTTCAAAGCCCTGACCACTTATAGGGGAATTTGATTCTAATTAATTCCAATTTAAGTATAATGTCACGCATCGAACACTATTGGGGTCACGAGTGTCCACCGCTCGTGAACTTCAGTTTCCGCCCACAGAGCAAGGCATGCTCACCTATTGCTGGACGCCTGTCAGTTGGTTACAAAAAAATTTTTAGGAGAAGAAACCAGTTTGAGAAGTGGACTAGGGATTATCAACGATGTGAAGCGTTAACGCTCTGACTAGAACAATTTATTGCTTACCTGTTATATTAATGAAAGAGTTTGCTAGCGGTGCAAAGTCTATCCAGGGAAGTAAATCGTAAGGGGTAGGAATCTTTTTCAATTGTCGGCGTCTCTTCTGTATACTAGTTCTATACATACCTCAGTACACTACTGCTACTACACTCTTCCCTATATGCTGGCTGGAAGAAGTATCGGCCCTGTAAGATAATACAGGGAACTCCAAACGACCATGTGCAAGGGGCGGGGACGCCGCGCGGCTCTGTTTGACATAGACGCAGAGATTCTGCATGGTGCTCTAGTTGTCTGCTTCTGCCAGTAGCAGAAAACTGGAAAGCCACGCCGCGCTCGGTCCCGCCCCTTGCACACGGCCGTTTGGAGTTCCCTTTGCAATGATCTGTTTTACGTTAGCGAGGTGAGCACTGCTACAACATCCTATGGAAATTGTGCAATACCTTTAGGGGCTGGAGCAGTTCTGGATGAGATGTTTTGACAGCGGCACCATCACCATATAGTTCCAGAAGTTTCTAGGATCAAGATTCCACCGATAGGATACCTCTTCGAAGGGCAAAACACCCTTCCACAGGGGCTGATCTTTGAACAGCAGTTGTCCTTACATGACCAAACGACTCGAATTCACCTGCGACGCTCCATCGGCGCTATGCCACTGTCGCTCACTCCCATTTTATCTAGTTATGCTGATTTTTAAGTTTCCTGTGGAATTTTCTTCCGGAAGAGCAATGTATTACGATAAGATATCTAGACAATCTTTCAGCTGTCACTGAAGGTTGAAGTAAAATTCCAGATAACCTTTAAATAATCTTAGGTTGGTCGAAAATTCTTGCCCAAGGTTTTCAAAAATTCCTTTTATCAGGAAATTCAACTGAAAGATGTGTGTGACCTACACGTGATGTTATGATAAAAACAAAAAAAGACCAAAATCCTGGACAGGACTTTTCGACCAACTTAGTACATAGTAAGTTATCCGTCCCTGGCTCCAATGAATATCCATGATTATCGGCGACTAACGGAGCTATTCGTGAAATTTACACGATTATTTTCAAGGTTTCCCTTCTCACGGGAACATTTATTGCTGGAATTCTAGACACCTGTGAATGTGTTACATATTCCAGAAAGATTTTTCCAATACCCTCAAGCACGTGGGAGTTAGCGCCTTGGCAACCGGAATCCAATTCTACTCTACAGTTGTTATGAGGCCATAATATTGAGTAACAGCTGCCGAACAGGGCAGGCGCTCGACTGTTGTTTTTCCTGATTTTTTTTGGAATCACCACTAAAGTATTAGTGTAAGCCTTTGTGATGGCTCCTAGACACTCTCTCAAGTTTTTTTTTTCTGAACAGAAGGTAGTACAAGTGTGTAGTGAAGTAGAAGTATGCTGGTGTATTCTAAGGCCAAAGAATGATTCATCCGTTCTGCTCAGAAAATCCTGAACCTACGGAACTCTAGTACGCAATGTACGTAAGAACCGTATTCTTTATACATGCGTGTCTGCCCCCTTAGAACGGAAGAAAGGACCTCAACACCTAAGGCATCAATAAGTTTAGTTCAGTCCAGCAATTTCTCCGTCGCAGCATCTGATAAGAAACAAGATTTGGGTGGATATCCATGATATATAGATATAGATATCCATAAATTGCTATTATTCTTGCTCGTGATATCTATGTGACATCATCATTAATTTTAACCACCAAACATGCAAAACATTCACCATAGTAGTGTACGGAACATGTCAGTGTGAGACTTTTTTCCCATGCTGAAGAACCGGAAAAATAAGAAGCAGTATTTGCAATTGTATAATCCCCTCTATATAATAAGCGGTCCTCCGTATTCGGGCTATTTTCTTTGTTTTCACGTGTGCTGGTGCAATCGCACGTGAGGTCCGTGGTCTCGCTAACATACGCATCTTAAAATAGGTAAAAATTCAAAAAAATTCGAAGACTCAGCCAATAATTTGCAGACGGATTCGATCAGTCGAATCATTGAGGAAGAGAAAATCTTACCGCCATATCCTATTTTTCATCCAGAGCTGTACTCCAGTTTCTGGCTTAATCAAACTCGAATATGAATACATACATCTGGTAGTAGGGTATTCGGCAATAACCATGGTTATTCACCAGCAAATCCAAGTGGACATTGTTTCTGTCACCAGATTTAGGGCATTTTACTCTGGGATCTCATCACATCGATCATGAACTTCGCTCTATTAGCATATTCATGCGTCTGGCCGTAGTCTTTGCTCTGATACTTCCGCACTTGTATGTCCAGATGTGTAAATTTGGTCTCCAAGATCTATTCGTCAGAAGTTCTTGGGGAAAGGTTCTTCACCTGGCAAACCACTTGTAAATTCTTTGTCCTTGAAAGTTCTGATGGTCTGGTTATGCTCGGTTGAAATAGTTTGCTTAAGTCAGTTCAACAAATAACAAATATATTTCAGCAGATTAACCTTGCATGCCACTTTTGTTTCTTCTGAGTATGGCAACGCAAAGGATGTAGTCTGTAAATAAGCAAATTTTAACATCGATAACCTCTTTAGAACTACTTTGTACATGAGAAGACCTCTGCTGTGCAAGTTTCTTAATACTTAAACATTTTCTTTTTCCATTAGGTGTTCATTCTTTCTAATATTCCGAGCCCTGAAAAGAAGTGAGATGAAGGTCTCAGACATAGACTGGTTTCCTTTTTTCATGGAAGGGATAGTTATTTCTTTTTTTCATGTAAGGGGTAGTCATTTCCAAAAATCTCTAGAAATGCCAAGAGCTTTCTTTGATTTTAAGTTCACAATCAGAAATTTCGAAATTCTCTGATAAAATACATATACATACTTCTCGTCATATAATTTTCGCTGCTGGCTATATAGCTCTTTCCTTACCCATTCTTTCACTTCAAGACTGTACCCTAACTTATCGTCGAATTCTGCTTTTTTTTTTCTAGCGCAATGCTGCATTCAAAGGCACTCCAGTTGCTTTGGTATTATGAATTTTGTCGTTCCTTGGTTGCTGCAGCAACTGGTGTTTTTGTATTTAGGCATAGGTTCGATTATGGTTGTCGATGGCTGTACTATGGACTACAGTGAAATGAGTGGAATAGGCAGAGCAAGAAATTGCTCGGCGGAACCGCTCTCACCGTACTCGTTCTAGGCATTATGGGAGTATGAGAAAGTACAACAGGGGGGTGGATCTTAGGCTGCAAGTGGCTGTTCGCATCGGAATACTGTAGCTTCTCTATAGGAACGTACTCGCCGTTCCACGTACAGGTTGATACCTTCATTTACGCCTACGTCAATCGTACTGTGAGTAGCGTCTCTCACGGCTAATCTAATCCATACCTTCGCCTGGAGAAGTTGATACAGTGAGCTTTTTTCGTTGGAAAACAAATCTTGGTTCTCTTGAGAACATTGGCAACACTGATATTTGTACTTGTTATTCTCAAGCATTACCACTCGACAGTACTATCTATAAGGGTTTATACTAGGTGCGTGTGTCAGTTGCGCGTCAAACGCACGCATCCATTTGCTGAGGATTTTCCATGAGGGTCGGTCAGCATCGCGTGTACATCCTCAATCAGAAGAACACGCAGCCGCCGCGAAGCCGCAAACGAGTGCGTCTGAGCTGCGTCAGCGATGCGATTGGCCCTATCCTTCATAATATACATAGACACGCGCCTGTTAAACTCACGCGTCTAGTAAAAATCGCTTTGTAATGAAGGAGAAACAACGCTATACAGCCATCTACATATGTCTGAAAACTCAGGAAAATTGTTTGAATTTCACCTGATAGGGCTCCTTCAATGTGCTGATCAGGAAGATCGTCATCATTTTGTGAAATAAGCCATTTCTTGGATTATGGTAGGTATACGGTGAATGTGCTACTTCATATATTCCTCTGGAACATTCTATAGGGGTTGCTTTGTACGACGAATACGGATATTGTATTCGTTTCGTAACGCGACGTCATTTCTGTGAGGTTACGGTATGATCATTAGCGAGGAAACTGGGGGAATGTAGCTAAATTCATCCCCACCTCTGCCGATACGAAATTTTACCTACAGTAAACGTGCAAATACTGGTTAACAATATTAAATGACTGCTGCACATTTTCGTAATCAAGGTATCAAAATCCTCTAGACAAATCCATAGCGGTTCCTTCTTCGATGTGTATGGAGGTGTTGTGACCAGATGATTTCCATACTCTAGGCCGCCATAAGTGACAGCGTTTCCTATAGCTCCCAGATAATTTTAAATTGCTTTAAACATACTTTATTTAAAAATTGTTTTGAATATATTTTAGTTTTTGTTTCGTGCACTATCATTATATGAAAAAAAAACTTGAACCAATACCTACCTCATTCGCCCCAGTAACAAGAAATAGTTGAGGCTGTTTGGTGAAATAATTGTGCTTGGGAAACTCCCACGCTCAGGATTAGAGTTATGAACTTCTCAAATGTTCATGAATTCCGCCAGTGGTAAATTGGTCAGGGGTGCCAGGAACTGACATATCATACGTAGCTTGCTCAAAATTTAAAGGTTATTGTCACTTATACTCAGCACTTACATCATTCCATGAATTCTTTCGTTTCACCACGCTTGGGAGAAACCGATACAGTGTGGTATCCTGACACTGTGGCAACGGCAAGCTTCTTTTGAGCTCCGCTGCATTCTAAAACTTAAGTAACTTTCACCATGGAATTTTTTGAACCATGTATTGTTCTAGACATAACCATTCCACCTAACCTTGCTGGGTGAAACCAAATCAGAAAATCAAACTTGACTTCTGGCAAGTACTAGCATTGTTTGTTTGAACCAATACACCTTTCCTGGTCAGAGTTTTACAAACAGTAGCTTTGGGGCAATATGCATCATTGAGATTACCCAGGGCAAACGCGCCAACATACCCCAACATCGGCACGCATAACGAGGTTACCCAGGGTAAACGCGATAGCTCTCCAGATTTAGGTGCTCAAATTGAGTGAGCTAACACGTTCACCCTGGGTAATCTTAGTGGTGCATGTTGGTCCAAGTTTGCTTATTGTCAGCACGGGTGTCGATACTTTTACCCTGAGTGTTCTCAATGATGCGTCCACAGGCACTGGGCACAACGCCTAAAATCAAGGTCATGATTAGCGCTGTCCGAGTAGTTCATGGATTTACTCTCCCGGACATGATCCATCTCAATGAAACTTCCACATTTTCGAAACTGTGCTTTCCCCGGAAAATTATGGCGTCAATTGCCAACAGATTTCGAATCACAATTATCTAAGCCATGATTATAAAGTTTGCAGAGTGGAAAGTTCCTGAAAGTCCAAGAAGAGCCAGCATGGGGTCCTCACAATCCAGAGAGAAGGAAAAAGCCCTCAGCATGGGGCGGCTGCGAGAGGACATGAAGTTATACAAGCTTGTCGATATGCACGGTGGAGGAGAGCTTCTGCCATGGTTCAGGTATTTCTGGAAGAAGTTTTTTGCATGAAATCAATGCGCCATATATGGTTTTGAGAGCGAATATCCAGAGAGATCACCGTTAAGACCTAACTGTCCATGAAATTGCTTTAGATACGCAACGAGTAGCGGAGACTACTCACTGATCGACGGCTACATGGAAACGAAAGTGCGAGAATCCATGTACAATCAAGGAAAGGGCAAATTGGTCACTGTGACGGAGCTCGTAAAAATAAGAAATAAGGTTTGTTAGGCTGTCCATCCTTTCCAACAAGTAACAACAGTTGTATAATCGTCTCCTATAATGTAAATATTTCCACCTCTGTAGGTTATGATTATTCAGGAACGAAACGAGAGGTTAAGTGCTTTTTCGAGGAAAAAAGGCAAAGGCAAAAGTGGCCCCAATGTTCTGGATGAGTTCAAGCAGGAGGGAGAGAACGTTGGTGATCTGAAAAAAGGTAGGAGCTTAATGCCAGTGACGGTGCCCAAAAGAGAAGTTAATAAATATCAGCATTTAGAAGATTCCTTTGTATTTGATAAGGTAAAATCGCGGAAATTGTTTTTTTTTTCAAATGAACACTTTAAAAACTAGTATATTCACATAGGTAACAAAAATTTACTAGTGGAGAACCTATGGAGAGAAGAACTCTCTTAGCTTATTTCCAGTTCATATTTCATTTTATTTCACTTACTTTCGGTATTTGCAAACGCGATGGTTAGAACTGCTTTGGAAACAATCTAGATACGGAGACATCACTGAGCTTACCCATGGTAAATGTGTTAACGTATCCTTACGCATTCAAATTTACCATCTGTCTGGCAGCTATCCAAAATGTTCACCCATATTTGACGTTCCATGCCAAGCTGCTACTCATAGGTAATCTTAGCCATTGGAACGAAATTACACATCTCTCCAATGAGGCATCCAGGACCAGGATGCTGCATCCTGAGCCTAATCTCCGCTACACATTCAACATGGACCAGGGAAATTTTAGCCGCTCTTCAAAAACTTCGAATTCTTCTTGAATCCTCGGGCATCTGGGCGTGTGCTGTCAATTTTCGACATTTTACTGACATTCATCATTGAACAAAACTAAAGCAGATATAATATTTGGTTAGACACATCGTTCTCAACTCAGAGTGAATTTTGAGAATTTCGTATCCCTCAAAAAACCTCTAGGAGCACTTATTCACTATGGTATACATTATTTTGTGTGGGGAAGACAAAAAAACCCTTTCAAGTTTAAATTTGGGATAATTCAAGGACCGAGCCAAAGCGGGATTACGGTGTTCTCATGTACACCCTTGCTTATCACTTAAGCCCACTTGCTACCCTGTCAGAGAATGAATGATGAGGAATCCTCACCAGAAGTACAAGTTTCCTCAGAAGATGTAAGGAAGATGTCCAGAAATCTTATTCACCGCCCTGCCCACCCCCTCCCCCCCACCCACCCTTCGCACCTCACATCCCTGTTACTTTCGCAAGTTCCCAGAGGCCTGGGGCTGGAAGACGAGTTGTTAAGGGTTTTGAACAGAATCAGACATACCATTGTGATCAACAGTTCCTAGAAATTCCTGAAAATACATATGACAATCTCAGAAATGACTCTGAGGTGAGACGTTGAATTCAAATGAAGGGCATTAGTGGAGTAGCACGTAACTCCTTACACACTGCTTCCATTGAACGTGTTGTGTATTCTGCAGCTACTTGGAAATGACCTGCCATACTTGTGTATCTCAATTATAATACTTATTTGTTCATTTTCAGCCCTGAAATTGCTCGACGGTGGCGGAAAAGGAGGCAGAGGCGAATCTAAGTACAGAGAAATTGCCTGGAAACTAGAAGAAAGAGGTAGCACCATCATTCATGGCCTAAACTCTGAAAAGTTTGACCATCGAGTGTGATTTCAGGCGCAATGGGAGAGACGATCATAGGAATATGCTTGCTCCAAGGAACAGATGTCCACAATAAACTTGCAATGAAAATTATGGATGCGTTTCCGAAACTAATCAACGACATAAATATATCTGAAGACTTCTATGGTAGGCTTGATTTGGCATAGAGGGGGCACGAAACGGCATCACTTCTTCTTCAGGTCTTACACCTTTGCACCAAGCAGTGATTAACCAGGATTGCCACATGGCGTACATGTTGCTGAAGAAGGGAGCTGATGTCAACGTACGCTGCTACGGCGCTTTTTTCTGTGCTGAGGATCAGAAAGCTGGGAGAACGGACTCTCTGGAACACGAATACGTCGAATTGCCGTTGAAGACCGCGTACACTGGGTAGACGACCTTCCGTTTAACGTTTAACGAGGGAGGGAGCACAGATTTTTCTACCAAGAAATGCAGCTCTCCATTTCAGCCATATGTATTTTGGAGAGTACCCCTTGTCGTTCGCTGCTTGCATGAATCATCCCGACGTCTATCGGCTTCTCATTGCCTTCAAAGCCAATCCGAATGCTCAGGACACCAACGGGAATACGGTGCTTCACATGTGTGTGATCCACGAAAATATGGTATGTCATCTAATGAGGATTTTTATGGATGCTTATTCAAAAAATGAGAGGCACAAAGGACGCACTAATGAATCCTTTACTGGAAAAATTGAAGAAGCTGACAATATAAAATGTAGCCTAAAATTACGGTAACAACGAGCGCTGCTCTGTATCTTTAATTTAACTAGTTAAGGTGTGGCAGAACAGTTGATTTGTCTTATTCTAGCCTTGCTCACGTTCTTTTATTAGATACGCATAAAATCAAAATCCTCCTGAATGAAAGGCGCCTGCCAGGGATTTCCATATTCGTCGGTTTTCGCGTATCCGTTATCCGGACCATTATACGAAGTTTCAGCATGGGAGAGCGGTACAGATAAGGTAGAGATCGGTTGCTTTTTGTTCACACTTTTCTCCAAAAGACAGTAGTCATTTGTTTATTTATTTATTCATTCATTTATTCATTTATTTATTCCATACACCAACTGGAATTGGTGCGCCAAGCTAGAATCCAGATTAATTAACACAACTGCACTAAACAAAGCATAAAAAGTTGTTTGGTGCAAAGCATGGGAAAATCCTACCACTGAGACAGCTACTCATAAAAAATATAACTACTGGCCGGCTGCAATAAACATGCAGCTAAGACAAAGATTTACAGGAAAGCATCTGCGCTACGTGTTCTAGCGCCTCTTCTGTCAATTTTCATCAGTGGTTTAGATTTTCGGAGTAATGTAGGAGAAGGCGATTCAGACCGTTTGCCCTTTTCCAGATATGAGAAAAGATATTGTTCAAGTTTTCTGGGTTGTCGTGGTAGGTTGTGTCCATTACCATCAACCCTCATCCGTTATTCGGTATCCTGTATTCGTTATGCGCTCATTCTTGGCCGATCCGTTATCTGTGCCTTCAAAAATCTCAAAAAAAACCTCATTGCTACACTAACACCATTTCTACAAAAGTGTGCGCTGGTGCTCGCCATCCTAAGTTTCTGATGGTGTCCACGAAGTTGCTTTACGAAGGCATAAGCGTAAAGAGCGTTAAGAGCAAGTTCCCATAGAGGAAGACATGGAAACTCCACTACGATTGATAGAAGAGCCAAAAACGAACGACAATCTCGCTGCTTCTAGCTTACAGCTTCGAAATTCGTTGTTCTCAAAACGTTGGAATTGCTAGTTTGTCCGATTTCCCAGGTAAAGACTTCACTCACCTCACTAAGGTCTGAATACAATAAAGATATACACTTCATATGGCTTGAATTAGCTTCGATGATATTCATTGCGTGCCACTACGGAGAAATTAACTACGCGTTTCGAATCCTTTTCCATAGATAAATATAATATATTGAAATCGAATGGTGTCTTTTGTTCTCTATGGTTAAACAATCATAACTGTTATGGCTATGTTTTATTATTCAGTGGAATGAGTTCCATTTGTGCACTATTCTTTGTTACCGTAATTCTGGGCCGCCCTGGATAACCTACTCTTCCATCATTGACCCTCTCAGAGGGATAGCTTTTTGATAATTTTCTAGCATGCAAATTCTCTAGAGCGCTTAATGACTTAGCGTTCCATTATGTTTTTATGGGTATATGTAAATGTCACGAGTGTTTGATAAAAAGGCTTAAAACACAATAAAGCATATGGTAGCGTAAAGCAGCATATGGTAGCACCATTTAGCACATTCTTTGGGCCTGACTAGCAACGAGTAGTTCAGCCTGGCATAATAATTACTGCTTGGTGACAAGAAAGCCTTCTGGATTCGTGCTACGAAGTAGCGAGTGGCGGAAGCAGAAGGCGGGAACCAGGGGCGCTCCCTGTCCTTCCGGAAAAAGAAGGCCAAATTTTATATAAAATACATAAAAATCTTGTATTATTCCATTTTCGAGTGTTATTTTTAATCTCGTTCTTATAATTCTAATCTTAATTTTGTCCTCACTCTCATAATTCTAATATTTTTATATTATTCATGTTTTGCGTAAAATTTCCATAATTTTTTTATTTTATGTTTGGGTCTGCAAAACGGCAGAGGCTCCACTTTTTCTCATCCCCCCCCCTTCTCCCGGTAATCCTTGGTAATGGGAGACAAGGACTTGCGATGCGCGGCAGGCTCTGGTAGGATTTGGGAGACGTACGTATCTCGTGTAACCAGCCAACTCACCTTTCCCACAAAATGAGTTGCAAAATTTCTCAGAAAAAGTTATATTTCATACACTAGTCGGAAATCTTCTGAAAGTCTGTGTTTGATTCCTTGTTATTATTATTTTTGAAAAGAATTTTTGATGGCTTTGAAATTGATATACTTGCAGGTTTTTTACCTGAAACCCGGGCTGTCTGGGTACCCAAAAAGGCGGAGACCTTCTCCCTTTCTTCTTTATCAGCCATTGATATACACATGAATACCATACCGCCTCACGGATTCTCCACATGTTATGTAGAAGTTTTACCTTTCTATTGAGAAGATTTCAAATTCAGGAAATGTTTCGCCTTGCAATGGAATCAGGTGCTCGTCTCAACATCGCCAACAAACAAAATCTTACCCCACTAACTCTTGCAGCAAAGCTAGCCAAAAAAGAGGTACTGTGCAGGAAGATCCCCTTTATTTCTTGCCACGAATAATTTTATATTTCTTATTACAAATCACTTCAGATGTTCATGGAAATCCTGGAGCTAGAAGGTGACTCTGTTTGGGCATATGGTGGCGCTTCGTCGACAGCTTATCCTCTGTCGAAGATTGATACAATCAATGAGGTGACAGGAGAATTGAATGAAGCTAGTGCGCTTTCCCTCGTTGTTTATGGGGTAAGCCGATGGCAGTTGCCAGAAATTTATAGCAGATTATAAAAAAATGGGAAAAATTACTACGACTAAATTTATTGCATTGAAGGATTCACGGATTACTGCTTATTCATTTCCCTGTTCAGGAAACGAAAGAACACCTTGATCTTCTTGACGGTCTCCTGGAGACAATATTGGAAGCAAAATGGCAGGCATTCGGTAAAACAAGGTTGGCGCCCTGTGTTACTTGTAAAATTAAGCCAAGTTCTGAGTTCGAGATTTGTGCACGTTCCAGCCTTCGGACCTTGAATTTTTGAAATTTTGAATTTTGTCTCTGGTCTACACCTTGTAGGAACAGCAGTTGGCCCCAATGTATAATTGAAAACAAAAGAATGGAGGATTCTATGAAGATCTTTTCAGCATGTTGCGCTCCCTGGCTGCATTTACCTTCTACTACATATTCATCGTACTTTCCTTCACTCTCCGTCCAGTATCCATGTCAACGGCGGTATGAATGAGTTAAAAACGGGCTACTACGTTAGCTCATTCAGAATCAGTTTCTACAAACTTTAGCAAATCACATGGGGTTGGATTAATTTCGCCGGTCAACCTATTGATGGCCCGTACTTCAAGGGTGTAGTCCCGATTATCCCTACCGCAGATGGACCGGAGCCTTACAGTGAGTTCGCTAAAATGTCATCTACTACAGCAATAATACACTGATACACCAGCACATCTCCGTTCCAATTCCAGAAGTTTCGATGACACAATGCCATTTACGGGACTACTGGGATCCGAACCTTTCGTTTTGGAGTGGATGGGTATTCTTTTTTGCTTTTTTTTTTCTCCGATCAAAGCCGTCTTCTATAGACCTAAATGAATTTACAAGGATTTCTGAGAGCTATTTCCTCAAAGATCTTCTCAAAACGTGGTTGATTTCGTGGGGTAGACAACGGTGGAATATATTCTCTGCCAAATTTGTTGGGAAATCATGTCGGGTGTTCCATACCACTCTGCACCGAACTCCAGAGGGATCTGTGGTTGATTAGCCACATTCACATGGGGTGCATGTCTGTTCCTCATCTTCCCTACAGGTCTACCCCACTGGCCGCATTACGTTAAACCTCGTCCATTCTAGACGCATTTCGCCACCATGTCATCGATATTAGCCTCAACAAACTCCTGGGCTGGGATTCATAGAAGGGTACTCGAGCAAACCAACGATTATTAGCAGGATTGGTTTCTCAGAGAGTTCATAGTGCCAGGAGACACAGGAAGCGAAAGTTGGTTGGATAACCTAAGCTAGAATTCATGAACGCAAAACCAAGCGAAACCAGGCGAGCTAACCGAATTTTATGTCTTGCGTCTCCCGATATTACACAGTCTACATGGTACATAATCACTCTGGCCAAAGTTGGTTTGCTTGGTTACAGTTTCATGAATCCCAGCCCCTAATTGTTTGTCAGTTAAATTGCAGAACTACTGTGGACTAGCGAATTTCCTTGACTCTGCCAAATGTTGTACATAGCGTTAATTATACAGGCTATATTGGAAAGTTTTCGCGGTTTTCAAAGGTGCTCTTTTTATCCCTACACTGCCTCGCAACAACTCGTCCCCTGTATACATAAGGGGATCAGATGTGCGGAATTATTGTTATTATTCGCTTCAAACTCCAGCACAACTCCGTTCAGAAAAAGCAAAACTTTCAATGACCTGACCTAACGTGTTCACGATTGAAAGATTTGATTCTGCGCTCGAATATCCACTAGTGGTGGTATAGTCTGTCCGAAACGACGAGTCCGCCCACGCACGTGGGGATTGCCGCCACGAAGAAGCTGCCACGTTTGCCAGCACTCCACACCATCATCTCTAATCTGCGTGTCACGTTTCATCGTTATCTTCATGGTATCGACCAATGATTTGGCTGTGACGTGGACGACGTGGCAGCCAACAGCATACGTCCCATCCGCGCTGCCTCTCAATCCCCGCGTACGTGGGCGGACTCGTCGTTTCGGACAGATTATATATCCACACTACTACCCTCAGAACGTGCTAAAAGTACCGATAACAGCGCCTGCAACGATGTTTTAATGAAAAGAAGTCCGTTCATTTCCGTGATCATAGAGAGAAAAGTCTAAGAAATTTTTTGTGGCCACATCAATGTTGAACTGTTGCTCTTTGATTTGAGCTTGCGTTTATATCTTTAGTTTCCAAATTAAGATCCAGTTCATATAGCGTATATAGCTACATCGATTTGAAATACTTTGCCCATGGAAATTAAAGATTTTCCAAATTTTTGAGGCTTGTGATCCACAACTCCCGCAATACACACATAGCCTATTCAGGTTCGAATGGGAACCGAATCTGTTGTTGTTCTATGCGTGATAGTACAACTATTTCTCGAATTCAAAGACGTAAAGAGAATAGGTCGCGGAAAGTGGTGGGCCATTCATGTGAGTTTCCGCTCTCAGTTCACACTTATTTACCTATCACTACTCAATACAAGAAAAAAAGAAAAATCTTGTCTGATCTCAACACCGAGTATGTCGTAATAGTGTGAAGGAAGTGTAATGATGGTGTAGTTACTATGTAATTACTGCGTTCAGAAAGAATTTCCTGCAAAAATAGCCTACAAGTGTTCATTTATTTTTATTCTCTGCATGATTCCTATCAGAGCGGCTTGTAGTCTTAGCCCTGATCTTCTCGTCGTCGACAACGTTCTTGCAGCGCTGGTTATTTTATTCACATCTGTTCACTACTTATATTACTGTAGGTAAGGACAAAACTATTGTACTTGCTGTATTGTAACTACATATTGTACTGTGAAAGTCTTTGCACGCACAACAAAACCAAACTGCATATTTGTCATAGTAACAGTGAAATCAAAAGATGTCATGAATTCCGGTTAGTTTAGGGCTGTGAAGTTTGTGGGACCATTCGTCTTAATGGTTTACACCATTATAGCTACTGATATTCGGCGTTTCCTTATGATTTATGGTATTTTCCTCATGGGTTTCTCTCAAGGTACGCACAATTGACTTCTACATAAAATCTTCAACTTTTCCACGAAAATTCTTATAAAAACGAGATTTTATTCAAGCTTTCTACTTGGTCTTCTTGAGTTGCGAACGTGCTGAACAATCCCAACTCCCTAGTGCAACGGATCAGGACAGATTCCAGAATGTTATACAAAATCCAGCTGAAGCATTTATTCGCACTTTCATTCTAACTATTGGAGAATTCACGGTTTTGTATAGGAACTTGGCAATGTGTCCCGCTAAGGTTATGGTTTGGATAGGAAAGGTTCGTCACGCTGAAACAAGACTCCTATAATGCCATAGCAGACGTACTGCTGAAAAAAGGAGAATATCGCAGAAATCTGAGGATCGTTCAGGCTGTTTTCCTCATCTTCGAATTGGGCGTCTCTATTCTGCAATTCAACCTTCTTATAGCAATGATGACAAGAACTTATGAAACAATTTTCCGTACAAGAAAGGAGTACAAACGGCAGGTTTGCATACTTACTTACTAAGGATACCTAAGCGACCCGATCCTCAGTACGACGATTGGCGTCGCGCTGAGGATCGGGTCGCTAGAACAGTGAGCGGTTGACCAGTGAGCGGTCACCCTAACAGATCCGGGGACGTAGCTGTGGTTCCTCACAGTTAGAGCTAAAGAATCACACCATTGCATGAGTGGCCTCCCAGGCAGTTTCTTAAGGTGAGGCACTAAGACGTATTTCCATGTTGCATTAATGTTCCCGGGTTACGCTAATTTCTTTGGGTCGCATTATCGCGCCGCACTCACATAATTTCTTTTTTCTCTAACTTATCTCGAACTATTATCAACGCGCCACAACTCGGGTAACGGTGCAGCACGTAGCCCGAACGGCGTAATGGTTCGGTTAGAAACGCTAGCAGCAACGGTTCCTAGTTGCTGCCATCCTCCCCTTGATTGCTGCTCAAGCTGTCGGCCTTTTGGCAGCAATTGTTGAAAGACGGCAGCAATCAAGGGGAGGATGGCAGCAACTAGGAACCGTTGCTGCTAGCGTTTCTAACCGAACCATTACTCAGTTCGGGCTGCGTTCGTGCTGCACAGTTATCAGAGAGTAACCAAAAATTGTTACCAGGCTCACTATGTGAACAGTAACGATAAATAATCACAATTAAAGGCAGCACCCACAGAAATTTTCGACCTCGAAATTTTGACTCAGTTCGGGGTAATCGCTTACTGAACACTCCCACAATGCTGGAAACGACTGAAGCTTTCGAATTAACCGTTTTCTGGAACATCTGAGCTCATCGATCCCGAGCAGTTTGGGCAGAACTGTTCGATCTTGACCGATCCAAAAAAAGCGGTTTTTGTCAGCTGTTTCGTTGGCAAAATCGGTTTTTGACACTGTTTTCAAGTGTTTCTGTAGCTGATGAAGAAAAGCGAATTGTGAAAAGATAGCGTAACAAGTTAAAATGTCGCAGAAACATTTACGAGTTCTAAAACGATCCCACTACAATGCATTAATTCGAAGTAAAAAAAGCTGACAAAAATCAGTCATGCTAGTAAGTAAAGAAGTAGATTCGTGGTGAAAGAACAAGTATCGCTATGGTAATTAATGCAAAAAGGGAGGGCTAAAGACTTAAAAGAGAGCTTTGCAATAACTAGAAAGAAATGGCTGCCCATTTGATCAGCTGGCTTCAATGGTCCGCACCTGCTACAACTCGATCGAACGAGCACCCAGATCCAGGATCTTGAACATTCAACTAGATATATCTTAGAATGAGAGTTCTCCGTGCTCCCATCTTCGTGGAATTGTTGGCACAACTGCTAAGGTTCCAAAACGATTAAAATCTTAGACATGAAAAATTCCCGTGAGTGCTGCTTTTAAAACGGAGAACACATTCCCGAATTCCACCTTCTTGAACAATATTTCGTTATGCTATTCAAAAATGTGTTTTTTGAGCCCCCACTACCTACTGGACGTTGTCATCAATCAATCAACCACACTATAAAAACTGGATTCGTTATCAAAGGTTGTTTTTTGAGTATGGAGTCTTTTCTGGTCCTGTGACGATAGGTACAATACCGTACACTTGGCATGGATAACATCAGCTCAGATCAGCTGACAGCTGTTCTACCTTCATTCAGCATCGTTTGCAATGGATGCTTCGGATTTGGAAATCGTCAAGTGATCGAGTGGACGGGTGCGGCCAAAGCGGCTCGGGGTTGATACATTCGCGATGCGTGTGGTTTCCACGGGGTCATGGGTTGATTTCATGGATTTTTATGGGACCCTCGCACATAGATGGGGACAGAGACGACATGATGAATCTGGATTGGAATTTTCACGCTAGGCACGAGTTGCGACCGGGGATGGGGGTTGCGATGTCGGATTTTGATGGGACCTTCAAATTCTGGAAGGAGTACCTTGAAGGGCATGGCCACGGGGGTCAGAACGGGGGACGGGGTTTGACCACTCGACGTTTAACGGGTCTTTGAATTTGGGCGAGGTCGAAAGCTGAGTGCACCGGTTGCGACCATGTCACATTGGCAGCACGCCATATGGTCCGATCTGACAATTTGGCAACGTTGGGAATGGTTAATGCCTAGAACGGAGACGCCTCGTATCTCATCAACCTCGTGGATCACCTTCCCTTTCCTTAGCTCGGGCAGAAGGCTAGATAATAACTTGCGCACCCACCCCATGTATCTCACTAGCCCCGTGGATCACTTCCCTCTCCTATGTTTAGTCAAAAGTCTAAGCAATAATTTGCGCATTTAGACAATATCTTGCACATCCTCAGAAACGCCTTACCAATTTTGTGGATCCCTCTATTCCCTAGGCTTAGACAAAAACCTATGTAATGGGGGGATCCCCCAAATTTTTTATATGGCATGAACTGCAACGCTGTAATTTTTGATTCTTTAACGAAATAAAACACGTGCGGAAAATTTCGAAATTTTGGCATGCATTCTCATGAGTTTTACTAAAAATCGACAATGAAGGAGTATTTGATGATTCGTACATCAGACAAGTCGCTGTTTAGGGTGTGGGTCATGATGAGGCAAAAGTGGATGGGCAATGTGTCTGCGATTGGTTCATTCGAACCCTCGCCCCGCCCTTCAGGACCTATTCGCACTAATTCGCGCGCGATTTCACCATAGTTGACTATGCAAATTTGAATGTGAGTGGGGACGAGTCGACGCCGAAGGGCGGGAAGACGCCGCCCCATTCTGCCTCATCATGACCTACACCCCGCTGTTTGAGGTCTTATCAAATACCTGACAACAATAGATGGGAGCACTTTCATTGACACAAGGAAAGTCAGCGCGCATATCCAATTTACCACCATAATATTGCAATTGCATATTTGAATAACAAATTCTCATAGCTGGCCAAAAGCCAGCCATCTGAAAACATATCTAAGCAGGGACAGTAAAATGTTGCACATAGAATTGGGGCTCACAAAAATTCCACACTGGGCCACTAGTCATGTATAAATATCGGAGCACTGCATATATACGGGAAAATTGGTTGGTTGTGCAAAATTGGGAGTGATATATCAATTCGAGACGAACCAAGTGCTTTGACTACAATTTCGAACAACTAGGCGATTGCTAATTAAATCAAAGGACACCTTTCATCACTTCACTCTACTTCAAGCCAGATTCCGCATTTGAAATACTGGGATTCCAGTTCTGTCGGAGAAGATTATCCAACGTACTAGACAAGTTATTGGATGTGTAGTGCGGCACCAATTTTATCGTGGAATTCCATTCAAATTGCTCATTATTTGAGAAGACAGAGATTCTTTCTAATTTAGTGGGCACAAGTGATTCTTATGTTGGAACTATCACTGGCTCCGAAGGATCGTCTAATGTATCTTCTGCAATATTCGCGTCCAACTGGCACGAACAAGAAATTGCGCAGTTTGGTGGTCAACAAAAACGATTACGTTAGTTTTACCAAAGTAGCTCTCTAAAAATTTCTGAAGAAGCTCAATTTTTAATATTACAGAAGGAAAAAACCCCTGAACAAATTGCACAAGCTAAAGAAGAGAAGGCCAAGAGGGTGATTGAAGAAAGGAAAGCACTTCTGAAGAGAAGGCTAAAGGTTGGTCGACTGTTTTCTTCATTTTTGGACATCATTCTCATGGTTTCCAAGGTCATAACTACATCTAGCGATCTGCAGCCTTAAACGTTTGAACCTTTTTACACTTGAGGAGGAACTAGCTTTCATTATTCAATAATGTATGTTTTCACATCTCTTTCTTACTAGGACATGGAAATACGTGAGGGAGTTCGCCCACACACATCAAGAAGCCCGCGACTACAAACGGGATACTTGAAGATAAAGGAGAACTGAAAAGAACACTACTAAAATATAAATAAATCGTAGTAATGTAAAGTATCCACCGACAGCGGCGTCGCAATTCATAGAGCAACTATCTGCAGGGATCCCGACTGTGATTCACTTGACGAACAGTGAATTTGGCAAGCGCTATGATCCTAGGCAGCACGAACATGGTGAAAATAAAGTATTAAATGAATATACTTCTTTGTTGTCATTGGGTTTGAGAAAAAACCAAAGGAAAAACGGAAAAAAATTAGGGCACTTTAGAAAATATGCAACTGCGTGACAACAGGAGCCTCATGAGAGTACGAGCTCATATCCACTATACTTCATTGTTTACAAACATTTTCGCTTAAGGACCCGATAGATCATATTGGATCGGAAAGGGGGAAGTCAGGCATCAGTGTCCAGAGTTAAGCGCTTCCAAATAGGGCTTTTTTGAATGTCCTCACAACAGTGTTGCAAAATCTAAATAGTCAAATCGAACATAGGAAGATCATCAAGATTCACGTAACTGAAAACCCACCGGCTTCTCTGGTCCAAATCAGCAAATTGACTGAATTTAATAGGATGTAGGAGAACCAAATTCTCATCGTATAATTCGGCCCATCTGTTCCTGTCTTCCTCCCATAAGTATTTGTACTCCGATGGCGAAAGCCTACAACTGAGGGTGTCCATGAAACCAACAAAGCATAAACGAAACTGATCAAGCGGCATATGGCTGGTCTATTTTTGAGCCTTGCAGAATACCTAATCTTTAATTGATGAACTTAAGACGTTCCGACGCTTTTATCTGCAATCTCTCGATAAATAATACGTTCTTCAGACATCAAGGTCAACAACGAATTGTTGTCTTATTACAAGCTTACTAATAGGTACATTTGAAAGATTAGCGACTTAAACACAATGAGTATGAGCGTCTTCACCTGGTATGCGGCACTGTGTAGAGAAATTTGGAAATCGCTATTTCATGGAACACCTCAGCTTCATAGAAGATACTCATGAGTTCAGAGAAGTAATGAAGTCGCGATGTGGGTACGTAGAACCTGAATTCACTTAGAGTTGGTAGAGTAGGAGTCCCAACTTCGGTTGTGGCAACGACCAAATAATGTTCGATTGCAAAAGCGACAAGAAAAGAAAACGTTCCATTCATAAAAACTACCCCATTAATTGAAAGGATTAACTGCAACTTGTTGAAAGAGGTGTGACAATGACCACCGACAATAAAACAACACAGTGGGGAAGAGTTGCCTTCCTGGCCTATTTGAGTGCTGCTACTTACGCTTCTACATCTGCAGTATAATGGCCTCCCTTGGCTGCGAATGACTTATTTGCAAGGCATTCTGAGCTGCGGTCACCACTTGCTTCCTTGTTTTGTCTTTTACTTTTGGAAATATCAGATCTAGAACACAAATGAGTAAGCTAATGTACCTATTTTCACCCTAATTATGAAGTTTTTCAATATGATCAGCGGTGATGGTTCGACCTGCCCATGTTCCAGTATACATTCTGGCTCAGGCTGGATTCACACACACATTGGAGGTTTAGCCAACGTCACCAGCAGAATGCAAGTGTGCTGGAAGATTCAGCCACTCTTCCATAGATTGCAAGTTCAACAAATCCCAGTCAAATAGTTTGAATTTTGGCTCGCTTTAGCTGTTTCTAGTGAGTCTCTTCTCACGGTCCATAATCGCACTCCGGATGAGGGAGAACAGGTGCGACAATGTCAGCTGCCTATTCATCTTCTGCCTCCATTACCCACTTAGAGAAGGCCTTCTCCAGTTTCTTTTGCGCCCAAATCGACCAAATCAGCTAGAAAAAGCAGGACTCGTGAGATTATCCTTTCACTTCTGCTGCACCGCCTAGCCAAGCCACATTGGTACTCATTTTTTATCCACTCATCGTTCAAAGTCATCCCATTCCAGTCCGCTAGTAATCCATGAAAAGGAATTTTCGACACAGTGTATTGAAGCCGAAATCATTGTTACGGTGTGCCATTTGTTGACTACCTTCTTACGAAATTACACCGTGGAGGGACCCTAGAGGGCGCATTCTTGGGACCTGAGGGCTGTCGCTGCCTCGCGCGCATGGGTGTGGAAGTGGTCGGTCGTTATATAAACGCCCCGCGCAACCATCGAGAATTCGTGTCTCGCGCACTGCCGGCGCAGGACTGAAGCGTTCAAATTCCAACGAAAACCACTTGAGAGTAGGACCACGTACACCCGCAACTTAAATAGTGTGTGAAGCTGTGTAGCTCTAGATCTTTGCCGGAACCCGAGTTTTGTGGTCGTGCAATTTCAGAGGAGCCGGTGAGGCGTAACTAATCTTATTGTTAGTTTAGAAGGAACATGTCACCCGCGTAGATTAGCTGATTGCTCGTTCTGATTTGCGCATTTCGGCTCAGCGGTCGCGGTCAAATGTGCAACTGTATTACCTAATTTATACTAGCTGCGTGCGTCAGTCGCGCATCAGTCGCACGCATCCATTTGCAAGGGATTTTCCATGAAGACCGGTCAACACGGCATGTACATCCTCAATGAAAAGAACGCGTGGCCGCCATGAGGCCGTAGACGCGTGCGTCTGAGCTGCGACTGCGATGCGACTGAGCCCTATTCTTCATCATATAGACGCACGCGCATCAGTCGCACGCATCCAGTATAAATTGCCCTTATCTCAAAATTTCCCCCACAGGTTTTTAATGGCACTAATCATGTTACAAAGGAAGAAAGTGTTCGTAGAGCTACAAGAATGAATTCAGCGTCAAAATCCGGCAGCTAACCTCTTCTTGATTTGTGATCTAGGCCTATTCTCTAGAATCAGCGATAAAGTGCAATGATTGCACTGATTCTTCCTCTGACGAAAACCGGGTTACGGATATCGCGTTATGTCTCGCGGTTTCTCGATGTCGTAGAGCACACTGTATTGAAAATGAATGAGAACGTAAACATGCCTTCTCATCGAAAGACTATCAAGGAATATTCTCGAGAATAAAAACACGAAAAAAGTTTGCTTAAAAAACACGAACAAAACTTGATGAAGGAAAAAGGAGCAGGGAAATACGTAGGACATTTGTGCGCCAAACTGATAATTAAAGCCTCTATACATCCTCTCCGTAGAACAAGATGTGCTCATATATTCACCAGAGCTCTTTTTTGTTCTAGTTCTTCATGGACTTTCTTTTGTGGTCTGTGCGGCATATGAGCGGTATCTCTGACGGGAGCTGGGAACACATAGAACGGAAGAATAGAAACCCTAGCAGCATCTCCTACCAGTAACTGCCATTCTCCTCTCAACTGCAACCATCCTCCAACAATTGTTCTTAAAGGGACGAAAGCTTAAGCAGCAATTGACAGTACGCTGTTTGGGCCACGTTTTAGCGCACAGCTGTCAAAATCAGTCACCAGGAAATCGGAGTCATCGATGATCTCGTGCTGTAGGTCATGGTGATCGAGACAGTGGCAACATCGATCAGCTGAGTGTACGTGGAAATGCGTCTTCACCGAAAAGGAGTCAGTGCACGCTCGACTGGCTACAACGATGAACCCGAACCATGAGGAAAAAGTCCTCTGGAGGAGTAAAATAGCTAGCTAAAGTAAAATAGCTCGAGCGAGCTGTAGAGGTGACCACCAATTTGGCAGAGGTGAGCCTACAACGATGTGCAAAACATCTCACAAATGAAGTTCTTTAGGAAGCTGCTTGTACCTCGAGTACATGCATGCTCTTGAATGTTGAAGTTACAAGACAAAACATGTTCTCGAGGTTTATTTGTACGCAGACTATCTAAACACACTGGGCAGCGCATAATGGTGAAATTAACCTCCAAGAATCCTCTATAGTCCCTAAACCCACCTCTCAAATTCACCTCAAGATCCTCTTTTAACTGCTGTTTGTGAACATTTTCATTTAGAGTCAGCTTTAGCTTTGGTGCCTTGACATAAAACCGAAGGCTGTGTGGAATCTTCCACCGATTATCATTTCTTCAAAGAACGAGCCATCATTTCAACTCATAAAGACTCACAAATCGCTCATGCACCAGCCGTCCACTTCAATGAGTTGTCGATGAGCGCTCCGAAGAAGTCCATTAGCTATGAGCTAGAACAGCTATACTTTGCATACGTCAATTTCAGTAATTACGAATGAAGATGCTCACACCGTCTTGATATGTTTTCCACATTTTCTTTACCGATACATCATCTCTGTACTTGTCTGTGATCAACATGAGAGCACGTTCAACAGCAGGTTTTCCTTAACAACACAACTAATGTTTCCGATGCAAAGTTGTTTGTTGTTCTCCTACCGTAGGGGCTGGGCCACCACATTCCCGTGAACTCTCGATAAGTGATTCCAGTGGGGTGCATTACATTGCGTAGATTAAGTGTGTGCCAAAAGTTGAACGTAGCGTCGTCGGACATCACGAAGAAACCTTCAATCGCAATTTTTCTACTGCGCCAATTATCATATGCTAAAGTGTAACAGTACCCTCTACGCTGTCTATGTGAAGGTATTTGGCCTTTATAAGGCACAGATAAATGAAATATCCTTGGAATATTTCCTCCTCGGAGACGTTAATATATTTGAATGGCGTAATTATTGCTGGGAATCCTTCTAAAGTGTTTTGCTTCAATGTCAACACTACACTATAGCACAAAACGGTCAATTGAGTGTTAGGCTTCTCATACCATCTTTCATGAAGAGATTCGGATAGAAAGTGCCGCAGAATATGGTCACTTTGAAGTAAGGCTGATAAATTCGTTGTAGCAATCCAATGGTCGATTTCCAAGGGAAATTGTTCGTTATGATAAGTGCCTTAATTATTGCTGTTCTTCCAATCGATGAGAGGAAAGAGTACTACTAGTACACTGTTCTGAAGTTCGTCCCACACTTCTTCCTTCCCGTGAAGGGCAGCCACCTCGTCGGGTAAAGGCAGAGGTGTGGGATCTGAAAAAAATACTGAAAAAGAAAACAGCAGTGCGAATCAGTGTTTTTTTTTTCAGTCACCTGAGTAGTTCGCACGAGCACACCATTTCTCTAGGTCTGCGAACAACGACAGTTGCTCGCGTTGTTTCTCCTGAAACGAGAACGTGATTGTTTAGTACCCTACACACAATTTAACGCACATGATTCGGATCTTCCTCTTCTCTAGTTTCCTGGGTTCTGTAGCTACTGAGTGCCGAATGATCAATGTGTCTGGAAGAAAAGGACAATTATTTCCCTCTTGACAATCATTCCGAAGAGTTATCTAGTCACCATGAGCAGGGAAAAAGCTTCCGCTAACCAATTGGAATAACACAACCATTATTGGGTTGGGGAATAAGTTGGTGCGGTTTTTTTTCAATTTGTTTTCTCACGATGATTTGAACACTGCTTGATTTGCTGTCATAGCCCATTCTATAGATTTTGATGTGCTCTTTACCGGTAGCACAATCGCGTTGCTCAATTTTTCCTTCAACTTGTTTCCTAACGCATGGAATGTGACAATCCAATTCGACAAATTTGAACCTCCCTGCAGTCGCCTACCGTTCGACTTCAACTGTGGACCAAATGTGGCTCGAGTGTTTTGGGATATCAAAGGCATCTAAAGAGGAACCTTTAGTGTTGGAAGGGCAGCACAGAAGTGGTATACCTACTTTAGACAGGGTAAACGTGGCTTTGGAATTTCTTTTCGTTCTGAACGCTCAGCTTGTGAGACATAGAAGAGATTATCTGTTAAGGTTACTCTAAATGTGAAAAAGGTCACCACTTATGCTAACTCTCGAATATACACAATTTTAGCTAACGCATCCCGTGCAAAAACCCTGAAATGCTCGATATGAGGTGATCGTCCACAGTGGGTATGCTCGATTTCTCTTCGCAAATTTCACCGAAATGATAAGAAAGATACTCAAATGTAGCGACTTCCACCACTGCTGACTTTGCAGCTCTAGTGCAGTGATATAACACCTATGTTCTTGAGTTCCTTATTCGTTCCATAAACTCAGGTCCAAGAGTTGCTGTTGCGGGCTACAAATTGAGTCGTCTCAAAGTGCGCATTTTTTCGTCGACATGCAGTTGAAAAGCTGCTCCGGTAGCATTAATAGAAGAGGGAAGGAGCTTTGCAATCCGTTCATTGTGATTGACATTGTTCATGGAAGATAGTGGTGTCTATGCCCATGAAAAACAGCGCGAACCTATTCCCGAACCCAGTACAATAACATCTAGAATTTTAACTCTAACCTAATCTTTGCAACTGATGATTCAAGACTCCGAATCGACAAGGAGATTTCAACTAACTTTTCCATCCATACTAAGCGAAAGTCCTTGGTTAATTCGATTCTTCTATGGAAGAGATTAATATAACCGAAATAATCAAGATGAAGAAGGAGCAGGAGTGCCAATAAAATTGGCACCGGTGAAAGTCGAACGGTGATCATCTGAAAACGCGTCAGCTAATTCTATTGAGTTCTTCTTGTCAGAAAAAAACATTGTTACTTTCTTCTAGTTGCTTTGCTGTTCTTCAACTGATTTTCAACTTATAATCTTGCTTTCACACCATTGAACGATAATGTGCTAGAGCTAGCAAAGTTCCAAAGTATTACGAAAAGCCTAAACATTGCTCAAAACGTTAAACATCGCTGTTATTAGCCACGAAGCGCAGTGGCAAACAAGCCCGAGCATGAGCTCTTCCAAAAGGGACCGAAATCAAAAAGAAGCCCACTCCAAGAAAAAAAGCAACGCTTCATGAAGCTACTTTTGACATACAAGTGAAAGAAACCATCCTGAAACCTCAGTATAAAAGATCCAACTTTGGAAAAAAAATCATTGTCACAGGAGTAATATCATTAGGTTGGTGCATAATTAATGCGGCTTCTCTTTTCATTGAAATTCCACACCACCTAACTGATTTTTTTTACAGAAATTTCACTATCTCAACGAAATTTTGGCTGAAGAATAACCAACAAACCGCAGCCATTCGCATACATCTCAGTCGTGCTATAATGTAGATGTTATAGCGTGCTTATTGCTTGAGAATTGTTCTTAATTTGAAATCTTCAATCTCTGTCAGGCATCTCACACTACTCCACGTGGAGAAACCGTATGAAAACAACATTGACAGCAATGGTGAAAGATGCAGTAAAGATGAAAAGAGTGGTATAATGGAAGTGTAGACACAGATTTTGCACGAGGTGGACAGGGAATTGATGTGTATTCAAATGAATTATTCCATTCGTAATCGTATTTGCTGTGGTGCCATCCGCGCAAACAATTTCGATCACCTTTCAATAACACAAGTGGGGTTCCAATGCAGTGTTGAACAAACGTTCACGCTAATGAAGCACCACTAGATCTGCATGTTTCATCGTTTCCACAGTTCTATTGCTTTGCTATAAACGATTGAAAGAATAACGGGATTTCCTGTTCACTGTCGCATAGACACGGTAAGCACATACTCTTTCTAGACGTCTTTCTGTAGTAACATTTTTTTAAGTGTTCAACTTGGTTTCATCTTTTTGATGCCACTCGTATCGCCACACACTCGTCAAAGATTTCTCATGAGCAGGAAGCCGTGGGATATCCAGCAAAACACATTGGGCGGTGATGGCACTGACCAGTTTATGGAATCCGGGAGGCGTGGAGAATCGGATTATAAATGAACCCCATCATACCGGCGAAGTTTTTAAGAAGTGTTATTTGTGATAACATGTGAAGCAAACGTTAAGCTCGGTCAGCGTTCCCACAACTCATCTTATGCTGGGTACGTTTTATAGGTGCACGTCATACCAGTTGACAAATTGATGGCGCTAGGATGTCACCATTCGATAGGAGCATTTGGGTATGCGTGGAGAATCTGACGCCGGATTCTTGAATGTTAGATGTTCTTGCCCACAACAATCCAGCTTTAGAGGCACCTATGATTACTTAATCAAACGTGTTCCCCATTGTTCACCCTGAGGCAATATTCTCCCTTGTCGTAAGCTTGGGCCATCTTATAGAATCTCTAGTTCTTCCCCTACTCTTAGGCGAAGGAGCAGCTTGGAAAACCGCATGTATCATCTCATTTACATCATTTGTTTAACCCTTAGAAATTGCTCAGATCAATTTCGTTCGTTTATTTCCTGATGCTGTATTAATCATTTGCATCTGCAATAGCAAGTGCTTATTCGAATAATACCTCATCATAACTATGCAAAGGCATTCTTCTGAAGCAATACCTACGGTACCAGTGTTCTACACAGAGATGAGGCTAACGTAAATTCCACATAGGGCCATTGTCTAGGAAGCACCTCAAAGATGGGTTTTATGTGGTCACTACGATCTAATCTTGTTCAAGTCCTCCCTCACCCCGTGGATCCACCCAATCCCTAAGTTCAGGGAAGGAGGGACAAGAAAATTGATCCACTCGATGAATCTCACATACATCGTTGATGTATTTTCTTTCCTGAGCTTGGGCAGAGGTTTGAAGCATAATAGGATCGAAGTACTTGGGCAAATAATACAAAATTTCAAGTTGTCCTCACCCATGTTCCTCGCTTACCCCGTTGATCACTTTTCCCACCCACGTATGGGCAAAACCTAGACAATAATTTGTGGACGCAATCTGTATCTCACCAACCCCATTAACCACCTCTCTTTCTCTGGCTCACTGCACTAACTTGCACACCCATCAATAAATTCGCACAGACGCCGTGCTTGGCTTCCCTTCCTCACAGGCAGTGTGTCACCTCGTTTCACGGGCTGTAGATATAAGCATATTCTAGACTTTCTCGTCACGCTGATTTCGTTAATGTACGTAGTAACGCATGAAAGTGTCGGGAACCCTGTTTTTGAAGGGCCCGAATGTGCAGTTCACGGACCACTGGGACAAAGCAGTCCGTGACTGTGCTGGCTGCCGGCCACGGCTGCAGCGTTGGCCACCGAGTGTTGACGTGTCCGATCGATAAGGTCAACGTCTTCTATACCACTAGATTCAGCATAACGAAGAGATTCAGAATCCGCTAAAACACCAAACACGAAAACGAGGTGACACATGCCTTTAAAGGTATATATTGCGTCAAGAACGGTGGATCCGAAGTTTAGTCCTGCGTCTCACGTTTGAAGGATTACATTTGATGAGCTTGGGCTGATGTCAGTATACTAGGCAGAAGTGAAGAAAATGTTTGATAGCTCAAATCACAAAGAGAATGATGTCACCCCGGGGCCTTCAATAAAGACTTTGTGTCGAAATCTCAGGCCATCCTGTGTGGCGGAACACAACATCATCAGTTACTGAAAACAGGTCAATTTTCTTCGCTCTTTCACTTTGCGAACCGTGAGAGGACCCTAATACGCTCGGCGACTATATTTTTGTATCCATCTAACGCTTTGGAAAAACAAAAGATTGAATACATCTGACTGATGTTCCCTGGGCAGAGCGGAATATCGAGAGAAAGCTTGTACGTCCTCGCAATAGTCGTGACACTCAAAACTTGCTAGCTCTCACTCTCGTTTTAACTCTGCTTTGAGAACCTTCGAGTGGAAGACTAAGCCCTAACCACTTGTGCTTTTCATTAATATTTCCTTCTTCTGTTATCCTCTTTGTGCCTCCCAGATTCCTTTCGCGCATCTCTTGAACAGTCGGTTCTTCCTTCCAAATTCTTAGTGTTCTGCCGATGCTTAGGTCAAAAGTGTAACATTGTCGCAAAACTCAGAAACAGTCAAGAACGGCATCCTGGAGAAAGAAGGTTACAACAAAAATTAAAAATCCGATCTGTCGAGAGGGGATTGAAAGTTCAGATTCATGTTTATTGTGCTGCGACAATTCATGCGACAGAATTTTCATAGGCGGTGCAAGCGCTCTGCAACGTATAAAACTCATTGTAAAGAATTCCTTGTAAGATTCTGCGAAGATATTCCTGTCAGAATTATAATCATTTATGAACCACAAACGAGCTTCTGTAACACGCATTTTTGGCGAATCTTCGGAGAAAATTACTGCGGAGTATAGATGCTGCGCCACTATTTCACTTTCCCTACTCTTTCTGGACTTTCTTCGTTCACCACAACTCCCATATCAATCATCATAGGTCATAGCTTCGGCTGAAATTCTCTAAGAAATCCGACCTCCCATGTTCATAAAGGCAGTATAAGAGGCAGGTAGACAAGTATCTGAATGACTCTGCTTATTGATTTATGGTATGAATATAAAGGTGTTCTGCTCATGATTGATTTATTTGTACATGCATTGTACATCATTGAGTCAATTCCGTCCTGAAGTACGAGTTTGTTACCGCCAGGACATTCATTATGCTGGAAAACGATATCTGATGTGAGACACTGCCTTTAAGTCATTACTGCAATTGTTGCTTTCGTTTACATTGTCAACACAACGGAGCAGAACTTTATTCAAAGTTTTTAATTCATACATTGATGCTATGACTGTTTTTAGATGTTAACATAAGTGCTTGCGCTTTTTTCAGTCGCGATTTCTTCCGTCTCATTGCCATTTTTCCGTGGCTTGCTCTCTACCTTCGAAAGCACTTTTTAGCCTCTACGTTATATCATCATGAAACTTCTCACGAATATTGACCCCCTCCCCGCCTACCTTTTATTAGTGAGAAGTTTCAATTCGAAAAAAGAAAACACATTTTTCTCTTTGTATGGGACCGAGAAAGCACTCAATGCTGTTTGAACGCGTAAGCTCTGTAGAATGTAGTGAAGAACGTCATCAATCCAACTTTTGGAGGGCCAGTCCGGCTGTTCTGGCAAGGATAAAGTCCGACATTATCTTGGGGTAGGATAACCAGACCCTTGCGGTCAAATTGTTTCATTAGAGTTACGTAATTAAGATGATAGCGTTGAGGATTATGATGTCCACGAAGACCATACGTCCTTTCTGGAGCGATTTTCAGAACTCCTTGGAAGAAATCTGCTCGTTCGAAGCGAATCGTGTCATTGAGGCCAAATTTGTCTTCTTTGAGCTAGGACATCGCTGATGATCAGTCATTTTGCGCAAAGCGCATCTTTCATACCTAGCACAGCTCGTTTGGGTAGTTTTGATATCGTTTCTAGCTCCAAGTGAACGCCAATAGAGGCGGATGTCGGTTGTGCTGTTTTTCTTTGACTCAGCATTCCATTTCGTAGACTCAAAACTTAAGCAAATTTTATGGCTAAAAGAAATTCACTACAATATTCCTGCAGAGCATGACTAGCTATTTCGAATCGTCATGCTCTATATCTATAGAGTATTTAATGGACAGAGAAAACAGCATCTGAAAAAAGCGCAAGAACTTATATTAATAGCTAATATTTGACAGAACCATACACCTGATTTAAAGTGGCTTCAACATTACTATACAATATTGGCATCAACTCTGTTGGATAATCAACAACAATGTACTTATGCCACTTCGCAATGTGGCGCAGCCTTCGCTTAGGGAGAGCGCGAGTGAGATCCCGATAATGTCTAAAAGAATAAAGTTGGCCATTACCATGAGCTCACAAGATAACCGTGATATTGTTTCGGAAGAAGTAAGGTTGGTCTTTGAGTTTTTGCATTACCTCAAAATTGCTTTGTCCAACGCTACGTTGCAGCCTTTATATCCTGGAAAGTACAGCTCGACATGATGCACCCACATCAAGAGCACCTTGAAAGCATTTTGTAACTTCTATTGAATAGATACCACAGAAAACACCATGAGGCATCATAATATGTACGGTGACTGTCACATAATTTGCACACCGACACTATTTGACAAAACTCAGTCCTTTCACGAGCAATCGAAGGGGAGGTGAAGCATTAGTTGGGACTCTAAGTGGACTTCCGTCCAGTTGTTTGCCACGATATAGTCTAATTGAAAATGGATCACACAGAATCAAATTTTCAGTTGTATCCATTTTCTGGATTTTGTCGAAAATGTCGATTTCTGCACCTTTCCTGGATTTCATCAAATGGTTTTGCTTCTATGTCAAGGGAGAAAAAGTATAGTCTTAACTGTGTACATTTGTGTCCAAGATTTTCTTCTGGCCGCTGTTGTCCTTCTCTCCGTATGGGCCAGAACCAAAAGCAGAAACGAACTACAAACTTGTTTACAAATGTCGATTTATTAAATCTCAAAAATGCGTCTCGAAAATTCTTTGTGAGTAGTTGTATGTCTGATAGTAGCACAAATTGGGAAAAGATGTAGTGCATCTCCTCCGAAGAGATTGCAAGTCCTCCTCCGTAATTTTTGAGCGTGTTGACAGTTCTCTCGAAATTGCTCAGACCGCTGTAGCAGAATACACTAGACCGCTGTAGCACAATACACTATCATTTCATTAGCGAAAATAGGTTCTCTTGATTTAGCAAATTGATGTGGGAAGGAACAGGAATATTTCCAGAATTACTTCAATCTCTATGCTATAATTCCGTTAAGAAACTTTTCAGATGAAGACGAAATTGGGAGCACATTGTCTTATCGTAGTCTCAAGCACCACTTTGACAGTTTATCCCAATCCTGACATACGGACTTCATACATCAGTTGATCGTCCCAAAATAGTAGCCGTACTAAATATGCGTCCACAAGTGTGCACTGCGTGTAAAATCAATTTGGCAGCTTGAAATTATTCCAAAATTCAATTAAAAGCAGGATTCTTTAAAATTCTCGACTCCGAGTTAATCCGAGTTTCACTAGTAGTGGAACACATTGTCAGCGCTCGACCAACACAATGAATCATGACTCGAAAAAAGAGAAATCCAAATCGGAGTCGTAGAAACACTTGCCTCTCGTGAACATACTGCCTCGCATGCGCCAGTGCACACAGACTGCGGTCGCTCTGTACAAGCCCGTGTGACATTGGCGTGTTGTGATCGAGTCTCAAATGGAGCGCGCTTAGTCGCACAAGAAACACACCCCTATATCGCGTGTTTTGCACTCTTTCATTGTTCGATATGAGTTTTAGATCCCTCAAATCCCCAAAATCCAGCAAAATCTCAAACACAAAGATTTGAGCGGCTGCTGCCTCTAAGCCAAAGCTCGAAAACTCTTCCATCATCGAGCAGTGCGAATTTCGCAAATGCGTTCGCATACCATTTCTTGACATTTGCATTGGGCTATTAATAGTTCCTTCTTCGACCTCTACTTTTGGTGTTCTGTTTGTAATATGTAACACTGTTCCACGTATTCGGAATATCCTTTACGGTGTCGTTAAAGGGGTATTGTACGTAATGATCGATTCGCTGGCTAGGGTTTTCGGCTTCACCCAGGGAACAGAGCCGGCGAGCATCCACCTGAGTTTACGCTTGGAGTTCGTACCAGATCAAAATGGGGCCTCAGCACCCGCTCCAGAATGGGTCATGCAGTTGTGTTCTTGGGTCGTGATTATCTCTAAGGTCTAGCTCCCTTTTAGCCATTTATACCCCGTGCCAGCGAGCGGCATCACAGGAACTACCCTTCTATCGGTATCGGATCACCGCAGCTTCTGATAGACGATCAGTAGCTGATCATCAGCTACTACGGCCAGGTTTTTGGGGACAGTCTTATATTGCCGGTACAAAATCTTCCCACTCATAAGCCGCATTTCTTACTAGCGTACTTGCATGGATTTCTGGTGAAATAGCTTTCTAATAGTCGGAAAAAAATGTTCGTAATCCAACTGGGAAGCTAAGGTGAGGGCCGGTGCTTCCTATTTATGAGCTAAAATGCTGTCACTCCTACTTATTTTATTGCGTGGCTAATCTCGCTCTAACTGTTTGTGTTACATGCTGTTTTTTTTTGTTCGTCTCTGTGATACTGATTCATGCTCTTTGCACTGTATTCGCATACCCTAATGGTGTATTAAATAAATAAATAAATAAATACTAGGATTTATACCTGAGTAAGAAAGGTAACACAGCTCCAAAAAGATACAAACCTCCAGTATTCAGCAGTTCATTTCTGAGTTGAGCATCTATGATAAATTGAGAGCTATGAGAAGTAACAATGGAGATATCCATGATTATTTCCTTTCAAATTTGGCTTATTTTAATTTTTCTGGAGGACCCACCCTTCTTGGATCAACCACACATTTTGGATGCCTTCCAGCCCACATCCTTCGGTTAGCCTTGTGAAATACAAGGGTTGGTAGGTGACGTTTCAGTGTGTGATTTTCCTATAAAATTCAAATAAAAAAAAATGAAAAAAGATGTATCAGCGTCACTATACCACTTACGCATGCTTCTCTAAGCTATTCCACTTGTTTTTTTTTTCTTTCAGAAAAGAAATTTTTAGATGAGAATCTTATTCAAATGATGCGAATAAAGCGGCTAGTGCTGTCTGAAGGAACATAAACATGCCTTCAGCGATGAATGAGCCTACAATTTCGACAAACCTTGTACTCCAGTGGTGCACGAAACGTTCTTTCCACACGTTGTGCAGCGAATGCCATCATAGCTATGGTGCTGTTGGACTCCATTGTTTGCCTATTTTAGGGGTTCTTTCTCATTAAGCGAATGCTCATTCTGCGTATTTTCATTGCTTCTAATGACGTTGAGACCATAGTCACACGCATTTAGTACACATGAATGAAACTCACTTTATTAGACATCTTATCGTGACATTTCCGGTAGGTACGATTCTTTCATCCAAGTCATGAAATATGGCGTAGCGCGAGTGATGGCGACTACGCTGAAGGCAGTCCTATAATGAAATTCTTGAAACTAGCTACTACCTCGCAGGCTCGCCACAAGAAGACGCTCTATCGAGTTGCGCGAGCCGTAAACTGCGGACCACCGAGAATTTAGTACGTTTTCTCTCTTTTCGTGAATTCTATAAATTGATTCAAAAAAATAAAATCAAAAATGAAAATCCAAAACCTACTTCATTGCCAGCAAGCTGCCACTCCTTGCCGGGTCGATCATTGTATTTCCGGAAGAAAATAACCTCTGCGATGCCGCTTATTTCGTAGTGTCTGATTAGCTGCAACTACAATAAATAGCGAACGTTGTGAATTAGAATCAGTTCTCGCCCTTCGGAACCATCTAGCTTTTTGACCTCTATTTCCATTTGTATTTTCAGAAGAGGAAGTGTGGCTGTTACCATAATCCACTACGAACATATATAATGCTTACAAGAGGTTACTCACTTTGAGAGTGTAATCGTCCATGTCTTTGACATAAATGTAGAAGTGATCAACACCATGCATCTTATAGTGCTCGATAAGTTCCGCAAGGAGAAGCCATTTCCTTTCGTTACCATACATTGGCGCGAGGCAAAGCGAGAGGAGGTACTTTGGTTCTGAGCTATTTGAGGGAGAATGGATTGCGAATCATATAGAAACTTAACAGTACCAGATAGCTTAGTTACCGATCCACTCTTAACTTTCTTATGTTCAGACCCAGTATAGCATTCAAGTGACTAGAAGGCTTCGTAATTCTCGAAAACTCAAAATCGCTACACTGAAGATTGATATTTTCATGGAAACCAGTGGAGCATGGCATCAAAAAGTCAGTCTCGTAAGGACAACTAGCTTTCTTCATTTGCATGAACATTTGTTTTATCTTATCTGTAAATAATAGTTTAAATAGAAGATACATTGAACTAACCGTCGCTGCGCCTGTCAATGACGGGAACATGCTCAGTGATAATGCTACTCAAATTATAAGTCACGCCCATGTAATATGCATTAGCGCGACTACAACAGTGCACGGCAAACTCAGGAAATACGAAAGATTCGACAGGAGGCTGAATTTCTTGACGATCTTTGTCGAAGTAGCGGCAGTACATGGTTCTCCTGGAATCTACTTTTTGAACACTCTCCGGAAGAATGCTCATGGAATTACTTGAATCTCATTGCATAAGCCCCCCGTATCCAATAAAACATTGATTTTCCATGGGTTTGAATGCGCAGTGAGGAAGTTCGCAAGTGCCGCCAGCTGAAAAGTAAACACGACTGTGTAAGCGACCGAGCTCGCGTTAGCTTGCGCTCCATTTAGCGGTTTTGCCACATTACGTATTGGGTTAGGAACTTGTCTTTCACTGCAATCCCCCCGCGGCTTGGTGACGATCCTTGATGTTTTACTCACAGTCCTGGCTGACTAGCAACTGTTTCAACGAGAAATGGCATGGCTATTAGGGATGTGGGTAACAAAAATTGCAATTTTCGTTAATCGTAAATCATGAAAAAATTGCCAAAAATAGCCGTAAATCGTAATTCGTAATTAGGCACATCCCTGATGGCTATAGGATGGAAGTTTTCGTGTGGAAGTCAAGTCTGTCTCTAAAGAATAAATCACCTGTTTCATTACATAAATTACCAGCAAGAGCCGGTAATATCCACTGAGCAGAATTATAAACTAACACCACTTGCAAGAAGTCCTCAGTAAAAAGACATTTCTAATCCCGAAAGCAGTGTAGTGCACTGTAGCATCACAACTTAAAGGAAGCACTCACAGAAATTTTTGGTTCGAAGATTTCGCGGTATATTGAGGTTTTTAGAGACGATGAAGTCATTAACAACGATGAAGTAGAAACACGCGAAAAACAAAGAAAATGATGGCGGTATCACATGTGTGTCCACGGCGCGAACGAGTATTCCGTGATGGGTCCCGCCAAGAAACCCTGCAAATGGTACGAATCCCATAGACGAGCCTCCGCTGAACCACATGCGCACACCCCGTCAACGGCGTTAGCTGGCGCGACGAAACCTTAATGCCCAGAACGGCAGATGTGTCCAGTGTCAGTATCATCGCAGGTAGGCGGCCATCCACTTTGTTCAACTTACTGCTGTGATTGTCCAGCGTCCCGCTACATGGTAAGCGACTCATTTTAGAAGCGAAAATTTCCGTGAGTGTTGCCTTTAACGCAATAATGATGAGTGGTAGGTAACACTAGAATTACAGGACCTACAATAAATATATAGAAACACATACGTGATCTATTTCAAAATCTATACTTATTTCATATGTCGAGCGCTAGTGCGCAACAGGGTTTTTACTCGATGTTCCAGCTAGGAATTTGAAAGAAGTGCAGTAAACAAGATTGTTGAAACTGATAGTATACCCTAGCGACCCCAGCATTTTATGACTCTTTGCTAAACGTACCCAAACAAACCATCTGCCTGGATCGTAACCACTGAATAGGTTCTATAATCATAAGAAGCAATGAGCGATAATGACGTTTCGTTCTGCTCTCGGTATCCATTACTCGCATTTTTGCCGCGAAGCAGTTGTTCGTAGTGTGGAACACAATCGTTGATATGAGTCTGCCCTTCCCACTGGAGTTTCAGGAGGTGCGCTGATTCTCTTTCAATTGACTTCGATGTTGCATTTTTATCTAAATTAACAATTGTTGATACACTGTTTGCTAACCAACGAGAGCAAAACCGTTACTCTTGTTGTGTTCATTTGAAAGTTTATTCAAATTTTGACACAAGAACTTCAAAAATGTTTGAATCCGTCTTTCAACGTATTCTGACTGGGATGCACTTCTATCGTAGCACGAAGTGAAGATGGCGTCATTTATCATGGGAGGAATTTGGACTATGACATGGGAGACCTGTTGAAGAACATCACCATACTTGTGGATCTCACTCGTGGTCAGGGAGAAGAGGTCAGGGATTGAGTCCAGCGCCTTTTCTTCAGTGGCATATCTTGAGGAACTTCCTTCATTTCGTTAACTTATGAAAACGTCACTATGACGTTTAAAAAGCCTGAGAAAACGCTATAATCCATTACATGGTAGCCCACAGAATCCGCACGGGCATACGTATCTTTGCATCAACCTAGACTCCACCACTCTCATTCACTTCTATAACTAATAAAGCTAGAAATGCATAACTAGTCTCATCATACATCCATAAATCGGTTTTTCGTATGACGTCTGCGAATCTCTCCCTCCACCATTGTCTATGCACTGTACTGCACAAAAGATTTCGCATGACTCTCGTGGTCTGACCTCAGAAAAATCTGTACCCATACCAGTCTTTATATAGGAGGATCTTACCACGCGTGCTTGACTAGAAGACATGGGTGTCAACCACCAGGGGAAATATAATTTCGCTGACCGACCATGAGCTCCTCGTTCATGCTCTGATGCTTTAATGTGAAGCGATGCCTTGTCTCTCGCAGCACCAGCTGGGTTCTTGATGCGTACCTTCCACCCGGTATACTGTCGCACACCGCTGTTGTCCGTATGTATATTATTTTATTAGTAGGAACTCGTAGCTCCGAGCATCAGAGCCAGTGTGCGGGGCTTATGGGTGTGGGTCAGCACGATTAGATTTTGCCTAGTGTGAACACCCGGAAGATATCAAGCCTGCCTAAATTGGATATAACTCGTCGCCAGCTGTTACCAATTTTGTAGACTCCAGAGAATGGAGCTGCATATCACCTCGGCTCCAATTAGTGAAATGAGCGGGATACGGGTGCTATTTGGTTGCCATTCCGCTTCATCCAGTGACTACCAGTTATTATTCACTTGCTGTTCGGTTGCTATTACACCACTATTGGGTAAATAAGGAACAGCCAAAAAACCACCAAATAGCATTCAACTAATGAACCCTGCCAATTTCAGGATAGGTGGCAAACAACTTCAATACTTACGAGATAATGACTTGAATATGGCAAGAGAACATTCTCTGTGCTTGTCCCACATTTGTAATGAGTAAGCAGTGTATTTTCCTATTGTCACTTTACTTGGAGTCGAAGATCCCGACGAGTTCGCAAGACGACCCGTCTGAGTCTTTCACGTCTCTATCACAAGAAGATTGGAAGCTGTCGCCTGATGGCTCTTTCTACATTTAGAAAACCAACACCCGTGTATGTATGCGATGTCAGCCATTTTCGTCTGAAGTTCTGCACTGCAGAACAAGAATTTGCAAAGCAGAACAAGAATTTATAGGCTGTTCGTTAGATGGTGCACTCCACGCACTGGTTAGCCCGGTGGCTGAGTTGACACTGGAGCGACGTTATACATAGGCTTATCAGCTACTGCAGTCAATGAATACGAATGTGGCAGGCACACTGAGACCGTAGTCGTGGGGCTGAGCGCTGTGTGGACTCACCATCTGAATGAACACACTATTGATATCATTACAGTAAGCACTTTTATGTCATACGGTGGCAAGAGTCGTACTTATGATATTGGGATTTAAGAACAACCGAAAATCAAGGCTTCCTCCGCTTTGGAAGGCGAAACTGCTTTCAAAGGCAGCACCCGTTAAAATCCTCGACTCCGCCAATGGTGGCCCACACTGTCAACGCATCACAAAGGTTCAACGAACACAGAGAAGCATGGCTCACCTGCGAAGAAATCCAAACCAGGTGTCTTGCATGCGCCAGCCCACACAGGCCGCGACTACGTGTGACTTTTGCGTGGCGGGATCCACGACTGACTGTGGAGCGCATAAGAGGCACAAAAAGAAACAACGTCCCGATTTCGCAGATTCTTTGTGTGTTTCGCAATTTCGCTATGAATTCTGGGTCGCTCAAAATCCCAAAATCTAGGAAAATCTCAAACACGAAAACTTGAGCGGGTGCTGCGTTCAACCATAAAATAAGCATGTAAGAAGGACTGATTTTGGTAGAGGTATCGTCTCTTCTTCTATCCAGCCTGACGTGTCTCTCATATAAGTATGATGATTACCAGGGTTTTTTTCCAATATTTGGGCTCGCTTTGCTTGCCGCGGATTCGTGTACATGTTCCCCATTACTGAGCGCCGACGCACCATTCATCCGTCCAGCGGCGTCTTTCCTATTACTAAGCGATGGCTCACCACTTCTCACATCCTTGTCACCTATCATCCATGCCACACCCTGTCCGCCTAGCTCCTTCTCTCTTCCCTCTAACTACATTGTTCCCGTCTCTTTCCTTTCATGAGATTTTGTAACCGCAGCGTATTCTCATCATTTCTAACTGAGGTGTAAATAACCTTCGGTTATTAAAAGAACTTAACATGTATTCTAAGAACAAGAACTCAGAACAGCAGAACTTAACATGTCTGAACTCGACTGAAAGTGGACCGTAACCAACTGTCAATTAAAAAGAAGTAAGATATGCTCTAACCTTGAGTCGCTTTCACTGCATGATGAAATCTACTCCTATGCAAGGTTGCGAATGCCAGTATAAAAATTCCCAGAAACTTTAGTATCCTCTTCTTTGGAACATTACCCATATCCTGCAAAACAGTCGACTGAACATATCGTGAACGGCTCGGTCACTTCACTTAACACATTTTCCACCTTAAGCTTTCGGCAGGGTGTACCGCGTGGGACACGCGCGGTCCCTTTTAACCACACCTTCGATTACCCCACGTCACAAGGCTGCAGGGTGATGCTGTTTTAAATGCTCCCGCGAACAGGACAGGAACGGCTAGTATTTGAGAAGGCGAAATTTGGAAACTGACAACGGCTGTCTAAGAGAAAAGGAAAAAATGCAAAACCATGCACTGCTACACCCGTTTTCCACGCCAATTCTACTACTTTTTTTTGAAAGAGGCCTTTTTAAAAAGCAAACGGAGCTGGGTGGAGAAAGTTTCCTGTAATTTTCATTCATCTGACATTGTGCTCTAAGATTCTAATTTTACATATCTGCCTTTTTTGTGTCTTACTTGGCGGAGAAAATATTTTTAAATAAAAGGTTTGAAATTGGGGCCTTTAACTTGCTCGACTGACGGAAACCGAAATTCTTGAGGAATGAAGTCACTGATGTATCCACGAAGTTGTGAATGGTCGCTGCTAACTGTTGTGAAATATTATATTATTTGTCGAGACAGTTGTTGAATAAAGTTACGACTAAAAAGGTGTTCAAAATTTTGGACAAAACGTTTCCGTCAACCTAGCAATAAATCATGGAGAAATTCCGAATTTTGGTGGGAGAGGTACTATCAAATCCAGTATTCAATAGATTTGGATATGTGCTAGGACGCCCCGACCAATACAATATAGCAGTGCTAATAGACAATGCTTTAAGTATTTAATCCAATAGACAATGCCTGTTACAGCATACGGAGTATGTGATCGAACCACTGCTAGCGTTTGCTCAATGAGGGAGGACGACACTCAAGGATTAGGTTCTTTATTAGCCAATATGTCTGCTAAGGCAAATCGAACTCGCGTATTCGCCTTGGTGTGGCCCATCGTGAGCGGTCGCACAATTGATCGCTGACGAACATGACGGCAACCACAAATAACACAAAGAGAAACTCTCTCCGATCCAGGAAGGGTTCATCCAATGCCAGTCCGACTCCGACTGTTTCGGATAGGAACTTTAGCCAGCGCCTAGCTGTCGTCGCTGCTTCTAACGGTAAATCTGAGGAGTCTGGTAAATCCATCAGAGGTCTTTTTCAGCAACTTCTCAATCTTAATATTCCTGAAGTGTAGCGCATTACTACAGAAATTCTGTGCAGGATTGAGGAAGCAAGTGGAGCAGCTGTTGAGGAGGAAATCAGAGGCAGGAGTGTGGTTATCGCGGGTTTACCTGAGGCTCCAGAGAACGCTAAGGCAAGTGAGCGGCAGGCGGATGCAGAAAGGAAGGTAGGTGAAATCCTGGATATTTTGGATGTCGAGTGTCGGCCTGTTAAGGTGTTTTGGATGGGTAAGCTTGAGAGGGGTAAAAACCGATTGATGAAAGTGGAACTACCCGCCAGTGCCAACCACCAACGCTCAAGGCCGCTGTTTTACCTGGTTGTCAGTACACTGTAAACATTGTCGTTAAGGAAAACCGTAGTCAGGCTACCCAGGGATGCATTGCTAGGGAGGAGAATACCTAGTTTCCGAAAATGCACCCTTGGGCTACTCGCGACAGACCGAATGAGTGGAGGCATCTCTCCATTGCTTCGGCCTGGCATAAACGGTCTATACCTTTTCGCTTATTCCTGAATGTGTGCTGTCGAACTTACACTGGCCACTTTCAACAACTTGGTGCGGACACTGCCTCGGTGATATACAATTAAGCAGACATTTCGACTTAACGTAATAGATGGCGTGCTGTTGATTAAAAGGGATGGTACAGGGAGTGCTGCATTAACTTCGTTTTGTTTTGCGTTGCACGTTTTTTTCTTTTTCATCGGCGCACCTTTGAGTGCATTAAAATAAAATAAAATAAACTCTTTTGTGCACCTTTAGACAACTTTAGAGTCATACATGAAGGATACATACAGTGGACGTCAATGGCGGTGGCCCATCCGCGGCCTCGAGACGCCACGCAACCGCGCCGCGTGTACCATAACCGATGTCTTCGGCTGCTTTTTATGCTATTTTTTGGGCAACTTTCCAACCCGTATTAGGGATTTTCTGTTGAATCGGGTAGAAATTCGCATAGGAATAGCACTCCGGCCGCAGATGACACCGATCCCAGTGCGCGCGGCGCGGTTGGGCGGCGTCCTTCACAAGGCCGCGGATGGGCCACCGTCATTGACGTCCACTATAGCTCCTTGCAGAGTTTCTGTGTCAGGAAATCCGCGTTCCTTATCTTTCGAAGACAATATAGGACTAAGCAACAAAGCTTTGATCGTCCTCTAGCGATATAAAGAGCTGGTGACAAGAACAATATATCGAACACACCCCACATCAGTGCGAACCCGGCTTTTTATTATTTATTATTAGTCCCATGTTTCACGTTAAATGGTACGGACATACATATACGGCATGCACGAGAATGGAGAAGAAAACAACTTTCAGACGGAATAGAAGCAAAGACAGATCTCTGAAAAGGCGTCGGTACCGATTTTAATCTTTGAGAAAAAAGTGGATCCAAGCATGTAGATACGCAAGCGACGTGAACTCGTCATAGTGGTGAATCAGTGAGCCAAGAACAAAGATGGTGTGTTTGAATCATTCCAAAATTTCAGAAAGGAATACCTCTATATTGTTGATTGCATGTAATACCATGTAATATTGAGAAATTTCTCATGCATGGTTGGAATATTTATTCTTCCAACTGTTATTTTGCTAAAATTAACAATAAATGAATTTTGCAAATTCAAAAGGGTTTCGAGCAAAATGTTAGGTTGAAAAAATGTGTACATGGTCAATCGCGATGTTGTCACTATCCATCAGAAAGTACACATGCTCCACAGATACGTTTGTTGATTTCTCGGAAAGAAGACTCGATAAGAGAACACTCCACGAGACAAAGAGTGCACCACTCAGTTGTTCCGAACTAGATATCAAGTTCGTCACTATGCTTGTGAGGATCTGGGGAAAACTAGGTGAAGGCGACTGCCAACCAGTTGTAAAAGCTGAAATCAGAAATCCTACAACTCCAAGATCGATTCAAAACAACAAAAAGCAAAGAGCGTATTTGTAGTAAATTGTAATACACTCCTGGTTTTGTGGATCCGTCCATGAAAATGGATCATTATCAAATTGATCGGCTTTCACACGAATGGAAAAAGGTCTGCAACTCGACGACATTGCGAGCAAGCAAGTGTTGAGATGAGAAAGATATGTTTCCCACCTAGTGATGAAGATTCACATCGGCCGAGGAAACTTTATGACTTTTTCCTCTAGACTGCATCTATAACGTTACCAGTGGCTGTAAGAATGCACAGTCGAAATCATTCCAACCTGCCCACCTCACGAGAAAAAACCAAATGAACTCCCGTTCCATAATTTTGTGTCACCCCTTACAACTTCAAATTTTTCATCGATTATTTTAGAAAGTGCTAAATGTTGACCAGATCCCTCTCATTCCTAGCTGAATTTTGACAATGTAATTTCGTGAATATACTGATGTGTAGTATCGAAGAGGCAACAAAATCGTAGCCATTAAGACAACATAAATTCATTTCCAAAAACTCCAGAAAAAAACCACAACGTAAGTTTTGGTCAAAGACTGTTGCTATCCTGTACTGCATCCCATTTAAGACAGCAAAACTCGTGTGGAAACTGTCCACGCCTAGGAAGCGCTACTTCTAGCTCCCGGCTGCCGCAATGTTCAGGCAATGCCGGTTAGATCTTGGATAACTGTACAAAATTAGCGGCAACCTTGAGATGGAACCCTATTTGCATCAATCCAAGACTTCCGAAAACTTCCGACTTTTTTCGCCCATTTTTCGGAAGTCGGAACTCGGGAGTCGGGAGTCCAGAAAACACCGGAATATCGTAAGTTTCGAAGTCGAAAGTCGGAATTCCGTTTATCTCTGGTTTCCCGTCCTAAATTCCTTTTATAAAATTGTTAGCGGCCATTCAATTTAATTTTTTTTAACACTACGGATATGATGCTCGAAAAAAACCGAGTTGGAGCAGCTATCTCGTGAGAGCCCAGAATGAGCCAAAATGAGGAATGAGCCAGTGGAACAAGTCAGTAGCATTGAGATTGCATTTCACCCCGGAACTACCAACAAATGTGCGGTGAGATGGTGGTTCGAACAGTTTGACAAAAGAGATGGAGGCCTTGAATTTCAAGCCTGCAGTTTTTGAACTTTTATATTGCTGGCAGCGGTCAACCAGGAACAAGCCACTTAAAAGTGCATGGAAACATGCCAAAATACTCTGCAACGGTCGCTCTGTGGTCATTGACCATTCAGAGCGGAGGGGAGAAGTGCAAGAGCTGGATAAATGAGTGGTTTATGAATGAGCTGAGGCAAAAACTGGTGTGGGTCTTAGTATGTAAAGATCAGGAAACAAATATATATGCACCCAAACCACTCGAGCCTTCAAATTAAACAGTTGGGTTGACATTGGCAGATCAACCATATGTTATTGAACTAAGGTGAAAAAAACCGATACAGGAATTAATAACTAGAAGTAGCTGCAGAGCCTGTAGGATACAACTACGCGCTAAGAAAGCTATATCTGTTCGAATTTTTTTTTGCGCTTTTTGATCCTCATCTAGTCGCCTCTGCTGTTTTTCAAGAGAAAGATCTGAAAGCGAGGAAAGAGAGTCGGTCCTCAACCTGGAAAGAGGTGTTACTTGAAGATATAGCCTTCTCCAGAAATCACATTTGAGACGCATTTCTAGAATAATAGACCATTAGCAGGATGAAAAACGTACATGAGGTAAATTTCAGTAATTTATCCCAGGAGAAGAATGAGAAAAATGAGAGAACTCGACAATAAATTTCACTCGAAGAAGCTCCGTCGCTCAACCTTGACACGCTGTGCTTAACTTCTGAACCACAAACTCGCGTTCAGATAGGATGGCGGGACCTTGCACAGCTCATCTTCTATGGAAGCAACGTCATTTTAAATCGTAAAACTCTGGCTGAAGGTTTGTTCGCTCCATCTGAGGAGCTGAATCCGCTGAGTCGGGTGGCGTGAGCCGAAACAGCCGACGAAAATGTCTGTGCTTCCCGACACCTCTGAAGTCCAGTGACCATCCATTTAGCGAGGTTCGCTTGGCAACCTGGCGTATTCCCTTTATTTAATATTTATTCAAGTTTCTGCATCCTTGGATTTGATAGAGCCATACACGCGATTTAATGTGGTCTCAACATTACGATACAATATAGGCATAAAGTCTACTGGGTAGTCAATGTGCACATACTTGTACGATTCCACTATATGCAGTAGTCTTCGGCTAAGGCTATCATGAGTGAGATCCCGGTAGTGCCTAAATTTTCTAATTTCTGGAATAAGTGCCAGAGTTTGCGTTTTCCAGGTAGACTGTTCTCTTCAGATTTTTGATAATACCTCAAAATCGCTTTTTCCAAAGTTATGTTATAGCCTGTGTAACCAGGAAAGTATGCTTCAACATGATGCACCCACATTATGAGCACCTGAAAACATTTGCTTGGTTTACCAATTAAATTGGAACCACATCCAGAACACTATGAAAACACTATAAAAATAACTTTTACTACTCGTATTTATAGGTAATCTAACCCGCTTGAAAGATTTCAGTATTTCAGATGTTCATATATGATGCCCTCTAGAATTACTTCCCTTCCCGAAATGTTGAGCTCTGTGAGCAAATCCCAATACCCGTAATGGTAAAATGTTCTGAAACAATGTAAAAGCTCCTAGGCAGCTGCCTTATTGTTTCATAATTTTGATGCATGTGTGTGTATCAGGTTGATTCATAAGTTCTGTCCCTACTGGCACCTTTGCTTCGAATTCAAATAATTTTGAGAACACGAAGTTTCGACCGGGGATGTAGTGATGTAGCAGTCATCAATGTGATAGACCTGCGCTATCCGATAAGCATCTCTTCAATCCTGTCCTTTAGGAAGAGGCCCGCTTTGACCGGAAAACCATCAACACCGTTGCTCAGATGTGTTTACATTTAGTGATCCAGGTAGATTGTTCTCTGGTGATACAGCCAGTTGGTATCCTGATAGGTTAAGGAGTAAAAGGGATGGGAAGTGACTCTCCAGCTAAAAGTATTTCCAAAAGTCCTACATAAAATTCTTAGCATAGGGTTAGGTCTTGGCCGGCGTAAAGACAATTTTAGTGTTCAAGTGCAATTCCTGACCAAGTTCTTGAATAGGAGTGACCCGGTTGTATGGAACGTATATATTGAGGCCATTACCATAACTTTTTCTTTCAATAGCCTCCAGAGCTCAACTCCATGAACCCTGTACAAGACATGAAGGAAAAGGTAGTTTTTGTATTGGCCTGGTTCTTCAGGTTTAGCGCTGCTGTTCCGGTGGTAACCTTACACGTAATCATACTCAGCAGTAGCTCGCACTCCAAGGACATGTATTCAGTTTTAGGATTACTGAATTAAGAGAATTTTGAGTTTGCCCAGGAGTTGAAACATGCATTTGGCCCTCATATCCTTGCCCGCCTGGGTGAAATCATGTGGAACACTTCCACCCAGCCGATTGACGAAATAGTTCTTGCAGTTCACATGCTGTAGGTGGTTGAAAGCGCGGAAAGTATCCATTTAGTTATGGGCAAGACACAAGGAGAAACGACATTTCTCCAGAAAACCACAGCAAAAAAACAACGTTGGACGAAGAAAACTTCTCATCTGCCTTACAACAACTTGCGGTTACTACTGAACTAAGCAATTACGAAGAGCTGAAGATGGTAATGAAGCTCGCGGCTTCTGTTCCATCAACAAAACAAATAAAAGAAAAACACCTTTCTAAAGAAACGAGAAAGCTGTACGAAGAAATACACCGCCTTTTTCACCAGGCTTCACCTAGAAACACAGTAGAACTCTCGCTGGTGAACAAAACATTACGTGATTCATTAGAAAGGGACATCGAAAGAAAACATCTTCTACGACTACACCAAGCTCTCTGCGAAAGAAAAAGTGGGCGGAAGGCCCTTCAAGAAAATAAACTGTACACAACCGTTGACGCAAGTGAAGAGAAACGATGGATCAGTCGCAAGGACTCCAGCTACTGTGACGACTGTAGTTCAAGACTTCTATAATAGTCTTTTTTCTTCAACAAGACAATCGAAGACTGGTAAAATGCCAGGATCAGACCACATCACCGTCGAGATGCTAATCAGTGGGTATCATGTTTTGGAAAAACCATTAACCACATTATTCCATGAGTGCCTTACAAAAGAACACCTTCCTACGTCTCTTGCGGACTCAGTAATATCGTTGCTGTTCAAGAAAGGCGACCCCATGGATATCCGAAACTTCCGTGTCAACGAATGTTAAGCTGCTTAGATTCCAATCAACCAGTACAACAAGCAGGGTTCCGCCGGAAATTCTCCACAGTTGACCACATCCATGTCGTTAATCAATTAATAGAGAAGAGCCGTAAATACAAGTTCTCACTGTATATAGCCTTTGTGGACTATTCCAAAGCCTTTGATTCTGTGGAACAGGATGTAATTTGGAACTCACTACTGTGTCAAGGAATTCACCCAAAAATAGTCCGTCTTCTGTCGAACATCTACACTGAAGTGAAATAGCAATCAACATATGTGGTAAACCTGTCTCTATCCAAGTTCAGAGAGGCGTTAGACAGGGAGACCCTATACCTTCCTCTCTCTTTGCTGCTGTTCTCGAAACCGTCTTTCACAGTGTGGAATGGAGTAAAGAAGGAGTAAACATTAACGGATACTATTTAAAGCATCTTCGCTATGCAGATGATGTTGTGCTCTTCGCTCACGATGCAAACCCCTTAAAGGCAGCACTCACGGAAATTTTTGGGTTGAAGATTTCGCGGTATATGGGGATTTTTAGGGACGATGAACCCGTTGAAAACGATGGAGTAGCGTGAAACACGCGAAAAACACGGGAAATGATTGCGGCATTTCATATGTGTCCACAGCGCGGACGAGTGTTCCGTGATGGGTCCCGCCACGGAACCCTGCAAATGGTACGAATTTCGTAAACAAGCCTCCGCAGAACCATATGCGCACACCCTGTCAACGGCGTTAGTTGGCGCGACGAATCTCCTAATGTCCAGAGCAGCAGGTGTGTCCACAGCAGTATCTTCGCAGGTAGGTGGCCATTTAAGGTGTTCAACTTACTGTTGCTATTGTCCAGCTGCCGGCTACTAGGTAAGCGACTCGTTTTAGAAGTGAAAATTTCCGTGAGTGCTGCCTTTAAACAAATGCTTAGCGAAATGAATGAAAAAAGCAAAGCTGTCGGACTGAAAATCAATTTCTCGAAAACCGTAGTCATGTCCAATTCAGTTCACATCCCGTTTTGCATAGACGGAACTATCGCTTCTTACTGCACCAACTACATATATCTCGGACAGAAGATTTCGTTTGATGGTGACCTTACTGCAGAAATAACCAGAAGAATTCAAGCCGGATGGACCTCATTCAATCCATACCGCTCCTACTTCACGAACCGGAGAATTCCCATGAGGTTCAAGAGGTAGCTCTACGTATCCTGCATAGAACCGTCGCTCTTATATGGCTGCGAAACTTGGGTAACGAGGAAATAAGAAATGGAAATGTTAAAGACAGCTCAACGGAAAATGATGAGAAAGATGCTGGGCGTAACAATTTTGCACCGCCGAACCAATGCGTGGCTTCAGAATACGGCTAAACTCCCGGATGTTGCCTGCAGAGCAATCAAAAGAAAATGGATGAGGGTAATAAGAATAGCTTGCACAGAAGGCGAAAGATGGGCAAGAAGAATTACAGAATGGCGACCATGGACCTGGAAAAGATCATGTGGGCATCCGAAAATAAGATGGAGAGATGCGTTTGTATCGTACCATGGCGAAACATGGATCCAAGCGACAGTTAACGACGGAATGAAATGGAAGAGAAGCATGCAACGACATATTGAAACAATATGATATCGTTAAATAAATGAATGACATAAATGAATGCGCCAGGAAAGAGCAGGTTGAACAAGACCTTGTGCAAAGTGCGCAAGACATTACGGGGAATTTAGTCAACAATGTCTCGTCACTTGAAGAAAATCGGCCCAAAGTCCGAGCTCTTGCCACCCACCTAAAAGTGGCCGAACCATCACTCCCTTCTTTAAAAGAAATTTCGACCCTTCATGATCAGCAACGTGACTCATTTGCAATGAATTTGTTTTAATGAAATAATGGGTGCAGAATAATCGCTCTATAGTAGTTTGTTTTCTCTAAAGTAATCACGGGCAACTCTTCAGCATAGGGCCGACACAAATATGTGGTCTGTTCCGGCTGAGGGATAGCGCACACCAGCATGTTGCAGTGTCAACCGAATAAATAATTGGCTATTCGTGCTCCGAAATTCTAGCCTAACCTATATTAGTCCTTATAGCTGCCTCTAACAGACCACCCCCATTTCAACCTTCAATGGCTTTACCTCCGCTGTGAAACTTTTAATGAACAGACCCTACTGGAAAACGACGTGTGCCACTATTACAGGTCTAGACTTGTCAAATTTTTAGCTTCCGGACAAAGCGGACAAATCTTTTCTGTGCCATATTGGTAACATTACGGAGATGCCAATGCTTTTTGTTTTGAACCAAATTTCTGACATTGAGTCAAGTTATGGCGTTTCGAAAAATTAGGTGGAACTGCCCCGGAACTTTTGCACGCACCTAATAATTATTTTTGAAGATCGGGTAATGTTCTGATTTTATTAGTGCTCTTGTTTCACAAGCGCAAGCATGCGTCTCTTCAGCCGCACTTTACTGGGCGGAGTCATTTTGACACAGTTTTCCTTTAAAAGCAGCAAGGGCCGAAATCCTCGACTCGAAGCTGAGGTGCGCGTGGTGAAGTACAGATTCAGCACATCATAAATGTGAGAGTGAACACAAACCATGATGGCTTACCTGCAGAGAAAATGGTAACATTGTCGCCAACACGCCTGGCCGAGTTTGCGTTGGTACGAATTTTCCTCGGCGATAAAGCCATTGCGCAAAGGTACTACAGAATGTGTTCAATCCACAGGGTTTGGTGGCGGGACGCACAACTCGACATCGGAGCACTCGTCCACGCGCGAACACGGCCAGGCATATTCGCGACGACAGTTCCAGTTTCTCTGCAGGTAAGCCATCATTGTCTGTGTTCGTTTCTCATTTATGATGTACTGAGTGTGTACTTGTCACCACGCGCACCTCAGCTCGGAGTCGAGGATTTCGGCTCTTTCTGCGTTTAACGAAGTGTACTTTACCACATATTTTCTCGTTCTCACGTCTCCTGCTGTGTTCTTTAGCCCGCGTATGAATCCTTTTCCAAACTTACGTCCTTCCACTGACTGTGGCGTCCGATTTCCTGTGCATATACTGCAGCGGTTCATTTCTGGACTCCTCTCTTATACATATGTTTCTACAGTTTCATTGTATTAAATGCCTTTTTCTCATGCTCACGATTATTTGCTAACATTGACCACATTATTCGAGATCGTGCCTTCTTTCGTACTCTCTATTCTGTAGATGAATCACACCTCTTTCTTCCAATGAATCATTTTCCTTAGATTTTCGTCCTCCCAGTGACTGTGGCGTCCGAATTCCTGTGCCTATACCGCAAAAACTAATTTCGAGATTTTCTTCCGTACGTTTTATATAATTTCAATGTATTCAATGCTTTTCTGTTTGTCTTATGCTTACGATTTTTTGCTTGCTTTGATTACATTATTTAAGACCACGCTTGCTTTCGTACTCTGTGGTCTGCGAATGAACTTTAGCTCTTTCATTTCCCCGTGATCAGTTACTGTGGAAACTTTAAATTCGAGATCGTGGTGCTTAGCCTACTCCGGTCAGTTAATTCAGATCTTCTGATTGTGAGGTGGTTAATGTTGTTCTTTCTCTTGTCGATCAAATGTTTCCATTGATGACATTTCCCTTCCTCTCTCCTGCTTTGGTGATGACATTTCCCTCCCTCACTCCTGCCTGTGAACAAATTTCAATTTCTTCCAGATTTTCGTAGTCAAATTCTATGCATCGTTTGCGTTCTCGCGTGCAGGTATTTAGTGTTAGGGTATTAAGTGGCCATCTCTTTTCACCATTTCGTGCACGATTACTTATTTCCGAGCACAGCGCTTCTATTCTTCAATTTTTCCGTCTCTTTTTTTTGCTTTACTCATTTTAAATGTTCGTTCTATATCCACAAATGGACGCCGCAGACTGGGGGCTTATTAAAAATCGTGGAAGTTTCAAAACCGTTATACGTTGCAGCCAACGTTATGCAGAGCCGTTTCTACTCGCCAACATCTGTGATTATACAGCTAACGTGATCCTTTGGAAGCTGGAGCAAGAAGAGAAAATGGATGATGCCGCGCATTTGCAAAGCAATCAGTGAGGAGCTGACAGCAAAAGTATATGGCTGGTAGAACGAAAAAGAACTTGAAATAGCCACAATCTTACACCCACGCTTCAGGGATGTTTGCTTCGGCTTTTTTGAGAGAGATGCTTTTAGGAGCGGTCGAGAAACTTGTCTGTGAGGCATGCCTGTGAGGGCAGGAACCCGAGCGCAGGAGGCATAGAGGACAAGTCAGAAAATGTGAATAATCCGTTCTAAACGTTTTCCACCTAACATTCGAAAACCCAGTGCTAGATTTCCTGCGCATGCTCATACGCTCGTGGGAAGTGGCGTTATCCCTAGCGCCATTTACCTCCTCACAAAGAAAGCCTGCGCATCGAATAGTATTCGACTTTCTTTTTGAAATTCCAATGGCATTCTCCTACCGGACACCTCACAGTGTCAGGAAAACGAAGGCGTGAGCGCAAGCAACCCTACTCTGCAGTTATTAAGAAGAAACTGTTTTTACCCATTCATGGCTCCTAGAATCTCCTTAGTCCTACTATGCAGTTGTGAGTTTGTGTTTTCTGTTTGTGAGCGCACCTTGTAAGTGCAGAAAATAAATAAATAAATAAATGAGTTTGCGAGGAAACTCCAGTCGTTGGAAATGTGGACGCTCGAACGAGGGCCCTATCTGTGAGTAGTATGTTTTTGCATCTTCTTCAAACGAAACATTCAGTTTTATGTTCTGAACGTTGTTAGGAGGTGGAGAAATGCTTTTCTCACGAAATGTCTCCACCGATCCTTACGAATTTTGGCACGATGATGTTGAATCTTCAAAGTATCCATTCTTAAAACGTTTTTCCATCAAATACCCCCTGTAACTTCTTCCGAGTCGGGAATACTCTTTTCAACAGCAAGAGTAACTATCAATGATCTAAAGACGAGGTTGAGAAGCTCCTTGAGAAGCTGCTTTTCCTGAATCACAATGTTGCAATTCTCGGTCTTGAATGGATTAAATTACATGAATTAGAATTGGATCTAATAACCAGAGTATGTTGCTATACGAAGTTGTCATAAATTAGGAAGGTAATATCTATCAAGTCCTAGAAAGTTGGATAAAGTAGACTTGAAATCAGTTGGTGCTTTCTATCGTGCTTCATACCTCAATTATGACTTACGGTTTGGATTTTGAAAAATTTATGGTTCACGTTTTACTAGAGTCTAATTTTCTATTACGCACATAACACCAGCTTGAATTGTGCAACGCGGGAAGGAGTGCGAGCTTCTTCATCGTAGTATGTAATTTGGAACTGGACAAAAACTATCAAAAGAAGAAATATTTCTAAAAAAACCAGTTCTCGTGCCATTCCTCTGATACGTAATTTTCGAACTTTATAGATGAAACGGTATGCCCAGCTTCGCTCGGGTGTTCTACTACCCCGGCTATTTCACGCTGATGAAGAAATCTGCTACTATCGGTAAATCCATTGAAAATGCTCATCATTTTGGTGATTAGCACGCTGACGGACCCGAATGACCCTCATACCGACATATTGACGGAAAATGAAATAGTGAGTTATTTGGATAATAACTTTATGAAAAAAGCATGCCATATTTGCGATCAGTATCTTTGAAAACCTCAGTAAATATGCTCTTACTCGTCTCTCACCAGGGAAGGATACTAGGGAGGTCCGACAACGCGTAACGAAGTGTACACTGTCATATGCAGTTTTTCATGCTGATCTCAAATCCGTTATCTTTATCTGCTGCGGAGCTCTCTATAAAGAGTTACGTGGCATAATATCGGCTAGACTCGGCCGGCAAAATCCAACTTTCGAGTTATGTTCCGCTGAAAATGTGCGCGAATACCATCTCAAACTTGTCAGCTAATTGTAACTGGTCAATGCTTCTAAAACTGTTGTAGATCCAGATAAGTTCTCACGATCTTTTAGTAGAATATAGTCAGAAAGCGAAACTTTGGCAGCTCTGAACAAGACAAAATCTTGCCACGTAACTCTTCACAGAGAGCTCCGCAGCAGATAAGGAATACGGATTTGAGATCAGCATCAAAAACTGCATTTGTCAATATACACTTCATTAGAGTTGTCGGACCCCGCTAGTATCCTTCCCTGGTCAGAAGTAGCGGAAAAAGCCAAAAACATGGTTAAAAATCCGATAAAACCAATAACTCGATGTTCCATGCATAGTGGTTGTCATATTTGCGATCAGCGCATAATTCCAGTAGACATGTCCTCACTGAACCCAGAGTAGAAGCTGTCAAAATTCGATAAAACCAGTAAATCGACACCGTCATTGAAAGCGGTTGTCATGTTCGTGTTCAGCACATTCGAAAACCCCAGTGGGCATGTCCTCCCCGATCCCCGAGCGAAAGTTGTAAAAAATCGATAAAATCAATAATTCGATACTGCCATGCAAAACGGCTGTGATAATCGTGTTCAGCATGTTGAAGAATCCTAGTAGACACATCCTCGTCGAGCCCTGGACAAAAATAGTGAAAAAGTCGATAAAATCGATATAATCGATAAACCAATCGATAATCCCAGGTGCAAAGTAGCCTATAACCTCCGCCGGCTCCCGTTGGGCCTGTATGCAAAATTTGGTCCGGATCGGTTCATCCTCCGCGATTTCTATAAGGAACATACACACAAACGCACATACACACAAACACACACACACACACACACACACACACACACACACACACACACACACACACACAAACTTTCACTTTTATATATACAGATTCAAAACCTCCCTAATTACTGATTCTATAGTATTCCAAAAACCTACCCTTCTTGGATCAATAGCACACTTTGGATGCATTCTAGCCCATATTCTCCTTTTCGCTTTGTGGAACGCAAGAGTAGGTAAGTGATGTTTCAACGTAGTACTGCCCTGCAAAATTCAAATTGAAATGAAATGAAAAAGGGCAAAATTGGAAGCAAACAGCAGCAAGAGTGTGAATGTGAATCCCAGTGAGTGCATCTTCCAACTAAGAGACCTCTCTAAAATTGTTCCAATAATGTTCCCACTCTTTCTTCTATTGCTCCTTTAGAAAACCTTCAGGATCTCTATAACAGTGAGGTGAAGGGAATTAGGACATTATTTGAGTGGGATAAATGCAGCTGCTACTTTTCAGATCGAATCTAGCTAATGAATGTTAACAAACCTGATATTCCAACGGAGAGGGGACCGTTATATCTATTCTTTGTGAAGCAAAAGCAAGCATAGCTATCGTGCTATTGAATTCCATTGTTTCTCTGTATTAAGGGTCGTTCTTAGAATTGCTGGTTATACTTCACTTCTCTTGAGCCTATTATGTCTATCGGACACATACATAAAACTCACTTTATTATACTTCTCACCGTATCTCTCCCACTAGGTACTATTCTTTCATCCAAATCGTGAAATATAGCGTAGCGCGATTGGTGCCGACTTCGTTGGAGGCAGTCCTGGATATACATATTCGAGAACTCCATAAATGCCCTCAGGTTGGGACTTGCTTGAGGCTTACGCTCCCAAAATCACAAAATTATACAGATTATGAGATCGTAGAACCTCATAAAGCTTCAAAAGTCTGATATCTGGGTGCAGTGCGACTGCACGCAGACGGGATCTAGGTGCACTCCCCACTCGCTAGGCTTTCCTGCAGTGCGTGTTGCTCAGATCCGATTGATCGGGCAGCCTTTTGCTTCACTTCGCTATATGTGTACATAGCTCAGGCGGACAGTGATCTCGACACACATATGTTAAAGAGGCATCCCCGGCTCTGCTCGGGCGTTCTACTACCTACGCGTACTCCACTCTAATGCGAACAAGGGCTACGATAAATTCATTGAAAACCTTCATGATTATGGTGAAAAAAAAACGTTTTCTCACTGATCTATAAGTGGAATAATAAATGAAGTTAATTGCACAATCACTTCACGGAAAATGCATGCCATATTCGTATTCAGTGCGTTGAAGAACCTCACTAGATCTTGGCCAATGAAATCGACACATCAATAAACGGGCGCTTAAATGCAAAACGCTCAATGTCCGAGATGTGTATTCGAGAACCCCGGTAGACGATTTTCCATTGACGCATGTGCAAATGTGGGAAGAAATGAGTAAAATCAATAAGTCGGCATTCTTGTGTATAGTGGTTGTCATCCTCTTCATTTACTAGTGATTGTCATACTGTTCATTGAATGGAAGAACCTAAGTAGACATGTCCTCAATGTGCGAAAATCGTGAAAATTCAATAAAATTATAATCGACACGCCAATCAATAATTTCGTGTGGAAAGTAGCCTATAATCTATAAAACTGGAGGAGTTATCGCGAAGCGAAGATGGCTGCTAAGAGGGATGTAGCCGTAGCGAAGGCGGCTCATTGCGATGAAGTCTGTAAGAACTTAGACTCGAGGGACGGCGAGCGCTTCATCTACCAATTCAAAAAATTGCGTCAGCGTCAAGCAGACGACGTCGAGAAGTTTAACGGCGTCAATGACGACCCAGATCATCTCCTGATGGATCGCAAGAAGGTGATGCAACGATGGAAGGAATATTTTGGGAAGATCTCGGCGAAGGAATTTGTTCATCCATATGTCCCAAACGAAATTCTTTAATCTAGTCATAGCTGAGAAGAAGGTGCCCGTGAACTGGCAGCGAAGCACTACTATCCCGATCTGGAAGGACAAGGGTAGCGCTGCCGTATTGTCCAGCTCTCTCAACCAATGCGGCTTTGTATCCGAATACCGATCCGAATACCGCACTACGCCGCCTGTCTCCTAATCGAGAAACATCGTGAGAAGAAAGACCATTGCACCTTGCTTTCCTAGATCTGGAGAAGGCCTTTGACCGCGTTCCCCCCGAAGTCATTTGGTACGCTCTGCGACTTCACGGCATTCCCGAAGAGCTCATCGAATGGGTGCAGATTCTTTGCGTCGACCACAGGAGTAACGTGTAGACGACCACGGGCACGTCGACGAAGTTCCCTATAACCGTCGGCGCACACAAGGCTAGCCCTCTCCCCGTATCTTTTCATCGCTGTCATCACAAAGGACCTTCACAGACCAGCGCCGTGGACGCTGATGTACGCGGATGATGTAATGCTAGCTTCCGAAGACAATGGTGAACTTGAACGGCAGACGCAAGCATGGAGTGACCAGCTGGCATGGTTCGGCCTCCGCCTCAACGTCAAGAAGACCGAGTATTTGACCACTGAAGAACACGAGCCCAGCACTGTTAAAGGTAATAGCACAAATCTCCCGCGAGCCGCTACGTTCTACTCTCAAATACCTCGGCTCAGTAGTTTCATAAGACGGTAGCATCGCCCATGAGATCACCGCACGCGTCAGCGCTGCGTGGTTGAGGTGGCGCTCACTGACTGGTGTGCTGTGCGACAAGGAGATACCAGACCGCCTCAAGTTCGAGATCTACCGTACCGTATTACACCCTGTCGAACTGTATGGTACCGAGTGCTGGCCCATCACTAAGGAAATGAAACGGCGAATCAGCTTTATGGAGATGAGGTTTCTGTGGTGGATGATCGGCGTCACCAGGGCGCAGCACTAGGTGGTCAATGTCGGTTGGGGAGTACTAAGTCCAGTCGGATTCCGAAATGGGCTACTAAGTACCTACACGCTAGGGTTCTTTCAGGAAAAGCAAATAGCACTAAAAATGACTTAAACAAGCGTTAGTGAGACGACGAATGATGTTGAGAAATGCGTACCATTTAGCGAAGACAGCCCAAATAATCTCAAAATCAAGCTAAAATCGTCGAAAAACCGATCTCGGTACGGAACTGTTTGATCCCGCTAAAACTCGTTGAAACTTGTTATAGGACCTGTCAGATACAGGAAATTGTCATTGGAGCGTATTTTTTCTCGAACCGGGAAATTTCCCAGGAAATTTCTCTTTTTTGAAGAAGGGTTCCGATACGCTGTCAACTCTAAGAAATGCGCCTAGGTGGTATCAACTCTACCCCAAAGTGGCATCTTTTGTTTTTGAGAAACCGTCTTCGTTTTTGGAAAAAACTGTCATTAATGGTCAAAAAATGGTCAAAAACCACTTTTTAACCATTAATGACGTTTTTTTTTTTCAAAAACGAAGACGGTTTCTCAAAAACGAAGTGTGCCAATTTGGGGGGATACTTGTTGGTGTAGTGCGCATCTACAATCAGAATTCCAACATGATACGTCTCCTACAGGTTGAGCAACACCTGATTATCACTGGAGCGCACCAGAGTGCAGGGTAGGGATGTAACAAATGGTTGAACGACAGTGGTCTTCAGCCACGATTTTGATGATCCTCCAGACGTGCCTCTTTGGAATCTGTTTGTGCTTAACATCAGTAGACGGTTAGCGGTTGGCTACGACCCGGATATTAGTGCTAAGCCCCCTGAATCTACGGGACGCTACTAAGTCCTGGTGGTCAATGACCACCTGGTGCTGCGCCCTGGGCGTCACACAAGCTGATCGTATTTGCAACCAAGACATACGACAGCGATACGGGGTTGCAACGATAGCCCGCAAGCTCTGTGAGGCGCGTCTGCGACGCTTCGATCACGTTCTTCGTGCCGAAGGCGATAAAATCTGTAGTATTGGCTTTGATGTAGAGGTACCAGGAAAGTAGACTAAAGGACGACCAAAGCAACGCTGGCTTGACACCCACATGCTGACCTCAAGTTGGTTAGGATTCATCCCGACTAAGCGCAAGACAGGGCACTGTGGCGTCAAAGGATCAGCAAAGCGGACCTCGCTGCGAAATGCTGAGGAAAAAGAATTCCACGAAAGAAAAAAAATGTGCTGCTTGAAATACTGTGTTGACAACGAGAAGCTGTTGGAAGTGTGCTAATAAGTACTGAGAGCATCGTTTCCTATCGTTTTACTTTTGCGGGGATGTTCCCGTTTAGGCTGCATCACAGCATTACTTCCGCCAGGAGAACTCTCGCAGATGGAGTTATAGGTATCTCCTCTAGCAGGCCAAAATGTACGTGCGACCCAGGTTTTTGCCACTGAATCTAAGTGACAAGAAATAGAATGACAAAGCGATGAAAGGCATTCTCAGTTGTGAACTCCTCCAGCTGCATGGCAGCACCCAAGAAGATGAAGAGTACTGCTCCTGCAAGTTCCACAAGTGACAATTCCCAAATAACTTTCATGTAGCGGAGGCTATCTAGAAGCAACTACACATGGAAAACAGCAACAAAAAAGTAGTTTTTGCTAACCCTATGATATTTGCACCCGCTTTAATGTCAATCTTTTCGAATGAAGAGTGAGCGAGTGACCCTGCCAAGTAGATTCAGAGAAACAATGCACAATAAGGGACAGTAGACTCTGTTATAGTGAGCACCCAGATTCCTTCTGCATGCTTGTTCACAACTCGAAAAATTCAGAATTGATTAGTCCTGCACTCCCGATGTACACTCCGAAGTAAAAAAAAAGTTATCAAAAAAATCAGGATATGTAGACAGGGGGTTCCACAAAAATTTGTGTTTTAAAGAAGAGAGTGCGAGCATTTTTGAAAAACTAAGAGATCTTGACAAAATCGGATTCAATTTTTTTCCGAGTTTTTCAAAACCTACTTGATTGCCAGCAAGCTGCCACTCCTTGCCTGGTCGATCATTGTATATGCTCATGAAAATCACCTCTGCTATTCCGCTCTTTTCGTAGTGTTTTATCAGCTGCAAATATGCTCTTGAAACGTTAGGTTACGAAAGAGTCTTTCATCTGAGATCCAGTTCTTTAATTCAAGAGATTGTTACTGACACTATCGATTTGCAGAAGCCTCCTTACTTTGAAAGTATAAGCGTCCATATCCTTGACGTATATATAAAAGTGATCGACACCATGCATTTTATAGTGTTCAACAAGCTCCGCAAGGAGAAGCCACTTCCTTTCATTGCCATACATAGGTGCGAGGCAAAGAGAGAGAAGGTACTTGGGTTCTGAGCTAATCTACTGATTGATTAAATGAGATCTATGTAAAGAAAAGACGTGTACAGATTAGCCCCACTGGGGAAGAGGCAGTGGAAAATCTAGAGGCGGCGCGGCCAAAATAACAGCATATACCGAATACCAAAATTTTCGCCGGACTCCTCCGACCTCATTTTGCAGAAACTTTACCAGTGGTTCACCACATATCTAACCATGTGTATGCCAAATGTGAGTTGAACTTACCGTCATTGCGCCTGTCAGTAACAGGAACATACTCAGTAATACTGCTGCTCGGATTCTCAGTGACGCTCATGTAATGAACATTGGCGCGACTACAGCAGTGCACAGCAAACTCAGGAAATACAAAAGAAATGACGGAGGGGTACATTTCTTGATGATCTTTGTCGAGATACCGACAAAACATTATTCTCCTAAAGCATCTGGATATCAAAAAACAATATTCGCAAGCAAGAAGAAAGAACCACATGACTCCATCAAACGCTCAAAGGAAGTACTCAAACTTCGCGTAAGATTGAGAGGGGATTTCATGTGCAGATCTCAGAAATTATATAAATTTGTACCGTAGTTCTGTTTTCCTGGAGTCGCGAAGTAGAAAATTGGAAGGAAATTCCAATTCCAGCAACACAATGGCAGCCGCACGCGAGTTGATGTTGATAATCGTGATCTCACATCTCCTCTCTCTCCTTCCCCCTTCCTCCCCTCCCTCACCCCCTTCTCTGCAAGAATTCAGAAGTTTTTGTGAGATATATTTGTTTTCCCTCCACTTTTGCCTGCTTGACAAAGGGCTTCCGCCATTCCAAAGTTCCTCGCTTATTATAAAGGATAAAGGATAAAGGATAAAGTGGTCGGCGTTAATCAATCCCGTCACGTGGGATGCGCCACGCATTCGACTTCATCTGAGCATCGCAGAGGCGTTGAATGCGTACGTGCCCTATACAGTGACTTGCGGGGGGCATCCGATATACCAAGTCAGTGCTTCATCCTCCCAGACCCCTCTGGTACCAATTCGCCGACCCCGGAGAGATGAATGGCTTTGTTGGCCAGGGGCGCGATCAAACTATCGACCGTGTGCATGCGCAGCGAGCCTCTTACCACTGCGCCACACGCGCCCCTCACTCATTATACAAGAATGCAAATAGCTGCTTTAGCTGAATTCACGCTAATGGGAACGGAAAATACAGGAGATAGCTATACCGCTTTTCGACAGCTGCTTTATTCCCACTTTTCCACATGGTGACAAAGCCGCAGAAACAGCCACGACAATAGACAAAATAGACACGTCAGATGAATTTTTCCATACTATTGAGCTAGCATAGTGCGCGAACGACTTCCACGTCTTCATTGAGGTTAGTTGTTGATCATCGCGAGCTGATACGGACCCACCACCGACAGAGATTTCAGACTACTTCTCCCTCGACTGTTCTTCGAACATACCCATATAAGCCATCTGCTTGGATTGTAACCACTGAGTAGCTTCTATAGTCATAAGAAGCGATAAGAGATAGTTGCGTTGCACTCCGCTTTCTATGGCCGATACGTGAGTTTCTGTTGCATCGTAGCAGCTTGTAGTGTGGCACGCAATACTTGATATAAAGAGGTCCTAACTCATGTGATTTTGATGTCGAACTGTCATCTGAATCTGAATCATTGGAAGCTAAATGCTTTCAACTTGCCAATGAAAGCGAGGTTAAAGATAGTCCGTAAATTTGAGTTTCTTTCTTCATAAAATGATGAGATGTACTTGTATACAAAATTGCTGTGAGCAGAATAAAAAATCCGAAACATGTTGCTATCGTCTTCTTCGAAGTGTTACCCATATCTCCTGCACCACAGGTAGATAAACATCACATGTAAGGATAAGGAATGTCTTCTGAGAGGTATAAAGTCTCAGACGTGGCAGTTCCCAAATTCCTGTAATAATTTTTTTAAAAATCACCTCTGCATAAAGTGCAAAAGCGTTCAACTGTGCGGTTTGGATTTGCTTTCGTAATCTGCCGCATTTCGAATAATTCCTCATTTTCCATAGTTAAAATATTTTTTCTCAAAAAAGAGAGAACATATTACTGTACAAATCAACACAGACGATATACTTCTCTGTACGGAAATGCGTCACCTTTGACCTTTAAGCTTATTAAAATTTCGTATTTGATATAGAAAATCTCTGAGACTAGCTGAAGCGATATTACCACAACATTGGATTCATTTGAGCATGAAGCGAAGTGGGACGTTGTCGCAAACTACAGAGAGTGTACATCTTTATTAAACTATCTGCGGAGATCTTATTTTTAAAAGGACACTCGATAAGAATCCAATTTGCTCTCAAAAGAACATTCGATAAAAATCACTCATAAGGAAGTGCTACCAGAAAAATGATTCCTATGTTAGAAACAATGGCTTCTAGCAATGTGACAGAACAGAAGGAACATGCAGATATTGTGCTAACTCTAGGACATTGACGTTAAATAAAGTGTTCACTTAACATCATTGTTTGATTTTTGTTCATTATCATTGTGTTTGAGTCAGGCAGTAATTGATATTGAGGATTATACTGGTGTTCATTGGCGATACATATTGTCGAGGTTTGTTTGGCAAGCTCGCAGATGACCTATTCAAACGAAGACGTCCGAACGTATTGCCGTGAAATGTAATGTCAAAGAAACTAGTCAAACATACCGCCGCCCAAAATATGACATTTGTATCGCCAAGCAAACCTCGCCAAATATATCGCCACACGAAGCTTGCCAATTGTATCGTCAAACAAAACGATTATCAACTGCGCAAAAATTCCGTAGTCATCGAGGATCGTGCCAGGATACCAATCTCCGGAGTCCGCTGCATCATCAGCTGAGCCATCCAGGTCAACACCGTCGATGCTAAGCCTCCAACCAAAGCTACATTTATAGTACGTCGGATCGGATAACAAAAGATACGTATTGATCTTCGTTATCCGACGCAGCTTAAGAACGAAATGAACGCCTTATCAAAACACCCGTCAAATATATCGCCAACAAATTCTCTTGACTTTTGTATTGCCAAACAGGCTTTTCACTCATTCTCTCGTAAAATGTATTGCCAAGTAAAATTTTATCCCCGTAGAATGTATTGCCAGACAGACTTTTATCCCGCAAAATGTATTGCCAAACACATACATACTTTTGCCAAATGTATCGCCACCAAACATCAGAGATTGAGGTAGGTTATGCTGCGTCGAGGCAATCAGCTGTCGAAGCTTCCCATTCTTCTCAACGGAGCGGTATCCAGAAGAGCTGTGGGAAGGTCAGCAGTACTGACTAGTTACCGCGAAGGGCTTACGCGTGCTGCCGAAGCGGATTTTGAAAATTCCATGCATTCTCTTTACCTATATTTGAGACTTTTGTTGGTCCATTGGGTATTCTGACATTGCTGCTGTTGGCGACTGCGGCTTCGGTACAAATCGATTGTGAGCGGTAGCCAATATTGGTGCCAATATACAAAGTGCTATACTCCTCGAGGAGTATAGCGGCCACCTGATGTCTCTCATCTCCAATTTTCTTCTGTTCGGGTTCGTTCCTCTCTCCGCATGTTCTATCCTTCTTCCTACGTTCTATCCGCTATCTTTTGCTTGCTCATTTTCTTGTTTTCAGGTTCATGCGGCTTTCCGATGTGACCCTGTTCAAGGGGATGTTCGACATCTCGACTGTGGGAGACAGGTTCAGCGCCGTAAGAGTGGTGAAGAACCTGCAAAATTACCTCCAGCTGTAGGTGATTTCTTTTTTTGATTAAAAGTGCAAAAAATTACGTGCCGTTTGCTGCCTTATGTTTTTTTTTTTGCTTTTCTGTTTTGTCTCTACTCTTTCTCCTTTATATTTGTTTTGAACCTCTCTTCTCTCTCTATCATTGTTTTTTAGAGTTTTTGCGCACTCTGCGACAGCACCCAGTGGCGGACGTGAATGGGTCGGGAAATTTTTGAAATTACTTCACAATACACGTAAAAATCTCGTGTTAGTTTATCTTTACTTGTTCGTTTTTAATCCTCTCATCAGGGTATTGGTAGGTAAAACTGTCAGACAGTACCAAAGAAAAGGCACCTTCGTGCCAGCCGCAAAGAAAGCCAAACGCAAGCCGTATATCTACTACATCAAGGACGTCAACACCAAACGCAAAGGAATTACACACCTGATGAAGCAGAAACGTCGCCATTTCCCCAGGGATCAGTCAGACTAGCTGCCGGAGTCGGCTTATCAGAGGAGGGGCGTGTACTGTAGACATGTAAACTCCCCTACTACTCCTCATTCTCCTTTGAAGTTGATACATTAACTCATACTCCTATTTACTCACCATTGTACCGTATTTTTACCTCATTCGATCGATATCTGCCGTAGCAGCCCGGCAATCAAAAGTTGTAGTGCTACCGATACTCTACATGCTTACTCCTGTATCCCACTATTGTATCTACTCTCGCTTCTACGGTGCTTTTGCGCGCCTATGGTAGGGTACTCCTATACATATTTCGTAGCTTATTAATCGAATTCGCACGCTTCGGATGAACTACTTGCGGAACGTCGTCTTAACACAGCCGAAGGTGGGCCGTCACCTGGGACATCTACACAGTCCGACCAAAACCATGTAGCATAAGCTATTGAAATTTAATCTTAGTACACTTGCTCAAATCAGTGGTGTCGCTGTTTCCAAAACCGGTGTAGCGAGAATCCTTCCAAATGGTTATAAAGTTCCAAAAAATCAATTTGTAGGTGGAAAACTTCACAGCACTGCATAGAATGGATTATCAGAGGAAAACAGTAGGTGAGAGGAAAATGTAAAACAACAAGCTGTGAGAGGAACTGAACTTTCAATGTTGATCCCAACAACAAGAAACTTACCACTCCGCCACGCCTCACCTGGCACAACCATCTTGTGCGTCCTGCGTGAGCGTTCCCGTACTGCTTCCTAATTGACCTACTTTTCAACCTAGGTGAACATGATGCACCTCTCTGGGCTTTGTTCTAAAGTACTAAGTTACAATGAACACAAAATACACGTTCAATCGATGTATTTGTACATATAATACATAGAATAAGCACATAGACACCCACCCCAGCGCAACCCAAATTCACCGGACTTGCTTAGATCATATCAGTCTAGCTGTGCTTTTGGCCACATTGACATCGCACATAGCATGCTTGTGTAACCACAACATGGACGAATGTGTAACCGCAAATGAATAGGTACGATATAGAGATCTAGATAGCATATCATCAGTGCACTGGATGAAACTAAAAGGAACCATTAGAAAACTAAGACGTGATCGGAACTCAAATATTGACGCATATCAGGTACCGAGATAATTAGATTATGCAACTGGGTTGAAGCTGGCACATCAATGATAAGTTATTGAGCTGAGGTGAAGAAAAGAAAGCCGACACTTGAAGACTTGATAGTGAGAAATATGTACAATACAAAGAGCCCGGCAAGACTAGAGAAAGGGAAAGGCTCATTTATCAACTAAAGAAAGCTGCAAGATCCGTTCTAGCTCTTCCTGTTCTTTTTGAGCCTCTTCTTGTCGTCTCTGTTCTTCATCGCGAGAAAGACGTAAAGCCAAAGACAGTCCATCTTCAGCCTAGAGAGAAACGCGACTTAACAAAACCACGAAACAAATGTGGATTTGAATTCAATGCAAACTCATTAGAAATGACTTCCCAACCTCGTCAGGCGCAGGAGCTTCCGGTGGCAATCCAGACATTCTTAAACTCTCTTCTATCGCTAGCGCTAACTGCCTCTGTTCTTCAGCTTCTTCATCATATGCTGGTAGTGCTCCTTCGGCAAGAGGACCTACAAGCACGGATTAAAAAAAAGACGGGAAATAGAAAAATGATCAATTTTGTTTATGAAATTGAAAAATAGGCGGTGCGAAAGCGCGACCAAACGCAAATACGGACTGCTACTGAAAGCGACAAGAGTAGCAGTGGTAAAGATAGATCAGAGTTCTGCTGTTAAAGGACGACATACCATTCATCCTATCCTTCAACGCAAAATTCACTTAAGAACTCGACTGCCCAAAAGCGACTTGGCGTAATATGCGTCCTTTGACTTTTTCACTGCTTTCTTTGCTTAATTTTCTTGTTTCGGTGTTTCTGGCAAATGTACTGCGCACTTACGAGCACATTAAATCAAAGTAAAATTAAAAATTACCAAGATTTGATATGGAGGATCCTGATCTATCGCTGCGGAAACTCTCTTGAATAGCAAGTTGCAAAAGCATTTCTTCTTGTTGTTGCATCGATGGATGATCTGTTACGATGGAAAACAATAAAATAGCAGATAAAAAAGTTCTCAAAACAGATTTTGAGCTCTTTCCTCAGATGTATGGGAGAAATAAGACAAGACGTAAAATAATTACAGCTAGGAGAAGCTCCGCCATGTAAACTTGACATGTCCTGCTCATCCTCTGGCCACCACAAACTTGCGTTTAGATCATCAATTGTTCGATACGATGCGGGTATTTTGAAAAGGTCATCTTCTATAGCAACAGCCGTCACTTTAAAACCACTCTGAAAAAGTGCTGGAAATTCCGTCGCAATCCAGAAAAAAAACTGTTTTGAGAAACTATACCGTAGTCTCTAGTGGAGTTACGAAAGGACCGGGTTCATTGATCTGACCAAAAGTAATCTTTGCGCTGACAACGTGGAAGAGTGGGATTTCTGAAAGGAACGAAATTTCACCCAGTCAACTATTCAAAAAAAAAGTCTGCGGAACATAGAACAGGTTAATTGCTCACCAATTCTGACAGGGAAACCAGCTGGTAGTTGCATTCTAATGAAATTGTGCAGGCGAGCGAAGTGCGCACTGTTGGCAGCCATCAAATCTACTATGGGCATGACTTGTTCCTGGAATTTCTATTTCTGTAACCACTTTTTTGGAACTTTCTCTTGAAACTCGAATGAAGATCATCCAAGATCGCTGTTTCCAATATGGAACGACCAAGTTGTTGACTCAGCACTTTAATGAAGGTTCACTGAATTTTAACCTACTTGGAATGAAAGGGGGAAGTCTTCCGCCAACCAGAGAGTTGCCTTGAAATTATTCGATTTCTTCGTGACTTGCTTCGGTCTTCCTGAAGAAAGATTATTTGAAATCAATTTGGGTACGGTGGATTGCAAGGGGACAGAGAATCCTACCAATATCTCCATTAAGGGGGAATTCTTCATCAAGATACTCATCCACGGTTAATCCCCTGTCAATCAAGTTTTCAGTTGTTGATTCCTCACTAGTTTCTGTTCTGACTATTGTGCTGAGCAGGTTCGAAAGAAGATTTGGATTCTCCTCCTGAAAAAAAAAACAACGGATATAAATGAAGCAGCAAAGGGGAGGCTAACGACGCGACCTACCTGCCTAGCACGTGCGGAATCTTCTCCTGACAAATGCTCTTTCCTAGTTTTGGTTACAAGGTTTACGTTTGACGCATTGAAGACCTGGAACACATGGGCTGTTGAAGGAATTCCGTCAAATGCGTACGGAATATATTTTGTACTACAACATTATGCAAAATGACTTATTCAATTTGTCTGGCTATACCATCGTGATCAGTGTCGATGGCGAAAAACTTTAGAGACACAGAACAAACGAAGAAACAAAACAGTTCAACACCTTGCATTCAAACTCGTCGATCGTCTCTGTTTTTTCGGCACTACTTATCCATCCAAGAAGGCCACCTCGGTACGAGCGTTCGAATCCTATTTTGTCTACATCAATAAAGGTGGTCGATATTGGCGATGTCATCCTAAATGTGGCAATTACCCTTCGGGTGAAAAAATATGACATATAATTACGCGCTTAATCTGTATGGTTTTGTTTGAGAGAATAACGCGCTTAATCTGTAGGGCTTTGTTTGAGTGGCTGCGAGTTTTCATGAGAATACTTCGTTACTCTGAGGACAGTGTTACCATAACGATGCGGTCTACACCTGCTTGTAGAGTGCGCTAACGCCGAATAGGGATAAAGGTGCCACACGACGGGTATAAATAAGTTCTTTTGTTCTAATCAGGTCTAGATATGCATCGTCTCATCCAGATATCTCACATTTACGACATCTTGGGAGGGACTAGCGCAAAACTAAGCTGTTAATACAAAACGAGGTCTATATAGTTAGCAGTGGCGGACGCAGAAAGTGGGCGGGAGGGGGAGGGGGCGTGGGAAAAAAAGTGGGGTCTCCGCCGCTTTGAGGACCCAGATGGAAAATAAAATTAATAAAAATATTAATTACAATAATAAATAATAAATAAAAATTATATTAAAAATAATAATAAAAATAATTAAAAATAAACTAATACGGGATTTTTATTTGTATTGTAAAGTAATTTCGAAAATTTGGCGACCCATTCTCGGGGAGTGCCCCCCCCCCCCTGCGTATGCCACTGATAGTTAGAAAGCTTGGTCGACGTTATGTTAAATACTTTACCGTAAATCTATTAAACGGACAAAAGCATATCGATCTCCTTCACTTGCAGTGCATTAGAGGGATAGGAGGGGATAATGCGGCAGAAATGAGTGCGGAGGTTCTAGACGGTAACTATGTTCGGGTTGCAAAAATTCGTTCACTCCCTTGTCAGCTTCTTGAGTCACCTATCTCAGGCCCTTTGATGAGATTAGCGCTTTCTGGGCATTTCAGGTCCGTCAAAATAAAAAAGACTTCGAAGAGACCCTTCATTCCCATTTAAGTAACATCTGTTGAAACCCAGATAACGCATCAAAATAGACCAACCGCATCTCTACCGCGCTCTCCGTAGGAGTGAACTCGTCCAGTGGTTCGTCATCCCGAAGAGTTTGAACAGTTGCCTACAAATTATACGGAGTGATATGTATTGATAGACAGTAAGTAGGAAGTACTAATAGGAAGTATAACAACAAGAAAGAAAACCAACTGTTTTTGATTCGTGATCAATAATTATGAACTGTGGTGCTTCATTCTCATCCAATCGGAATATGTAGGTCTGATTCCCCCTTTTCCAACTAGATGCTTCAAATCCAACTAGAGTAGTGTCGATCCTAACTTTAGAACCTTGTTTGTAGATCTGCAAATCCAAACATAAAAAATATAAGGGGTGAGAACACAAAAAAACACACCTTGTAGGTATCAGACGGACACATTCGGCTTATGAACGGTACCCAACTCGCAAATTCCCAGCTCATTTCGCAGTAGAAGTCGGGAGAGCTCTGAGAAGGAGCCATTTAGCAGTTGAGAAGTATAATAGAAGCTCGGGAAAATAAGCGACACCATCTGACAGGTCGGTGCGCCTCGGCGAGTTGCTGTTACAAATCGAATGATTCGAAAAATGAATCGAAGTTATATGATGATCTCAAGCCCCAACGCTGCTCGAAAGCACTACAGTATTACTGGTTAATGACTGTTAACCCGTGGTGGCGGTCCCACCAAAGAAGAAGCAAAAGCATTTATATGTAGTATTATTCAGCCTCCAAACAGAACTAACCTCTAATGTTTTGAGACTATCCTTCATACTTTGAGCACCTCTCACACTTCTTTGGTGATCGCGATGCATGATAACAGTTTTCACCATTTCAGGATCACCATAAGATATCGCTTCATGGCTTACGGACCACATTCCTATAACAACGTAGTGAAAGTCATGATAAGCAGTCGTAAAAAATATGCAGATAAAAACAACACCAAAATCATACCCTTATTCTGCGCATCAGCATCAGCACCTCGCTTCAAGAGTTCGTAGGCACACGCTTTGTGTCCCATCGTTACAGCTAGCATTAGAGGAGTCCTGAAAGATCAAATAATGAAAACAAAATAGATGAGGGGTTCCTTCATGACATGTCTTTTCTTAGGCTCCGATAGCAAACAAAAGTCTCAAACTATTATGAAAATGGATGAATCACTTGGAGAAATTGAGTCTCGCAGCTCGCGCGCCACTAGATCCATCAACGATCAACTTCTGCAAAGGGATTACATGTGATGGAGCAGGCGAATTTTTTTATTTGGCACAAATAAGAGTGAAGGCAGCTGCTGCAGTCTTCAGCAAATCTTCATCTAAAGTGCCTAGTAACCACCAGTTTCATAATTTTCTGGAAAGTGTGCTGATGTGTTTCTGGATATGGTGAAGATCCCTACTCTTCTTTCGGTTTGTTTCTGCAGTGTTTCTGTTGACAGAACAAAGTATTGTCTATCTCATTACATTTAGGGTTGGCGCGTGAGAAAGCAAGTCCTGAATGTTTTGAGATCGACAATGCTTTCTATGCAACCGGTACGGACAATGATGACGTATTTGTGTACATTCACCCTTCACTTCGTTGTTAGGTGTTTTCTAAGATGTTCTTCTGACTATATGGACCACTATGATTTAATTACAAAATCTAACCTAGCGAAGATAAACTGCTAACGCTAAATATGATCCATCGTCAGCTACCTGACAGAAAAAATTACATATTACGGCACTATTCAACATTAGGGGCCCCAAAAAAAATCAGAAAAAAAATTTCGCTGAAACTTCGTATAGGGAGAGGGGGGGGGGGTTATTTGAGGTGCTGAACACGAATATCGTATTCATTTTGTACCGTAACCCCACTTTTGTAGAGTTAATGTAGGCACAAGGTAGATACAGTTGACGCCAATGGCGTTGACCCATCTGCGGCCTCGAGAATGACGTCGCGCAACCGCGCCGCGCGCGCCGTAACCTATGTATTCTGCTGCTTTTATGCAATTTCTAGCAGCTTTTCTACGCTATTTGAACGATTTTCGAGCAAATCGGGAAGAAAAGACCCTAGAAATGGCATTCCGGCGATGACGACACCGATCCCGGCGTGCGCGACGCGGTCGCGCTGCGTCCTTCTCGAGGCCGCGAATGGGCCACCATTATTGTCGTCCACTGTACGTCATCTCACAGAACCCTCTCAAATTTTGCGTAGAAAGGTTGTTCTTGACGCTGATCACGATCATCAACATTATTTTGAGTGATAACTTCGTTTTTTCAGAAATTGGCATTTTCTCCTAATTTACTACCGTATGCCTATCCCTGCGAAAACGGGACTACGGTACAAAATGGATCCGATATTCGTGTTCAGCACCTCAAATAACCCATCTACACAAGGTTTCGGTGGAGAAGATTTCCTAAAGGTTCTGGGGCCCCTGATGTCGAATAGTGCCCATATTACATACAGGGGACTCCAAATGTATGCAGACAAGGATCGGGACCGCTGCGCGGCTCTCTTGGGCAGAGACGCAGGCGCTCAGCATGCAGTGCGCCCATGTCTCTGACCGAGAGAGCTGCGCCGCGTCCCGACCATTGTCTGCGTACATTTGGAGTTTTCTGTACATAATGTGTATGCAATATGTATTGTAGCACAAGGATATGGTTGTCTTTACACTTCTCGAGGAGAATAGCCGGTTTCGACCGCAGTGGCCACTGCGATTGCAAACAACACTGGATGGCTCTAGCGTTACTCCAGCCTCGGTCGGACCAAAACCACTGTAGCAGCGATCGCACAGAATTATAAAAGGTGGCCCGGGATCGGACTCGCACTGTTCAGAAATTCTAGCGTGGACCTCACTCTAGGGGGTTATTCGATGCGCTGAGAAAATCGCACTAATTATTCACGTTCTATTCACTTTCTGTAAGGATGTGGTGAGGTCATAGTAAGAAGCAAAGAGAAAATGTCAAGCCTGGCAAGGAAATGGCAGTCTGACCAAGCGCTTCCCCGCATTTCTGCTCAGAAAATCCCGGAAATTTCCTCATTAGTTGATGAAAGGGTTAATGTATGTCATAAACATGAGCATCGTAGCCGTTTTGAACTGTAACACCACTTATCATCTGGCACTGCCATTACTTCGATATCCTTGTCGAAGATTGTATTTTATTTCACTCTCCTACATTATTCCCCCCGTAAACTTACGAAAACGGGGCTAGGGTAGAAAATAAGTGCGATTTTCGTGATCAGAGCATCGAATAACCCTCTAAAGAGAGGCCTAGGATAGAATTTCTAAAGAATGCGAGTCCGATCCTGAGTCACCTTTCATAATTCTGTTGCGATCGCAGCGGCCGCCGAAAGGGCTATTCTCCTTAGAAAGTACAGTAGCACAAGAAGTTGCTACACTCGCGGAACCCTCACTGACTCAATATAACACACAAAAATCCCCATACCTTCCACGACAATCCAACTTCTCCAATTCCAGCTGATCATCAGAGAGAATTTTCTTAAGTTCTTCCACGTCATCGAGATAAACCAAACGATGAAGTGGATACTCGGACTGTAACTTCCGGTTCATCACCCTCGTCTGGCGTTAAACCTGCCTACAATCGACGCATTATGTGGTGCACAACGATGCATTAAACGATACAGCCGCGAACGCACTGAATCACAGATGACATTAGAGTAAAACAGGCTTCGCTAGACACTGTATGCACTTAATGCATGTATGTCTTACAAAGCACAGACGTGGAATGGAGGATACATAAACGAAACAATTTGTATGTACTAGGATAATTGCATAGGCACGAAGCTGGGATCTTGCCCTCGAAGTCCTTTCTGCCTGCGACATATAAAAACTGTAGAAGGAATTTCGAACGTTACTCGTGGCAATTAATCCAAAACAATGCGATTTCAGACTTTTAAATAATGGAACGGTCACGAGGAGTTCGAATAAAAAAGAGTTGCGAATTTCGAACGATAGTGAAAACCACTAAAAGTACAAGTTTTTCACAAGTAACTCATTCAACGAACTTCTAACCTGTTGTTGCTGTAGGATTCAGAGATGGCACTATTCGGGTAGCTCTTCCCCAAAATTTCGGAGAAAATTGTTACCGCTCAAACACAGCCTGGCAGGGTAATTTGAGGTGCTGAACACGGATAACTTAATAGTTTTGTACTGTAACACCATTTTTTACCAGTTACCATAGGTTTCTCACGGAATCCTCTCAAATCAATCTTGCGTAGAGAGATTGTTCGAGAAGTTGTTCACGAATATCAAATATTATTTTGTATGACATCTACGTTTTCTTCCCGGAATCTGCACTTTCTCTCAATGGTCTGCCGTTTATCTACCAAAAAATAGGGTTGCGATACGAAACGGATACGATTTGCGTGTTCATCACATCTGTGGTCCTCCCTCCCACAAAAATTGAGGTTCCGTGCGATACTATACCTACCGTACAGGACAACCCAAATGGCCGAGTGCAAGGGGCGGGTCCGCAGCGCGGCTCTCCTGGGCGGAGACACAGAGCTCGCATGTGGCTCTGGTTGTCTGTTTCTGCCAGCAGCAGACAAACCGAGTGCCACGATCTTGCACACGAGCGTTTGGAGATCTCCACATAATACCTATCCTCGTATCCTTCATATATGAAGTTACGGTTCTGAGCAGATAGATGTTCGTGTTCAGCCCATTGAAAACTCCGCTTGAGAGAAGTTCCAGCTTTTTTTTTTTTTTGAAATTTCGTAGCAGACTAGCCGAGCAGTGTCACTAAATCCTACACAAACCTCGTAACCCGGGATAGCTAGTGCCCGGAGACTTATAAACTTCCAACAACACATGATGTAAATTCGAAACAAAAACGTACAAGAACGCCGTGATTTGGGAACGTCTTTTCTGTATAACAATAATCCTAGCACAACCAGCGAATTAAATCGTCCATCGAAATGCAAAAATATTCCACATTAGAGGCCCAACGAGGTCCATGACAAACCAACGTGTTTTACGCATCTACTAGGCAAACCATTTTCAAATGTAAGCACTAATACACAACAGAGTCCTCAAAAAAAATTCTAGAAAAGAAATGTCAAACTTGACATGGACCGTTACCCTCCACTCACAGGGCCTGGATGCATCATTGAGATAACCCGGGCTAAATGTGTCAACGATTCGTTAATTCGGGCATTTGCAACACGTTTACTCTGAATAATCTGAATGATTCATGCGACCTGAGGGATTATTGTGCTGTACGAACATTTTTACATGCTAGGCAGCAAAAATCCCAAAAAAAGCAAAAGATTTTTAGGAAAACCGACCTTACGACAAGTTAGCATTTATAATCCTGTACATCTAGAGCATAACCTGGTCCCAAATAGGGTGAAGATTCCTGGGAACAAACACGCCTTTTGAAAGAAGAGTCGCAGGAAGTGCTTTGAATAGTATCCCGATATACGTACTGAAGTATTTCTTTTCGTAGCTACAATTGCCAGAATTGTTATACTCTTTTTTCTCTGCTACGGCTTACGTTTCAGCGATGTTGCTCTTGGTCTGAGCCTGAAATCGAAGGCACACTTTGGACTATCCTCTCAAACACCTCATTGTCCTTCAGAACGCAAACCAGTCAGTAAGCAAATCGGTAGTATTCTACTTAGCGGCCCCATTACCGACCTCAAGCTTGAAAAAATGGATTTCTGTGGAAACTTGTATACAGAAGTGGTCGAGGGTGCTAATCACGAATATAATACTCATTTCGCATGATGTCGTCGATTTCATTGATTTTGTCGATTTTCCCAAGTTCGGCCTCGAACTCGTTGACTTTCTTCGAATTTTTCGTCGTAGGCCATAGTTTCCAACTTTACTAGCGTTTTCCCCATTAACTCGATCTTTTCTTACAAAGTCTTTATCATATCAATCGTTACTAGCACGTTCAAGAAACCCCGTATACAAGTTTTTAGAGAGGTGAGAGGTCCTCACTTAGGAAAAGATCGATAAAATCAATAAAATCTATAATATCATGCAAAATGAGTATGATATTCGTGATCTGCACCCTCAACTACCCCTGTACACAAGTTTGAAAGAAATCCATTTCTTCAAGCTTGGGGTCGACAGTGGGGCCACTGAAGTATGATATTACTAGGAGATCAAAGACGGAACGAAAAAAAGTAAAGAGAGTCCAACCTGGGATTTTTCAAAGGTATCCCGATGTTTATTCCGTTGGAAAAGGAATTTAGAAACAACAGAAACCTACAGCTGGGGGTGGAATAGAGTCCAAACTGCAGAAAGTGCGGTTTTTAACGATTGCGGAACTCATGCGGCCTCATGAGGAGTCGCTGCAGCTGCGTGAAAATCCTCGCCGAGTCATTATCCGTGTTTTTGCAGCGAAAAGTCGCATGCCACCGCGGTGACGTCACCGTCTTGGCACGGTTCCACGCGAGTCGCGGCGGGACCCACTGCGGTTGGCCGTTTGCCCGGCCGGCGATCGATAGCCGTTGTGATGCACGGCTCTACGCGAAAACACGTGCCGAGGCGGCACTGCCTCTCGCTCCCTGGCGCTCTGCGTCTCCGCGGCAGGCGCGCTGTCTCGCGCTCTGTCCGTCGCGCGCCTCCGCCGGCGGCGTGCTGTCTCGCCGTGCCCGCGTCGCCTGCGTCGCGTCCTTGCCTCGCTATGTCGTGTCTGCCTCCCAGCTGACCTCCGCTATTTGCATTCTCTCTCCGGCACCGTCTGCGTAGCGGTCGCATCCTTTATCCCTTCGTTTCTTCCTCGATTCCATTTTAAAATCCACTATTTCCACTAGATCACTGTCAGAAATCGATGCCAGTGCTCTGGATTAACAAGTGATCACTGGGGAAACCGACAGCAAGTCATGTGACTCAGGTGTCCTTGGTTGAGTGGGAATTTCCCTGGACACCAGACGCCGACTCGAGTTCCAAACGCACTTTTGCGATGCGGAGTTTACGTACTTTTGTGCGCAATCCGTGATGGTGTCGTCGTTGTGCGGCGTAGTTGGGCGAATCGCTTTACCCGATCAATTCCAGGTGTCTTGTCAACTGTGGCCGTCTACTGATTGTTCATAGCCAGCGTCGCTCTTCTTTAAGAGGCTTCGCTCACGTTTACGTTCGCTGTACTTCCGATTTCGGAGCAAACAAACGGTAGGCGACATTCAGTTTAGCCCCTAGAATCACATCAGCATAGTTTGTATCATCCACGAAACGAATTCAGTCCCTGAAAGGAGCTGGGGAGAAACAACAAGCGAATGACTAAGTTCTGTTGTGTGCGAATTAAGTGGTTCGCACTACAAAACACTTCCTAGAGTTGTTAAGTTCGTCTTGAGGAGACGCAGCATCATGCTGAAGGTCGATGCAAAGTGACGGGTACAGGTCATGCGAGTCTGGGGCGTCCCAGTCACACACGGCGAACGCATACAATCGCTACACTTGCTCTGCGCACAATTTCATCTGGGCGAGTGCTGGTGCGATAGGCGATCGTTTGGACTAACCCCAACCTTTACCAGTATTGGACAAATCGGTGGTACACGTACATCGATAATCCATCGCTTCCCTTCGTAGTGAAAGCGACTGTTGTTCTGATGGCAACGAAGTTTGCCGGCAGACCTAATGACGAAATGAAGTAGAGACAATTTCTACGAATTTAGTTTGGCTTCTTGGCAGAAAGGCAAGGCGTGCATCGCTGGACCCACCTACTCACGAATGTTGCGGATCTTTAAATGATGTGCTGGGCAAGAGTTTGTTGGAGTGGATAGCTGGTTCGGTTTAACAACTTTCCTTTCCGTCCCCTGTCACTGTTCCAGTATTCTGTTAGTGTTCTTTTCTTGTCTTTATCCCATTGTCGGCACTCCGACTAAGTACCAGACTGAACTTGAGCGTGCTTAAATCTAAGATCTGTGCTGAAAATCTTTGAACAAATTAGCAGATACCAGTTGGAATGCACCAAGTTGAATGCCTACAGTGCGAAGATAGGAGTTGAACGCTGGTAGAATAAGAGTACTAATATGGGACGGAAACTTGTTCAACTGGACCTGCAATCTATTCCAAACTTCCCCGACACACTCTTCGAAATACCGCAGCGTTCGTGAGTAGGTGGGTCCAGCGATGAACGCTGCCAACCTGGGCATTTGCCAAAGAGCCGAATTATTTACTTACTACGCCTCTATATTGCAAAGGAACGATTAACATCGATCTGTGCTTGCGTAGAGTTCAACAGTAGGCCTAGTATCTCCAATCGTCCAATCAATCGTGTCCAGCTTATGTCCAACACTTCTCTCTGCTCTTGAACTTAATCATGTGGAGGTGTAGGCGAACTGTCGAAGATGTGGGCTTGCGACCCACGCCAGCCGACGGCGTGTTGGGTCGGAGTCTTCTCCCCATTCATCACGTTGAAGCTGATGGAAGGATGGTCGACCGCTCAGCTTCGCGGCGTAGGAAAGACTGAGCCGAATTAAATATGTAGAAATAGTCTCTACTCGAAATGACAAAATGAAAATTTCATTCCGGCTAGCACACGGTCTTTCCGTATTTTTCGGCGTAAAATAAAAGTGTGGTTCGCGCATCGAAGGCAACGAACTAGGTGAACAGGGTGCACCAGTCTTCGAACCAACTATCAGCGCGATTTTAAAGTGACCAGGGTGGTTCGGACCCTTATGCTTTGTGAATTCATGAACGCTTACGGGGACGCCAGCCAGGGTCGAATTCCAACTTCTCACAGTTGGAAGTCATTAGTAACGGCCGTCTTCCTATGCTCAACGTTGATGTTATCAACGACACATTATGGGTACATTTATAGTGCATCGGAGTCCGATCCCGTCGGTTAAGAAAAGATAACTATTGATCCTATCCGACGAGATTCGATATGTATCTTTTCTTATTCGACCAGATCGGACACCGATGTACTACAGATTTAGTTCATCCAGTAATCTCATTGTCAGCAGCACCTGCACCTGGGTTAGGAATAACGCCTCATTCTCCCGTTAACCAACTAAAGATGGTATCCCAAAAGCAGTCGTTAAGCGTTCCAAGACGTTATGTTTGCTGATCCAGCTTCCGGTCTGGTCAGTGGCATCATGTTGAGTTGCTTTTCTGCTACATGCATAGGCAACACCATAGTTCACGCTAGAGAACGTGGTAGAGTCGTCCTGAACAATCCATCTTGTGTCTTAAAGGCAGTATCACACGTTGTTTTTCGTGCTGGTGGTATCACCAGATTCTTGATCTGCTTGCCAAGCTGATTCCAGCAATGTAGATAAAAAGTCACTGAAGACAGCAGATGTGGCGAAAACCGATGGGGTCGAAATATCTGTCATTTGGCGCCGGGATGCGGATCGCTTTCAGCTGTGCTGGCTTTCTGCCACTGCTGTAGCATTAGCTGAGGAGTATTGGCGCGTCCATTCGATAAAATCAGTGGCTTCACACGCAAATTCGGTTTAGCAAACTGTTACAGAGGACGGATTTGAAGACTATTTCAAAACACTATGTATATCGCTGGAATCAGTGTCAGAGGAGATCCAATAACCGGCTATTACCTCAACCACGAATGTGGGCCCACACTTCGCAGCAACGCAGCAATCGCTGCGATGGAAAGCGATGAAAGCGACGGCGTGGACAGCATCGATCGATCGCGGTGCAGCTCCGTGTACGAGCTTTCGATGCGCCTGCTGCACGATTTCTCCAAAATGAATCGGTACAAGAAGGGGATTTTTGACAGTATTGTGTCGTAATACATACTACATTATGATCATCAGTGTCCCTAGATTCTTCTGATACCTAACACTCCAAACTTACCCTGAGCGTGGATACTGCCTTCAAGTTTCTAGGATGAGCACGTGGCACACAGGCGGTCGCATGTGTTACGCATGCGTTTGTGTCCGACCGGATGCGGACACGGTCTCACACGTCGTACCAAGCGTGTCAACCGTTGAGCACACTGTTGTGAGAGCGTCAAATATCGTGCATCTGTTAGCTAAAGAACCCAGCGATGCTAAGCAATGTCATTGTCACAGCGCGGGAGTTGTTTCTGTCAAGGAAATCTGCGGCAATTTACATTTCCGTGCTGTTCTGCGTGGCAGTATGTCGGGTTAGAGAAGTCGCATGCAGCAAGGTATGTGATTGGGTATGTTAGAGATGTACTACTACCGTTCCAGCAGCATCCACTACACGGACAGGTTATATAGAAGTAGCGATCTCCCCTTCAAGCTAGCAACTTGATTTGTCACAATCAAAACTGTGTACGTAAGATCTTGCGAAATATCGGATATTTTCATAGGAGGTTTTATTATGAAATTGCAAATGGACCGCAGTATAAACAGAAGTAAACCTTACAGTCAGAGAGCTGTGGTGATCCTTCAAGTTCTTCTGTAAAAAAAAAAGAAAAGTCGACGGTGAATGTTCGGAACACGCCAAATTCACCTAGATCAAAGAGGAAGGAACTGGCTTGCTGAGCTCTGTGTATCGAAGCAAAGCTGTTCGCTAAAGAGGTCCGACATTTGTATGGTTATGAAACAGGAGCTACCAGAAAACCTACAGCAGCGCCATTGTACTAAAATTCAATATATGATTGGATTATAAATGCTCTTGTTCGCTTCCTCAGCGCACATTTTAAACAACTCGTACGAGATCCCTAGGAGAAATCTCCTTTTTTTCCTGAAGGAACTGCTTTACTAACAACATTATTAATCGTCACCGTAACAAAAGTGGGAAGTCACGGTCGAAAATTGCAGCATTTTGTTCTTACATTTTTCACATAGAGGGAACTCCAAATGTACGCAGATAAGGGTCGAGACCGCGGCGCAGCTCTCTTGGGCAGAGACGCAGGCGCTCGGCATGCAGTGCGCCCATGTTTCTCACCAAGAGAGCCGCGTCCCGACCCTTGTCTGCGTACGTTTGGAGTTTCCCATACATACGATAAAATATGCGAGAATATATGGAGAGGAAATGCTAATGCGCCGGGTACCAAAGAAAGAATACGGCTATTTTTTTACAGAAAATTGCGTGTTCTGGTGTATCTTACTCTGTTATGTCAATGCGGGACATTGGCAAACCTCCGGTACGTGGCAAAACCTCGCCTTATGGCTTCTTCGTGAAGATGTGCTATGAGGAGCACAAAAAGAAATATCCGAATGAAAATGTGCAGGTGACGGAGATCTCGAAGAAATGCAGTGAGAAATGGAAGGTGAGGCTTCTCGATACGTTTATGTTGTTTCTTTTGATATTGATATTTTCCATTTCTATGTTTTTTGATTTACTAAATTTTCTAGACCATGTCCGATGACGAAAAGAGGCGATTCTACGAGTTGGCACAGAAAGATGCTGAGAGGTACCAAGCAGAGGTTCGTTTAGAGAGACTGTTGAGAAATTGCGAACTGATGGAAGTGGTAACAATGCGGAACATTTCTTTGTTGTCTAGACGTGAAGTATTTTGGAGCTTTGATCTGCTTCTGTCACAAATTAAAGAATCTTTGACTATCAATAGTGCAGGTAATCCTCTTATTTTCACCACCTGAAGCAGAGCAGCAGTTCGTGGGGGCTGTCGCGATTATGTTGATTAGTTTGCTATTATTTCATCAAACTTTGAAGTGCAGCACTTTGTTTAGGTGGCTGCATATGGCGGAGAAGATGCTATGCGAAAGCGAAAGCGCGCCAAAAAGGACCCCAACGCTCCAAAGCGTGCACTGTATGTGAACAATAACTTGTTTGGTTCTCATGCCCTGCCTCTCATGCAAATTCTGGTCGTCTAGGTCTGCCTTCTTTTTCTTCTCACAAGACAGAAGACCTGAAGTCCAGCAAATGCATCCAGAGTGGAAAGTTGGCCAGGTACTTCTACTGTTCAGTCCTTATTCAAGCAATGTTGACGTATCCCATCTTTTCTCATGTTGGAGTCGTACATTAATTGTCGCCAAATTAAGGTCGCGCAGGAGCTGGGAAGAATGTGGAAAAATGTTTCGATGGATGAAAAAGATATGTATGAGAGGAAGGCATTGGCCGACAAAGAAAGATACGCCGAGGTGAGGAAGTAGTTTTTGTATGATATTGTGTGTCATTTCCTCTCGTGATATCTCTTTTGTTGTTGCTGGTAAAAAAAAAGCTGAAGCACATCTCCTAGCGGTTGAGGGGTTATTGACCTTCACACTTGTTATGCTTACCAGTTCCAGCTATTTCACATAGAAGTGTGGAGGTTTAGCATGTTTCCACCAAGTGATGGCTTTTCGGTTTGGTTATTTGTTCATTTGCTCAGAGACTTAAAAATCTTGTTTGAATATCGTATGATACAGAGTTCCACTTTCCATGCACAGTTTTAGCTTCTGCAGTTTTTTAAAAACACCTGCAGTTCTTTTTTGGCAAAACATTAGGACTTCACTTGTTATTGGTCCCGCTTTCGGACATAATTTCTGTTACCACTGTAAATTCGGACCATTGCTGTCTTTCACTTAGTCTAACGGATTTATTTCCAGGAGATGCGTGACTACAAGACCGCAATCACTAAAATTCCTGGACTGGAGCATTTGGAGGACGACCATCATATGCACTTGGTTCACGTTGATGAACATGATCTGCAGCAAGGCCAAATTGTTTAGGCAAGATGTTCGCATGTGTGCCGGAACATTTGGTGGTTAATGTTGTTGTTCCCACACTTGTCAGCCGAATCCTCTTGAGGGAATTTAACTTATCTTTGTCTGGTATTTTCGATGACGGTGTTCTCTGCTTGAAGCTACTGCGCTGGAGAGTTTAGGTTTAAGGGAAAGAGCAGTGGAGGTCTTTTTTTTCTGTTTTCGTACACCTTAGAATTCCTGCTGAATAACTCCCGTCAGGTTTCGTCCCTGCATTTTTCGAAATCTGTTTCCTATTGGCAAAAGAAGAGCTGACACATATTCCATGCCTGTAGTTGTATCTTTTCCACAAATGTTGTTTCTCTTAGATCAACACTTGTATTCTGAAGATAGCTTTGATTGTTTAGCGTATTTATACATATCGTAGACTGTAATTATCCTGTGTTCCATGTGTATTTGCGCTAAAGATGCTGTACAGTTGCCTATAAATTGTCTTGTTGTTGTGTACACGTACGTTACAGGATTTTCGACCAAAATAAAGGTTAATAATCTGATATAGTTGCTGCGTTTCCTGTTGCGGTTGAAACGCACTCCGAACCTTTATTTCTGGTCACCACATGGAATGTCGAGCCTTGTCGTGCCCATTTTTGCTTCTCTCCTGTTGTGGCTGAAGCGCACGAATTGTAACGTTGACGAGGGATAGTGGAGAGGTTGGAAATGCTGAAGTTCATTACCCTCAGTGAAAAGTGTTTATGGCTGGGGAGTTTTTTGCGAGTTATGATTTATCCTACCTCATCGTAACGTCGTTTCCTTCGTAACCGCCGACACAGGTAGCACTGCACAGTACAGCATAACAGCAGTAGTGCTGCGAACATTATTACACCGATCACATAGTGTGTGGTTTCCCGATCTCCTTCCCTGAAACAACTATGTTGCAGCATGGAGATGAACTCGAAATCTCTAGCATTGTTTTTCTTTCCTTTCCTATATGCCACTGTTTCTAGATGAGTAGAATACCTTTCTGCTGATACTGAAAAAAGAAAGCTTGCAGATCGGTAATGTTTGGTGGTATGATCATTGAAGGAAGCACCCGCCCAAACCTTGGTGTATGAGGTTCTGACCGGGCTCGAGAGGGGGGGGGGAGGCCTAGAACTCGTGTCCAGTCGTGAAATAACGCGAAACACACGAGTTATCTACGAAATCAGGGTGCGTTTTCCGTGCGTGAAATCGCGCTTCCCTTGATATCGGTGGGTTCCGCCACACGGAATTCCTAGCTTGTATAGAGCTCCGATGCACAAGGAGCGTCAATCACCATTGCACCATTTTGCGGCCTGCCGCGCCGCACCGATCACGCGGCGCGATGCATGTTGAGTGTTGCAGCAGTCACAGCGCCCACCTAGTCTTCCGCGCTGTATACAGTCCGTTCCCTTGGCGTGCGCACTGTAGATCACGCTCCAGTCGAACGCGGTGGTGTGGCAGGAGTGGCCGGTCAATTGCTGCTGACATACAGAGAGCTGATCGATCACTCTTGCCACGCCACCGTGTTCGACTGGACCGTGATTTGCAGTGCGCCCTCCGGTGAACATACTATAGGTGGTGCGGCGCGGCAGGCCGCGAAACGGTGCAGTCATGCATGACCGCAACATACAGATGATTCCCGTCATAAATTTATGCAAGTTTCTTTTTGGATCTACTTCCTTCACTTAGTTGATTGATGGGAAAGCAAACAAGTGTTCATAGTGAGTGTCGTGTAAAAGCTGCCCGTATTGGTAGAAATAATATTACCAACTGAGGAGGGTAGCCTCCGAAAATTCAGCTTTAACGCTGTTTATGTCGCGCATAGACGAATATTGGATTTTAAGGGGAAACAGTCAGATTGCGATGTGAATCGAAACAGGCATTAGCTTTTTCTGCGTTTGTCATTCTAAGTGATTGGACATTTTCGCTGGAAAGGTCCTTATTTAGCCATCGAGCAAAAGCATTAGTTCACGACGTTTTGCTCTGGATCCGTGTGCTGCGTAACCCTTGGGCGAACTAAACTAACGAAGCGAAGCTTCGCGGATGACAGTGCTTTTCTGCGAAGTAGCATAATTTACAATAGCTTGAGATGTCAACTCTTGTCACGTTCGAAATAAATGAGTATCCATCCACATGATCCACGCCATGAGTATCCACAGCTATGCACACAAGTCTTCACGTGGCTAGTTCTCTGTTATCTGTGCGAACGCTTCTGCGCTTCTTGTAGGAAAACGTTTGAGCTCGAAAATACTGCACAGTTATGTTGTTCCCTATTCATCAATTTACGTTTTCCTTCGAAATTACATCTCCTAGTGGAAGATTTCCATGGTGTACGTACACATCCTTTATTGGACAGACATTTACGGTTCCTGTACGGGTACATACATATACCGTGGGTGTGTTATTTCCTCTTCTTTCCTTGCAATCGTGCCAGTAGGGGGTCATATGGCGCGATTCCTCGGGTGGCACTATAGACAGGCTGAATCTGGGGCGCGCTACTACCACCTAATTACGGTCATGCGTCGCGGTTGCCCGGATCTGCCAGACGGAGCAACTAGTCCGTCCAACCATCATCCAACTTTAGAGAAGAATGTTGAACTAGCGGTACTAGTGCTTTTTAGGGTATACGGATGAACCAGCGTTCGAACATAAAGCTTATCTTAATACCCAAGTGGATTTACTGTCGAAACAAAGAAGTTCTTACGGAAGCACAATGAATACTCTGTTAGAATAAGAAGCTTCTTGAAACATGCAAACAGGTACTTCTAAAATGTAGATTTTCCAAATTGCCGAATAATTGAATCACTCGAACTTGTAACTTACTGAAGTTACTGGATTAGGGGCGCCACGAATGACCCGTAGAGGAAGTTGAACTCTTGACATCAAATTGGTATATGTAAAGATTAATTACGTCAAAACTCTATCACTTGTATGTAGAAATGCAGCGCATAGAGAACTGAAACCTAGATTCAGAGGTTCGTTACATATCTGCAGCTCTGTATGCTCTCTTCCACCGTAGGACAGTAGAGGAAAGTTGGATGCGTTTCCTCGTCAGGCAGATCTAGGCAAACCGCGACGCATGAGCGTAATCGGGTGGTAGTAGCGCACCCCAAATTCAGCCTGTCCATAGTGCCACTCCAAGAATTGCGCCATACGACCTACGCCGAGGTACGCCTTATATAGGGTAGGATGCGTTAAAAGGTGAATCGTTTATACAGTTTTTATACTAGATACTTAGATACTTAAAAATAGTGATGGGAATATTTAAAAGTCGGCTGGAGTTTGCTGATTATCCTGGTGCTTGTTTTTTTTTTCGAACGCAGATCGATAAAAATCAGCCGTCGTATGGTCTAAAGGTAGCGATTAAATGATGAAAACTTATTTCATTCGCAAATAAATAGAATTGCGGAAAAAGCTGAATTTTCATTCTTGGTATACTCGCTTATCTCCACTTAATTGTTGAAAAATTCGCGTTGCGATCTTTTCTTCAATATGCTATTGAAAATCGTTAAAATGGCTTTCAGAGTCTCGCCGCGCCGCATCAAGCTGTGCTATAAATTTATAGGGCGCGGCCAGTGGCGGACGCAGGGGGGGGGGGGCGCCTCACCCCGAGAATGGGTCGCCAAATTTTCGAAATTTTCAATTCAAATAAAGACCTTGTGTTAGTTTGTTTTTGTTTATTTTTTTTATTATTTTTAATATAATTTTTATTTATTATTCATTGTTACAATTTATATATTTATTAATTTTATTTTCCATCTGGGTCCACAAAGTGGCGGAGACTCCAATTTTCCCACCCCCCCCCCCCTCCTGCCCACTTTCTGCGTCCGCCACTGGGCGCGGCAACGCTGAGCAAGGCACGAGTGCGGGGGCTTTCGTAGATTTTGCCTCGCGCGACCCCCCCCCCCCCCCCCACCCCTCCCAGGCACTTTGCGAGGCCGCTGTACAAGTCGCGGAGTGGAATGGTCTGGGGTATTCTTTGACGCGGGGCAAAGTTGTAAAGCGAGAAGTTTTCCTCAGCGAGTTACTTCCGGCGCCATGCCGCTCAAGCAGAATGTATGAAAGCCGCTTAACCGCAACGCTAGTCCATCGAGGACGACGGCAAGTCTACGTTATCATACTGGCTGCCTTCTTAGCTGTTGCAGAGCAAAATTAAAGCTGCAGGAGTGTTACATGCTGTGTGAAAACGACTCCCAATGCTTTTTTTTTTCTTGAACAACAGTGAGTAATCGCTTTCATGTGGGGATGATAGATGCGAATGCAATTTGCCGCGATCACGCCCATCATGCGACACTATGGACAATGGCAAAACGCCTGGCATGCAACACATTCCGTTGCAGCACGGTATAATCTCTGCTGCACTTACGCTCTACTCAGACAAAAGTGCCGTGCGAGCGGGTCGCAGTCATGTCGCGGCCCGCTCGCTTGGTTGTCGCAGCCCGCTCGCACGGTTGTCGTGGCCCGCTCGCACGGAAAATCCTCGTGCGAGCGGTCCGCAACAACATAGTTTGGTCCGAAATACCGTGCGAGCGGCCCACAAGAACCGTGCGGGCGGGTTGCGACAACCGTGCGAGCGGGACGCGACATGGCCACCGCCCGCTCTACCGAGGCCCGCTCGCAGCCATTTCGCGTCCCGCTCGATCGGACTTTTGTCTGAGTATAGCAGTGGTGTGGGCTATACAACAGTACTATGGGCTCTGTACAGTCCATTTCAGAAATGACGATAGGTGAGTATCTGTGCCTTTGATCTGCATTTCTTAGCTACCTCTCCGAATGCGGCACTATTTCTTGCGTTCTCTGCTTCTCTAATATCTTTACACCTATGTTATCCGGTGAAACACAATACCGCAGTGCTGAGGTTGTTCGAAATGATTGACCGGCTCGGCCAGATTAGTTCGACTAAAGCCACTGTGCTGCGGATTTCAAAGATTGTGCGTACTGAAAAAGCTAAAATGCGATTAGTAGTAAATCACTTTTGCTGCACCAACATTGAGTACGTGGATTCATCACGGTTTCTGAAACCTCTTATACATTCAATGACACATCAACTAAGACTCCTTCTCAAAGAAATCTACCGGAAAAAGATATGACAGTTCCGAGTTTTCTTGTTGCAAACAGGCTGGCCTATCGATCCACAACTCTGGAATTCTTAATTTGAAAGCGTCAATCCAAAACCACGCGAGGTACATGGTTCTCTGGATTCCTCATTAAAAAATAGTAGCAGCTGGATGGAATAAATCGTATGGCAGCAACGTCATTACACTGGACACTTTGAGTGGAGAGTAGGAAATAACCGTGAGTGCAGTCCTTTGAGATCTTTAGAAAGCGACTGTGATTTCTGATACAGCGCAGTTGTCATATCTATTCCATTTCTCCAAGGAAGATAGTGGGAAGGAAAATAGAGAAGAAAAGCATGGAGGAAAAGTGCGGCATTCGAGAAGACAGGTGAGAAAGTCAGACTATAGACACAAAAACACATTTACATACCGTTGCTGTTAAAACAGTTTCTAATAGGAGAAGACAATGGTTTGATGCCATGAAGTGTTTAGCAAAATTTGGGCTTTGGCCTTCTGAGTGCTGGTCATTCCACAAATTATTTGCAATTACACAGACTAGTGAAAAAAGGGAAACAGATGTTGTCATTCGAAAAAACTGCATAGTTGTTTTGCCTTTTCACCTCGAACAAGTGGGTACAGCCGAAACATTATCTTGTAGCAGAAAAATAGTCGTGCCCGAAGCACACACATTTCGCTCAACGTTCTGTTTTTTTTTTTTTGTTCGTGCTTTGCTTCCAGAAGTTATAAATTTTGAAAATACGCCTAACAGCTACGTGACAGGCAGTTGTGCACTTATTTTTTCAGAAAGAGCATGAATACGAGGTTTCTAAAGGAAAGGCCCAAAAAAGATAAAGAAAAAACTTACGTTTGGAAGAACATCTGGTGAATGAGGCACGTTGTAAAAGCCTAATGGTCCGCAGAGTGTGTGATTGAGAGCGAGCAGAAATCAGTTCGGCTGTTCGTTTTGCTGTTGGTGGCGCCTTGTCGGGACAAAACACCTGATTTCGATTATTTATGGTGTTTTTTCAAAGCGAAGTGCGAATCGATAAGCTATCATTGGCGAACGGCGGGGGTTAAGCGGTAGCAGCAAGGTCACTAGTGTTTGCAGCAAGCTACTTCTACTTTCGAATTTATGGAGGAAGACAGCGTTCGTAAAGCCGGAATCAGGGATTCGTTGAAAACACACTGCCAGCTCATAAGCGGATCATGAGGGAAATCGTGAATTGGGTCAGTGAATCATAGCAGATTTCAAATTTGTACGGAGGCCATACGGAGTAATGAGTTATGTATTTCAAATTCCGTGGCACGACTGCTACATAGAGATGATTTCGAAGTTTGGCTGGGTTTCTTAGCTGTCTATACATGTGCATTCCAAATTTGAAGGCAGAAGGCTGGTCCGAACTTTTGGAAAATGTTTTCTGCTGGTCCTCTAGTGTAGGATGCTATCTTTTAATATACGTTCACCTAATATAATATCCACTCTATTGTATGCGTGGAACGAGATGAAAAGCACGGACTTCTCCTGGTCAGGCCAAGTTGAGAAAAACTGCACTTTTAACAATTGCCTATGAGGGAGTTGGGTTCAGTATGTATGAGGAGGCATAAAATTAGGTGACATACGGTTCATAGAAGTATATAGTACGCTGCTACTCGACCTAAACTTGTTTTCATTGATTAGGGGGATCTTCAGTGAGGGCAGTCAAGCGGCGAAAATTGGAACGTAATGCGATCCTAGGCGACAGGTTGATTGCTAGTGTATTCGAGAAATCTGTGACCAATGTGGTGAAGAGTGCAGTTTGCTGACTCATATGTTTTGCATGAGTTTCTGTTCATGTAGTAATACTTGATATGTTATCAAAGGCTGTCCCAAAGTTACAGTAAGGAAAAGAAGAACGCGGAGAAGAAGAACTTTAGTGTAATTTTGAATTATGTTATATGATTCACATCTACTACCTCCAATTGGACAAAAAAAAACGCAGTATCCACGACACCTCCTATTTTGAAATGCTTTTCTAGTGAGTCTAAATTCGAGTGAGGTTCTGAGGAAGTTCTAATTGGTTTAAATGGGTGATTGGCTGGTCACTCAGTGGTGCCAGTTGTTCTTGAATATTATTTTTGTCCCACTACTGAACCATGCGTAACTTGTGTGGCAAAGCATTCTCCTGGTAAAATGTCTGAAAGTCACTTCTCAGTGCGCTTTTAAAGGGAAGATGGGTGTTTGATCCTAGGAGTATTCTCAAAGAATTGGGGCCCTTGAGGTGGGTTCTTTAACTCTGGAATAAAGGGACCAAAATCTATAATGAGGGTTTTTCATGCCTAATTTCAAATACTTGGGAACGGTGAGCTTGCCAAGAGATAGAGCCTCATCTAATGGAGTCAGGAAGCACGTCCGAGACAATTTAATGCATTAAAGAGAACATTGGCAGGCTACTGGCTAGGATGTAACAAATAACTTTGCTCTTCTGAAGATGTTTGAATTTTAGCGGGGAAAAGTATGCTTAAAGACTTTCCACGTGCGTTAGGCGAAGTCTGTGAGAGGTCACCTGTTCGTATGGTGCCAGTCGTCTGTGACGTCAGTTAAACTTCTTTGATTGTTGACAGTGTTCTGTCATAAAAATGCATCCTAATTGTTTTTTTTAAACTTTCTCCCATTTTTTTTGTAGAGAGTTATCTTTTTGAGCTTTGCGTTACATTTTTCTATCGATATTGTTGATATGTCATTTGTATGCGGCTTGATAGCTTCAACGTCGTATTAATTTTTGTTTCGAGAATTTGCTGATTTAGCATCAAAAACCTCATGTCCGCATTTCTTGAGAAGTGTGTGAAGTCAATTCTTGATGGAGCACGCAAATTAATTGTAAGACGCAAATTAGTTGTAAATCTAATTGGTCTTTATATATCCAAATAGACATCCTTAAACATGAAGATATAAGTTACAGCATTTTGTTATGCAGCAGATTCGTGGGCAACATTTTGAACCATGTTTTGACTTCGAAGATAGCTTTGGAAGAGGGGATGGAGATACGAACGTCAGAATTGGTGAAGGACATGATAAGTCCTGGAATATCTGCTGGATGAATGAATGTTCGTTCCAGCTGCTCACTGTTCTGGTGCAGCATTAAAATTGCTGTGTGTGGTCGTATGTTGCCGCGGACATCTTGTGGTGAGAGTAGTATAAAAAGTGGGCGACGCGGCCTCGGCATGCTCGTAAAAGTTGTGGTGTGGAGTACACACTCTTAGTCATCCTAGTGATTATAGTAAGGCCTTCAGCAGATCTAGAAAAAGATATGGATCGTGCCAACCATTCTCACCGTGTGCCAGAGAGCCCAATTACATCAGGGATACGCTAATTCGAACCTCGCCACGAGCTAGCCAAGCCTTTTGTCCTTGCAAGTTGGGTACACACACCCCATCAGGATGAATTCAGCTGATTTTCGCGGAATTCAGCTGATTTTACTACCCTCGCTCAATATCGTTATCTCTGGCAACTCTATCTCTGTATGGCACTTTGTGGAGATGACTAGAAATAGCATGCCCACCATGATACAATGAGCGTCGATGGAAGTGCAATTTTCGCCGACTCGCGAAGCAAGTGGCCCAGCTGCGACGCTAGCACTGGAATAGCTACCGTAATAACAATTTTCAGGATATTATTGATAGCTTTTCGTCCAGTTCCAACTACTTGGAGAACTAGCTAGTTATCAAGAAAACCCTATGGTTTGCTATCACGGCAAAGATTCCAGCGCCAGCGGCGCAGTCGCGTAGCATGCTTTCCGAGTCCGCAATAAACGCACTTCCTTTGACTTACACTATACTTATGAAGGCAAAAGAAGCGGTGAGGGTAGCAGGTAACTGTCGCTGAAGTCGCTCAGGTTCATCCTAATGCAATGTACATCAAGCGATTCCAAATTTGCCTGGGAGCATGAATCGCTCACTGGTACGTCGGGTGCCCCTGTAGTGCCTGTGTAGGGCACAAACGCATTGAAACGCCTCTACGACTTTGAATGGAAGTCGAATGTGTGACGCATACCAAACAGAGATTGATTGACATCTGCCACTTCATCATCTCTTTGATTTTTGATTATTCAGAAATCCAGTCTTGCTGTCATTTTGAACTGATATCTTTTTGGATGACATGTGCCTCTAACAGCCTTTGGACATACATTTTTGTGTTTGCCGTCGCCTACTCTCCTCAGCAATATTGTGGAATAGGTATTGACCACGTAGAATGTAGAACTGAAACAGGTATTCTTTAATGGCTGTTACGAAATCCTAAACCTATAGGAAACTCCAACGTACGTAGACAAGAGTCGGGATCGCGGCGCAGCTCTCTTGGACAGAGACGCAGGCCCACACTATGCTGAGCGACTCTGCCCAAGAGAGCCGCGTCGCGGTCCTGACTCTTGACTGCGTCCGTTTGGAGTTCTCTGTATGTGACTGTTAACTATTATGGGCGACGAGGGGTGGGATTCATGAAACTAAATATAACCAAGCTAACCAGCGACTGTTAGCATGATTGGCTACCTTATAGACTACGTATTGCTAGGAGAAGCGGGAGATAAAGATTGGTTTGTTTGCCTGGTTTCGATTGTTGTTGAGTTCATGAATCCTAGCTCAGGGTTTGGCATATGCCGCTCGCGCTGGAATCCTTATCATGATGGCAACTCAATGTCTTCTTGATAGCTTTTCATCATGTCATTTCGGATAAGATGCATTCTGTCTACAATTCTGCTATACATTGAGGGCATCAGCAGTTCCTGATTTTTTTCTTCTTAGTCTTAGAAGCGTTTCTCGAGATATCGAACATCAGCGCTTCATAGAAATCTCCGCCGAACCATCCTGCATCTGCCCTTTTTGATATGATTCGTTTCTCAATCAGGTTTTATGTGAATCGTATTTAAGCGAAGTCTTGTCTATTTTCGATTCTAATCTGTTGTCTTTGATGGCAAACAGCAAGAAGCTGTTCACTTACTCGAGAAAGAAAGGCAAGCTCAGTGATAGCTTTGATTTTCAATTGTTTGCGCTCGAACCTATCTTTTCTTGGAATTTACTTTTTATTAGTGTCATAGGAGCAACGTCTTTCTCAAGCATGTGTGCTGTTGCCTATTGCAGCCGCTGATGACGGTTTCTCACTTCTGTTGTGATCATCCATGCTTTTTGACTTGTCCAGCGTTTACAATCTCGATTTCTTTTCCTTATTCCTCATCTTGCTATTATACGAAAAGTCATGTCCACCAAAATTCCTCGCATGTTGGAAAGACCGTTGTGATGCATAGTTTCGCGATCAATTGTATTTGCTGCATCAGCGCGCCGATCAGCTGCTCAACGGGTCATCGATTCATGAATCTATTTGCAGCCGCTATAGATTGCCTATATTCAATATACAAGAGTTTTAACCCTTTTCACAAGGTCTGTAGTATCCAGTATGTGTGTTGTGCACTTGAATATCACTTCGTTGAGTTAGATCGGAAAACTAGAAGGTATTGAAGATGTTTTTCTAGGGAGCTTTTCGGCCTCTTCCTCCAATGTCATCGCTATCTTCTGATGTCTCTGGCCTTGCTGATATCTCTTTCCGCAAGGAAAGTATTTGTGAAGAACCGACACCCGTTGACACCGAGGTTTCCGATATAATTGCGCTCCATCGCTCCAAAGAACCAAATAGTACACGGTGAGCGAAGCTGTTAACATTGCTGTCGTAAGTATACTTTGGTAGTGTATACACCCACTAATGACTCAAAGTAGTGATTGAAAATCCCGTTTTTCTATTTCTTTGCAAATTTGAGCGCTTGCTTGACTCAAGTTTTCAATGTTGAGGGGCGATACTTTGCAGGGTTAATTTTGAAGTCAGGTCAAAATTGGAGTTTTCAAGGTAAACATCTGGAGAGAACATGCTCACCAAAAAGTTCGATACTCCAAATTGTTGCTGCGAATATTTTTCTTCCAATTTTTGGAATTTCATGGTAGTTATCTTCATTTTCAACTAGAATGCATTCCGCAAGCTCGATACTTTAGCACAGTCCGGAAAAATTCACTAGTATGTTTGAGAAGCTAAGAATATTTCCATTACAACTTTGCTGCCAGCTGCTGCCAGCCGTTTTCATCTAGTAAAAGTTCTAATCCCAACTATAACATCGTCAAAACGCTTCTTAATTTTCAGCTCAGATGAAATTATGGCAGCAATATCCCATTGTAAAAACCGATTGAAGGAGCGCATGTCGGAAAGAAATTCTCCAGTGAAGCAGATGTATCTTGACAAGATTGTCCAACTGAGTCTTGAAAAACAAAAACTCGAGGTTAGTGCACAACGAATTCTGGAACATTCTCGTTTCATTTCATATAAGCTGAACTATAGGGAAATCCTGTGGTTGTGGGTTTCACGTCACACTAAACTACAGTATCGATCGAAACTGAGAATAGTATTACATATGAATGAAATGTTTGGATGCGCAGACAATCAGCGTGCCAAGACGCAGATTATGCGGTGCGGTGCGCGGATGGGGACCTACTGAAGTCTGTTATGAGCACAGCGCTGGTCAATCACACTTGCATCACAGTATACCGCCCGTCTGGTTTATCGCGCCGCTCCACTTAGGTGATGCGGCAGACCAGGTGGGTGTTGTGGTCATTGGGCTTTGCTGTTGTTGATCAGGGATCAGCGGAAGTACTGCATGAGGCCGGAAGTTGGATGTCGGAAGTTGGAGGAAGTTCGAAATATGGCGAAATTTGGAGCGATGAATACAGCACGTCTGGGTTAGCGTGACCCAACGACTGCCAATCGTCCAGAAATCTAGAAGTCAGAAGCTCGCATGAGGCAAGAATTCATGAACTTCCGACTTCTGGAACCCGGAATTCCGCTCATCCCTGTTGTTGATGTTTTGCTTGTTTTCACCCAATCATTTCGGAACTAAGACAGAAGGCACAAAGAAGGATCGTTTGACAACTTCCAACTGGTCTGTCGCCCAGCGTAGGCGGCGCGATGCGGCAGACAGACCGGCTGCATTCTGTGGTACAAGCCCGATTGACCGGCAATGTACCTGCTTTCTTGAAATACCCTCATTTTCTGTGAAGCACGAAAATGCATCTATGGACTGGATATCCTCAAACGTTGTCCATGCGTCACTGGCTTCATCATAACCTTACTTTCAATTTTACAATTTATCTGCTTATTTCTGCTCCCATTTTTAAGTTCTGATTCATTGCTTCTGCAAGTTTTTTTTTAGGAAAATGGCGCCGATAGCGAGGATGCCGTAGTGAAGGCATTGGGTCATGAATTCTATCTGCAACGCAGCCATGGTCGACGAAACCCGTATTGCGAAGTGTGTATGGGCACGATCTGGCGTGTGGTTCAGTCTTGGCGGCGATGCAAATGTAAATTCGTGCTACGATATCACACATTTTCTTTGAGTTGTATGCCCACATTGCAGTGTGCGGAATTCGTGTACACGACAAGTGCTCCACGGATGTGCGCCGAGTCTGTGCTGGTGTTGCGGTGTCACGGCGTGATTTTCGTTTGGCGACAGCGATGTGCGAAGAGCGCGGATTGTGCGCGCAGAACTATGCGTGCGCGGAGTGTGAAGCGCCGCTTGCTTACGGTTCGTTTTCAGGTCATTCCTCTCTTTTTCCTCCTTTTTGTCAAATGCTCATTGAGTTTTGTTATCAGAATTATCAGAATGCGAATGGACGCTTGTTTCGCTCCTAATTAAGCTTTTCTTACCTTCTTCGATCACATCTCTTCTACTCCGTTTTGAAGGTTTCTGTTGTTATTCTTGTTGTTGTGCTGCGTACCTCTATTTTGACGCTTTCGAGCACTTGTTGACACTTTCCTCTTATGTCGTTGCTTCTGTATGCTGCATTTTCCCTCTTTGTCTTGCATTTATTGCTTATTGAGCGAATCAGCGATTTAACCGTCGTTTTAATCAGTTACCAGCGAATCTAACACTTTACAGAGGGTCATGTCAGCCAACAACCTCAGCTTTGTGAATACACTGGTCTGCTCTTTTGTTCGAACTGTCATTGGGGCGATCAATGGTCGATACCTGCACGGTATGCTAACATTCCTGCGAAGTCGCTAAATTGTGGGGACTGCTCAAGTTTTTTAAAGGATAATCCATAATATGGATGCAAGGCCACGTCCGGTTTGCCGAGCAGCAAAACAGCTTCTTGCGATTGTTGATAATCGGCCGTTGATTGATTTATCAGAAATGAGCCCTTCTCTTATTAAATATCATAAGGTGCTTTTTTCGCGCTTTTCATATGGAAGCTCTTTCTCTTTTATTCACTGCGAGTGTTTCAGGAGCTAAAAAGAGTTCAACAACTTCGCCGCAATTTTTTGCTTATGAAATGCTACTTCATCAGCTGTCGAGTAAGTTTTTTATGCAGAGAGCTAATACTGTCTCACATCAGTTTTCATATAAGTTTTAGCTGGACCCTATGTTGTTTATTTTTAAAAAAATCAGTTGACGGAGCATTTGTTCGCATTTTCTCACATCAGTTTCTGTTCCTCATTCGTTGGAGGGGTGTAGAATCTTCACCCTTTCAGGTTCTTAGCGACGGTTTGACTGCATATGTTATCAAAATAGTTCGAGGAAGTCATCGCACAACCTAATAATGAAGTAATTTTTATAGGTTATAGAGCTTTTGCATAGCTGAAATGTTCAGTTTATTGGAATCGTCATATAAATTAACAATTGTTAACATTCCGCCATTCTTTCTTTTACTGTTTGCTACTGACTTTTGACGTTTCGCTTTGCCAAAATGCTTTTTTTTCATCCTTCACCAGCCCTTGAAGTCACCTTAAGCTTTGGCACCTCTGACCTAATTGGTTAGAAAAAACTCGATCTTCATTTGTATTCTTCTTAATGTTTTGCAAATTTTCTCATTTCATTAGAATACAAGTCAACCTGGTGCAGGTGGCTGCTGTTGCGCAACATCCTTAAAATTCCAAAATGCAACAGAATTTCCGTCGAACAGAGGAGAAAGCTTCTGAAAAAGAGCTTTTCCTTCCTTTCAATGAAAACGACATTAATCAACATCTTGGAATACTCTTGTATCCCTGTATTCTACCAATAGTGTAACGGTTGTTCTTTGCTGTAGTGCTGAAATTAGTTTACACTAGTTTCACTTAAAAAAAAGGAACTCTGCTCTTCTCACCCGTTACAAATGCCGTGAACGAATTGAACAACTGTACTTTGCTCTAGAATGCTGCAAAGCTTCGAATCCTCCAGTACTTGAATCGCCATCAGCATTTCGTTGAAGGAGCCGACATGTATTCTATAGCCGATGTGAGGTTCTTGATGATTTTTATTCGTAGCTGATGCAACGGCCTTTTTTTTAAACTAAATTTTCAGTTGCGTGAGCTTTGTACAGGAAATTTGTTGCGAGATCTAGAAGACATTCACACTGTGTTCCGACGTCATATAGAAGAGGTTGGTTATCCACTTTAACACGATTTCCGACATTTTCTGAAACTTGATGTTTTATTTGTTCTCAGGAATGCGAAATATGTGCAGGGAATGGCTTTTACTGTGAAATGTGTGATGACGCAGATAAGCGTGATGAGGTACTGTTCAGCTGTTGTTGTTTATTGTATCATTGTGCTATTGCAGTGCAATTCTCAGGTGATTTTCCCATTCTCGGAAAATGTTGCCATGTGCCAGAAATGTCTTGCTGTTTTCCACGCTAAATGTTTCGAGAAGCGTAGCAGTAACTGTTCGAGGCGAGTCATCTTCTATTCCCTTTTTTCTTTTTCTCTAGCTGCTTGCTTATGTTCGTAAGCCCGTTACGTTTACATATTTTTCTCTATTTTATTCATTTCTCTGTTCTACTCGTTGAAATTTCACTTTTTAGGTGCGAAAGACGTCAGAGGCGAAATTCTCAGCGTGTTACCACGGAAGATGATTCTTGCTAAAGACTTCTTCCATTACTATAACAAAAATGATATGTAAAAGTTGAAAACACCTCTGATCTGTATCCTGTCTCTGTTTAACTTGTTTTGGTCGTCCAATACTAGGGATAGCACCCATTGAAGCCTTTCATTTCTCTGTTTGCCAAAATATTCCAAGATGTTGATCAATGCCTTTTGTCAACGTCGTTCTTGCTGCAAGGATAGGATGTGCCTTTAATTGAGCGGTCTTCGTGCCACCCTCTTCACTTGCTACCCTAGCCCTTTAGGCGATGTGTAGAGTACTTTTAAATTATCGCTACGGCTTCGTCATTCCTTAAGTTTGTGATAGTGATGTTACCATTAAGGCACAAATGAACTTAGGTTCACACTGACAGAGTTAGTTGTAGTATTGATACCTCTTTGCTCTCTAAACTCGTATTTGCAGTCGTAGTTCTTGCTCATGGTGTCGTCTCGTGTTGAAATGATCCAAGGCTGTATTTATTGCCAGATACTACATCTCATTTCAATCTAATGTTTAATGTTGAACTTCAATTTTCTTCATTGTTTCGGGTTGTTCTAAACCGTATCTATATCTGCAGGATTTCCTTGTGACCAATGTGATTTGATGACAGCTGTTTGGAAATCTCAAGAGTTGTATATACTGCAAGACAAATGTTAAGCAGATGCTTAGAAATGAATCTTGATGCATTCGATCTGGTTCTGTGTTCGAATATTTTATGGGCCCATTTTACCTTTGACTTGCTTGGAATCCCACACAAAATGAATTGAAGTCAGCACTCACGGAAATCTTCATTTCGGAGTTCTCGCCATTTTCTGTATTCTTAAATTACCTAGAACTGATATTTAATGATAAATAGTGTGAAATGGCGATGAATTCGAGAAAATGGGCTCTCCTCCATACAAAGTTATTCATGCTTGCGGCGCGTCAAAGTTTACGCGCCGATACAGAGTGCAAAGGAGGGAGGTAGAAGAGAAATCCTAGCAGGTCAGCAATGTTCCTAGTTTTGCTGTTGCGACTTCCGTGCGAACAAACCGCGTTTCCATTTCCGCCGCTTTGGGTCGGCGCGAAAACTGTGAAGTTTTGTAGAGACGCGTAAACTTTGATACGAATCATTGCGCGCTTTTTGATGTGGGTGGGTCCCGCCACGCGAACGTCGGGCGCGTATGGGCAAGCGTCAGAATGTGGGTGTTTGCGCCGGGGGAAACGACCACGTACACATTGATTTCAGCGTCCACGGCAATATCTTCTCAGCTAGGTATTTATGTTCCATGTATGTACAGTGCCGTAGATCCGCCTCGTTCTCAAGGCGCACCGCCTGAGATCACACGTGGCGTCCTCCTGGCGATCGATACTCAGCCGATTGGCTGCGGGAATGCTGCCAGCAGGGCGCCACGTGTGATCTCAGGCGGTGCGCCTTGAGGACGAGGCGGGTCTACGGCACTGTATACTTGATGTTCTATGTACTGCTGTGATTCTCCAGCAATCAGTTACACGATAGGCAACTCCCTTCAGAAGTGAGGTTCTCCGTGAGTGCTGCCTTTGAGGTAATGAGGAACGACGCACAGCGTTTTATAGTGAGTGCCGATGGATGTGCGTTTTTCGAGAACTCGAGAATAACGCTCCGCGACCGCGACGCTTGCACTTGAAATAACGCAGCAATAGCAAGTAATGCATTCTTTTTCATAGTTTTTCATATTATTTCATGTCAGCTATTAAGAAACTAACTAGCTAGCAAGGAATTTCTGTGATTTGCGATCACGGCGACGATTTCATCGCGAGCCACGCCGTCGCGCCGCGTGCATCTCAAATCCGCGAAAAACGCGAGTCCATTGACACTATACCGCTAAATTCTATCGGTGGAGGCACGGATTGACCACACATAATCTATGGAAAAAATCGCGAGTACTCTCTAAAAACACATCGCGATCGCTAGTGGTTCGCTGCGATACTTCAAAGTATGTACGAATAAACACTTTATCATCACAAATTATACTGCAATACTCTCACCCAGGCTTGGATTCGGTGAACGGTTTCCCCGAATACCTGAGCGCTATCTCTCTCCACCGACAGAATTTATAGACTACGTAAGCTTTGTAGTGCATTTATGGTGCATCACAGTCCGATCCGGTCGGACAAAAAAAGATGTTATTGATTGATCTTCGTTATCCGATGATCGGTACGTACCATTCATTATCTGACCGGATCGGACTCCGATGAACTATAAATGTAGCTGTAGAATATTGTCTGAAGAGAATTAATTTAGAAAAATTTGAATCGATCCACTGAGATGAGCTGGTTCAAATCAAAGGCGAAAACAACAAAAGCTCCTGAGTTTGTAGGTTGATTTGATGTTTTCTCTTTCTATTCCTCTGATTTTGTGGATTGACCGAAATGTGGCAAAATTTCGATAGAGTGCCGGTTGTATGTGCTAGTTAGTATTGTTGAAGAGATCATTGGCTGAGACACGGTCGTCTTCAGTCAATAACGTTGACGAGAAAGACAGCCGGCATGCACGACGACTCCTATATTGTCGCATTTGAAACAGACTATAGCAGTAGTTTACAAATCATCACTGTCATGTGGACAGAATAGAATTGAAAATATTTCATTCCACTGGTATTTCCTCATTTTGCTTAATTTTGTTGGCCTGTAGTTTGTCTGTTGCATCAACATTTCGTTCAGATATACTCTCGTGAAGAAATGATTCGTCTAAAGAAGTCGAAGAACGCGGTGAAGAAAATCGTTCTTCCTGCAGGTTTGGAATGGTAATACTACTTTACAACCACTTAATTTGCTCATTTGCATGAATGATCTTTGTTTCTTTCAGTCTTTATCGTTTTGAAGCACTTACCGAGCTCACAGGAGGGAAGGTAAAGGTAAGCTGTTAGCTTGTTGTGGAGAGGTCCCGGTTGTCTAGTGGTGCCCGGTTTCTTGGCTCCTGTGGTTGGCCCACATGACATCCCCACGGCGGGCTTGTTACGTCCTTCGCTGACAATTTACATGTGGGGCTTGCGACACCTGAGACAGGGGAGCTGCCCCGGCATGCAGCGACCCCGCTGTGGCGCTGGGATGAGCCCACAGATGTCTCGTCTTCCGAGTCACGAGCTTCCTCTGTTAGAGAGCGCAGGAACCTCTCTATAGCTAGGATACCAGTCGTCGACAAGTACAGCTTGGCGTGGCAGCAGCTGGAACGGCAGCAGACACTACTCTGAGACAGATAAGGTTGCAAGTGCCCGGAGGTTCTTTTAACCCCGCGTGACAAACACAAATGCAAATGTAATGGATATGGAGAAGAGTTGCAAGGTATCTACGGCCTGACGACCGGTTAGTCACACAAGAGTACACGCGTTGGGTATAACGGTTTATTAATAATAAATTGTTAGTATAATGTGAAGATTTTGCATAGAAGCGCTTCTATAGAGTGGTTATAAATGTAGAGGGTATGCGAATAAATATAGGACTATATGCAAGCCCGTGACTATACGTGCACTACGGCTATATACAGATTAACCCTTATTTGGGGAAGCCTAATAGCTAAAGGGACTCGAGGACTTGATGAGGATGTGACTGAGTACGATAAATTAGCGCCTTAGAGCTAAGAGGGTTCCTTGAGGATAGAGACGGTGCTGGCCTAGGGCACGAACACCGAAGAGTACGAAAACTCCCTCGAAGGAACGGACCATAGCCTAAATAGAGTACGCGCCCCTACTAGGTTGAAGAGTTCCCCCCCCCCCCCTTTACACCTACCAGCCTAAGCCGGAAAGGTTCCGGTTACGAAGGCGCACGAAGAGTGGAGATGTCCACTTGGAGAACGTTACTTAAACGTTCTCACTCTCGATCTTGCTAGAATCCTTTTCTTCTCCTCTTCCTCTTTCGTCGCTCGTCGATCGCTCTCGATAGTCGTCCGCTCGCGAAGTTAACAATGTGTCGAATGAGATCTGGTAATGATGCGCGCGCCGCTTATATAGGCGGGGGCCTGGGAAACCCCGCCCCTTAGTGACGTGAGCCAATGCGCGGCAGCCGCATTCAAGTCCTTAGGGCATGCCATCTCTGAGGATTCCCCTCGCGTCCATGGGAAAGCAACGAGGGAGAACTAATTACTATGAGAAGAGTATAGAGATGGAAAAGAGAAGGAGCAGGAGAACAGAGCTAGGGTAAAGAACAGCGAAAGGCACAGGTAAGTGGTACAGTTGTAAGAGTAAATGGTGCATTTATATACAGTATGGACACCTATACTGACAAAGCTTTACTGGCTGTTGCGGAAATATCATCATCTATGTAATTCAGGAAAATAATAATAATACTTATCTCATCTGTTGACAGCAGATGTGTAACCATTTCCTCGACGCGGAGATAAGCCGCTTGGACGAATTCGGGCATTGGACAAGCCGTCAAATATAATGCGTTGTCTTCAACGTAACGCAATGTCACCGCTTTACGAGCTGTTTGTTTGAAATTCGGAGGATACGAAAATTGTTGAGATAAGATGCTGGAGAACTTGTTTTTTTTTCCAGAGTTTACTCAGAAAATGACCTCAGGCAACGGAACTTATGGCGTTTGTTATGTTTACCTCGCAGTTAGAAGTGTTAGACGTCGTAGAGATGCAAAGCTTTGATCTTCTTTACGCGTTTACGATTACTGGAGTTCACTTTCAGGAGTATTTTAATATACATGTGAAACCTTTCAATCTTCACGGCTTTTTATTTATAACATTGAGTCGTGCAATCGTTTTTCCACGTTATCAGGGTGTGAGAGATGCTCGGCTCATCTGTTGCTTTCTTTCTGTGGACTATTCTTGTGGAGAACTACTGGAAACCGCAGAATGGTCCAAGTATTAGTTTCTCGTCCTATCCATGTCGGCATGGACATCAAACTCTGATGCAGATATGTGTATCCTCAATTGCCTCATTTCTAAATCGAAAGAAAAAGCTTGGTTAGTACGAGCTTGTCAGTGCCAGAAAGTACTTGATGTATGAAGTTCTCGACAAGGTTTTCTGTGAGAGTCCGCAGAATCGTTCTCGGATGTTTGAACGGGCTATACCATAGGTGACCAGAACGAAGGTCTTCGCAGAGACCATCGGTGTTCCCACGTTTGGAAAGTACAGCAGATTTTGCCAGGTCCTGCGTCATCAGCTGGGCGGATCTTTAACTTCATGTCATATTAAGATCGAGTGATGGCGAGGGTTGCGGACACCACACGGCTTAATGTATAGGACCATACCTCATCTATTATGAATCCATGGTGAAATGGTTTTGCTTCAATTTCAACATGGAAGATTACCTGGTACTCTTATTTATAATCCATTCCTTGAAGCTGTGGGAAAAGCTCACATTCTTTGCAGAACCAGTAGTTTACAGAAACTACGGTTCAGAACCTCAGGACTCCTATTTCACAGCAACTACATTTGCAAAAGTGTGAGAAACTTTTACAAAGCCTTCTAAACCCTTCTTTTTCAAGCAGTTCTTGCATTTCTCGAATTTTTTCTCGCATGTCAAGTTGTGACATCGCGTTCCTTAGCAGACAACGCAAAACTCGCTAAGAGTGTCGTTCATAGAGTTTTACCGCTGCGAGCTAGCCTATCGAGTGACGTCAAACGTGCGCGGCAAAACTCGCCGAGTGCTTACCTCACCCCTCTTTTGCCCCCTCCCCTGGCGAGAACTCTCTCGGGCATAAAACTCTGTAACGGGCATTCCTGGGAACTCCAGCGTTTAGGGCCCCAAAGATCAGCAATGTTCGCCGTAGCACTCGGGCTGTCACAAACCATCCACGTACTCTTGCTTCTTGCCACGCTGAGGCGTACTGCACTGAGCCGTAGGGACCTCAACTTTGGAGTTCCCTGTACACCCTTCACCTAGGAATTTAGAGCGCATCCAATACGCAGGGTTGTTGATTCTCACAATAATTGACTCTAGCAGATGTAACTCTCTTTTTTTCCTTCGTGCAGCCATTGTTACCAACTGGTCTGAACTGCGATTTTTCAGAGCAGTGGATGTCGTGAACTCGCTCGGGATATCCTTTTAATCCCTTCGATTTATGAGACGATTCATCGACGTAAGTCTAGCTTCGCTGTGTATTACCAGAAACCTCTGAAATTCTGAAATTGTGCTGGAACTTCCTGTTGAGGATAATTCATTGAGGATGCATTACAATCGTAGCTAAGATTGAGGAAAACCTCAAATTCTTGCTAAAAATTGGATGGAGTCTCCCCATCTTTGGGTTATACTATGATATTATATGTATATGCGAAGGTCGACAGATCTTTAGGCAAGCATCGTGTGGTTGGAAAGTACCGAGACAGCTTCCTTGCACATTTAGGTAGTCGCACATTTGTGCGTTCAATCGAATCTGCCTGGAAAAGTAGATGTAGCTCGCGGGGCGGCGGGGTGTTTGGGCTCAGCCAGAAATGGGGTGTGGCCAATGATACTCTATGGATATACAAGTGTTACAATGTTTCTGCTGACAGCTACACCGACTCACATAGAAGGATGTGAGTGTTTCGCGTTTCGTCTACTTTTACTAACTAACAACGATGAATTACCGCTACGGAGCATTTAAAATAAAACTATCTTTTAAAGGGTCCATTCGAAAGAAAGAGGTTTGGAAAATTTTAATAAATCAAAGGGAAGTAATGCACTTCTGAACCCGGATTAAATACGATGTCATACAGTCCCCTGAAAAATTGTGCAGCGGGATTACTACGGGATGAACACGAAAATTAGGTCTTCAAGTGAACAAAAGTGAGGTCATTTGACAAAATGGACACCGATTCCGCGATCAGCACAGCAAGTAGCCTTCTATGGGAGAATCTTGGAGGGTCTCAAGATTCACAGTTTAAAAATTTCACTCGTTTCCGTGAGCCTTCCTCGCTTAGCGGCGGCGCGTTGCGTGCGTAGCCTCATGACAGCGTCGGCCACTTGAAGAAGTATCTTTTCCTAGTAAACGTTTAGCTTTTTTTTCTACTGATTCTTGAACAGCACAATAAATGAAGAACGAATGGGTGGATGAGTGCTGTTTTTCCTTTTTTTTCTTCTTCTCAGGACTAGGGCAAAAATAGTATAAAATCGTAGTATGTTCAAACTAATTAGGTTTCATGTCGATCTGCTTGGTGTCTTACCCTGCTCTATTAGAGTCTGACGCGACGCTACGCACAGTTTTCAGCCATCTTCTGGCAGAGCAAACAAGGTGAAATGTTTCCTGAAAACCTGAGATGCTGAACGAATTAAAGATGTGCTATAATTGGATATCCGCGATAAAAAAAATACAATGTCCAGCCTGTGTGCTGTTAGCGCAAAGGCTGGACGTGGTATTTTTTTTTATCGCGGATATTCTGGCGACAATATGACACTTTCTTTGAATCATTCCCTGACTGACTATTTTGCTGAATTTCAGACGGTACTCCATACTTGCGTGCACTTGTTGAGGTGCAAAAAGAGCTTCGACGCCTTGAGATGGTTACACAGCTACTGGAGAGTAGAGCTTGAATTTGTTCTACTGATCTTACTCGAAGTACTGGTTTAAATGACGATCTTGAAAAGCAGAAGCCCACTTCGCCTGTCACCATTTCCTTCTACTCCAGGGCCCAGATGCATGATTGAGATTATCCAAGGTAGACGTGCTGCCGCTCGTGTTGACGATGGGAAGGCAATGAGCTCCTAACGGGGCGATAATCTCCTCTATTCGCATATGCGTGCTCTAGCAGTGACATGACTGGCAATCATCTGACGATGGGTAAACTTGTGTATTGTTAACACGTTTACCCAGAGTAATCTCAATGATGCGTGCGGCGTCAAGCTCCATGCGAACATGTCTGCTCGTTCTTCGTAATGGTTCATGATTCCGGGTTCAATATCTTCGCGGGGAGGATCTGTCAAACCTCTTAATATCTCGAAAACATGAATGGAGTGGGGTTATGCGCTTATGTCTTGTTTCACTAATTTTGAAGGTTTTTTTTCTATTTCTCATTCCTGGCACTGTTCCACTTTTGCGAATCCAAAAACCTAAAGAAATTTTTCTGAATATTTTCCCAACTTTGAGGTGCTGAGCAGGAATATCGTATCCATTGTTTTACTATGATCCCATTTCTGTAGGGTTGTGATAGGTGTACTGTAAATACGATCTTATATAATTTTCTGAAACTATGCGGGGGAGGGGTCATATGATATCGTGACAATATTCTTGTAGGGTTACGTTAGGTATACGGTAGGAACTTGAGAGAAAATGCTGATTTCGGGATGGAAATGGCATGCAAAATGATGTTGACTGTCGTGATCAGCGCATGAAACAGCCCTTTACGCAATATCTGAGAGAATTCTGTGAGGTACCACAGTTAACCACCACAACCATCCAAAAATGGAGATGCGATACAAAATGGATGCATACCGTGTTCAGCACCTCAAATAACCTCTCTATATGAAGTCTCAGCTAAAAATTTTCGAACGTTCTGGGTCCGCTGGAGTGGAATAGTGTCCCATTCCCTTATAATGCTGAAGATTAGTTCTGGTACTAGTTGAGGTGTGACCTCCGTTTTTTTTTGTTGCATAGATATGTAACACCACAATGTTGATACATTGACCAGTGTATTCTTTTGCATGAAATGTGTCCATTTCCACATGTACAGCTTTCTGTATAGTTGCTCCAATAACAAGTATCATTTCATGTGTTTGTATCCAACAATCCAACATTAGAGACATCTTCTGTATCAGTATGGCGTCCTCTTTGAGTACAAGGCAGTTTAGACCATAGGGAACGGCAAATGTTATTTTGCCGCTCGCAATGGAGGTAGCGTTAGTTAGCGCATCAGTAGTTAATTTACGTTAATACACCTTAGCTCTTATAGGATTAGTATTCCGGTTTGGTAATTGTAGTTCACACCCCAGAGGACAACTTCTGCGTGCATCAGTCGCGCGTCGGACGCACTCATCCATTTGCGAAGGATTTTCCGTAAAGGACAACTCGGCATGTACATACACCTCAATGGAAAGAACGCGAGGCTGCCGTGACGCCGTAAACGCGTGCACTTGAGCTGCGTCAGCGATGCGGCTGGCCCTATCCTTTATCGTGTAGACGCACACGCCTCAAACGCACGCAACTAGTGTAAATCGTCATAGTGACGCTCAACCGGAGCTATGCAATGCTGGATTGGTTTCAATACGTAAAGAACAGGAGTACCTAACTAAAAACGTATAGGAAGAACCAGTGGCGGACGCACATGGGGGAAGTGGGAGGGATTTTGATTGAAGATAGGATTTCCGTCGCTTTTGGAATCCTGATGGCTGGAATCTCAAAAGTAAAGTTATCTGGGAGTTCATTTTCAACTAGAATGATTTAAAAGTGTGATTAAAAATAGGATGGGAAATCAGAAGCGATTTAATGCAAGCTTTTTATCTGTTTTGCAAAGCAGTTTTGAAAAATAAACGAGTCTGTACTTAGAGCGATATCTTAAACACGTAAAAACAGGTTTTTTTCTCAGGTTTCCGAGAATGATTACGGTCCCGAAAGGTCGAGCTGAGCATAAGTATAATATTTATTTATTCATTATTTATCCGATACACCAGTCATCTCTGGTGCTCCAAAAAGAGAAAAAACTGAATAGTATGTAAAATATACCGTTGCAGTGGCTCTTGTGGCCAGCTCCCCATCATTATAAGAGGAATTACATTTTTTGAAGGAGCTTTTGTCTAATAACCTGATTGGTAAGTTGAAAAATACAAAATAATAAAAGACAAAAGTCCCTAGATGCAAGTGGCGGGTGCAGAAAGTGGGCGGGAGGGGGGGGGGGGCCGTGGGAGAAAAATTGGGGTCTCCGCCGTTTTGGGGACCCAAACGGAAAATAAAATTGATAAAAATATTAATTATAATAATGAATAATTAATAAAAATTACATTAAAAATAAACAAGTAAAAATAAACTGATGCAAGATTTTTATATGTATTGTAAAGTAATTTCAAAAATTTGCCGACCCATTCTCGGGGGGTCTCCCCCCTGCGTCCGCCACTGCTAGATGCATAACTCTTTCCAAGATGCCTGTGATAGATATCGGCACGCCAGAGATGCGTCAAAAATTTTCTTCGCATCCGAATCGATGAAGGCTATTCCAGAAAAATGCCGACTTCTCGCCGGCTATTCCTAGCGAACGCCATGACGGCAGCGTTTTTGTGCAGTTAAATGGGATCGGCTCTGGCGCGTGCTCTTCTCGCTCTCTGTTCTGTACGCTCTCTCGTCTCTGGATGGCGTCATCGGCGTTCCTGCTCTGTCCACTGCTTGTGCTCTTATTAACGGTCATCAGGTCAGCTGCGTTTAGCCACCACCTATACCGTCTCCGTAGATCTTTATCTTCTGTTTTACTGTATTTTTTTCATTTTTTACCGGTTCCTTTCGAATGAGAGATGATTATATCAAGAGATGCGGTAGTGGTGAAGCAGCATAAACCCGTTTGAATCTTTGTAAATGTTCACGGTGACAAAGTGATCAATCTTTTTTCTGCGTGCGCGACGACACGTTAGGAATCTTCATCATCGATCGGGGTTGTTATCGTATATCAGTCAGTACGGCTGATTCCAGAAGCTTTTCAGGATTTGCTTTGTTCCGTTTGCGTTTCCAGCTTGGCATCCGCGCTCTACATAGCCCTAATACTTTTCATCGTTTTCTTGAGATCCTTTCCTCTTCATCGTATGTGTTCCTGAACAAATCACTGCTCCTTTTTGTCAAAGAGGTGAATGGTGCGTTTTTTTTTGGAAAACGAAACCAGGTGACCAAGATCACTTGACTAGGTGCCCTGTTTTTGTTTTGATTCAATTAAATGAATCAAGGCGAAGTTGTTTTTATCTCCACCGCTTTCTTTTATGTCTTTGCTCTTTGGGAATCTTATCTAATTTCCCTCCTTCCAGGTTGAAAAGTCTTTTCTCTTCTTATTTTGGAGATCGCCCTAGAAATGTGAAATTTTGCAGCTCTGGACTTTGGTAAAGCTCAGTTTATATATGATAAGTGTGGGAAGTACTCCTGCTTATATCCGTTTCAATGATCTTCACAATTTTGTACTTGTCTTGTCTTCTTCACCCTCTTTTCCTCCTAAAATCTCCATCGAATCATAATGATTTTGCATGCATGTGCTCAGTAAGGTTCTCCGTGCTGATGTACACAGTTAGTAGTTCACTTCCTCCGAACGTGGAGTCTAGAAATGAAATGTTAGGAGTTATTGAGAACCAGTTACCGTTAAACCTATCCTCTCAGTGAAGTGGTGTACTTAAGGCCGAATGAAAACCGACAGACTGAATTATTTCAGTTATAAATTTACGGCTCCATTCGAAAAATCTGGATGTTTGAAGCAGAAAAAAGACCCTCACTTTTTTGCTTAGGTCCGTCGAGAGTAGTACATACCAATTTCGTTCTCGAACTTCTGAACTTTCGACTAATTCGAAATCGAATTTTTGGATTTTAATACATCAAATGCATTATACGGTCCCCCATGTAGAATACGGTATTTAATGAAGTGATATGGTAATTTATTGCTTGCGGACATTATTGCAGCACTAACGGTGTCCTGTGCATAAGAATGTAAGGGAAAGAAAATCAGAGGCTAATCACATTTATTTAGTATCCAAAAAATTTTCGATGTTTTTTTTTAAGTGGCAAGGGGAAAAACTGTATAGAACTAGCCCCCGCTGCGTAGGAAGAGAGGACTTCGTTTCTTTTTGCATAACAGCTTGTTTCCCTTTAGTGGATCGGATTGTTTATTTTGTCCAGTACAACATTAATATTAATGATATACGTATGTCAGTAGAAAATTTGATAACACTTATACTCGTGAGAACATTTATACTTATTCGTGTGTTTACAATAGTACCATTAGCCACTGGTACATCCTGGAGTGTTTCCATTGGCCAAATTGGTTGACTAGCCAGTCGCACAACTCGGCCTCAATTGCACATACTTATAAAAGATGTTTTGTCATTGGATCGGTTGTCTTCTTTTTCTCCTAGATTTCACTTAAGGGGAAAGGCTGGGGGAGATTATTTGATGCCTTGATAACGACGATCGCACTAGTTCTCAATCGTAGTCTCGTCCTCTCTGTGCAATGTTCCGCACTGTTATATGTATTATGTCGGCCAAGTTCTTGCGTTTCTTATAATTTGTCCAAAAAAAAAAAAGAAACAGAATTTTATTTAGTATGAGGACATTTGAAATAGAAGGACCAGTGGGCAAAAGGCTTCCTTAGCCACTTGCTTTATATTTCTTTTCGCCACAATCGGAAAGCGAGTAATGTAGCTAAAAGCGTTCGAGTCCTATAGAGAGAGAACGCTACGGCCGCCAATGGTGCTCGAAGTAATCTCAGGATGTACGCAGATGTCCTGCAAAAAAAAAAATTAGAGTGGGCAGAGCTTACCCACGATGTACAAGTTGCTTAGGTCATCTCCAATTCATACCCATTGCTTCCTTCTGTTTGCGTTTTATTGACTTATTTAACGAGGGGTTCAGCGCAGAAATCGAGTGTCAGAATGAAAAAAGGGAGTAGGTTGCTTCTGCAAGTAATTTTCGCGAAACGTTCCCACTAATTTCATTTTCATACTAGTACCGGAACTATAGCGGAAAGAAAAGGAAATCCTGGCGGTAATTATGGGCACTTCCTTGTTCAATTTCCCGTGCAGTGATTTACGAACCGGAATTCAAATTGGAAAGTGCAACGCAATAAAGTAATAGTGCATTTCGATGTGTTGCAACAATATCCGCCGCCCAGTGTTGTTTCTTCGATTTCGGCTCCGTTTCATCTCCGGCGGCGGGAGTGTACGTCGCCCCAGCGGTCGAAGCGGCGCGACACCAGCGACGTGCGTTGTTGACGTGAACTTCCGTCGGAAGTGACGGTGTTTCTGCACCTGTCACACTCCGGCGGCAGTTGTCGCTTCCGCGATGGCGCAGCGGCGTTTCTCTCGTTGTGTTGTACGTCTCGTCAAAATGTTATGTGACAACTGAAGAGCGCTGCTTATTGTCACTTTTTTCGTTCTTAATGGCTCTTGAGAGATCATGGCTTTACACTGACAGTTAAAATTTCGTTCTAAAAATGTTTTGCTCTCATACTCGAGAGAATTCTAGTAGTAAGAGGTAGGGGTCCACGAAGTGGTACAATGCGGGCTTGTCCGAGGCATCTACAGTAACCGCACAAAAGTGGTACTCACAACAAAATGAGAATGATTCTCTTAGTCAACGCATCAGGAAACTCCCCCGCCCCACCCCTTTTCTTGGTGATGTTCGGCGAAATTCGATTTCTGGGGCAGAGCTGGCCGAAAAAGGGAAATTGAAGGGAAATTCGGAATTGGAGGGAAAAACTTGGAAAGGGAAGCGTCCTTGGGTGCGGGTCATGATGAGGATCATGAGGCAAAAGTGGGTGGGCAATGTGTCCGCGATTAGTTGGATTAAGCCCTCGCTCCGCTCCGCCCTTTAGGACGTACTTGCACTAATTCCACACATTCCATGATGTCACCATACTTGCCTATGCAAACTCGAATTTAAATGGTGACGACTTTACGCCGAAGGGTGGGATGAGACCACCCTATTTTACCTCATCATGACCCACATCCAGCGTTCAGGCATCGTCCCATCTCAGAATCAATTTTTTTTTGACGTGAAAGAATCTCCAATAGCTGCTGATCACATTGGTATTTGTGATTCTGTGAGAAGTAGCCAGAAAAAAAACCCGTTCTCAAGCTAAAATTATTGAGGGACCTGTGGGCGGAGCCAATGCGAAATCACAGGGTTTTTACCTCATGTATTCCTTTACTCGTCACACATGTGGCGCAGTTTCTGTTCTGTTAGGGAGTAGATGAGTAACTTTCACGAGAATTGCGAGTTTCCCCGGAAGGTGTTCACTCGAGGGGGAATTATTCAGACAGTGTCTTGGCCTCGCTCCTTGGCTCCGCCCATAAGCTCCTCAATAATTAGAGCTCAAAAATGGGTTTTTTAGCAGTTTTGCACGGAATCACATATGCCACTGTGATCAGCAGCTCCTGCAGATTATTTTCACATAAAAATCTCAAAAACGGTTCCGAGGTGCTGCCTTCATGTTCGTATTGTTTGCGCATTTGCGCATCCGCACATTTCAATGATCACCTTCCTCGTTTTCGATCTTCCTTTGGGGTGGTGCTTGCCAGAAGGTCCAGGCTACTGAGTTTGGATGCATCATTGAGATTACCCATGGTAAAAGTGTTGATGTACTCAGATTTACCCTTATTTTCTAACACTTATTAATGTGTTTACCCTTATGAACTTATTGTTGTCTGTGCCTACATAGTTCATAACCATGCGCAGGAGATTACCCATCCTTCCATTAATGAATCCGGGTTCTGAAAAGCGGGCGTTTTCAAAACTGGCTGCATGTCGAGCGGTTTTTGAGCGAAAATTAACGTAATTTTGGTAACTTTTCATGCCAAATATGTAGCTCTACCAACGACTAGCCTTCTAGCCTTATGTGAACCTCAACGATGGTTTTTGATGGTTATGAGCTCATACACATCCATTTATATCTGTACAGTGTCGAAATATGTTGTTGTAACGTGTGACGTTAACCATAATTTACTGTTGTTCATTCAGACACTTCCACTTGCCATCCGTAAAATACTCGCAGCATTGAAGAGAGGAAATTCCGTCTGTTTTTTTTTCAGACTTCGGGGGTAGTTCTGACCTTTTAGATCCTCAAAGGGTAGATCTCTAGAGTTCCAATCCTTCAAAAGTGTATCTCATAGCTTTTCCCCTGACGACTCCTTCCATCCTTAACTCCTGCCGAGCTGAAATATTGCTCTTGGCCACTTCTTGCACTTTCGAGCCATTATAAATGCTGTCATTTGTCTCAGCTCAACGGCTGCCTCGATCGCTGTAACGCTTGTAAATTCGCCGGTCATTAATCGCCGGCTATCGGGTACAACACGACCACCGACAGAATCGAATGCATCTCCTAACCCGCTTTGTCTCCTACTTTCTCGAAAACATGCAGTACGCCTGAACTCGTCTAGTTAATTCGAAATGAATCTTAAAGAATTGGTCCTCCAAACAGTCGTAGTGAAAGTGAAGAAGTAAATGTAAGATTAACAATTTTTTAAAGTTCATTTCATGGAGTAATTTTGAGTTCATTCTTAAATTTCTCACCGCTCGTACGTATAACCTTCTTCATTACTTTCTAGTTGAGATAAGATTTCGTGCGTTTTAACTTCATCTCTTGATCTGTTGTTTTAATGATGTGTACATAGAGCAGTAGTATCAACGTAAATGAAATCAACCAGGTTTTCGTTCTTTTTGGCTCAGATTCTACAGAGAAGGGTACTTCACAAAGAAGAAAGTAATTTTCCCTCGAGTTAATGCATTAAAAATCTCCTGACAGATAAGGAACACAGCAGTTGTTTATTTATCTACTTATTTATTTATTTATTTATCCATACACCACAATACGGGGTGCGACGAATATATTTAAGACGATTTGCACAGACTGAAAGGTGTAGGGATCAAAAAGAGTAAAACTACGAAGAAGACAAAAAAGCTAAAACGGAATAACAAATCAGAACCAGAATCGTTTGTTTGAAGATCATCTTGAATTTTAAACGCACCATTTCACCTTTTTGTTACCAGTGTTTGAAGGATTTGGGAACGCATTCAATGTATATGTTGGTGTGGTTGGGATGTTTTGCTATCCAATAAGGGCTCTGATATTCACTCGTTTCATCGTAGAACATCTTTATCCGGTTGGTTCCAGGCTGTTAACGATCCACTATCGGCCCCATCGTCGAATCGCCTTGTCTGTTCCCAATGCATTGCATTCGCGCCAAGAAATGAGCACATTTACTGGTGACTTATGTCAGATAGCTTGGCCAGAAGAACTCGTGGATGAGACTCACACATTCGTTCGCGAAAGATTTTCCACTATAAGTTAAAAGGCCGCTAGACCGCTGAGGCACCAAACGTGTGCGTCTCGTTTGCGTCTAAGCTGCGTCAGAGCTGTGACTGGGACTATCCTTCACCGTACAGACGCTCGCGCGGAGTGTAAACTGCTGCTACTATGAAGAAATATGGGATCTAGGTCATAATTCCATCCGTTGATAGTTAGAACAAGCAACGAACGGAACAAACAAAATCTTCTACCTTGTTTGTGAGTTTGCTTTATGGGTCAGTACTGGTAAAGAGTCACGACTAGAACTCCGCTGTCTAGACAATGCGGTATAAGTAGCTTCATCAGGTCAACATGACTCATCCAATACTTCACTGCTTGATGAGACCAGGAGAATTTTTTCAAGTTGTGTAAAGTCTGAGACATTGAACCACTACCAGCCGATCACAATTTTATCCCAGTTCACTTGTGCTTCAAAAGTTTCGCATAGTTTTTACTTACGAAGTCAGCCATGGACGCGGAAGTTTCCCCAATAGAAACTTCTTCCGAATGTCATGACCATGCACTATGTCGAGCCCTCTATTATATTTATTTATTTACCAAGTCAAAAGGCGGACATTAACTTCGGCAACAAAAAATACAAGAAACTAATACAACATAGCGCATGCAAATAACTTCTAAAAACGATCTGACGAAAATCATTAAGAAACTAGAAATGGAAATGGCAGACTCACGACAATGAAACGTAATGAAGTTGGTCCACTTTTCCTAACGTATCAAAGATTCCTTGTAAAAGTGGGATAACGGAATTACACTTCAAATTTTCGAAAATCGGGGTTTCAAGGCCACAAGAACGCTGCCGTAAAATTACATTCGACGTTTGTTATATTCGAAAATCTATAACTATAATAATTACTGTCTTAGTTTGATGTATCCTGGTCAAAACTTTAGAGCTTTGATCAGAACCTTTGAGTTAAGAGTACACGAGAATATAGGGCTCCATAGTCGTACATACATACTGGATTAAAAAGAAAAATTCCAATTTCGTCGTTTTTCTCAGACCAGGTATAAGAGTCTTGTTTCTATTTATGGAGGGAGATAAGGTAGTGATTTAAATTGAGCACTCTTCTCCTCAACATTCCGCTATGAAAGCCATTCGCGCTTTCCCCGTACGAGCTGGAGCCAGAGCCAGAAACAAACTGTGAGATTTGTCAGAAATTTCATTTTACTAAATCTCGAGAATAATGCAAGCGTCGGAATATTCCTGTGATTATCTAAATGCCTGTTAGTAGCACAAGTCGGAGAAAATCCACAGCCAAAGTGCATGCTTTCTTCTTGTAATCACTTTGAATCTTTTTTTTTGCAATTTTTTTTAGTCATGTTGACGATCCTTTTTCTTCCCTAAGGTGAACAACCGCGCATCAAAACCATTACAGCCAAATGCGCACTAATATCTAGAATGGAAATACATTTTCCCTCTATTTGATAAAATGATGTTAGAGTTCGACTGAAATATTTCCAAAAGTATTGCATTTTGAGCTCTAAACGCAAGGAATGAGCGTAGTTCCATTGAAAAACATTTTCTTGAGGAGTAGAATAGGAGTACTATCCCCTATCATATTCTCGAGTACTGTCCTGATAGATCTTTCCATGTTTGAAATGCGAATTTTATATTTTCATCAGTTTCGTCGCCCAAAATTGGCAGCGTGCTAGATATGTGGCCGCCACTGTAATTCACCTAGTGCTGGTCTCTGGTCACAACGACTGTGTAAGCGTACGTCAAAAAGCTTATAATAGAATAGTGAACAGGCTGTGTAGACGTACATACTTACATGTACGGATACTTTGCGTCACATAATTACGTAAATGCCCATAAATGTTGGGCTTCCAAGAGACGCTGTTACCCTGAATTCTCTCACAATGATTGTTAGATTTTTCGCTCGAAACAAATTCATACGTTGGATGTCGATGTTCAACTTTTCCTTCTCCTTTTTTTTCTTGTCTTATTTTTCTTTTTTTCCGTAGTCGTATGACTATGGGAATAATCGTCACCCTTTCTCAGAAAAGTTTCCTATGTGCTCGTCACTTGTTGTTTCTCGAACAGATGTGGCGAAAACTTGAAAGAATTTCGCCAAATCTATGTCATGGAATGGTGAAGGTTCCTTCTCCTCAGTAAATTTCGATCTCTCTGGAGTATTTGTGTGAGGATCAATTATTTACTTCAAGTCATTTCAACGTCTTGTTTGTTCTTGGGCTATTTTTATGTCCATCGTATTAGTCACAAAGGCTGTAGGCTGTGGCGAATCACTGTGATCAGCTGAACTGACAACAATTCGTTTAACAGATCGAGTTGACTGGTTAGTCAATGAAGCGGAACACAAACACTGAGCACTTTTTTGTGTTGGCAGGCGTTCTATGCAGGAGAGACCGGTCAATTCATATGAAACTATTTTTCTTATGACACTTTAATAGCCCATACTCGATGTGAGGTTTCCATCCTGGCAGCAATTCCTTTATGCCTCCGTATTCAGAGATAAACGTTCAGAATTGGTCCATAATTCATCCTTCAAAAACTACATAGGGAGATGGAGCTGATCTCAACCTCAAAGACTTAAATCTGAGGTTATTCCTGCCGCGCGAGAACTGATCCCCAAGTCCATTCTCGAGGCACATATGCACATAAGTAATTTCCAGCAAAACTTCCAGCATTCACCCTTTTAATATCTTTCTAGTGTAAAATTGGCAATGGATCATAAAACCAATCATTTTTTTCTCAGTGCCTCACTTTCTTTTCCTAGAATGAATTGAACAATGACTTTACTGTGACAGAAGCCCCAGTGAAGATCTTCCGTTACTTTCTTTTTAAGCGTTTTATTTTTGTTCTTTGATGTGCACACCTTTGCAATGTATCAAGTAAATAAATAAATAAATAAATAAATAAATAAATAAGTGCAGTGTGGTCGTGGAGCTTTATTTGATGCTATCTTCGCCATCGAGAATGAGAACTTTTGCAATGGCTTTTCTTAAATTCTTTATTTGGTTAAAATGGATATGAATTAGCCATGTTACATATTTTCATATCAGCTCGTCTATTTTTGAGCTACTAGTATTTTAGTCCAAGTATGTACATTCAGAACTATTTCTGATCTGTTCTCCGGTACGGTATTCTTTTAATCTCAGCATGTTATACCAACATGATTTATAAATTTGTTAGCCGAGGCTACTTCCATAGACCAATTTGCCACTTTGTGGCTTTGATCGAGGCTAAGCAGCCTCCAATTGGTTAAACTTACCACTGACCTCCTCTTGTTCGCCTAACAAATTGCTAAATCATACTGGTATCTCTGATCATTCATCCAGAGCGGGCAGACATGGTAACCTCAGTCAATAGTCATCATTATCAATGCAGTCATTATTGTCGATGATTGAAATGAAAGCTTCAAAATTTATTAATGAATTTAGGTCAGGCTCCGCCTTTCAACCCTCTTCTGTCTTCTGACATTTCCAAATAATAAGCATCAGATATGGAGCCAACTCGGATTTATTCCGGTCGTCCCCCCAAAAAATAGGCCACATTTGTAGTACATAGTTTGTGTCCGCATCGGCTCATCCTAGCATTACTACTCTTTCATAGATGTTTGTTCCCTCCTCTATGATTCATTTGTTTTGTGTTTGTAAATGTTTTATTTGTTTTTATATTTCTGCACTAAACTTATGGAAATGGAAATGGAGGAATCATGAAGAGGTTTTGCTTTCACTATGCGAAGTAAGTCAGATTTCACGCCAATGGTCTAGTTCATGAGAGGAAGACGGTCTCTCTGCTATGGAAGGAGGGGGGGGGGGGGAGAAAGTTCCTCGCTAAGACTTGCTTCGCTTATCCAGAACTCTCAATAAATCGTGTAACTAGGTGTACCTCCGTTATTCGTGGAATAGTATCAGAAGCTCCTGAAAATTGGTCGTGATCCATATTTTCCTTATGGTGCTGGTTTTTTTGTTATTGTGTTAAAAGACTCGAATGGTAAAGTTTCCTCGAATAAATGAGAGAAGGGAGTGGGAGAATAAGGAGAGGAAAGAAAGGATCTTTCTGGAAGAAGCGACACAGATGGCTAGCGATTAGAAAGAGAGTTGTTATGGGACTGTACCCTTCGACATTCGCTGGAACTGGATATGTCAACGCAATATTTCTATTACTTTTCTAAACCGATTACGAAATCAGTAATCAGAAAGCAAAGCTTTTACTAACTTAGGCTATAGCTAGTAAACTCTACCAAAACATCAAAGACGTATTTTTAAACTGAAGTAGTTGAAAATGACTCCGAAATCTGCAATTCAAGGAACAGTGATAAAAATAAAAACTGAGCTGTCCCTTGATGTTTGTACACTTTACAAAGGAATTCCGTGAAAACGTTTCTCTTCACCATGGTTGCGCTTAACTCATGGTGGGATTATTGGAGTGAACGAGAGTATTTTGCTTTTTTTTATAAATGTGTGACACATACATGATTGCAAATAGAATTTCTCCTTGTTTCGTTCCCTCCGCTTACTTTGCTTTTTATCGCTGCCACAGTGGAATCGTACAAACTTAAGAGCAGCTTTTCTGTTTACCGAACTGGTCCTTATTCGAAGACTTGCCCGTCATCGCTGCGCCGCATTTAATTCCTTGTTTCCTTTCCACTCAGCCCTCGTCGTTGTACCTTTTGCTGTTTTCAGTTCTATTTTCCACTGCAATTCAGTCCTAATGACACATGGTTGTGAATTAACCCCATTTTCACCTTTAGATTTATGAATGGACGATAGCGAAACGTCTGTAACGGACTTGTCCGTTTCGCCGGAATCGGCTGCGGTAGCCGTTGGCGGTGGAGGAGTGGGAGGAGTGCAAATATGCCCAGCAATCATGCTCGGCAGCTCACAGGTAAGTGACCACATAATTGATGTTAAAGGCATATATAGGGGAAATTTTTTTAAGTTAAAAATTTTAAAAAAGTTCTGCGATTTTGGTATTTCTTAATTCTTCTTGACGAATTGATTGCAAATGTAAAGTAATTTATAAATAAACTTCGTATCAGTTGTTAAACAGGTGGTCGAGAGATAGGCTGTATTTATGGTTCATCGCGAGGCGACGGCGTCACGATAATGTGCGCAACAAAGCGAATACCTGCAGTATGGCAAAATCTGTGCAAAAATAACTGGTGGAAGAATGGAAACAACGGAGAATCTTGTCCACCATGTTGTTCTTGAGTGGTTCCTATGTGTGCGATAGCGACGAAGTATAAACACAACGGTAGAGCGGGGTCGAGTTGACCGGTGGAAGGTAACAAACAGCGATTTCACTGCGACAAAATCCGCAGCCTGATCATTTCAAGGTTTTCGATGGCGGTGACTTCGCTGATGGGCGTAGCAACACAAACATAATATCGTACAAAGTACATACTGCAATAGTATTATGCCCGTCACAAATGCGGAAATTGTGGTGCAAAATGTCGCTCAGCGGCGAAACTATGAACGGGACTTCGGATTGTCGCTCGCTGCACTTTGACTGTAGCACTGTGCGTCGCCAATGCTAGGGTCATCGATCCCGGCACCCCTGATTTTGGGCGAGGTATAGGTGGCGTCGCTGCTGCATGAGTCTCTTATCAGTAATCCATATGTATCAAACTCCGTGTCGTCTGAGCGACAACGGTGCAGGGTGCTATACTTTGCATGGAGTATAGCGATAGCCTCAGGAAAATACTCTTGACCATTTACACACTTATTTAGAATGAATAGTGAAAATACAGTAAAATAATAGCAATAACCTAGGCTCTGCCTGGAGCAGCCAAACATATCTACAGCCGTTTGGCTGCAAATGCTGCAGAAGTCGACGAAGGGATGCCGAGCCTAATTGTGAGCCTGGTTTCGAACGGAAATCAACTCTCAGAGAAGGTTTGCATTCTGATTTCAACACACTATTTTGCCTCATAAATCTTAAATGGTACGGCGATAATTACAGTACCTCTCCCGGTTTCAATCCGCCATCAGCGTCCTAATTTCTGGTGGAGGCCTGTGGTTGATCTCGTCCGGAGAGCACCATGATCCCTTAGCTAGGAGTGCAAGCAGTGCTCTGCGAGCAGTACTTCCACAGGTGAGGCTATTTTTGGGTATGGAGGTGATCGCTGGTGAAAAAGCGCATTTCATTCAGATAGAACGTGACGTCGAAGTTCTGCATGTGATTGTGAACTCGATGGCCGTCACAGCTCGTGAGGAAGGGCGCCTTATGGTGGATGCCTCCTTGAATACCCTGCTCATCCTGTCTAGGAACATAGAAGCCAATGAGGAATCCACGTTTAGGGCAAATGCCGTGGTCAGACTAGCTCATCCTCCTCCAGGTTCGTGAATTTAGTTGTCAGAGCGCAAGACGAGCTGTACTAGCAATATTTAGGCAGTTTTTGTTAGTACAACACAAGCAGTTATGGCCTTAGAAAAGGTTCTAACTTGTGGTTTGCTAGAAGGTAACCCATAAGCGCCGATTTTAGCTCTCCTAATCGGAGTCCCATCGGAAAACATCACTTCTGGAACGACTCCATCTGGAAATGCTCCTCCTATTCTGCTATCGCCGTCTAATGATAGGCGTCCACTGCCTGCCGTTGTTTTTGCTGGTTAGTATACAAATTGTTGACAAAAAAAAACATATAGCTGAATTCAATGGTCCGGACCCGGCGCAGGCACAGCACCACATTATGATCGAGAATGAGCGACAAAGTCGATGGAATGCGCGCATGCGCAGACAACTAGAGTGCTGCGACACGTGCGGTGCGGTGCGTGCGAGCGGGACCAAATCACTGAAGTTTCCTCTAGTAGTAGACGGAAAAAAACAAATACGCTAAAAGCGATAAGTTCATTTCGAGTCTGAAAGTCCAATCCAATGGGTCTTCCTCAATTCTAGGTGCGTCGTTAGCTTCCCTTCAAGAACTCCTTGTTTATGTTGAGAATGGTTTCCCGATCATTGTGTTACAGGTAAGTTTCTTTTTTCTTTCATAGACATTATTTTTCTACAAAATCTGATTTTCCAGGACAGCTGCGAACTGTGTGTTGTCTTGCACAGCGCCTACTTGCTCTACCGATCGCCACAATTCGACCATGCAAAGTTCGTGACGTGGCTCGAGGAGCAGCTGGATGCCGTCTCTATTGAAGATGTCGCTCAGGCGTCACAGACCATTGTGGGGATATTCGCGACCGCTTTCGGGGACACTCAGTTGATTGAGTTCCTGGACAGCGACGAGGTAGGCTTCATATGGTTTTTCCCATGCCTCAGACAAACAATTACTAAAATGAATACTTTAGATGCCATCCCTCGCCGCAAGGATTATCGAGCTGTGCTTCCAGTGTCATAGTGGATCCACGGAGGCTCGCGAGCTACTGCAGCTGTCTGCTCATATCAATGAGCCATCGATTCTCAACGAAGTTGACTTAGATGACTTGTTGGATGATGAGGTATGCATACATAGAGCAGATTGCAAAGCTTCGGTTCCCAGAAGAGACTATGCTCTTTCCAGCTGATGACAGCGATTCTGTGCGAAACTGTCGCCGTGGCGGATAGAGTCGCATTTTTAGCAGCAATACTAGAGAGGAGGCCGCAGATCACCGTAAACTCGGAGATGCTGTTGAAGATGGCGAGGAACTCTGACCAAGTGGGTTTTCTCTTCATCATCCAAGTAAAAAGTGATGAAAATTTTGATATGTTGTAAAGATTCAGATTTGGACACTGCAGTTGTTTGCAAATAAAATGATATTGGTCTGAAATTGTACTAGCCAAAAAAAGAGGATCAGTCATTTAATTCACCTGAACAGATCAAATTTATATTTGAGACCGAGCGGTGTACAGGAAAGTTCCGCTGGCCGAGGCTGGTGGATGCTAGCGCTTTAGCACCTGTTTGGACAGGCTAGAACAGGAACCAGGAAAATTGGTCGAGAAAAACATAGGTAATGTCAATGAATTGTGTGGATGCGCAGACAATCAGAGCGTCACATTGCTTGGGAGGTAGTGCATGTTGCGGGCTTTCGCCACTGAATTCTCTTGCGCTGGGTATATTCAAATTTTGTCATTGTAGGAACGATAAAAGGAGCAGTGAGGCGTTCACTCTTTTGGTATTTGAAATTCCAAATAGGTTACTAGATAACTGGTCAAAATCTATTGATCAGTCTTCATTTAGGACATAATAATAAGCATAGCCTAGTTCCAGCAATAAGCATAGTCCAGTTCCATCAAACAATCACGACAGCAATGCTATCAATAACACTTTTATTGATGCAAATAGTACAGTACTAGCTGGCAATTGTGGTCACAAGGTGTGGCTTCGTTGTCTCAAAAATTGATGTGGGAAAAACGTTCATAAAATAGAAATTTTTTGGCCGTTCCATTGTCGACCAGACAAAAATTTTGTTCTGTTTTACCGCCAGTCTTTCATTATTATCACTTTTCTGAACTTATTGGTAAAAATTCGAATTTTAGATTCCAGTTGATAGACTTATTTCCATGTTCTAGTCATTTGGGTCCACTTTTAACTGATACCCTAAGTTCCTATCCCTTCTCCTACCCCAATCCCAATAACATCTGCGACAGCCGCTCTACACTCGAATCCACCGTCATTCGCGAAAACCGTTTAAGGGCAATTTCTAGTGGGTGCGTGCGACTGACGCTCGTGGGTCTATATGATGAAGAATACGGCCCTGTCGCATAGCAGTCGCAGCTCAGACGCACGCGTTTACGGCTTCGCGACGGCCGCGCGTTCTCTTCGTTAATAATGTACATGCCGTGTCGACTGTCTTCATGGAAAATCCCTTGCAAATGGATGCGTGCGACTGATGCGCGACTGACGCACGCAGCTAGTATAAATTACCCTGACGCATGCAGCTAGTATAAATTACCCTTTACAGAACACCACGGGATATCATACACTGGGTATCAAATGTAGGACGTTGTGAGGAGGAATGAGTCGTTACCTTTCTTTTATGATTGGTCCATTTACGTGTCCTCTAAGAGGCTTAAATTCATACATAACAGCACCATATGTGAGCAAGTCAGACGTCGTAGCGATCTTATAGTAGAGATTTTGGGGAGTTTGAAAGGATCAATCATAGGATAGTGACAGTGTCCTCTTTTCATTCACCAACGCGTTTTGGATGTACCAAGTACCTTCTGAAAGTGCCCCTTTAAATCGAAAACGTCCAGATAACCCTATACTACTCTATACGAAGGCGTTTTTTTTCGAAAGTGTTACATCTTTGTCAGCCATTTTAGTTACAAAGGTTCTTATTGCGCATTCAATGCTTATCATTCGAATGACAGATGACGCACGAGAGATGCAACATGAATCCTGAGTGTTGTAATATTACTTATTTACAGTATCCTTTCCTATGTTTTTGATGTAGTGTGGATGCCATACCTTTTACAGCACTTCTTCACAACTGTAGTTCTTTGCCAATGCATGGGCTACTCATCGTTTCCAGATGAACTAGATGACAAATTCGTGAACGACCTGAATAAGTTACTGGTATGTGAAGGTCTTCCCAATGTGTTGGCTTCGAGATGTGTGAGATCAGCACGGTTCTAGAGACGGCTCTCCTTCGGGCTTGAGGAATTGATTCCGCCAACAGCACTGAGCTGTGACTTCATGCAAAATCGAGATCCAGCCGATGCAATTAGAGTTCTTGCAGTGAGTTTTACTCATTATTGGTATTGAGGTCGTGAAAGTGCGGAACCCCATAAGACGAAAAACAGAAAGCAGAAGGGTAGAAATAAACGTAAAATGGTAGATATGGAGCAGAAAACGAAAGATATTGCGCATCCTTGGATCTCCAGCAAAAAAATTCTTTTGCGAAGTAAATTTTTTAAGATAACCTTGGGAAACCATGTACGCGCAGCTTTTTCAAGTGTTCTTGAAATCCAAAAGGGTGCGGACAACCAATTTTCTAACGAGAAGCTAGAGTTATTCCCATGTCGTTATCATTTAAATTGAAATCTCTGCACTCTTGCTTCCACTTTCCAATATCAGTCGTTTTCCGGCCTGGATCACAGGTTACGTACGACACAAAGAGAAGGCCGAAATTGTCTATAAGGCGGATGACGGAAAAATTTCTCACATTCCTGACCAAGATCTTAACGATAGCTACGGAGCCCATCCATATTTTTTGCGTAACGGAATACCGCATCTGGGATCTGCCGTGCCGCGTCGCACCATCTTTGCGGTGCGACAGACCAGCTAGGCGCTGTGGTTGTCGGACGTTGTCGGTGTTGGTGTTTTTCTTATGTTTGTTGCTACATAACCCGAGCATTTCGGAATGAGAAGAGAGACAAAAAGAAAATCGCTGAAAAACTCAGGCAAAACACCAATACTGACAACGCCCCTGCTGCGCCGCGTAGGTGGTGCAGCGTGGCTGACCAGAAATAATGCAAAAGTGATTGTCCGGAGCGTAGCTAATGTAAGATTTGCAACATATAAAGTTCAAGAGCAGTAGGTTAGCGAGATGTAAATGCTTTCAGATTTGGTGCCTTCTCCTGCATCGACCCGCTATTGTGCGATGTCTTTGTGCGTTCTCCGATCAACCGGTCGCCTTTGCATTGGTTTTGTCAAGATTGGCCAAATCGCTAGCTCGAGAGGTATGTTCCTATTTTATAAGCTACTCTAGTATCCTTTCAAGACACCTTTCCTGCAGAGAGTGAGGTGGAAATATAAACGCATCACTTATAGTAATTTCAAACGTCTTCATTTTGCAGTCCCATGACTGGTTCTTCTACGAGGAGTCACTGTTGAAACTGTCCGACTCGCTCTCAAACTCTGCAGTATCCCTCGTCGACAAAGTTCATCAAACCTCACCGAACAAGGCGTACCAACTGCTCTGCCAGCCTTTGGAAGGATTTCATGGCGCCACATTGTCGCAACTTGCATTCCAGGTTTGAATGCCTCTTGGGATGTCCGGCTACAGTGGAACTTATTGAAAAATTATTTACAGTTCAACATTCGTGGTCTCATAGCACATGAATCTTGTCAGCGATGGGTACATCGTCTGCTGTATGGGCAACTGCAAACCTGTTCATCGTCTATACTGCCGAGATGGATGAAGACCCTTATCGCTGGTGGGTTCTGCTCATTCATCTCACGATTCCTCTCTACACAGGGGGTGTCGTGTTTGAGGTTTAATTACCAACAATGGCAATAATGTCTGTTCGAGTACAACTGTAAGTATTGATACGAAGTTAGACGTTTGACTGACGAATTTTCGAGTCTTTTACGCTGCAAGCGACGTGGTTTTTTCCATGGCTACGCCAAAAAAGTGACATGAAAACTTAAATACTTAAAGGGCAAGACTACAGCAAAGTGCACTTCAATGCAAATATTCATGTGAGAACAGTTTTGATAGAATTTATTGTTTATGCATTTGAAAAACAATGTTCATATCAACTGTGAAAATGGGATGACAATCAAATGGCAGTGGGTGGAACGGATATGAATTTTGTCCTACAACGCAGCAATAGACAGTAGGTATGCCAGCGATATAGCGTTGTTTGGAAGCGCGGACTCCGCAAACGCACTAACGTAGTGCTAAAATCGGTCGATGGGACCTTGAAGCGTGGGACCTTTCCAGGAATTTCTTTATTGTTTTCGTCCACGACAGGGGGGGGGGGGAGATGGCGAATTCAATGAAAGCCTGAGCATGAATTTCTGACAGGACCTTGCCTTTAAAGGCAGCGCTAATGAAAATTTTCACTTCGGATGTAAGACGTTTCCCGTGTATTCGGCTGCTACGAAATTATAACAGTAAGTAGAACCCAAGGAATTGCCACCAACCTGTAGAGATGTTCACGTGGGAGTTGTGGGTTTTTGGTGTCCGCCTGTCCCAGCTTACGCAAACTCGGACGGTTGCATGCGAGCCTGACGTTTGCGTGGCGGAAACCACAGCGCAATCAAGAGCGTCGAAAGCAGCAACTTGTTTCTGCGGATTTCCGGCCCGCTCCACGCTTTTTCACCATCAGATATGAGTTCTGCGTCCCAGGAAACCCAGAATTATGTGGAATCCTCGACACAAAGACTTTCGAGGGTGCTGATTTTTGGAAATTCCAGGCTTCCGACCGCCACGGCTAAAACTCGGATCAGATCGAAATTTTTTATGAATTGACTTTGTTCCGATTTCAACAAACTTTTGCGTACTAATCTATTCCCTAAAAATACTCTTTTTAGGAAAAGGCCGAATGAGATTAGGAATAAAATTATTTAATCACTGTTTCTGACTGACTATTGCATGTACATGCCCAATAAATAAATAAATAAATAAATAGTTTACGAAATTAATAAAACTTTGTGGTTGTTTGTTCTTGCCTTAACTTTTTCGAATATTTTTCGCTAATCACTTAATATTATGGTTGAAATTTTCATTACTACTGTTTTCCCTGCGAATCCCCAAAGTGGCGGGGACCCCACTTTTTCCACGCTGTCACTCTCTCCCCATGATGCCCTATCCGGAATGATTATCCAATCAGAACCATGCACCTACCATGCACTTGCGGTAACGAAACGCCAGCTAACGCAGGCTCGGTCATTTGCACAATGGCGCGCGTGATATCCGCGTGAAGAGATCCACAACGGTGAAGCGGGTGGATAACAACACCGGATTTGGATAATTGCTCGGAGGGTGCCGAACGCCTAGAAAATATTGAAGTTAGCACGTTGTAAGAGCAATTTTAGCGATCACTTCACAAAAAAAATTACCGAATTGTAGCATGATCAAAACCCTATGAAGAAAGCAAATCTCATTTTTAGCAATGTTTATTCTTCCTATCCGATGGTGGATTTGCGTGCGAAGCAACCTGGCCATCCACTCTGCTCCCGACAAGAAGTCACCTACCGCTGCTCTTCTTGACATGGGTCGACAGCCGAAACGGGTTCGAGCTGTCTCAACGTACAGGTATTTTCTTCAGGATATTCCTCAAGTACATGCAAACAAAATTGTTAATGTCATGGAAAGGTTTTATGCTAAAAAATGTAAAATTTGTATAGAAATGTTACCTATTTGCCCATTTAGTTCCCTTACCATATAAATAACTGAACTAATCTAGTGTGATCTCCGGTCGAAGCGATGTGCTGAGTGCGGTCGCTGGCGGGCATTCGATTCCTCAGCTGGCTCTAACGGAGTCAGCAACACCTCAATCCATGGTATTCCCGTTGAACATCGAAGATGTGGATGGAGAAGATGCTGTCTTCGCCAAGAAGGTGGGCTCATATATCACTTTTATCATGATTTGCTGAAAATGCTGTATATAACAAATGAATAATAACAAACAAATAAGTACGCCAATCAACAAATAAATAAATAAAATATAATATTCAGCCTCGAATAAGCCGTCGAACGCCTCCATCGCTTTGTCTCTTCTACTCAACACCAATTGTAAAATACTGGCTCTCGCTGCTATTTCGACTTCTTCACATTGGCTTGCTTGCATATTCGGTAACACATGAAAGCTACTGGCAGTGCGTTTGGCTCCCAAATAAGGTTATTTCTTGTTTTTAAGATATTACTACCTGGTTGCGGCAACTTAACGGTAGATGCGGTGGTATGGATGTGGACGTTCATCGCATGGATCGAAGCCGTATGGGTTCTCAACATGAGAAATCATACCACGCCTCTATCGCTGATGCCGTGGAGGGTACGATTCCAAAAAATTATTGGACTATTGTGTTATTTTATTTGAGTTGAGACGCTCTGAGTATACGGCAGAAATAAGACAGTATCTACAAATCGGTAAAATCGAGCAAGTAACTGAGAAACGATCCCACAACTAACCACTTCGAAATCGGCCAAGAGTAACTTCACCAACAACGAACCAGCTGCTTCCAATACTGAGGCACGGAAGAATTGGTAATCTCATACCCATGGGTATGATTAGATGGATGTAGACAATATAGTGTTTGGGTAAACATGCTGATGAGTACAAAGAAATGGTAAATTCGTTAGCATATTAACCATGGGTAGTCTCAGTGATGCTGCATCCGGGCCCCGTGCTATTCTTCGGGTTTTGGTAACGCCTCGTTGAGATTCTAAGTATAGTGTTATAGATTTAGCATGGTAATATGTATACGAGATTGGCTACAAGTACTCATCGGTAATAATCAATTAGCTTCGTTGAAAAAAAAAGAAGTGGAAAAAATTTATTCAGTTTACTATCCACATAAGAACCACAAGTGAAAATAAAAATCCAAGGAATTATGTCTTCCCTGGTGCTCTTTGAGTGACAGGAGTGGGCAAAAGAATCACAAGAAATCGAACTCACTGGGGAAAACAGTCAAAGTTTTAAAGGCAAAAGTCATACAACTATCATCAGAGCCGGCTTAAAGGCAGTGTCTCACCTCATGGGCCGCGTTCGAGATTCCCATGTCAATCAAACGTATGTGATCCGCTGAGCACAAAGATGTACTTTAAGTTTCAGAAAACATCGAAAACCCCATAAGTTACGGGTTTCTTTGGTGGACGAGAGGATTCATTCCGCAGCCACAGCTTGCTGAGGGTGCGGCATGATTTTCCAACACGGGAATGTTTGTTTATTTGATGATAGCTACTGCTGAGAAGTTCATTCTAATGGGCAAGCTTAAAGGCAGTGTCTCACCTCAGGGACAAAGTTTGTCAGTCGAAAGAATGCGAGCCGCTGAGCACAACGATGTACTTTGTTTTTCCTAGAAACGTCGAAAACCCCATAAGTTACGGGTTTCTTTGGCCGAGAATTTCGAAATTCTCGGCCAGTGGACGAGAGAGTTCATTCCGCAGTAAGAGCTTGCTGAGGGTGCGGCATGGTTTTTCAACACGGAAACGTTTGTTTGTTTGATAATAGCTGCTGCTGAGAAGTTCATTTTAAGGTGCAATCTCAGCTTCTCAGCTCCGCCTTTGCTAGCTACGTAGCAAGAAAACTCGTCCGCTCCTGTATCCAATTTTGGCTTAAAAGTAGGGGTTTTTGAAGGTGTTTTCGTACATCAAGCACATCATTGGAATCAGCGCTCCGAGCTGGACCTGAATCTGTGAATATCTCGGCACCCAACATGAGTTGAGACACTGCCTTTAACTTCTCAGCTTCGCTTTCTCTACATTCGTAGCGAGGAAACTCGTCCGCTCCAATGTCACTTTTGGCCTTCAAAATGGGGGTTTTCAAATAACAAGTACATTATTGGAATCAGCGTGTCGAGTAGGACCAGATTCTGTTGATATCTCGGTACCCATCATGAGGTGAGACACTGCCTTTAAGCTACATTTATAGTGCATTGGAGTCCAATCCGGTCGGATAAGAAATGATACGTATCGATCCTTATCCGTCTCTATCCGGCGAGGTCTATACGTATCTTTTCTTATCCGACCGGGTCGGACTCCGATGCACTATAAATGTAGCTATAAACCGTTGCGGTTACCCAGGTTGAACATGCTAACGCCTTACGTCGCGCATTGATAAACGTGTTAGTGAGGTTAGGTAAAGGGTAAATTTTAGTACGTTTATCCAATTACCATTAGTAATTTCAATGATAGATTCGAGCTCAGCAGTTGATAACCAAGCCCAGGATGCATCACTGGAAGGATATTAACTGGGTGTAGGCAAAGCCACTTATGGGGTGGACATGTAGATGGGCGCTAGGTAAATGTTGAATTTCGGTACGTTATAACACGTACCATGGGTAATCTTAGAGATACATCTGGATCCTATAGTCGAGAACAAGGTGTTGAAGCATGGGCATGTGAACCTTGGCTCCTATGATTTGTCCTTACTTTTTCTTGCAGGTGTTCGACTGTGTTGTAACATTATTATTCCTTGTTGCCATGCTTCTCTTCAAGTTTGTTGGTGATAGTCCGATTTCCGACTTTTTCGTGAGTTTTTACTTTAGACGATTTAGTGCTTCCATAGCACTGATCTTTGTTGATTCGATGTAACACTTTAAAAAATCTAAAAAAAAGAAATTGTATGTATCGATGCAATTGGATACTTTACTGGCGTCAAGTTGACTGATATGTGGTAAAATTTTTACTGATCAGCCCATTTTCAGCTGCTCTCAACCGTCTACCCCATTCGAGTACTTTCTGCGTTTTTTCTGCTCTATTGGTGTTATGCGACAATTTTCTTCTACATTCCGTTATCTGAGTTGTTTGGTCCTATAGTGGTCAGAGTAAAACTGATGATTCTCAGGGATTTCACAAATTTCCTTATTCTCGTCGCTCTGGTTATGTCTAGGTAAGTTTTCCTTGATGGAAATGACCTGAACATACATAGTGGGTTTCTCGAGTAACATTATAATTTTTCAGTAGTGCTGCAGCGATTCACGCAGTGCTTTACCCAGATCGGGACATCTCTTTATCAGTTGCGAGATCTTCTCTGTCCTGGGTTTGGCTTTCGTTGTTTACTACTGACGTCTCCAGTAGGTCTTAATACAGTTCCCTTGACGGCTTGCTCATTTTTGTGGAAACTTGTGCAGAATGCAATAGGTTCCACAGGTTTCTGTGAAATTACAATCGGTCTGCATCACTTTTAGGCTTACGAGAGTCAGATGTTTGCAAAAAGTCGTTTGTGGGCTCTCCTACATCCTACTGTAACCTTGTCGGCGAGTACGGTAACACGTCCTGTCCATCCCAGTCAGTTGCTGGATATCTCGTTGTTCTCGAGTACTTCGTGTTGCTTAAGGTTTGTTTTCGAAAAAGAGAAGAAAAAAGTTAGAATAGAAGCTGGGATTCATCTTCGCTAGCACAACAGCATAGATGTGAGGGTGGCCTTGCTGAAGCACTTGTTTCCAGCTGATTCTCTGGCCAGTGCTTTTCGCGTTCTTCGCTAAAACGGCAAAGTCTGTGGACGATGAGGCGGACAAGATATGGAAATTTCAAATGTACTCTCTCGTCACTGAATTTAGGTGAGTTTGTAAACCACATCATAGGTCCAGTTACCCTGGGAAATATGTGCAGCTTGGCTGAAGAGCATTGGCGCACAGAAGAAAACACCGCGCATTTTCTCAAAAATATGCATTACCTGACGAGATTCTCACTCTAGTAAAACAAGGATATGGAGAGAAATAACAAAACAAGTATTATCCCAAATCCACATTGAAGCATAGTGAAATGAGAAGTGTTGGGAACAAAAAGCTAAAAGCTCAGCGGATATAACGATCACATATGTACATACAGACGTCAGCCCTAATTTCATTGATTGCTCCAACATCCACCCTATTCAGCACGTTTTCTCATCCAAAAATACTAGCTTAACTAGCTTTAACAATGTTTTCTACTCCTTGAAAAGCTCCTGGACAGCTTGAATTGGAAATTTCAAGCGGAATACAGTTCCATACGTCTTCCTTCCATCTGCGGAGAATCATGAACCATTCCACATTCGACATTATTTTCCACCGCACCATCTGTAAACAACCGTACTAGTTACCAGCAATTTTTCATAAGTATAAGTTTGTTACGCTTGCTGAAGGCAAACGTTTAAAACATCAGTATGGATAAGTAAAAAGCAAGAAAAAGAGAACAGTACACAAAGCAGCAAAATATGAGTACAGCCATAGAATTCCTAGAAAATGAAACCATTTTTCTTGTCCTATGTTGCTACTCGCTTTGTACTAGTTATTGTTTTCCCGTTTCAACCCCTGATTCTCCCTCAGCCGCATTGTCATGTGAGCTAGCTAAGTAGGTGGACCTACTAAGTTGTTATTCGGAGTCGTTTATACTTTCGCGGTTTGCAGTGTTGGCTGCTCACTACCCTTCAACGCCAAGTAACCCACTCCCTCCCATCTTACCTCCTCCCCCCCCAGTTATTACATTTCTCAGAGTTTTGGTTCTTGACAAGAACTCCAATCTTTTTTTTCATTTTAATCGATAATAAACATTACATTTGCAGCCAATCAAGTGATGGGTAAATGATAAATGTAGGGCTTCTGATCACCTAGAAATTGGTTGAGTAATAGATTCTCCTATAGCATATCATGGCAAACGTCTATTGAAATGCACAGTACTATGAACATTAGTAATAATAGAAAAGCTTTACAAAAGTTTATTTGCGAAGGATGAACGTCGAAGAACGCTCCGTCCTTTTTAGCAACCCTATCGTTAAGGATGAGCAGTTTACGAGTACCTGTGCACAGTCAGGTACCATGCTAGGAAGCTAAATCAAAACATTCTTCCAGTCTGCGACCTCCTCTTCCACCTCCGCTCACACCTCTGTTCTTCTTCTGTATGGCCTGTTGTCGTGCTGGTGGTCAATTAGGAGGGATGATGTCCAGTTATCCTGACCATCCTGACGTAGACCACCGGGATCGGTGAGAAAAATGTTCCTAGAATTTTTCAACCACGAACTACTGTTGTTTGTATGGAATTGCAGACCGATGTGTTCATAAACTAGAAATTTTAGAAGTCGCTGTACAGTACGCTTCGGCTCGGTCTACCGTAACCCATCCGTACCGGCTAAGAAAAATGAGTTTGTGAATTCTTTCTGGCGACAACTGATGATTGATCGCTGGAAGGAGGAGACACGGCCAAAGCACGACATCTCCGGAAAGGCGGAAGTGAAGAAGGTACAAAATCAATTGAGGATGCTCTCGCTGCACAACACGTATTCCGCCGGTGGGCGCAGAAACAGACTCGAGGTAGGTTTAGAAAGTCTAAATTGATTTTGTGGATAGCGACAACTCATTGTGAAGCGCTTATCTATGATTATCCACTTTTCTGTAACAAGCAAACAATTTGTTTTCTTTCAGATGAATCTCGTAAGGTATGCTGACACAGATATCAAAAGACTGGCAGTTCCTCCTGCTGACCGACCGTGGCAAGTAAGGATTTAGTAACCATCTCTGTCGCGGAACAAATTTGCTAAAATTCCGAGAAAGAATGTCGTTGAACTTGTAGATCCTACTTCCTCGATATTCACCACCGTTCTACTGTCGACCAGCAGAGGAATTCCCGGCTGACACTGCAAAGCACGTGGAAGTGGCAACAGAACAGGTGAGAACTAATCACCGCTGAAGTACCAGATGCGTGTATTCGATCGTGCGTCAAGCGCACACACTTATTTACTGGGAAGTTTCCATAATAACGATCAATGCAACATGTACAGGACAGTGGCGGACGCAGGGGAGGGGGGGGGGGGGTTGAAATTACTTTACAATACAAATAAAAGAACTTATGTTAGCCTATTTTCAATTGTTTATTCTTCTTATTATTTTTAATGTAATTTTTTATCAATTATTTATTATTATAATTAATATTTTTATTAATTTTACTAGCTGCCGTACCCGGCTTCGCTCGGGTGTTTTATTACTTTGGCTACATCATACTGCTGAGGCTAATTACTATCATCGATTAAAACATTAAAATCTCCATAATTTTGGTGATCAGCATGTTAGCGAAGCCCAGGTGACGTTTCCCATCGACTTGTGGGCGAAAAGTTAGCAAAGCTATTTCGGTGACATTGAATCGACGTATTCGTACGAAGTGGTTGTCATATTCATACTCAGCATATCGAGGAACCCCAGGAGAGATGTCTTCACCACTCCATCGGGCGGAAGAGCCAAAAATCAATAAAATCGAAAAACCATTATTTCATGCAAAATGTTCGTCATATTCCTTTTCAGCGCATTGAGAAACCTAAGAAGACATGCCTTTGTCCGTCCCCGAGCGAAAATGGGGAAAAATCGATTAAATCAATAAATCAATATTTCGTGCAAAATGGTTGTCATTGTTATTCAGCGTATTGAGGTACCCCAGTAGACATGTCTTTACCACCCCATGATCAGGAATAGCGAAAAATCAATAAAATCAATAAATCGATAAATTGGCGCGAAATGGTTGTCATATTCGTGTTCAGCGCATTGAGTTACCCCAGTAGGCATGTTCTCGCTAGTCCCTGGTCAAGAAGAGCGAAAAGTCAATAAAATCGATATAATCGACAGATCAATCAATAATCCCAGGTGCAAAGTAGCCTATAACCTCCGCCGGCACCCAAAGAACTTACATGCAAAATTTGGTCCCGATCGGTTCATACTCCGCGATTTCTATTCGGAACACACAAACACACACACAAACAAACTTTCACTTTTATATATACAGATTTCCCGTCTGGGTCCCCAAAACGGCGGAGACCCCACTTTTTTCCCCACGCCCCCCCCCCCTCCCGCCCACTTTCTGCGTCCGCCACTGGTACACTGGTACAGGATGGTATTGCGAAATAATAATTTTTCTCTCTTTTATATCTTTTGACCCGATATTTTTGCCCAGAATTTCCTGGTTCGTCTTCCCAGTAAGAACATTTTCATCATTGAAGTTTTTGGAAGCATATGTAGCAGGGATGAGCGGATTGTCCGTATCCGGTTATCCGTTTTACCGTTATCCGTAGGTTTTGGTCTGTCCGTTATCCGCACCGTTATCCGGGCCTTTGATGCCGGATAACGGTGCGGATAAGGCCAACAATAGTAGATTCATTCCGCACGCGAGAGCTTCCATTTCAAAAAAAATCCGTCGTATCACATGGTCTAGCGCATTTTTCCTCGTATGTGATTTTGAGTCTGGAAGAGATGTAGGAGAAGGTAATATAGACTTGTACTCGTCTAGAAAGGCTCTTGCTCAGGTTTACTGGGTATTCCGACAATCGAGGCAATAACCTCGAAACCATTGTTTGCCTGTAAGATTATCAACAACGCTGACTAATGTTGTCATCTCTGACAAAGTTGAAATTGATGACCCTCACAAATTACATATGAGTAATGCCCTCTTGCTCGCGAAGTTCAGTTCGACTATTCAACCCTACTGTACCCTTCCGGATCTATTTACACATAGTGTTTAGGAGTGAATATGACCATAATATTCAGTCAGTACTAGAAGGTTTACCAGAACCCCATAAAAGATATATGGAGCAAAGGATCAGCCTATGTGATGCCCCCCCCCCCCCAAAAAAAAAACATCTTTGTCGTGTTGTCTTTAATTGGTCTAAAGAAGAAACCGTGGGGTGTGTATCATCGTGAGGGGAAATGAGGCGTTAAAAAGCTACTGTGATTGGTGTATTCGATCAATGTGCCAATCACGGTGGCCTGGTAACGCCCCCTTTTCCCTCACGATGATATTCACCCGAAACCGTGGAAGGACCAGAGTTCTTTATGGGGATCTTTATATTGAAGACGCCCTGGTCACGCATCATCATATGTAACTAGTGTGCCAATCGAGTTATCGAATATCCAAATATCGCTGTTGTTTTCGTGAAACCTAGATACTAAATTTGTTTCTTCTTATATTTACGCCATGCACAGCGATTAATGAGAAGAGCTGTGCTTGTGCTAATTTTCATCCACAATATTCAGGTCGTATATCCCTTTTATAATTCTTCATACATATTAGATATTAGTAGATATTGGTATCAATAATATCTTAATATTATTCTTAGTATTAGTAGAAGGCAGTGGCGGACGCAGAAAGTGGGTGGGAGGGGGGGCGTGGGAAGAAAAGTGGGGTCTCCGCCGTTTTGGGGACCCAGACGGAAAATAAAATTAATAATAATATTAATTATAATAATAAACAATAAATAAAAAATATATTAAAAATAATAACAAAAATAAACAATTAAAAATAAACTAACACAAGATTTTTATTTGTATTGTAAAGTAATTTCCAAAATTTGGCGACCCATTCTCGGGGGGGGGCGCGCCCCCGCCCCCCCCCCTGCGTCCGCCACTGGTAGAAGGTGGTGCTTTGTAGTATCTTAACACTTATCCGTTATCCGGTATCCGTTATCCGGTCATTTTTGGCCTATCCGTTATCCGCACCGTTATCCGGGTCGTGAAAAATCTCGTATCCGCTCATCCCTGATATGTAGGTCAGTGCTGAAAGTGACATAATGAGATTGGACTAAAATTCCTTCAAAAAAGAACTGCCCCATCTACAACTTCAAGAAATAGAATAGAATGTATTCGGGAAAGAACAGATGCTCGTACATTTCATCCTTCGAAACCTAGTGGACTCTGGCTATTTTCTTATCAGGAGGAAATGTTTTCTACCTCAGCATTTGCTGACTATTCAGATTTGACCGTTCATTTTATTTTTCTTTTATTTTATTCAAGAGGGCGTAAACAAAACGTTCATGCGTCAAACACATTCTCAACAGCTTCAGTAATACCTTCAACATGTAGCAGTTTCCCAACTACATACATAGGTATGGGTTGTAATAACACAAAACTATAATAACGAAAACAACTGTCGGAGTCAGGAAGTCAGTGAGCAAGCTAATTTCTTGAAAGAGTGAAGGAACTTGCGCATAACAAAAAAAATCGACCGTTGCAGGAATTATTTTCCACTGAAACGTAAGCGAAATATGGAGTTCCATCTGTAAACGGGACGTGATCAACAATAAGCTTGGCAAATAAAATTAGTTATGGAAATAAACAATAAAGATGCATTCGAGAACTGTTTCCCATTACTATGAAAGTAGCACTGAATGAAGAACAGTCAGTTCGAAAACTGTGCCAAATCTCGAATCGAATTGTAGTTTTCCAGAATGTCTCGGAACTGAGAAGGATTTGGCGTACCCGTCAAGCGATGGATTCCTGTAAGGGGTGGATGCTTTCTGCAGCCGGTTACCCTCTGAATCCGCATGGAAGGCGAGGTAAGTGAAGTCCACTTGGGTATTTCGCACTCTCAGGTATTTTCTACCACTCTCTTTGAAATCAGGCATTGCTGGGCGTGGTTGCCATCCTCGATTTGGAGCAAACAAGAGATGCTACTACATTATTCTAATTGGTACCAGCAGAGCAGATTGCAAGGTTGGTACTTAAACTTTTGGTTGAGGCTATTTAAGTGTGATTACTGCTGCTTGGAATTCTGAATGAATGTGTCTTTGAATATTCCTGAATCTTACAGCTCTTGCTCGATGCTCAACATAATCTGCCCAACGAACCCCATCCTGAAAGCGGTTCCAAGGACGAACATCTGGCGTCTTTGTTGAGAACGATCGGCTTGCCGGAATCAGATGCGCAGGTCTGTTTTCGCAAGTTATTTTGATTGCTCCTTGCAAATAATGGGTACTAAAGAACTGAATTTGGAAGCTGTATCAAAGCTTTTCGAGTTATAGGTATTCTCTATGCGACGCCTGGATTCTTCCATAGTTGATTCCTCGGAATTGGTGCCGACAACCGACACTAGCCCCGCCCATATCGCACGACTTGCGATAGAACACGACATTGACACTGATCATGCTTGGACCGAACATGATCTGTGGGCAATTTCGTTAAGGTGAGTGTTGCAATACATTGGGTTTCAATGTTTTTCAACTCGTAATTTTACACCGAAATGAGAATGAAGGAGTATAGAGACATATACAGTCACTTATTTTGCACCACATAATACCGGCTATCTGGTCTGCCGCGCCGCACCATCTACACCGCGTTGCAGACCAGCTGTGTTTGTCGAGCGCTGACGGTTTTGCTCATGTTTGATGTTACGCTGACCCAGAAGTACTTCGAAACGAAAAAAGACGCAAAATATGGTGGAAAATCTATTAAACAAAACACCAATACCGATAAGGCCCCTGCCGCGACACATAGGTGCGGCGCGACAGATCAGATGGGCGACATTCTGTTACCCAATAATTTCTGACTGCAACTGTCAATGGAGCAGCCCGAGCAATTTTTTAAAAATAAGGTTGAGTTTTGCAGAAATCGACGTGTTCTGCACAGCATAATAGGCTATTTCTGGCACCCTCTCAGCTCACGCACCTCTCTGCCTGCCACGCACGAGGAAATGCTCAACAAAACACTACGAGTATATGGAATTACTTAGATGTACGGTAATCCTGCCTAGTCCTCTCATGGGAAGAAATTTAGCGTGCTTTTTAATGAATGATCTATACTCGATGGTGCTTACTCAAGATTCGCTTCTCTTCTCATTCCATGTCTTCATTATTTTGCATGTCATTCCGTGGAACCCAACATACCCTCGCTTTTCGTCCTACCTTCATTTTGTTGCTGTCTTAATATGTTACATACACTGGTGATATATATTACATTTACAAATAAATAGGTTTTTTTCAACCGCTCAGTGGATATGTTTGCAGTCTGGTGGCTTAGAGGGTGCGTCTGGGACTTAGCAATTGTGACTGCCGCACGGTATCGGCCGGCTGATCAGATAGAAAGATCCCGCAAGACGCGCCTAGTGGTATACGTATTTTACTCTGTGACAGTAAGAAATGGTAGTTTCCTAGTATCGTTGAAAATTTAGACTTCTGTGAGCGATTCTCTTGTGAAGTGTGGTTTCTACAAATTTGCATATCGAGAAAGCTAATTTGCTTTCCTCTTCGAAGCGATGTGGATGAGAGCTACTGCATCGTGATAGCCATAGAGTTCCTTTGCCATCACACCGATATCGCACCATAAATTCTCTCCAATCAGCTCCAGGAGGCGCGCGTGATTCACTCCATCTCATCGGCCGGATCGTGGCCTGCATTAAGTCCAGACCGCCGTCTCTTAATTTGCAGAACCAAATCTTCGCCGTACGCTAAGAGGTAGAGCAGAGATCCATCGTACACCGTATGTTTTTTGGAGCGTCGCTTTCACTGATGTGTTTGCTGAGCTCCAAAGCCTGAACAGCAGAACATGCTTCTAATCAATGACGATTTTTTTCGATCATAATCGCAACGGAATGCTAGGACAAAATAGGTATGGATAGGCCTAAACGTCCTTCATATATGTTCTAGATAGAAAGTTCCGGGGCAATCCTGAAAATTCTGGCAATACATGAAAATGAGTGGCGGGAGGCTTTCGCGACAACCAAATATTTATGCACACTATGTGTTCAGGGCGCGTGTGGCGCAGTGGTAAGAGGCTCGCTGCGCACGCACACGATCGATGATTCGATCCCGCCCGAGGCCAACCAAGCCTTCCATCCCTCCGGGGTCGGTAAATTGGTACCAGAGGAGTCTGGGAGGATGAAGCACTGACTTGGTACATCGGGTGCCCCCCGCAAGTCATTGTACAGGGCACATACGCATTCAACGCCTCTACGATGCTCAGATGAAGACGAATCAATCCCTTCACGACGAATGCGTGGCGCATCCCTCGTGAAGGGATTGATTAACGCCGACCACTTTATCCTTTATCTGTGTTCAAAGCACGATAAAAAAATGTTCATAAATACATCATATCTGGATTCTCAGCGGAATTCAAGATCCGTATTCAAACGAATATACTTCTCAAAGATGCGGATTTCCGATTCTCCTGAAAAGAAAAAAATTAGGGCCAGCGCAAAGCATCATCAATGATTTGAGTATTCTCTCCTGTAAAAAAGTGTTGGGAAATTGGTTCTAGTTCTTGTACTGTCGCTATACCACAAGAAGTTTTTTCTGTGATTGTTGAGAAATATTGTGGTTAGGCATGGCAAGTTTTAAGCACTTAAACTCAGACGATTTCATCGATGGAGTTTAGACTACATTTTCTAGAGGATTCACAGATGAACGCATCTTTACTATACCATACCAATCAAAGCCTTTTTCGCTATTTAAGATGGTGGAAGTGTGCGTCGCAGTGGCGAGAGGCGTACTGCGGCGCAAACCGATGGAGATGGGATGTAGGATGAAGTGGTTACATGGGACACAGGATGCCCCTCGCGAGCCACTTCTCAGATGAAGGCGAATGCATGGCACATCCCACGCACGGGATTGATTAACTCAACAACTTTGTCTTCTACTTAGTCAAGATCATGGCCTTTTGTTATTCGTATCCATTCGTACACCACCTTTGAAATTTTACCTCGACATAAAGGAGCGATCGAATGTTCTTTGGGGACATTCTCTACTAATCACTGAAATGTTTGATTATTGAAAAGTTCGTGAGTTGGAGAGAGCGTCTCAACGTACTTAGTCTATATTACCTCATTACTATTTCTCCAACTGGTGGTAGACAGTAATTTTGATACTGATTGTGTAGAAGAAGGTTCAGCACATTGTAAGGTGATTTTGCTGCAGAAAAGGAGCTATAGAACCACTCCCATCACCCTGCCTTGCCCATAAGGGTCATCTAAACTTTTCAATTTGAATTCATTAAATCTTTACAGATGCACTAACGGTTTATTCATGAGAATCAGAAGTGGAATTCAATCGGCTTCCAAAAGCACTCCCACAATGGTGTAGGAGGCACAGTCCTCTTAGCAGGTTCCAACCCACCACATATTACGCAGCAGACGCTGTAGGGGCACTTCAGGAATTTCTGCCTTACCTAGTGTAATCAAATAGCCGCTCGTGTGGAAGCTCTTAAAAAAACAAAAGGCTACAAAAATACTAGTCGAGAGTTTTTTTATTTCAGACGCGGGCCTTCAAACCGTAGGGGAAGATGGAATAAAGTCCTTTTCATCACCAAGAATTTGCTCTTTGCTGTTATTTTTGCACCACCCTAATAAGACCTTACCTGAAATCGTTACGTTGTCGAAAATTGGTATAGGAAATCCTTCTGTAACCACCCATCTGGTAATTGCATTACTCGTCATCGCGAAGATCTTTCCGAACATGAAGAGGAACCTAAGCTCAATCTGAATTTAAAATGAAGCCATAACTAGATTTACTGCGGTGATGTTGTAAGAAAGAACCTTACGTATTGGAAAAGATGCCGATGTCCGAAAAGTCCTGTAGAAAGTGGTTTTCCGTATCTACTACGCTTGCTCTCAGTTTGTTGTCGACGATCTCAGGACGTAATGAAGACGACGTTACGACCACTGGGAACAGCCAGTCAGTCATTAAGGGGTTCATAGGAACTCACATCATTTCTGATACTTACGTAATCTTGCAAGAGACTTAGGATGGTCTTCCATAGGATATACATGGAAATCAACTGCGAAGGTGGAGTTGACTTTTATGGTATCGTTCGTAAACTGAATAACTGGTGCTTTGTGTGAGTGAAAGTGTAGATCGACGTGCTGGTTAGGATAGTCCTCGTGAAGCTTCGGGAAGAAATGGCCTATGCAGAGTGAAAGCGAAAATATTGAACAGCTGCAAGTAGATGGCATCAGAATAAGTCATAAATTCAATCCCTTTGCGCCTTTTTCCGTATAATAGTAAGATTAACCTTGTTTTCAGGTAAGAAGAGACTGAAGGTGTGTCTTTGGTTAATGTGTACGCGATCAGTTTTCCTTCATGAGCACTGCTAAGCAGACAGTTCGGGATGCTCTCGCCAATCCACATTACTGCCATCCTCGGAGCTAGATCTTTTTCTAAATTTCAGACTGGTTTTCATCTCGTGTAGAAAATGATGTATTGTTTCTGAGCGGATTTGATAGTGGGTTTTAGTGGGTTTAGACTAGGCCTATGAGAGGATAAGCATATCATTTCGGAGCCGTTGCAGAGAACCACTCGTAGTCTTCTCGAAACCAGCTGTCAGCCACGCACCTGTCCACTCCTGGATCTTTGGTGATGTGCACGTCTGATTTTCGTATACGGTTTCTGCTGCTGCTTCTGCTTCAACATATGAGCTGTAAAGAAATGTTTCTTCGAATGTATGCGGAATTCAAGCAAAGTTCCGTCACTACATGGCTGAAACTGCATAGTGACCCATACCGAATTATATTTGTTAAAAGTTGGCATCATTGCTTTTGCATCGGGAAGAGGTGAAGAGAGGCCTCCGTGTGAGTAGGTAGGTGGACAAGTTATTTTACTGGATTTTCTGCAACCCTTCATCAAAGTGAGAGGGAGAGTCCTTCTTACCACAGGTATTTTTGATATGATCACATTCACATTGAGATTACCTGATTGATATAGTTCCTTAACGAATTACTAAAGAAACTATTCGTCGATATAAAACGGAATAATGTGTTGGGAAGAGAGGCTTTTGCTGATTCGTATAGCAAAAAAAGGTGGCACTGTCTTTTTCTCATACTTCGTGAGATGTTGTGTTGTTTTGATTACATGGAATAATATAATATATCGAGTTCACCTCCTCGCATTCAAAGTCTTCTGGTAGGAGCTCTTACTCAGAAACGCTTTCAAACAATTTCTGCGGAAAATCATGAACAGTCTTGTGATCTTTGTCTTGTTTTTTTTTTTGAATTTTGTGATTGTTGTCTCCTGACGGTTCTCGTCAGGAGTTAACATCTTGGTTGAAGAGGAAGAGTGGGGCTCTGAGACAACAACTACATTCAACGCAGGGTATACCCCTGTAATGCTCTCGCTTACCGTACTGAATCTAGTCAACACCGAGAAACAAAGGACATTACCTCGTGAAAATCGGGCTCTTCTCTACCGCGTAATCAACATAAAAATTCTTCCAAACTTGAAGATGTAGAGGCAGGGAAAGGATGTGATCATTCACTTCGGCCAGTATTACAGAGCGAGATGTTTCGCAAGCCTTGGAAAGTCCAGTTAAAAATTTTAGCATTCCGCCTTAGATGTCAGTCACGTGTAGTCACCTTATAGCGGATAGCATTCTTGATTGCAAGAGAGATAACACTCCGGAATAAGTTTGTGAACCGTGGTATCATGCCACCACCAAGCCTGAAACTTCCATATTCGTGTGCTCCATATGAAAAACTCAAGTTCTAGTATTAAGAGTAAACATACTCGATGTGGAATGAGCCGACTTCAGCTTCACAGTCACCGAGGTGAATCTGGGGGCGGTGGTTGAGCGCTTCAACTTTGCCAGTAACATTCAAACGGATATCACTTGTTTTTACATTCACCCATCCAGATGACCATATCTAGAATTCCAATGCCAGATGCGTAACGTTCTCTGTGCAATAAACTTGAAACAATTCACTTGCTGAATGAAATCATCTACTGCTGATTTTGAAATTGCTACTAATTATTCGTTTCGGAAAGAAAAACTGTTACACTCCACATCTAGATAAATAAACCGAAATTTTCAAGACTCTATCGAATTACTCAAATGTAAGCAGGTTTGCTAGAGTTGGGTAGTTACTTACAGGAATCAGCATTCTGTATTCCGCGGCCCATTTGCCCGTTAGTTTTAAAGAACCTCCTTTTGAAGACCACGATACTCCGTTAGCGGTTGGAAAGAAGTTGAACCTGAGAGTCACGATCGTAGATGGACATAGAATTTTTGAGTACATTTTAGTGGCAGCCACAGAAAACATTCTCGGATTAAGGATTAAAAACAGTCTGGACAACATTTTCCTTGTGTGTTATAGAGCAACTCCGGAAGATATGGGGACCCATTTTTGAATGGCGCTTTTTCCTCCTCCTCCATCCCTCCCACGCCCTCTTCCCTCCGTCCGCCAAAGATTCATAATCTTTTTTAGAACAGGGCTGGGCGATTGGATTTTTTTACATGCTCTACAGCTGCACATGTGGACTGGCACAAATAAATGTTGCTCTATTTCGGATAGAAATTTCTTCAAAAACTTTCCTCTATCAAGTGAGTCCGAGAAAATAGGCGTGCACGACATTGGAAAGCATCTGCAATGGAAGACTCACATATAGCATCAGCATGAGTTGGATTTATCAAATCCGACACTTTCCTTATCGAAATTACTACTGTGCACAGAATTTCTTGATATTTGCTTGCCTTACATGTGCTAATATTGTACTCAATCTCTCAGCCCTGTTCGGTTATCCCTATCTACTCTATCTAAAGATGCTCAATTACAACGTCGATTCTAGTTTTTTTCTTTAGAGTGAGTCACATCTGTCAGTTTCAAAGAGGCCAGTATTGAAAAAGCGAAGAAGCCAGTCACGGGAAAGATGCCTTGCATTTTTCTCTTGCTAAGGAAAGAGGAACTATTTAAATAATGATTGTGAAGAAAAACCTCAAGATTTCCTGGATTTAGATTTAGACGAAGATGATAGAGTAAAATGGGCCATGCTATAGTGCAACGAACTCCACTGATTCAGAGAGCAGAGTACTATACTATTCCACTCTCATGAAGATCACCGAATTTCGTTTAGGACGGATAGCGTAAGATACATATATACGGATGTGTTGTGTTATATTTGTGGATGTTCAGATGAAGTAGCAAACCCTGGAGGCGAACTATGCGAGTACTAGCACTTACGTATAAGTAGGACAAATCGGAGAAAATTGACGCCCTAAGTGCAATTCTGTTTGTGGTCACCGTGGATCTTTTTCTTCAGAATTTTCTAGCCATGCTGACTAATTTTGCTCTTCCCTGAGGTGATGCATGATTATCATGTGCATAAACAAATCTTCTCTCAATTCAATAAAGTGCCATAAGAGGGGAACTGAAACATTTTGAAAAGTGCTGTATTTTGGGCTTTGAATAAAGTAGTTCCATTGAGAGGCGTCTCCCGGACGGGAAGAACTGATGGAAGCTCAAGTCCCGTAGCTGAATCTCTGCTCAAGATATGATTTTTAATTTTCATGAATTGATCGACCAAATGGGTGGTGTGCTAAATATGTGGTTGTCAGTGCGTATCATGTGCAGTTTCTTAGTTATCGAGCTTGACTGGAAAATATAAAGTTTCTAAAAAAAAGTCTAGTGTTTAGACTTTTCTCGCTCAAACGTTTGGTTACTTGTTGTTCTAGATGGAATAAATTACCAAGACTAAATTTTCAATCAACAACAAGATGCCAGCTGTAGGACTGGTATGCTTCAGCCATACACAGAAACAACATCAAGGCAGGAATCGAATCGCTTACTTGTTGTTGTTGAATGAAAACTAATCACCTCTTTCTCGTGTTTGGAATACCCAAAACAATGGTCATGGAAAAAGTGCCAACAAGCAACTGAAGAACGTTCACGAAGAGAAAAGTTCAATCAGTCGAGACAATAAACATCGTTTGAGCTTACCCTGATGCAGGGGTTTTTCGAATTTAGATGAATTAAGTTTACTAAGGTCAGAGGTTCAATTCTGACATACAAAGACAGCGGCTCTGAAAAATTGCAATCCATGAAGTGCTCTCAACTAAATTGACAGTTTTAAACTGTTCAGACGGCAGCAAACGGCTCAAAACCACTATAAGCTTGGACGATGATTTTCGGCTGATACAATCAGCAACAGTAATATCTTGAGAAACAACTTACTTCGGAGACTGAAATTCTGTGATCTTCAGTCCTTGCACTGACACCTTTCCTGTTCCATATCCGGCGGTAAAGTCCTTCGTGACATTTGGCAGAATAATGTTTGGTACCTCCAAGTCTAGCTTAAAAGGTGCAGCTATGCGAAAAAAAAAGTAGTAAATCGAAGAGTTCAAAAGGACTAACCACATGCTTTGCATGTTCTGAGACAAATTTAAATGCAGAGAGGTTGATACGAGCCTTGAGGTTAGAATTAGGCACTGCGAGAATGCCCACGACAAGGGCGAACAAAATCGTATGCAACCGATGACCTGTCATTGCGTTCGACGACTGAATGACGAGGCACCAGGTAAGATAAGCGTTTTAGTGGGGCGCTTTGATAATCACTTTTTCAGATGTTATTATGTGCTTAACTTTTGTTCTTTCATGATACGGTGTCAGTGAAACGAGAATTGTCAAATTAGAAAAAATAGAAGGTGAGTGTGACCAGGCTTGGTCGTGTCGAGCTAATGTAGGCGTTGTCTTTCACTGAAGCAATTTGTAGACGTTTCCAGACTTTGCTGCTATATGAACAGCTATCCACAAAATACTGCTGCGAAAATCTGAAGAAGAGACAATACGTATCCATGGTATTGACATGTGGTCGTCCTAATTCCAATTTCTTGTACGGGAACTTTGCTGTTAGACGACAATGGCTGCATCATCGTGTACAGGGGGAGGGCCTTCACAGTTTCCAAACAACTCAAAAAACGTGGGTTGGCGTAGAGTTATCCATCCCTTCAAGGAAATGACTATTGACGGGAAATGACTGAAACAGTGTTTTTGTGCATGTGTGTTTGTATGTTTGTATGTTCCGAATAAAAATCACGGAGAATTAACCGATCCGGACCAAATTTCCCGTATACCCGGTTCATCACGGACCGTGGGAAGTTATTGGCTACTATTTGACGGAAAGTATTGATTAACTTATTGATTATATCGATTTTTTTCGCCATTTTTGCCCAGGGGTTAGTGGAGACATGTCTGCTGGGGTTTCTCAATACGCTGAATATGAATATTACAATCATTTTGCATGGATACATCAAATAAAGGCAGCACTCACGAAGATTTTCACATCCGAAGGGAGTCGCTTACCATGTAGCGGCCCGCGCAACAGTAAGTTGAACATCGTGGATGGCCGCCTACCTGCGATGATACTGTCGTGGACACATCTGCCGCTCTGGACATTAGGGCTCCGTCGCACCAACTAACGCGGTTGACAGGGTGTGCGCATGTGGTTCAGTGGGGAGTGTTTATGAACTTCGTACCATTTGCAGGGATCCGTGGCGGGACCCATCACGGAACACTCGTCCGCGGTGTGGACACACATGAAATGCCGCCATCATTTTCTTTGTTTTTCGCGTGTTTCACGCTACTTCATCGTTGTCGATGAGTTCATCGTTCCTAAAAACCCTGATCACCTTCACCTTGATCACCTTGACTCCCGTTGATCTTCGGGTATACCGAGCGGGCGCCAGCAATCCTTCCATTTGTCCCTCTCGCGAGCCAGAATTGTCCAGTGGATTCTGTCCGTTCGAAGGACACGGAGAGCATCGTATCTATCCTTGAAGGACTTCGTGAAGAAGTCTGACCATCGGGTCGATGGTCTTCCTGTCGTACGCTTAACGTCCCGTGGAGTCCAGTCGCTGACGGCTCTTGTCCAACGGTTGTCGTTAAAACGCATCACTTGTCCGGCCCACCTAATCTTACTCAACTTGGCGTAAGCGGCAGCGTCCCTGATCTTCGATTGTTGACGAAGGGTGGAGCCCCGTATTCCAGCCCTCACTTGCGTGAGGCGGATTATTCCTAGCATCACCCTCTCGATGGAGCGTTCGACGACGCTGACAGCATTCTCATCCTGCTTGCGCAACGCCCAGTTTCCTGAGGCGTAGGTCAAAGCAGGGAGAACGGTTGTGTTGAAAAGGTGGGCACGGAGCCTGGTGTTCTTCGTCTTCTTCACTACGTCCTCGATGCTCTTGTAAGCTCCCCAAGCCGCTGGTCCTCCTGCCCAGCTCTGGAGCGAGGTCGTTCATCATGTTGGCTTCCCGACCTAGGTATATGTAGCTGGAGCATTCGGATATGGTCGTTCCATTGAGCGAGAATGGGGCATCCGGGACCCATCCGTTCTTCATGAACATCGTCTTCGTCAGATTCAGCTGGAGACCAATCTTTCCACACGCCTCCTCGAAATCGGCCAGCATCTGTTCCGCTTCGCTGATGGTTGGTGTTATAAGAACGATGTCGTCAGCGAAGCGAAGATGACTAAGTCGCCGGCCATCAACTTGCACTCCCATGTTATCCCATTCCAGTTTCCGCATGACGTCTTCGAGAGTGGCGCTGAATAGTTTTGGCGACACGGTATCGCCTTGCCGAACCCCTCTCTTGACGTGGATGATGATGTCGTCGTAGAATGGAGAAATCCTGGTCGTGAAGTTGCTGTAGAGCTCACGAAATACCTTGATGTCTTGAGTAGATATGCCCTGGTTGCCCAGGGCTTCCAACACCGCTTCCGTCTCAACAGAGTCGAAGGCTTTCTTCAAATCGATGAGCGTGAGACAGAGGGGCATCTTATACTCTCGCGATACTTCGATGAGTCTAGTGGCGGTGTGTGTATGTGGTCGATCGTACTGAATCCTTTTCGAAACCCTGCTTGTTTGCACGGCTGTCCCTCGTCTAGTGTCCTTTCGATCCTATTGAGGATCACTCGCGTGAAAAGCTTGTAGACGACGGATAGTAGGCAGATGGGGCGATAGTTGCCAATATCCAACGGGTCTCCCTTCTTGTACAGCAACACAGTCCTGCTGGTCTTCCATTGGTTAGGTACCTTGCATTCCGACAGGTACCGCGTGAAAGGCCTAGCCAAGGTGCTAATGAGAATTGGCGGTGGGTTCTTCAGATGTTCCGGTCGAATCCTGTCGGGGCCCGGTGCTGTACGATTCTTCACCGACTTGATGGCATGTCGGATTCCGGAAGGGAGAAGCGATGGGACAACATACCCGTCCTCCCTAAGATGACATCGAGGGAGGTGGATGTGGCTATCGAAGAGATCCGAGTAGAAGTCGTAGATGACCTTCTCCATTACCCCTCTTGATGAAGAAATTGTTCTGTCTGGGCGCCGGAGGGCGGACATCTTGGTCTTGCGATTGGCGAAGTCTCGGCGGACGCAGCGAATGTTTTTCCCTGCCTCTGCGGCTTCGGCCAACACTGCTGCTCGTCTCTCCTTGGGGTCTTCTTTTATCGCTTCTCTGCAACGTTTTGCGAGCTCGGACTTTAGCTGGTAGTTGCCTGCGGCTCTCGCGGCTCCACGCTGGCGTATAAGCTCGAGGGTCTCGTAAGACAGTCGTCTCTTGGTGACTCTTAAACTCTCGGCGCTCTTTGCGCTGTCGCGGAGATGCTGTACAAGCCGATCGTACTCTTCGTCGATGTTGTCGACAACCGCATCTTCCCAAAAGCCGGCTAGCGAAGTGAAAAGATCCCAATTGATGACGGGTTTGGGACTCTTTCTCTTTAACTTCACGGCTTTCTCTCCTTTGCGTGAGAAGAAGAATCTTGCACGAAGGAGGCGATGGTCGGATCCGGTGTAGAACTTCGGTACAACACCGACGTCCGTCAGGCAAAACCTTCGATTGACGATCGATGTGGTCAATTTCATTATGGTACTTTCCACCGGGTGACTCCCACCTCCAGCGTAGGGAGGTTGGCTTCTAAAATTGTGAGTTACCATGGATGGTCTTCGTCGTCATGATGAACTCAGACAGCCTCTCTCCCTGTTCGTTCCACTGCAGGCCCTGGGTACCGATGTGAAGTCTCTCAGGCGTTCTCCTAGGACCAATCTTAGCGTTGAAATCGCCAACGATGATCTTGTAGAATGTGTGGTCTTCCCTGTAGAACTTCTCCAAGTCCATATAGAAGGCCTCGATATCCCCTTCGTCGTAGCTGGATGTTGGAGCGTAGGCGACGAAGATTGTCAAGGCCGGTATTGATCCACATCTTCTCAACCGCAAACGTCCGATTCGGGTTGTTAGCTGTTCGAATGAGTCGATGTTCATGACCAAGTTCGTGTTGACGAGGACACCGACTCCACCAACTCCTCTACTGTCGCAGGTTCCAAGGAACAGTTCTTCTCCAGTGTCGAAGGTGGCGTTCAGTGATCGGTGTCTCCTCGTCTCGGTCAGTCCGATGACGTCGTACCTGATCTTCCTGGCCTGCATCATCAAATCCTCGATGGAAGCCTCCGATGCAAGCGTGCGTGCGTTGAAGGTACAGACCGTCATCATAGTCCTTCTGGTTTTAGGCAGCCTAGATAACCCCTCGGACCTCGTCCTCACTGGCGCTGCCGTACCAGTGACTCTTCCGAGATCAGGGGAACACTCTCTATTATTGCTGTGTCGAGCTTGAAAAATTTAAAGCCCACAGGAGATAGCTTGCTGGGCTCTATTCCCCCGTGGGAGGCTGGAGTGTGATTTCACCGGGAAGTCAGCCGGGCTTCTCGGGAGTGGACGATGGAGCTTATTTGTTGGAGGCGACTCCGAACCGCCTCCCTTGTACCTCCCAGTCACTTGAATGCAGGGCTTTTGGATAGATGTGAAGGATACAATCTGCAGACGCGCAAGCACACCCATGCACGCATGCATGAACATGCCCACGCGCTGACGAAAGGTATAGATCGTTCCGACACTGCAGAGACAGGAAGTCCATCCCCTGAATCCACACGCGTCTCAGGGCAGGCACAAGGTCGCGTTTGGTTCGCGATTTACCCCCTATCCGCCACCTGGGGACGCGCCACGTAGCCTCGCGACTAACCGGCTGGGATCCCTCGTATGAGGGAGATCCGTGGGTATTAAAAAAAGATCTACTCGTAAACATGGCGCAGGCAGCTAAGGTCTGGTATCAGGTGATCAAAGCTGCCCCAAAGGGACGATTTCAAGGCATTAAGCGAGACTATCAGGTCGAAGATGTACTAAAACTCCGTGGAACAGTCGAAATCGAGTACACACTAGCTACCCGTGGGGCTGATTTGTCTCAGCAGTGTGAGATAGCCGGGATAGTAAGACGCCCAAGCGTAGCCGGGTATGGCATCTAGTGTTATATAATATAATATTACAATAAGTTACACACCCTCTCGCTGTATAAGGAACGTAAATAAGTTCAATCTGTGGATAGAACTCTTCTCAATTCCCTTTACTTTTGTTTAGAAATCAACTATTGTTCCAGAGATGCGACACCTGCATACGTGATTTATACAAATGCATTCTCAAAGCTATCGCACGTACGGCTGTTTGGAGGCCTGCTGTAGGAATGCTGTTCCAAGCAGAAATTTTGTGAAAACGCTCTCCGCTCCTTTTATCAGCTACCAACTAATCTCTATCTATCAATGTCAAATACTGCTTCTACGGAACCCGTCTAAGTACTGTACCTTGCTCAGCACCGACAAGGGATCAGATCATAAGACATTTGAGATTGTAAATTGCATTTCTTCGAGTACTCGTTAAAGTAGCTGACTAGAAGGCCCGAATACTCAAAGTTCAATTTGTATGTATTGTATGTATCTTAGTTTATCCTGTTCTGATCCTAGTCGAAGTTTATATCCATTTCCTTCGTTTCAGCATGTTGTGACGCTTATCAAATGAAAAATGGGAAGTACAACTCAATAAAAGTTTTGTCAAGTATATCATTAACTGTCGCAGAGAACCAGGCCTAAAAGACACCATGTGATGATGGAAATAGGAGACTGTTATTTTAGCCTCTTACATGAGGTTGTGCAGTCACACCTACCACCACAGCAGGAGGAACAAGTAGGTGGGATTAGAGAGGAATGTTCGCCGCCAATCCCATTCTTCGCACCGCTTGTGCAGCCCTTTTCAAAGAGGCCCAGTACAAACTAGGCAAGTCGTATTTGCTGTGTAGAAATTTGAAATGATCGGCATCGTTCCTCGTTTGGCCCCTTTTTATTGATAATGTTGCGACTTTTCAATGGAGAGTGGACAGGGAACAAACGTTTTGCGTTATGTCCACAGTACAGATTGCATTGATGCCTGATTTTGGACCTGTAATGCTTGTCCAAAGTTTCTATTTAGCCATCCAATTGAACTAATTACTTCCAACGAAGAACTAGGCACTGTTTTCTTTTTTCTCCAATAGTGAGTTTTCAACAGTTTCAAAGTTTCAAGGACAACGATTCAACAAAAACGTTTCTTCGCATTTGTTTTCAACGTTCATCCACATGTCACCAATATTATCTAACTACTGCGGTTTTTGTGCTATGACGTTGGCCACGTATTTATGAGTCCCACCTAGTGTTTTTTATACTTCATCGAAGTATTGCTTACCTGTTCTGTTTACGATTTTCAGCAGATCGTGAACGCATACAATTAAATAGGTAAATATCATGACTTATAATAAAGAGTTTAGCCTGTCACGTGTGTGTGTGTGTGTGTGTGTGTGTGTGTGTGTGTGTGTGTGTGTGTGTGTGTGTGTGTGTGTGTGTGTGTGTGTGTGTGTGTGTGTGTGTGTGTGTGTGTGTGTGTGTGTGTGTGTGTGTGTGTGAAACGAAATTCGAGGGCGTGGCCTAGACCGAAGAAAATGCTCTACAACGGGTCCACTGTTGCTGTAGGAGTGTAACGGTGTGATAAGGGTGCGCCGGCGTCCAAAAGTGGGGAAACGCCTGGAGTCGGGTCCAACGGTGTGATAAGGGTGCGCCGGCGTCCAAAAGTGGGGAAACGGCTGGAGTCGGGTCCAACGGTGCGATAAGGGTGCGCCGGCGTCGAAAAGTGGGGAAAAGCCTGGAGTCGGGTCCAAGTGTGATAAGGGTGCGCCTGCGTCGAAAAGTGGGGAAACGCCTGGCATCTTGTCCAACGACGGATCAGGGATGCGCATGTTCACTGCTGAGAAAATGCCATGAGCTGAGTCCATTTTTGCTCGATCAGTCCGCTGGCAATCGCAAAACAATAAATGCCAGAGCTCAGCAGTGAGTAGTATGGAAGTTCCCTCCACCTAACATCCATTTCCGCGTTTTTCATTTCTCATTTGTTTATGAACACACCGCACCCTCCTCTTTTATGTGTTCAAACTGGCTCTTGTCATTTGACCAGTATTATTTATTATTCCATATTATAGCACATATTTGATGAATAAACCTGTACAGGGTGGCCGAAAATTGCTCGTGCACTGAAAGTTTGATGCTCTAACTAGTCTATAAACTGGAAAGGGCTCAAAATTCCTTAAGAGTTTTTGATGGTTCAAAATAACTCAAAATCGGCAGACTTCAGAATAGCCTCTATCGGCAGAAAACTCTGGCTTTCCATGTCTTCATAGATGCTGCAATGATTCTTGATGGTACTCTTCACTCATTTCGTATCTAGTCTCTCTTGGCATCTTTCTTGGGAATATAAAATAGATATAAATTTGATTTTATTGCAGATAGAACAATCCTTCCTCTTCAACCTCGTACACAGGGAGAGATCTACTGGTTCAATTTTGAGCTGTACAGAGGCTATTTTTCATGCTTAACGAAGTCAGGCAAACGATCCTTACTCCTACGTTGAACAAGTTTACCTCGTGCACAGGAGCGGAGTACTTCTGCAAGAAATATCTGCTATTAGGTTGTCGGGAAAGTTCTCGCGGTTTTTGGAACAGTACATTTTCTTGACTTTTCAAAAACAGGAAAGCACATCAAGAAATGTACAAACCACGATTACGTCCTACCCCTCTTGGCCCATTTTCGAAAAGCTTTTTGATGCCTTCGGCATAGAACTGCCCTGGCATTGACTCCAACCAGCGATCCAAGTCATCTTCATTATCGAACGCTCCACCTTGCATGGCGGTAGAAAAGGGCAGGAGGAAGTGGTTCTCTTTTGGCCCAAGGTAAAGGGCTGTACATCGGGTAAGTCAGCACTGCTCAATCAAAGTCGGGTAACTTCTGGCAGGTCACTCTTTCAGTGTATGGACGGATATCGTTCTGTCAAAATCGGATTTTGCCGTGATACGGACTCTTTTCTGCTAATTTTGCGGCCAATCTATCCAGCTGCTGATGGCACAGGTCTAGCGTGAGGGCAGTGTCGCGTGGCTGTAGCGCATAGTGGATGATGCCTTTGCTGTCACAACAAGCACTGACCACAACCTTCAGAGGGTGATCACCTCTCTTCGGCTGCGCCTCACGCTACTCATCCTTGTCAACTCAGTGTCGATGGTGCTTGGTGTTGACGTACAGACACAACTTCTCATCTTCTCAAGAAGGACTTCAGCTAGTTTCCAATGCTTCTGTGTAAGGGCAATTCAGTAGCCACCTCTACACAGTGCTGGAGATCGCACCCGGTCAGGTCATGATCACTCACTGTGATAATTTTTTTACCTCACCCAACTGACGCAGGTGATCGGCGATGGTGGTAGAGTGAACATGAACATGCAATAATTGTGTCTTTCACACATAGTTTGCCGTGGATCTGAATCTACCAGTTGCTGTAATCAACTCCTGATGCGCGTCTCGACTGTGCGGAAACATTGAGGGTAAAGTCTCCAACATGAAGGCGTCTGGACGAATCTTGTGCAGTGCGTTCGGCCACTGTACCCTCCCCCAAATACAGCGTTAGTACGGCAACTGGATGCGGTTGCTGATTCACCAGATTTGAAGCTGTATAATAAACGTATCATAAATATACGGGCACCCCAAAAATGACGATATCTGCTCCCGCGGACATCCCTGACAAAAACCGTTGTTACCATCTAAGTCAGCGTTTCTGAAAACCTTATTCCATTGCATTTCAGTTTGAAAAGTGGAAAAAATTGGGGCACTACGGCGTCCCTAATTGTTTATTTATTTATTTATTACATGGTATATACATGTGATTACAATGTACAGGTTCCAACACAAGCATAGGTATTAGTAGTACAGTACAAGTAATCTAGTCGACAGTCGTATTTAAGTACATATATGTTAACATTAAACACTACAATTTGGTGAGCAGTAAACCTCATATATTCGAGCTAGATGTCCAAGTACTCGCCAACTGCCTTTTTGTATAGAGAAAATTTCACTGGCACACTTTTGTTTTTGGTGAACTTCAAATATTCAGAGAGCGCCCTATGAGTAAAGAAATTCTGACGTATTGTTGTTTTCGCCGCAGATATGTGTGGCTTTAATGTTCCACCTCTCGTGATAGATTTACGCAGAACGAAAAAATCAGAACTTTTTAATTCACAGAGATTATGTAGGATCTTATATATCATGAGAAGATCGTTCCGTCTTCTCCTTTTTTGTAATGACTGTAAGTGGTACAATTTGTTCCTACTGTTAGGCGGTGGCATTTTTTGATATGAGAAGTTTGAGAAACCTACAGTTCTAATCATAAGCTTTCTTGTGAAACTGTTTTGAATTTTTTCAACCATGTTAATCAAGCATTTCTTGTAAGGATTGAATATAGTGGTTCCGTACTCCGTTATTGGTCTAACATATGTTTTGTATGCATTAATCATCACCGCTGCCTTTGGTTCGGAGGGCCTTGAAAAGATGGTGGATCTGTCTTGTTGCTTTTGCCCTGATTTTTCTGACGTAATTACCAAAGGAGAGGTTCTCATCTATGAGGTAGCCAAGGTCAGTGACTTCTGATGCTTCAGAGACAGGCTCTGAACAAAGGTTGTATGTTAGTTTGGGGTTGTTCCGACCTACATGTAGTACTTCGGTTTTTTGTTTCGACAACGGAAGTTTCCATTCATTGGACCAAGCTGCAAGAGCATCTATAGCATTTTGTAGGCGAATACTGTCACTTGCTGTGACTACGGGGCTGTATATTTTCAAATCATCAGCAAATGCGATACATCCTACATCTCTTTCTGTGATAATATCTAGAAGTTCGCAGGTGTATATATTGAATAGAATCGGGGATAACACTCCACCCTGAGGTACTCCACTAGAAATACGTCGTATGGAGGAAAGAGTATCATCAATGCAAACTTGAAACGTCTTTTCTGTTAGGAAGCATTTTAGCCAAGATATAATACGTTCATGTATGCCTATTTTGGTTAGTTTCAAAAGAAGAAGTTCATGTGGAACTTTGTCGAATGCTTTGGCAAAATCAAAATAAACAACATCTAATGGTTTCTTATCATCAAGAGTAGAAGCCCATTGATTAAGTGCGGTTAGCATCGCTGTTTCAGTGGATTTGCCTTTTTGAAATCCATGCTGAGAAGGAGAAATAATTTTCTGTGTCTCGAGGTGGTTTACTATCTTTTCTTTCAAAACTTTCTCAAATAGTCTCGAGAAAATGGATGTTATACTTATGGGTCTATAACTGTCTGCAAGATCGGAGGGAGGCTTCTTTGGTATTGGTGTGACGAGTGCATGCTTCCACTTTACGGGTATTTCACATCTCATGAAGCTCAAGTTGAAGATGAATTCAAGAGGACCTACGATTGCTCCTCGAATCGAACGAATAAAAAGAAAGGGAATGTCATCAGGGGTCCTTGAATACGATGTTGGCCATCTGGATAGGAGAGCGTATAATTTGTCACGGTGGAACCAAACCGAATCTTGCATAGGTGGCTTCTGCTCAAAATTTAGACATGGAGTTTCTTCACAATTGCTATCATCATAGACTTTTTCAAATGAGTCGGCAAAAAGCTCTACTTTCTCACAATTATTTCTGATGAGATTTCAGTTGTTCGTTTAGTCTCATCTTGCAATGTATCATAATTATACGGGCACCTTCAGTGAAAAGTTAATAAAATATTCATTCATCCCAGAATTTCTGTCTCAAATTCGTAAGAAGTACTAGCAAGCGTTTGTCAATTAAACTTGCAATCCCATGATGATCGGAGTGTTCTGACGCGGAGTAGGCGCAGATAAGGACTTTTTACTATGGGGACCTCTGTAGTCGCTGGATTGCCGGGACGCTTTTGTGCAAGATCCTGATTTCTATGGTTCGAATATGAGATCTGCCAAGCGAGAGAGGTCATGACGGTCACAATTATTTCGTGAAACCATGGTTTACTCAGACGACCCATGTGGATGGCTGTATTGTTCTGCTAAAAATGAGTTAGAATTCGTTACTTTGGTCCACGAAAGTGAAGTACTGGACGTCGGTCACCTCCTTGTAGTCGTGTGACTTCATTCAAGCCAGAACGAAGGCAACGCCGAGCACCTGTTCTTGACAGAACCGCCCAACCTTTGACTGTGCCAGCTCCGAAATTCCTTTTGCTGGCGAGCTGCGGAGATCCTTCCAGTACTAGGCGTTTCCATCTGTTCCGTTCAAGTTGAACTTATTACCGTCAGAGAACATCACCCTACCACGTTTTCAAGTTTTTTGGGACCTCAGAAGACTTATGCGTACCTCTGACCTACCTGCTGTCCTATTCACTCTGACAAACTGCAGCTGTACAAGCTTATGAGACCACGTGAGCCTAAAAGCAAGTCGAAAACGACAACGAACGATGTTGCTGTTACGTGTGGTCGTCATCTATACCGTTATTTCAGAGATAGGAGACGATAATTGTCTCGAATTCCGTCGATAAATACCTCGGCCTTCAAAACCATCCGTCTTTTCCAACGCTCTTCTAGCGGTAACTACTCCCGCATCTTGCCAGTTCCCTTATTTTGACTGTAAGAGTACGGATTTCGCACGAGGGTGTCGATGGTGCTCGAACTCCAGCGGACTTGTCCGGCGATCTACAGAGGCTGGCCTAGCAAAAAGTCTTTATCTGCGCCTGTTCCGCGCCAGAACAATCCGATCTTCGTGGTATTGCAAGCCTAATTGACAAAAACTTGCTAGTTTTTACTGCAAATTTGAGACAGAAATTCCGGTATGAATAGATGTTTTTATTAATTTTTTTACTGAAGGTGCCCGTATAATTATGATACACTGCAGAGTGAGTAATAAAGGACGCCATGGTGCCCCTAATTTCCCCAATTTTCAAACTGGGATACAATGGAATAGGGTTTTCGGACACGCTGAATTAGATGGTAACAACCGTTTTTGTCAGGGATGTCCGCGGGAGCAGATGTCGTCATTTTTGGGGTGCCCGTATATTTATGATACGCACTGTATATACAAAAGATATGTTGCTGCAAGTGGCGTGGGGTTAAAAAAGCACACTTTCGAAAAGCGCGAGAACTTTCCCGACAACTAAATATTTCTGAAAATGTGTAAAGGGCATTCGGAAAAGAGTCGGTACTGGTGCATTCACGGACCTGAGGTGAGTCATGTGTTCCACGTTCTCCCACATCATTTCCGGGACCCTTTCTAACATGTTATGCAGTTAAAAATTACTGCGACTAACAAGCTTAAACAAGCGCGACTTGGCAAAGGCCCCTCTGATCTCTTTACGTGAAAATGCACAAATACCGACTCATTTCTGAACCGCCTGTAACTCCTCATGAATTGAAGATGCTCTATAAAATTCTCCTCTTGTAATTTGTATACATATACGTTGAACGTGTAGCACCGGCGTCCACAAAAACTAGGGAAACTTTGCCTTTGCTTTGACGTTATCACGCCCATGGCGTCAATGATTGAGGTTGACCCATTCTAGCAACAATTCTGCACTTAGTAGAAGTAATTCATTTACCTATGACGCTGTCACTTTAGGCGTTTGTGCGAAATTAACATGTTCGCGAAGAAGCCGATTTTGAGCGAACCGCTGCTGGGGCACGCGCGTGGACGTTTGGGTCCCGTGCTCGACCTATCGTGCACGTGGTCCCACGGGGTAATAATTTTCCCGTTCCATGTAGAACGATAACTTCTTTCATAAAAGTTATCTTTCGGTCGTAATTCCTGACACTACATTCACATATCTGTGTTTACAGGTTTGTTATTGCCAGGGTTTTTTTAAAGTTCATTGATCTTTTAGCGGTCGCAGTTCGAAACAGCAATGAAAAAGTCAGAGAAAATGTCTGCTTTACTCATCGCGTGTGTAGAGAACTTGTATGCCTGTTAGTACATTACAACATAGGAATTAGCTAATTAAGAACGCTTCAGCAAGATATGACGTTAAATAGAGCGCGCTTGACCGGTTGTGCACGCCGTCCCACAGGTAGACACTGCAGAAGATGCACGACCGGTCGTGTATCTTGTCGCAAACTTGTTAATTGCTCAAAACTAGCACTCCAGTTCAAAGCGTTATAACGTGACTTGAACATAAGGTTATTCAACGGTTCAATGCCCATTCAATTCGCTGGATCTTTCCTAACAATCTAGTATGCCTCTATATTCAAAATTGAGATCGCAAAAATCTAAAGACTTTCGGAAGGCGGTTTCGGCATGCTAGAGATCAGCAGTCCGCTACTGTCGCAGGTTTGCATCTGGGACTTGGGAAAAGTGATATTCAGTAAGGGAACTGTCTGAGGAATGAGGAGAATGAATGAGGACCTCGACGTCCTTGCTGTGCCAGTTTTTGCCGATTGAGTTTTTCGGTGAGAGGCCTAGCGCTACCCTGGGGCAAGAGAAAACCTGATTCCATTCACCATTGCCAACCACTTCTGTACATAGCAGATTTCTGGACATCAACTCGAAATTATAATACTAGGACTCTGCTGCCAATGCTTGACTACGTTGGAGAAGACTGCAGTCAATCACACCCTTACAGCACCACCAACTCCTGACACTGGAGAGAAGATCTGGGGTGATAGTAAACCTCCTGGAACGGCGACGAAATGATGAGCAGAAGGTCGCGGTGAATTTTCAGCCTTGGTTTGCAACCATGAACTAGCTAGGAGCTAACTGACAAGTGTGGTCCTTGAATAATGAGACTGTTGCAAAACCTTCAAACCTTTAGAGATTCCGAACCTTCACAGATGGGAAATTCGTTGTCCTCGCAGTATGGTGACACCCTTCTGAACCATGGATTCAAGTGCTCAGGCGGCCAGTGAATCTCTTCTGCGTAACTTTGATGTGTTATGCTCACAAATGTAATTGCGTGCCAATAAAATATGTGGGATTTAATCTGGGAAGGTGTAGGGTTCAGCTCTCAAAGTCAGCTACCAGGGCATCGGAGTCATCGATGATCTCCTGCTGAAGGTCATGGTGATCGAGACAGTAGGAACATCGATCAGCTGGTAAGTACCCGGAAATGCGTCTTATTCGGAGAAGAGTCAGTTTAAGCTCGACAGGCTACCACAATGAACTCGAACCGTGAGCAAAAGGTCCACTGGAGGACTTCCTCGCGAAACGACAAGATCGCCGCCTGCGTCTCGCGCGCAGTACACTCTTTTGCTTCCCGTGTCCTCGTCGTTTCATACTGGCACCGAATTCAGCGTGACGGTGATTTCGTCATAGTATTTAAAGCATCATACTTGGAGAATCATGTTCGTTCCAATGAAGCTTACATTACTCTCCCGCAGTTCCCCGTAAACTGGGAGTTAGCTGCCAGTTAACGTTCATCGTTAACTGACAGTTTCAATAGGTTTACTATCACCCCTCGTTTAGGAAAACTTAGAAGTGTGAACACGTCTCTATCCATACATGTTCGCATTTCTTGTTATTGTACAGAAACCGAGCTTCATCTGCAGTAAGTACGTGGTCTGGAAATAGGTGTTTCGGGACGAAGAATTGAGTTAGAAAAGATGTCAGAGCGTGTGAGACGCTGGTCATCGGTCAGATCATGGGGTCCGCACCATTCTTAACTTCAGTCAGATGTTTTGAAACTGTAGTATAGTGACCGTTCATCACTGCTCTCATCGTCCTGATGGTAAGATCCGGTTTGGCTTTCACGGCTGTCCTCAACGCCTGATCGTCTAGCGGCATTTCGTAACCACGACTATAGTTGCATTTGAGATTGGAATCATACGAATAAGACCTCGCAAATCGATAGCTCACTCTGTATTGGGAAGGCGATTCCACTTGGAAATAAATACAAAATTACCGAACACCTCCGATTTAGAATGATCGAGTTTGAAGTCATTAACCACAAGCACCCAAGAATCGCGTCGGCTCATCATTTGTTCGCGGCTCTACAAAAAGGTACCAAAAAGAGCGAGCCAGAATATGGGGGTCTTGAAAGAGGAGGAAAACCTTTCCAGAAGATCACACAACTCGGCTTGAAATTGTTCATTTTCCACAAAAACGAAAAATTTATTTGTGCATATCTCAAAACGGCAATTAATTTCATACCAACTATCGCACCCCGTACAAAGTTTCTGGCCTGCAAAAACGATCGTGTGGTAGCGAGGATGGAGAAATCGTTGCAGCATCTGCCTGCACAATTTCTCCTTGTTCTTTCTCACAGTATCCTGTAAAGTGTCGGTTTTTTTTGAGGGCGGTAAGGATAGAAGTTCAGCTTTTCTCACACAATTTTTATGATGGGACTACGGCTGATCCTCACCTCGCTATTTTGCGCATGGATCTTTTCGGAGTTGTGTCGATCCTGGTCCGACCAACCTTCGCTTCCTTCTCTGATAACTGTGCAGCACGAACGCAGCTGGAGCGGAGCAATGGTTCGAGTAGGAATCCTAGCAGCAACGGTTCCCACTTGCTGCCATCAGCCCCACTATTGCCGCTCAAGCTTTCTTCTCTTTAGTAGCAACAACTGAGGGATGACAACTATTGAGGGGAGGATTGGGAACCGTTCGCTAGGGTTTTTACTCGAACCATTATGCCGTTCGGGCTGCGTTCGTGCTGAACAGCTATTAGAGTTGGGAGTGGTTGAAGCATGAAGTAGAAAGATCTTTACCCTCCATGTCTTCATCGTTTCCAAGTTCTTTGAAGCTTTTTACTGTATCTTTTTAGAACATTCACTCGGTGCAGAGATAACGCTTTCGCAATGTGCGTCATTGACTTTTAGTCCCAATGCAGTTGAATAATGACATTGCTCATGACGTTTGGATGACTATCACAAGATAACCGTTATTAGTGAATAGAAAACAAGATAGTAATAGGAAAATGAGAAAAGAAGGCAAGAAAAAAACTGAGAATGAAGCAGAGATGGAGTTGCACGGGTAATTCTCGGCCTCCCTGGATTACTTTAAAATATAGAATTTAAAATTCTTATTCGAAACCTTATGCGGCTCAGCAAACAACTTCTCTCGGAAGCTCGCTTAAGAAATGCCATCTACCTGCGAAGGTATTGCCTTGTTTTTTCGCTTCGATTAAGTGTGCGCAAGTGGTTTAGCACAGGGTGGTGTGTGGAATGCGTACAATTTGCAGGGTACCGTGTAGGGACACATCATGGAACACTCGTCCACGCACGTGAAATACCGCCATCATTTTCTGTTTTTTCCGCCTGTTTCACGCTACTTCATCGTTGTCCAGCAGTTTATCGTCCCTAGAAATCCCGTTATACCGCGAAATCTCCAACCCGGAAATTTCCTTGGGTGCTGCCTTTGAACGCACTTGAAAGTTTACCCCGATTTCGTAGACTTCTTGTGTGCTTGTGCTATTTCACTGGAATTTTGAGCGGTTGCCACCTTTATTATTCGGTAGACATATTTCAATTGCTTTCAAAAAACGTTTGGCAGTATTCGGCTGGTTCAGCCCGAATTTTCCGAAAAAAAAAAACCAACCCAAACCTCGCATACGGGATTTATCCAAGGTGCTGAACACGATCATGGTATCCGATTTGTACCATAACCCCGTTTTTGTAAAGTTACGGTAGGTATACTGTAGGTACGGTATCCTGCAGAATCCGAAGAATCCTCTCGAGTCTTGCACAGACTTATTGTTTTAGGCGCTGGTCACGATTTTCAACATTATTTTGCATGCCACCACCGTGTTTTCTTTTCGAAATTGGCATTTTTCATCAATTTTATATCGTAGACGGAAGTGATCAGCACCTCAAATAACCTTCCTACGCAAAATTCGAAAAGATCCCGTGAAATACCATACCCGCCGCAACACTACGTGTGTGTGTGTGTGTGTGTGTGTGTGTGTGTGTGTGTGTGTGTGTGTGTGTGTGTGTGTGTGTGTGTGTGTGTGTGTGTGTGTGTATGTGTGTATGTATGTGTGTGTATGTGTGTGTGCAAAGACTTTTGGGAAATTCATTCAAATTAAACAACTATGGAAAGCACTGAAAGAGTGTGCAACACTTACAGTTACATCATTTTGTGTCAAAAACCGTGAAGAAATCGGCCAAACGTCATCCCGACGACAAAAAACATTATTGCTCACTCCACTGTAACACCGAACAAAATCTACGTGACTGCACTAATCAAGTTCGCACCGTACTAGGACACACGAACTGATAACTTTTATCCCAACTTTTTATATGTCAATTTGCATGACAAACAGTAAACGGGTTCTATGATAAGGAGCTTAACCACCTCGTTCGTGAGAAAAATTCGTTTAAGACGTCGGAGATTGGAGCATCATTAATTCATGGGGTGGTCTAGAGATGTGATAACAAAGAAAGAACACCTAAACCGTTCTCGAAGATAGAGGAGAAACTACACATCAGTGCTAATTCTGTCCCTTCAGTTTTCCAATACAACTAAAATTTAAAAAAAGATAAAAAAGTAGATAAAATAACAGCGCTGACCTCATTACACGGAGAGAGGACCGATTTCAAAGAGGTCATCTTGCCTCAATCTGTCACAACTTTCGAAAGTGGACGAGTCCTGTAAGGTTTTAGCACAAGGTGCCACACCTACTCCCATCTGGGATAAGTAGGCCACAATAGGATCGCTCTTCATTTACGCGATTTCCCCTACCACTCTCCAGGATGTACACTTTCTGTAGTAAAAACTACTTAAAAGCTTCGAACTCAAAAACTAGTGTACATAAGCCTCGGTATGTTGTTTCGGTGCAGCGCTTCTGTGTGGTCCTGAAATGGGTCTCGCCTCCCACCATCCTTTCGGCGACTTACCTCCTATGATCATTGCATCTCCAAAGCAATGAGTGCTTGATAAGTTTTCTTTGCATTTTGGAATGATGGCTGTTTATAACTGCTCTTTCCGACCAGGTGGTTCTCTAGCACTAGGTCTTCGTTTTTTTTTTTTCGATTGAGCAAAAGCTTGCAAGTGCTGCTGCCTTTTCTGCTTCAAGTTATGTAGGTAGAGGCCACAGTTCTTTCCACGCACCGGCGAACACAGTTAGTTAGCGCTAATGAATCTTGTCGGGTTCCTGTGGTGACGAAGACTACAAGTTTCGTACAGAACACTTTTATGTGGGAGATATACATGGCTACATTATAGTCAAATTCCTGATTTGTTCCCGAATCTTTCCTGAATCCTTATGAGTTTATGTTCTAGCGTGCTTGGACGCTAGTCATGCCAGTGGAACAAAACGTCTACGTATGTGAAAACCTCCCAGCAACAGGAACAGAGCCGATCAGAGGCTATGACGCTTTCCACACGGAAGAAGCGATAAAATATTCTTAGCTGATATTTGATGATGTATTTCTGATTTGATGTCAGCTCTTGAGAAGCTCTCGCTTCTGTATAAAAAAAGACAGGCGGATGTACTGGACTCTTTCTTACACATCTAGCCCTTCCAAAAAACGAGTAATCATAACAGAAGCATAGCAGGTTCTTCAATAGAAATGAAGTTCAGCTGCTGTTCTGTTGTGATATTCAAGCATCACGAGCGTATGAATGGGTGATCGAGTTTCTCTCTCTAATTCTTGATTTCGCAAGTATTTCGAATGCAAGAGGAGCCAAGTCATCTGGTTAAAAATCCTAGCTAGCATTTTCTCTGCTGACGGATTTTCTCCCCTTTATATATGTCAATAGGAAAGTGCTTCAAAAATGCTAGGATTTGATCTATGTCTTTATTTCAACCCTTTTCAATTGATCATTGTCTCTGTTTTCAGCGGAGCTCAAGGTCAGCATTCACACGCATATACTGGTCGAACACACGGATTTCCGATGCTCCTGGAAAAAAAATCACGATAAGTGTAAAGTACATCCTATCACATTGAAGCATGAAATTCTTTGAGTGGTAAATTCTTCTGAAATGCTTGCCATATTCACATCAGGCGTGTTGAGAAATCCCAGAAGACACGCCTTCAGCGACTCGTGGGCAAAAACCAATGGAATCAATGAACCGACTATCCATGTAAAACGATTGTCGTATTCGTTTTCAGCAAATTAAGGTAGCCCAGTAGAATGTCTACAGCACCCCGTGGGCAAAAAAAAAAGCGGGAAATCGATAGAACGGATAAATTTACACCCGGTGCAAAATGGGCGCCATATTCTTGTTGAGCATATTGAGGCTCGCCAGTTTTATTCCACACAGGCAGGCAATTTTCAACCACCATGTGATTTTCTGGTGGCTTATGTTTCCTCTCTTGCAATGCGTTTTAAATTCTTCCTGTGCGCATCCACAAGACATCGAAACTAATAAGTATTACTGATTAGAGGAGATTTATTGGGTGGACCCATTGCTCAGGATCGCGCTTTCCCCCCACTACCCTTTTTGATACTACTAATACATTTTCTACTAATACAAGAAATGCTTGCGAAGAGTAGCCTCTTTGTCTCTGCCTCTGGAAGCGTCCAAGAAAAAAAAAATACAAAAGTGGCATAACAATGGACATCAATAGTGAAGAACTCAATTACCTTGATCTCTAGAATAATAGCATTCACAACTAGATGCCATTTATTATAACTAGCGCCCCTAAGGTCGCTAGGAAGTGGAGTGGTGTAGCCACTTGAGGTATGTAAAAACGTTTCGCGCCTACGAAATCCTTACGAAATTATAATACAAACGAACATAATAATTAAATGAGCTTGGATATGGAATCCTGCTTATGGGTTGCGAGTCTACTAACAGTATGACCGCCTGGCCAACTGCGGACTTTTGATGCCAGCCTGTTCGAGGTTTCTTCATCGCACATCAACATGTAAAGCTACCTTCTGATATAATAATACATCTTCCGTTTGTTGACACCGCACTTCTTAAATGCCCATGGACCTGTCATGGCTAGCCACTCTTCAACTCTGCGCGAGGATATCTTTCAAATGAATCCGTGAACTATTTGCTGTACATGACACAGTGTACGATAAATAAGGGTTTGAAATGATTCAAGTTTAGATTTCTTGGGATATTCCAACAGATAAGGTCCTACTTGTACATCTAATAAGAACAAACAGAGGAGGTCCCTTGAAAAAATTTGATTGTGCAGACCCAGCAGAGCCATCCCCAATTCCCCACACTTTCAAGCCACAGCACGTCCATTTGCCATGAATAGATCCGTATCCTCGCGTTCCTAACAACGACCGGCATAACCGTGTCCTGTCATCCCTACACTTTTAGGGCACAGCAGACCCATCGTCCATCGTATTCTGGCGTTCTTCACACCTGGGCCACATCAGACCTCTCCTAGATCCGCAGACCCTTATTTAGGAATTCCCTTAACTTTTATGCCACATCAGACTTGTGTATTATGGGAGGACCCGTATCCAGACCCATCGTCCATCGGTGGACCCGTATCTTGGAGTACCCTTAAGTTTTGGGCCACAGCAGACCTATGTGCCGATCCGTATCCTGGCGTTCTTCACACCTGGGCGACAGCAGACCCGTCCTTCATCCGTAAACCTGTTTCCTGGAGTTCCCCTAACCTTTGGACCACTGCAGACCCATCGTCCATTGTTGCGCTCGTATTTTGGCGTTCCTCACAATAGGACCACAACAAACCTCTACTCCATCGGCACAACCGTATCCTGGCGTTCCCCACATTTTGAGGCTGCAGCAGACCCGTCGGCTTCCGATAGTCCCGTATTCTGGCGTTGCTCGCAATTTTGCCCCTCTGGACTCCTCCTCCACCGGCATAACAACATATGGCACTATTCGCCGTTAGCACTTCAGTCGCCCATCGGTGTATCCGTACCTTTTGTAAATCTCGAGAACAATGGCAGAAAGTTAGGAGTTATCCAGGAAGTTTGATTAATTACACAGTTGGTCACAGGAAGTGTCACAATGACCCATTGACACATTTTTTTCTATGCATGTGATTGTACAACAACTGGAACCAATTCCGTGGCTGTAGAATCTCTCAAAGCTTTCGGACGAATGCCAGGACAAAAACATGTGTGAGGGTGCTATGGATACCACTCTGCACCGTGCTTAAAGGCAGTTTCTCACCTCATGATGACTATCGAGATATCAACGGAATCTGGTCCTACCCAACGTGTTGATTCCAATAATGTGCGTGAAATGTGAAAAAAAACGGTTAAAAACTCCTCTTTTGAAGGACAAATTTAATATTGGAGCGGACGAGTTTCCTTTCCGGGAAGCTAGCAAAAGCGGAGCTAAGAAGTTAGGGTTGCACATAAAAATGAAATTCTAAGCGCGGCTTGCACATGTTCAACTGATGCGGAAACTTCAAACCCATTGCCTGAGCTGAGACACTGCCTCTAAAGAGGTTCAGGTTGTCGTGCACAGATCTCGCCCAAGCGGATCTATAGAGAGTAAGACTCGAATGAAGAACAAGAGATATTGTGCAGTGGTTATCCTCTTTTTGACAAGGGTGCGTAGCGAAGGGACACCTAAGCTGTTAACCAAAATTATGAACATTTCGAAAGGACTTTTCAGGTTTTTCAGGTTCAGCAATTAGTAAGTTAATAAATTTCACCTGATATCGTAACGTTATTGAAAACCGGTATAGGCATTCCCTTCGTGATCATCCATCTGGTCATTACACTAGTCGACATAGAGAACATTTTTCCGAAAAGGAACAAGAACCTGAAGATAATCTGAATCAGAAATTGAAATACTCGTGAATTAGCTGAAATGGTATTCTGCACAAGAATTCTTACGTATTAGAAAAAACGCCAATATCGGAAAAGTCCTGTCGAAAATGGTTTTCTGTCTTTGTGACGTTTGCTGTCAGTCTATTCTCGACGATTTTAGGATGAAGCAGAGAAGATGACACAAGCACTGAGATCATGCTGTTAGCAGATAGTTTACTGAGGACCACATTTGTGGGACTCACTTAGCCTGGCAAGAGACTTGGGATGGTCCCGCATAGGATGTATGTGAAAATCAACTGCGAAGGTGGAGTTGACCATCATGGTATCATTCTTCATTTGAACGAATGGTGCCTCGTACGAGTGAAAGTGTAGGTCGACGTACTGATCAGGATAGTTGGTGTGAAGCTTTGGGAAGAAATGGCCCATGCACAACGAAAGCGAAAACAGTGAACAGCTGGAAGTGGAAGGCATCACAATTAACTGTTAGTGACATTCCTCAATATTTTTCTCGGAGCAATAAAGGTATAAACCTGGTTTTCAAGAAGGAAGAGATCGAAGGCATCTCCTTTGTCGCAATGTACTGGATTAAATTGCCTTTATGAGCACTATCAAGCAAGCAGTTCGGGACGTTTTCGCCTATCCACACTACGGCCATCTTTGGAGCAAGATCCGCTTCTGAATCTCATCTTGCATTGTTGCTTTAGTTTATGCGCTTCTACATTAATTGAGCTTCACAATTTCGAATCTGGTTTGTTTGAAGACAAGATTCTGACACGAGTACCATGAAATCAGCTACATACCTGTCCATTCCTCGATTTTTGGCGAGTAACACGACTGATTTCCGTGAACTACTTGCGCCGCTGCTTCTGTTTCAACGTATGAGCTATAAAGAATTCCTTCGTCATATCCATAGTTTCACTACTTCCTTACTACAGTTGCTCAATAACGTACCACTTATTTAAAAAGAGGCTAGCAAATCTATTTTAATCAATCTTGCAGAGCAGACAAAACTCATATTACGACTTTAAGGTGCTGGCCAGAGGCTAGAGCTAATTTAATTCTCTGTGGGTTGAAGAAGACTGGTTAATAAATCAAACTGTGCCATAATAATAAACAATAGGAGCCTGAGTAGCGTCGCGATATACAGTTTCACATCGCGATACTTTGTCATAAGTTATTGTGAAGGTGGCAGTTGAATTCTGTCCAAAAATTTCATATTCCTTTTCCTTAAGGAATGGCCAGTCTTCAGTCTTTCCTATGCCGCCTAGCTGAGCAGTCGACCATCTCTCCTTCAGCTTCAACGTGATGCGAGCTATGTGGAGAAAAGACTCTGATCCAACACGCCGTCGGCTGGCGTGGGTCGTACGACCACATCTTTGACAGTTTGCCTTCACCTCCGTACGTCTTTTCGTTCAGTCTACACTTCAGAACTACCAGCTCGAATCAAAACTTCTCTTATAAAAACTTCGATGCCATTGACATGAATAGGAGGTTTTGGATCCAAAATTATCTTGAGCAAGATGTCTTGAAGACATGATGAATTTCAAGAGCAGAGAGAAGTGTTTAACATCAAGCCGGACACGATTGATTGGACGATTGGAGATGTTAGGCCTAGTGTTGAACTCTACGCAAGCACAAATCGATGTTAATCGTTCCTTTGCGATATAGAGGTCTAATAAATGAATGATGAATGGCGCTTGACTAAATTTCCTAAGGGTATACTAGGCCAATCGAGGGTCTATTGTCCGAACCATATCACATATTGGTAAAGAAACATTCCTTCCACATCCAGAAAGAGTGTCCTCAAAAGTTTTCTTAAAAGAACTCCCTTTGAACCAAGAGAAATGAACTTTCGGAAAGAACCACTCCTCTGAACGATTCCACGTCGTAAGATAGGAGTAATGCACTCTACTTCGAGTTTCTCTCAGCAGAACAACCATGGCTACAACCAATATATCATAGTTCAGGTCCCCAAAGATGATAGCGGTGCCAAACAAGAAGAATGAAAACGGAAAATATCACTCTGATCCATACATTCTGAAGCTGAGAATATGTGAAGAAAATTTATCTTAGCGCGGATGAAATAAGAAAGCTATGAAAGAAAGGAAGCAGGCGCGTGTAGCATTAAGCTCAGACGGTGGGACCCGCTAAGGTACTTGTGTGCGCTAACAAAGGCAAGGAAAACAGTAGCCCGCATTCGCAGATTTCTTCTCAACTTCTCGCATTCGCAGAATATTTTTTGCGGTTTTATTCGAGCAGTCTCATGATTTCCGCTTTCCTAGGAACCTCATAGTCCGAGGAAGCCTTAGTCACGAAAACTTCCGTTTGTGCTGCTTCGAGAACAAAAACAGGAAGTAGTGTATAAGGGAAAACCACAGATGAATGAAGACGACTGGAGCTATGGCTGAATCCACCACCTTCTCAGTTTATGCGCTACTGCCACTGTTGCAAGCGATTGCTTGTGTGCATTCTCCCTATACGACCATCCCTCTGTTCGCCCTTTTTCTCCTTTTCGCCCTCTACTGAACCGTCCTACTCTCATGTTGCTCCACATCCACGCATTGGGGATGCATCCTTTCAAAGAGTGTAATACACCTCGTTTTACGTGTTGGAGGTATTAGCAGCTCCTACACCGTCTCGCTACACTGATATTAGTCATGTACATGAATAGTCAGAAAGGTGACGGAAAACATGTTTTTGGAGGGTTCGAAAGGCTAACAAGTCTTGGCACTTCTGATCGATAAGACCAACGGCTTCGTACGACTATTCTATTCCATGTATAGGGGGATTGATTCAGCTTGTCGACGAGATCCAGAGTCTGCAAACGGCTCAAACGCGAAGGTAAGGCAAGAAATGCCAATAAAGCAGGGTGCGAGTGAACCTGCCATGAAGCCACGCGCCTAACGTATAGCATCACATAATTGCTTCCCAGGATGCAGATTGTTATTTCGAAGTAGTGATGCTTAATTTTCCATTGCACGTCCTCTACTTTTGCTTTTGTGGTTTCCATACTTTCGCCTGCGTAATTTCAATATTTTTGGAATCAGTTGTAGCCTCAAAAGTGGTGTTCTGTTATTCAGTAGTTGCTTTAAAAATGTGCGCTAATGGTGTGGGTTCAACGAATCTTAAGCACTCCAAGCTCGTGATTCGCAAAACTCTTGAACACCATTACCTGCAATGGCATTCCGAAAATAGAAGTCTGCGCTATGTTGTAACTCTGTTGTGTTACAAACTCATGCCATTGAAGTATGTGGAATAGTTCTATCCTAGATAGTAGACGCATTCGTATCTTGTACACAAAGTGCAAGCGAATGCTTTTGTGCAGCAAGCGCAACTTACTGAGACATGTCGAATACACATTTTGAGCGGCTCAACTTCCGAAATTGCACACTGAGCAGCGGAAACATCCGTCGGAATCAAGTGGTGGATTTCTCATGATCTTGTCGGGACATAGACTTGTCGAGTTCTTGTTTGAAAATCGTTCCAAAATCAATCTCAGCTGTCTTAGGATGACTTGAACAGTGCGACATTCTTGCCAGCGCCTCCTGCCTGATTTCTCTTCGAATACATTCAAAAACGGAGCTTTTCGTGTGTACATTGCTGTCGCCATAGTTGTGGCCCACTTCCACAAGCAAGACTTTTTTCTTCACCAGGTGTGTCAACTTGTTTTTGTTCATGAACTGATTAATTTCTCGTTGTGTCAAAAGGCTAAAAACATTACCTTGTGAAAATCGGATTCCTATCCACCGCATAGTCAATATGGAAATCATTCCATACTCGAAGATGCAAGGGTAGAGAAAGGAGTTGGTCGTTAATTTCGGCCAACAGTAAAGAACGAGACATTTCGCATGCCTTAGAAGGATTTGAAAATTTAATTCATTGTGACTTCGCCCGAGGTATATTCTATACTCACTTTGTAGCGGATGGCAGTCTTTATGGCGTGAGAGGTAACTTTTCGGAATAAGTTCACGAACCATGGTACAATACCACCACCAATCCTGAAACTACCATCGTCTGCCTTCTACGAGACCAATAGATGCAGATTTGAAGCATAAGCTCACTCGATATGGAAGAAGCCGACGTCAGCTGCACAGTCACCGAGGATAATTTGAGGGCGGTGATTGAGTGCTACAACTTTACCAGAAACATTTAGACGAATATCACTTGTTAATATATTTACCCAGCCAGAAGTCCACATCTGAAATTTCATGCATGATGTGTTTCTTCCATCATACAGTGTTGTTCCTTCGAGTCTGACCAACATACTTCTCTACAACATGACAATTACGATATCTCAAAACTACCATTATTTTAGAGCTTCTAGTGAAATGTAGCCAAATTTTCTAGGAGTAGAAACACACTTACAGGAGCCAGCAATCTGTATTCTGCTGCCCACTTGCCCGTCAATTTGATCGCCCCTTGTTCTGAAGACCATGATACTCCATCGTTTGTCGGGAGGAAGTTGAATCTACAGAACATAAGGATCGTATCCTAGTACACGTCGGAAGTGCTCTTCTTACAATAAGTGAAAAAAGTCCTTACATATATCATCTTGATGGTTTAGAGACAGCATTCACGACAAAAAACGTCGCCGATTTTTTCATGAAATTTTACTCTGGAGGCTGCTACTGTGCTCATATGTAATAGAGAAAAGACCATCCAAAAAGACATTATTTGCTAGAAATATTAGGTTGTAACAAAAGTTTCCGCGGTTTGTAAGTTTTGGATGGAAACGTTTTATGAAAAATCACGGCCTCGCTTCGCTGCTCCAGAAATCCGTGGGCTGCGTGGCAAAGAACTGAGTGGGACAGTGCTAGGGGTCACTGACTTTGGCAAATCAGTTCTCGCTCAGTGGACATTGATGTGATCTGATAACCGGATGAATGTTAGAGCTAGATTTATGCTACATAGTGCGCGATTAAGAATTTCTCTGCGAGCTCTTCGTCCTTCCGGAGAGTTCGACCAACAAAATTAAGGCGTTTTCCGCGGTGTGACAGAATGGTGTGATTTTCACGGAGCGCTAGGAACTTGTCCTAAAATTCCACCACTAGTGTGAGTGCTGCCTCTGAGTCTCATGCTAAAACACTTTGCTCATTCACAGTGGACGTCAATGGTATTTGCTCGTCTGCGGCCTCGAGAAGGACGTCGCGCAACCGCGCCGCGCGCGTCGTCACCTATGTATTCTGCTGCTGTTATGCGATTTCTACCAGCTTTTCTACTCGATTCTAAGGACTTTCGACCAAAGAAACGGAACGGAACGGAAGAAAAGATCCTAGAAATAGCATTCCGGTGGCGACGACACCCCGGCGCGCAGGTCGCGGTTTGCGGTCGCACTGCGTCTTTCTCGAGGCTGCGAATAGGCCACTGCCATTCTCGTCTACTGTATATGGATGGGTGTTACAGCTATTATGAAAGGTGGCACGAATGGCGAAGAACACGCAAATTCGAACATAACAAGTGCCAAAGTTCAGCTGATGACTTCAGCGCAGAGGCCAAAACGCAAAGACTGAAGTCATCAGCAGAAGCGCCTAATTCAGGAATGTTAAGCACAGTGCTTAACTCATATACTCAAATTAGTGTTTCTCATGCAGCCTGAAAAACACCGGAACGTTATCGAACACACCATTTGATTTCTAAGTTCCGGTTGTGGTTAAATCTTATCTGGAACTGTTAATCATGCATTACTAAAACAGTGACGCAATCTGCACTGACTAATGATGTCTTTGACAGTTGGAAAACCCTTCTCTTGAAAGATAGAAAAAAATTGAGCTAAAGGTTAATACTCAGTCCCCAATTGGAGATCATATTAAAAATTGTGGGTTTCTCCTGAAGGTTAAGTTACTTTTTACTTCACTTCTTGAACACCTCTCCTATTTTACGAGAACTTCAACATTAGCATCTCTTTTTCCATATCCCTTTACGACTATCCGACCTGGAGAAATTTATTTTTAAAAGAGAGAAATCTGTCTATTGGAAGTTTTAGCAGAACCACCTCTACTGTATATTAGCTCGACATGTGTTTTAATGTTGTTGTAATCGTGAGCGTAATAATTTTTCTAGTAATTCTCGCGAGGATTTTTCATGCTCTTGGAATAAAATTTTATTGGAATAATATAAGAGAAGAGACATCAAGAATTTATTTTCAACATAATTTCAATTGACGAAAGAGACCTTTCCCATATGACCGTCTCTACTTCTGGAATAGAAATAAAGCGGTGGGACAACGTATTTCCAGTTTTTCTCAACTAATCTTCAGTTTTGAACACCCTTGAAAATCTCGCGAATCAACTTACTTCGGGGATTCAAATTCTGTGATATTCAGTCCATGCACCGACACCTTTCCTGTCCCATAGCCGGCACGGAAGCTCCTCGTTATATTCGGCAGAACGATTTTTGGCACCTCCGAATTTATCTTAAAATCTGCTTTCATGCGGTAAATCGCTAGCGGTAGATCAAGCAGTTAAAAAAGACTGACCACATGCTGTGAATGTTCGGAGACGAATTTAAATGCAGAAAGGTTGACACGAGCCTTTAGGTTTGAATTAGGCTCGGCGAGAGTGCCCACAACAAGAGCAAGCACAACCAGCACTAGACAATCTGTCATTGTCTTCTACCAACCATGGTGTGGTGCCAGGTTAAATAGGCATTTTGAGAAGATGCTTTCAGACACTTTTTTTTCAGTTGTTATCACAGGCATAACTTTGCTTTTTTCAAGTCATCAAAGGCGGAAAAACACTCTACCAGGACAGTACGCAATCGGCTATCGGTGTCACCTCGGCTTACGGAGGGTTAGGATAACACTGATAACACGCATTTCATCGATTAAGACTTACGTAATTATGAGGAACATCTAAAACGGGTTCCATTCCTCAGGCTTTTGTTGTGATGAACACGTCCGATGTGAAATATAATATTACACCGAAGTAGCGGAGCGCTCTCTAATTATGTACTGTCCACAACAAAATCTATGTGTGCTGTAAAATCTCAAATGTTGGCAGGCATCTATCGCTGACTTGGTGCTGGCTATCTTCCAGATGTGGTAGTTAACCGCTTAAAACGACGAGGAAACGATGAGCCGAAGGTCGTGGTTAAAAGTCAGCTCTGGTTTGCAACCACGAACAAAGTGCGACCTAATTCACAACTTAGCTGTTCAAAAGATGGAGCTTTAGCAAAACTTCCCAACCACCAAAGGATTCAAATCTTCAGCCAAGAATTAGTCGATGTCCTCAGAGTGTGCTGAAATACCTGTGCACCTTAGACTCCAACGACAACGGAATATATGCGAGCATTATAACCCGAGTGGCTAGTGAATCTCATCCCGCAGAACGTATCTTCAATTCGGTGAACTCAGAAACACATTTCCATGCTCATAAAATATGTGGGATTTCTCCACAAGGAAATCGGAGTCATCGATTATCTCCGGTGGGAAATCAGGTGGTCGAGACGGTGCACAGTGTGTAATTTCAAACCTCTAATCGACCAAAATTATTTTTCTAGGGAACCTGTGCATGAATTCTTTCACTATCTGGTATATATACTCTGTCTGGTCTGCTGCTTCTATGCACTAGACAACATCCATGGATGCCAAGGATTTAGGGGTAATTTCTAACACATATTTCTGCGATAGTGCCCGAGAGAACGAAATCGTGTACTGAGAAATAATTTTCTGCGCAGCAGCTGCGCCACTTAAATTTGAGTCTCTATGCGTGTTTGCAAACTAATAAGAATAATATGTAGAACGTGAATATGCGTCTTAGTTCCAGGATTGCATACATTTCCACATGATAAGCATGACTGAACTAACATATAAAACTGCTGGATATTTTGTGAGATTTCGCAATTAAGAAAATAGTAATTCTAGAACTGCTGCTCATATAAATAGACTAAACTGTCCCCCAATTTTAATTTACATGGAAATCTTGTGACACTTAAGAATTCCAGTCGGATTTGTTAAAGTTTTACTCGATGAAGGTGGTCACCTACAGGGAAGCATGTCTTTAAAGGCGACATTATTCCATCTTTGGCTGGTATTTTCCCCACGAAATCCTCTATTCCAGTCAGTTTTTCTGAGAGTACTCTCTATTTCTGCGATTTCAGTACTTTTTCACTCTCATTATAACCTCAAAACTGGCGCTTCGCCTTCTCTCACTTGCTTTCATGATGTGTGCTATTGGCGCGAGGCTTGCAAATCACAGGTGTTGCTCAGATAGAATTCATGATTCGTAAAAGTCTTGAGCACCATAACCCGCAATGACATTCTGAAAACAGAATCATTGGCGAAATTGCAAACCTATTACCTCAAAACATATAAGGAATATCTATCCTAGAGAGTAGCGGTTTCAGCCCACATAGACGTGTTTTCTGTAGAGGGTCGCAAGCGGTCGCAAAGTTAACACACATGCTTGTATACAGGAAGATTACTGCTAGTCACCACACATATTTCTAGCGAATCTCGTGGACCTTTTCTAAGATTTACCCGAAAACACAAATATGTCATGTGCTAAATCGCTCATTTCTCAGACAAGTTTGAATATCTTCCTAGCGTCTGAGAAATGTGGTTACTGAGAAATGAGAAAGCTTGCTTCAAGATCTATCAAAAGAATTATAAATAGGATATTCAGACGACAACATAGAAGACAGAGGTAACCCATGAAGCACTCATCTGTTCTACGTAGGTGGTGTTGGATTGATATGGTATCTTTTCGTTATCTAATCATACACCGCTAGGTGAGTGGTCGCCAAAAAACCACGTGTATCGTATGCGCGGACTACTGGCGAATACTTTGATGCAGTAATCGAGACATGATAAGACAGGTCGAAAAATATTTTTTGAGCTGCTAGATTTGTGAAATTGCACATTGAGCGGTGGGGACATCGATCAGATAGATATACACGCAATTATTTCTTCACTGAAAAGGAGTCAGTGAGCGCTCGACCGGAGGACTTCGTGGCGAAATTACTAAGTCCCCGTCTTTGACTCGCGCGCCGCACACCCGTTTGTTTCCCGCTCTTGATTTCGTGCTAGCATTAAAGGCAGTGTCCAGGCAAAATTTTCGAGTACTGGGTTTCTGTGGTTTCTAGGCCAGCTTGGCTCACTCATACCAGGTATGAACTTGAAAAACCACAAAACGCTCAGAAGAACCGTTTTCCTAGCCCCTTCCTGACTGAAGCGGACGAGATGTCCGACAACACTCTCATCATAGAGGGCGCAGAGAAAATTTTTATCGATTGATAGAGCCAGTTCGCTGCCTCAATTTCAGCCTCAGCCAGTCAGTTCCTATTCCTTCAGGGGTCCGCAGCTCTGTTGAAGTGCTATTTTCGAAAAGTATAAACAGGTAGAGGTAAGTTTGGTATGAATAGCCGTCTCCGGACATAAAGTGATCGTCGAACACTCCACCAAGCATAGGCCCGTAGCCTGTAGATCCAGAATCATTAAAGATGAAGAACTGGAGTGTTGAGCAACAGTACCTGAACGTTTAGAACACATAAGCAAACTTGAGACGCATACACATAGACGAATTAGTCACATTAGAGAGACGCTTCCGCAGTCAGTTTGATATTTTCCAACTGCTCCGAGTTACGCCAGACGGGCTGGGCAGTGGAGTTGGGTTTGAGTACTGGGTCTAAGGCGGATATCTCGCTTATTTCCTCGACTTTTTCGCTGAAACTTTGGCATTTGCCTATGGAGTCGACCCACTATCATAATCTAATGAGCATTCAAGCTCAAAGGTTTTGCCTGGACACTGCCTTTAAGTTCAGCGTAAAGATGATCTCATAGTTGGACTTCGAAATGCGAATTCACCTGCAAGTATAGTCCTGGTTTCGTCCGACTACTCAAATACCATAGTTAAATCTGCAAATTTAGGTCAATGAAGCTTATTCTATTTTAGGAGTTCCTCATCAGCTGGGGGATAGCTGTAAGTCAACGATCATTAACTGATTGTTGACTGACCTACCACCACCCCAGAATAGACGGCCGATGTCCCACACTTCAGTCCCTCATCACATTTGGCGGAACAATTTCAGACATCTTCAAATTTATCTTGAAAACTGTTGTTAGACGAGGCAAGATGTAAACGAAACAATCCAGAAATATTGCGCATGTTCGGGGGTGAATTTGAACAGAGAAAGGTTGATACGAGCTTCGAGACGGGAGTTGTTTTCGGCACGGATACCCACACAGTGTATGAGCTCATCCAACGCCAGATGGTGATCTCTTATTGATTCTCCGACTGTGTGACGTGATTCCAGGTTTTGTATGCATTCTGAAGATACTTAAACTTGGTTTTTTTTTGTTGACTTGTTGTTGTTTTTTTGTCGTCAATGGCAAGAGAACAACATTCAGCCAGGAACGTACGCGATCATGGGTGTCAACTTGGCCTATGTAGGGTCAGGATAACATTGCTAACACGTACTTCACGGATTACAACTAATACATATTGGGTTTGTACAAAAGTTTCTTTCAAAATTCTTTGAATCTCCTCAGATGGATAGCTATTGGATATAGCAATGAACTTGTTGAGCAAAATGCTCTTTTTTGTTATAGTAAGTTGTCTCTGTTGCAGCCAGGAGACAAAAAAACTTGAAAATTCACATTTGCGCAAACCGAATATGTATTTACAGAAGTCACATTTAAATTTTCCGTTTTTCAATAAAATTGCAAGCAATTTGAATGACTAGGTCTATCTTCATGAGGTGACGATGGAATTATTTCGCGCACTATTTTCTTCAGTGTGTTAAATAAATGAATATAGGCGATTCACCTCGAGAAGAGTATCGCGTTGCAGATACCCGTGCAAGCGGATCCATTTCAATAGTTCAAATTCCCAGTTAACTCTGATGTTTGGTGGCGATACATTTGGTAAAAGAATGTGTTTGGCAATACATTTTACTGGATAAAATTTTGTTTGGCAATATGATTTACGGGAGAATGAGTGAAGAGCCTGTTTGGCAATACAAGGAAAGAGAATCTGTTGGCGATACATTTGACTGGGTTTGCTTGGCGAGACAAATAGCAAGTTTTGCGTGGCGATACATTTCACGGGTGTTCTGATAAGACGTTCATTTCATTCTTAAATGGAGGCTTAACCATAGATGGTGTCGATCCGGATGGCTCAGCTGGTAAGGCACCGGACTGCAGAGATTGGTATAGTGGTACGATTCCTGATGATACCGAAATTTTTGCGCGGTTAATAACCTTTTTGTTCGACGACACAATTGGCAAGTTTTGCATGGCGATACATTTGTTGGCATACACAGAAGGACTAGTTCTGCCCCAAATTTTTGAGAGATATTTTCGCCTGACTTCGCAAAGAGGGGTGGAAGAAGGGAATTGGAGGTGTTGAACACGGAAACCGTATCCGTTTTGCACCCTATCCTCATTTCTGCAGGGTAACGGTGGGTGTAGTGCAAGAAGTCGAGAGAAAATACCGATTTCGGGAAGAAAGGAGGCGGCATGCAAAATGATGTTGACATCCGCTATCAGCGTTGTATCAACTCCTGTACGCAAAATTTGAGAGCTATCTGTGAGATTCCGTGTCCACGGTATGTCCACAATAAACTAATGAAAAATGGGATACGGTACAAATGGATACGATATTCGTGTTCAGCACCTCAGTTAACCCTTTACGCAAAGATTGGGCGAAAATAAAATTCTCAAAAACTGGTATCCGAATAGTGCCCCTTGTTCGCAGATTCTGAGGCCACCCTTCCCCAGTCTTGGTTCCGTCACTGACACCACTTTGCAACTGTTCAGCAGGACTTTCGCTGTGTCTCTGAGGTGAGTCGTTCACTCTCATCTATCCTAGCCAGGATCACTTTTGTACGAACATGTCTCAACGATCCTCCTTCCCTTGTTAACTTTTTGTCACGTACGAAGTACGTGTCAAAATGTGACAGAACCAGTGCGCAAGCGTAGCAAGACCACACTGCTAATAAGCAGTTAGTTGGTTAATCAAGTGTCGGTTTCAGGCAAGAAAATTTAAGTTTTCCGATACATGGATTGGGGAAATTTAGAAAGACCTTCGAAGCTTTTCGGTCGATGACCCGAGTAATTTCGCTCGATAACCCGAGTAATTACAGTGTAGCTAAACCAGCGACCAGCTTCCTATAAGGTGTACATTAACAAGCGCTTGGATGTTAGGGCTTACTCGTGGTTTTGCTTTGCTGCAAACTAGACGGCTTATGGAACTCACCTGGTTAGATGAGGCCCGACTGAACCAGCGGCACACTACAGCAATCGCTCAGGCGAGACACGTAGGAGGCGGACGATGAGTGAATGCTGTGGAATCGCTGGAGCCCACGCAAACAAAAGCATTTATCTTCAAACATCTGGGGGTAAGCTTGTTTAGGCATGTGCTTACACAGTCCGTGGTAGAAACATGACTATTTTTGTCTCATTTTAAGATAGAATTGCCAGGACTCTTCCTCTTTAAAAAAATCGAGGAGCGAAACGGAGGACACTGTAGCGACGCTTTTAACCCGCATTTACCGTGTTGGAAGCTCGAAAATCTGATAAATCTGAACAGCAGACGTGTCGAAACCCGACAGCAGTAACCCATGCTACTCGGATAAAGAACGTGTTACTACAGGTCAGCAACTGAATAGCAACTGAATAGCAACCAAATAGCAACTGAATGACAACTGAACAGCAACCGAATAGCAACTGAATAGCAACCGAATAGCACCTATGGCAGCCAAAATAGCCCCCATGGTAGCCCGAATAGCACTGTATGGCGCCCATTTTACGGATTGGAGCCGAGGGGACATGCGGTTCCAATCCCTATCGGGTTCGGCTCCGATCCGGAGAATGCCAGAGCGGATGACCGCATCACCGTCCTGGCACCCGGGATGGGCCCGGCGCCAGCGCAGCGCGAACCACTCTAAACTCCGCCAACATAGCCAATGTCGCGTTGACGTCCGCAACGCGGCGAGTAAGCCGGAAACTACGGAAACGAAGGAAATTAAGGATGAAAAGCTCCTAGTAGAGTGTGATATGGTAGATATTTTATCCTGAGGGCTAGATATTTCGTCTCGAGAATTAGATATTTCATCCCCAGGGTCAGTAGTCCTGAGAATGATATTATCAGTGATCCTAAAGTGTGAAATTTCACAATTACAAGGAAATGCGTGAAATTTCGCGCTTATCACGAATGTTCTTCAAATGTTCTTTGGTTCGCTATGCGATTTGTCGCTTTTTATCATGTTGTTGTTCTAAGTAATCAATACTGGATGAAATGTAAGTTAGTGGCTATCCTAGGCAGTGGTATCTTGAGGCATGCCTGCGAGGTAACTGCATTTCTGCGGGGCAATTCTCGCACCCTACCATGCACCAGATGCCTAATTGAATAGAAATTATCTTGCTACTAGATGAACTAAGTTTGTAAGAAAGAGAAGACCATGCTCCGCTCATATGAACTTCAGTTTGGTTTATGAACTTCAATTTAGTCGTCGTTGGCTTTATCAAAGCAAAAGTTGTGAGAAAAGTTTGAAATGTTCCCGAAATCACTCAAAATTCACATAAAATGGTTGACATTCTTCATTTTCCTTCATTTATACACAGTCATAAAGGACTAACCACCATCAGACTTCCAAAACGGAAGTTACGCAGACGCAGCGTAATAGGCGGAGCTTGCGACATACGCGACGGACGAGCCTGCTGGCGCTGTTAACAGCTCAGCAGCGATGATCTGGGCAGTTCCTGGCGGCCGTCCCGCCTCCACCTAGTTAGGTCAGGTACCTCTTGACCGTTTCTCGAAATATTCTGAACGGGTTCTAACCCCCCCCCCGTTCCCAGGATACGGACCTCCAAAAGGCACGTGGGACTTCTGCGGCCTAAAAATCAGGGAAATCCCAGGAAACGGGTTCGCGAATGGAGGAGGGGTGCGCCGTGGCCTAAAAGTGTAGGAAGGCCAAGAAACTGGTCCCGCCATGGCGTATGGGTCTCATATGGCTCGAAAGTTAAGGGCACTCTTAAACAGGGTTTCGCGGGTCGAGGAGAGGTTTGATGTGGCCCAGGTATGAGGAAGGTCAGAATAAGTGTTCACCGATGGACAATGGGTGTGATGTGACCTAGTTAAGTTAAGGGAACTCCAGGATACGGGTTTGCGAATGGAGAGGGTGCCCTGTTGTCTAAAAGTGTGGGGAAGGCCAAGATACGGGCCTTCCCATAATGCTTAAAGGCAGTGTGTCACCTCGTTTTCGTGTCTGAGCTTTTACCAGATTCTAAATCTCCTCGACACGCTGAATCCAACGGTATGCCTAAAATGTCACAAAAAGGTCTTTAATCCCTACTTTTAAACGTTTTTCAGGACGGGATTTGTAACAGTTTGTCGAACCGAGTGGATGTGTGAAGCCGTTGATCTCGTCGATCGGACACGTCTAGACGTGCTGGCCAACGCTACAGACGTGGCTGGCAGCCAGCACATTCACGGACCGCTCCGCCCAAGTGGTCCGTGAACTTTTGGACCCTCCGAAAACGGGGTTTATTTTTTTTATGAGCTCATTTTTATGAGCTTTGACGTGTATCTTTGGAATTAGCGTGACGAGAAGGTCTAGGGTCTGTTGGCATTTTCAGCCCACGAAACGAGGTGACACACTGTCTTTAAGTCTGGTGTATCTTGAAGGTTAAGGGAACTCCCAAATACGGATTCGCGGATGTGGGAGAGGTCCGATGTGGCCCAGAAGTGAGGAAGGCAGAATACGGGTTCACCGATGGGTCTGCTGTATCCTCATAGCGTGGGAATGCCAGGACACGGTTATGCCGGTCGAGCAGGGGTGAACCATGACCCAATTGTTAGGGACGCCAGGATACCGGTCCACCCACGGCACATGGGCGTGCTGTGGCTTGAAAGTGGGTCTGCACAATCAATTTTTCAAAGGGACCTTCTCTATTCCCTCTTAGATATACAAGCAGGCCGTGGTTTGATGGATTATCCCAGAAAATCTAAATTTGAATCGTTTCGAGTTCTTGTTTACATTATGTCAGTTACAGCAAATATTGAGTTGTAACATGTGTTTGCGCTGTTTCGAAATTTTCGACAAAAAGACTTTATTTAAAAAAATAGCGGAGGCCATTAAAGCAAATATGCACCACAGCAGTCGCCGATCTTTTGCCGTTTTTACAGAGGAGCTCGACGCTGCAGAAATCCGTGGACTGCGCATGAGAGATTTGAGTCAAGCAGTGCTGGAGGTCACTGAATCTGATAGACCGGTTCTTGCATAGTAGAAAATCCTGTGATCTAATAATCGGCACTCTGTTAGAGCCAGATTTTTGCTACATAATGCATAATAGAAAATCCCTTTGCGAGCTCTATTTCGTCCGGAGAGTTGGACAAACAAAACGAAGGTGCCTGCCGCAGTGTTGTGTTGCAAAATGGTGTGATTTCCACAGAACGCTTGGAACTTGTCCCAAAACTTTACGGATTAGTGTCCTCAAACTGTTGACATTTCTGGACACAGCGAAAGAAATCCCGCTTCAATTCGCATCATATCCAGAGAGAGAAACGAGGTACTCACAATTTTGGATCATCACGTTCTCAGATAGTTGGATAAGGCAAACGCAGCAGAACCTGTCAAGCCACACCCCCAAGAAATGGAACGCAGACATTGCTGCATGAGGAAGAACTTCTGCATTCCGACTGCTGCAAGCAGCAAACCCCGCATTTCGGATGCGTTGAGGGGGCTAGCTGCTGCTTAAGTGCAGTGTTGTTCAAACTGCTTCCTGCCGCTCATGTCCTGCGTTCTACCTGCTCCTTGCCACGTGGCTCCCCGCCCCCTGGAAGTGTATATAAGCCGGTGGTTGAGCACCAAAGCTTTGTCGTGCCTCCGCTTCGGCGGAAGCGAGGCGAGCCAAGCAAGACTCATCAGGCCGGCTGAGGCCCGGGTAAGACCGTGGCCCAGTGCAACAACCGGTCAGACGGGACTCGTGCGGTGTGGACTCTTGCGGATGCGGCGCGGATCTAGAAGTTCGGACGGCTGCGTACCCAACGGCTGCAACGGAAAGCGCGTAGCATTCGGGACTATGTTTGGATGAGCTTGGGTAAGCGTACTCTTACCCCAGTCTACAGTAGGAGCACAGCTCTGCGCCCAGATTGAGCTGCAATCTTAGGTTCGAGACATGCATACCAGTTCATACCCCCCCCCCCCCCCCCCGAAACACAGCCTTTCTGGGGCTATGGCAGCTCGTGGGGCGACGAAATAAGCTTTTACCTCGCGGTGTAACTGCTGTTGAAACGGGTTCGTCCCGGAATCTCTGAGTAGATGAAAGCTGCCCAAGACTGGGAAAGATGAAGCGTATGCGACTCACACTTAGAAGACCAATCCGATGGTAAACATGGATCAATTATATATCAAAGTATTGTCAAAACATCATGAAGGCTCAAAACGTTCCCATCAATATAATAACAATCAGCAGAACTCGACGCGCGATAAATACGAAAATGTATAAAATTATGCTTTAAGCAATAGTCTGATCCAGAACTGTTTTACGATTAACTCAAAGTGAATAATGTGCCAAACCGACAGAGATTTTCATGTCTTTTACACATTCTAATTCTATGAAACCAAAAATCCTGCTAGTGACTCATTGTGCGATAAGAGCATGGTTTTCTAAGCAGATGAGTCATACTGGACTCAAAGAACTGCAAAAAATGTAATATAGATCTTGTTACACCCAAGTATCTGATATCTCAAAAGTGCAAAAGTGGGCTGATGTCTCATAACAGTGCCAAACATATCGCTTGAGGACACGCCCTGCTCTGGTATGTGCTCTCAGGTCCTCCGTTATTCAGCTTTGACTGTAAACGATTATGGGGTTCGCATAAAAGGGAAAGAAAAGTTTTAGATTCTCTAACTTTCTCATGATCTCCTGTTTCCTAAGTTTTTAATCAGGCAGCATTTGGATTTCAGTAACAGAGCCGTGCTGTTGTGAAGCTAATAAGTACCAAACTCGAAGTCAAAATTGCATTGCTTAGAAGGCAGTATGGCAAATGGAACTAATAACTCATTAATGGGCGCTCTGGTATGTACTGTCGGAAGAGGTCACCACAATAGTTCTGCTGATGTCGTATATGTACCCTGCTATCATTGTTAGGACATGATGCTAGTGATGCGGTTTAGGTACGCTTGTCTCTAGAGGCATGGAAACGTCACGTAGCTGTTACAACACACGATGCTGGCAGGCACGCTGGTATCCAATTTTGGAGGAGCGCCGCATAATGAGTCTACTGCCATAATCTGAATAACATCCAGGGACGAATACCACTCAATGCCACTAGTGTGCAACTTCCACGCTAAAATCCAGTATTGCAGCAGCGAAGGCGGCTCCAATTTATCCCCTAACCAATACACCTTCTTCTGCTCTCAGTGGAGGCATTACCGGGCAATGTCGATTTTACGATGCACCTTTTTCTCCTCTCAGTGGAGGCATTACCGGGCAATGTCGAATTATGTCCCTCGTTTCCTTGTGTCGTACAAACTCAAGTGATTGTGGGTTCGACATTCGGAGAGTGGCCTCACACCGCTTCTCCCCGCCTAACACCTGCCCACCGAAAAAAGAGGTGGACGGCCTTGTTGCTCTATTCGCGCATAGGCTGATCGTAGTGCTGTTTTTGATCTGCCTTATTTCTGCCACTGAAACAGCAAGAACAAGACAGATCATCTTCCAGTCGGGCATGCGCTTTCTCGGCGGACGATTGTAGCGGGGCGGATTTTTGAATCCGTGCCGCGTCCAAACCACGGCATGGTTCCATCCGAGCCCAAGAAATGCAACAGATGTTGACATTCTATGCTCACCTGAATGTTGTATTTCTTAAACTCATGTTCTTCCCATAGGAGTTGCTAAGCTGATTACCTCATAGAATTGCGCTATGTATTTATTTTCCGAAGTTGGAGCTCAGCTCCTTTATGAAAAGTTTGATAATGTTTCAAGGTGCAGTTATTTACTGGTTCTGCAGAAGTCTCTCTCAAGTAGACTCACGCTTTGAATGTGGTTGTGGAATTGCACGATGACCAGTTTGTTCATCGCCCCTTGCAATACCCATGGCTGTGACCAAGTATTTTTTGATTGAGGAGCAAATGAAATGAGGTGATAATGGAAAGAAAGCCGTCCAAGTCAGACTTTCATCTCTAAGTTTTGCGAAGGTTTTTCCCAGTGAATTGAGTATACGCAATTCAAATCTGTAAGCTCACCCTTCTGTAGAACGTCGATTCTCCCTTGTCAGGATTGCGCAAGAAGCGCCTCGACAGTCAGAGACTCTTGGTCAAAAATGTCAGAATCAACGGGCTTTTTGACTCACGCTACAGCCCACTAGGACTGTAGCATACTGCGTCGTCGCCACCGGTGACTGTAGCAACGGAACCCATTGACTGTAGAGCCCTAGCAGCCGACGACATTGGTGATCGGCAAATTTTTCCAAACGAGCACATCCAGCGTTGAGCCAAATCCCTGAACAGCCACCACGATCAGGAACCCACGCACGGTGTCCCAGATCGAGCAAGGCACAATTTGGCAGTGATAAATTGCGCCGTGAGGATAGTTGGAACAAATGAACATTATTCGTGATAAAAAGGGAACAGGAGAAGTCTTAAAGTGCTGCTTTCCTTTGGTTAAATCTAGTGAGAATGATTCAGTAAACCAAAAAATGTTTCGGTACAGGGCATTCAGAAAAAAGTGCGCATTGGCTATACAAATACTTCCGGTTTATTTTTAGGATATTTCCGAACTTCCTCAGTTATTCCCGAAAACTTTAAGTTACATCATACTTTCGCTGATTTTACGCAACAAAAGCCAGGAAATCGTCATTTTATGGGTCCCATCTCATAACATCCAAGGGACACCTGCTATCTCAGTGATGTGGAACTGAACAGCACAGATACCCTTTGATGCCTATGTTTTACTTTTAATAGGAGATTCAACTTCAATGAGCACTGTGACGTAGTAGCAAAGAAAGTCGAAAGAACTTTACACAATATTTCCAAATTCTTGACTACGAATTCAACTGATCATATTTCACTGGCCTACGAATCTTATGTGCGACCTATCTAAAGTATGACACCATTGCGTTCAACCCGAAATCCGAAAAGCCATAATGGGACTTGAAACCGTTCAAAACTGTTTCACGAGAAAGTTCTGAGTAAGGCTATATGGGCATAACCATGCCAACATTCCTCCTGCTTCTGTTCGGAAGCGAAATTTCAGAACTTCTTTTCTAGCTACTCGAAGGTTCAAGCGTGATCTTGAGATGATCTACAAAATTATCTGTGGCAAGAATCGTCCTCCGGTAGATACGTTTTATGCGTTATCCCCTTAAGAGGTGGTCATTCGAAATGATATCTTCCAAAGAAAAATAGCTCATGATCCGACTTTTTTACACTCTGAAAGTTGGATCGAATTTTTGAAGTTCTCCAACAAATTCATCCTGCCATTTCCACTAAGACAATATAAGAAGCAGATAGTTGAATATCTGAGCGAATCTGCTTATTGATTTATCTTATATATGTATACTGCACTGACATTATTGATTTAATTCTGCTTTCCAGGCAGTTACTTAATTGTCACCTCCTCAATGTCTCTTATGCATTATATTAGGTTGTTGCGAAAATAATTGCCGTTTCACGGTATGCTTGAGAAAAAAAAACCTTTTTTCTTGCACAATTCAACAAATTCAAGCCAACTTGTGCTAGCTCCTGGTAGGGTTTGTTCTGCTCTTTCAGGTGCTTCTTCAATAATCTGGCTAGCTCTTTCCTGGACTTTTTTATAGGGTCACGAAAAATGGTGTGTTGACGCGATTTTCGAGTGATCATGTTGTACGAGTTCAAACTCAGCCATTCTGCAGCGGAAGCAGCCCGTAATATAGCGCTTGCTTTTGGCACGGACTCTCCTTCCGAAAAGACAGTGAGGTGCTAATTCGCAAAATTCTCTTCCTGCGATTTTGATCTCGAAGATAAACCCGGTCGTGGTCGAAGGATGTCGCTGGACGATCAAGCACTGAGAGCAGCGTGGAAATGAAACCCGATACTACTACTCCTACGTGGCGGCAGGCCTGGGGGTTCACTATGCTACTGTTTCAAAACATTTGGCCTCCATTGCCATGGTGAGAAAAATGGAAAAGTGGACACCCCATCATCTGACCGATGACCAGCAATCCACCCGCTACAAGATCTGTTCTAACCTCCTCGTTCGCCAGAAAAACGAGCCATTTCTTGACCGTTTAATAACTGCAGATGAAAAATTGAAAAATTGAAAAAAAAAACTCCTATTTGATGATAAGAAACGTAGTTATATATGGGTAGACCAGTTCTCTACCCCTTCAAGCTTTCCTAAACCAGATCTTCACCCTAGAAAGGTTATGTTGACAGTTTGGTGGTGTTGTAAGGGAGTTATTCATTATAGCCTTCTGCAACCTGGTCAGGCTGTTACATCAGAGTCTTACTGTTGTGACTTAGACCTGATGTATGAAAAGTTGCGCCAAATGTGGCCGGCAGTGGTAAACAGAGGTGGACCTCTCCTGCTCCAGGATAACGCTAGACCTCACACTTCAAAACTCACCCGGCAAAAACTGACGCAGTTAAGCATCAAGGTTCTCCCTCACCCACCTTACTCTCCAGACCTCTCCCCTACCGACTATCACTTTTTTCGGGCTCTCGAAGCAAACCTGCGTCAGCAGCAGTTTCCTGATATGGAGCATGTTGAAATTGCCTTCCAAGAGTTCTTAAAATCTTGTGATCTCAGTTTCTATTGTAAAGGTATAAATGAATTATCGGATCGTTGGCAGAGATGTGTAGAATCTGAAGGATTTTACTTTGATAAATAAAGTTGAGTTTAAACAGAGTTACAGCATTTGAACTGGGCTGTCTATTTTGGCAATTAATTTCGCAACAACCTGGTACTTTTATTCTTGAGGGTGTATGTGTACATTAGCGTGATATAATCATGTACAAATAAATAAATAAATAAATAATGGAAAAATTGACATATAAAAGAGTCGCGTATCGAAGGACTTTTCGTTTGCACTGTTTTCTTCTATGGCTCCTCTCATTTCCCGAACCTGGCCTACCCAGATGGTAGCCGAAACTATCCTACCTTTTGGGAGAAACTCGAATCACAGCAATCAGTTTGCGTGGTAACATGAGATCGTTCGAAGCATGAAAGTCCACATCTCCAGATTCGCTGCAAGTGGAGTGGTCGCATTGTGGAATATTTGACGATACTCTTCTAGGATACACTGCTGTCGTTGTTGACCTCAGCGGTTGCCAAAGCTTTCATATTAGAGCTTACTTTCTCCACAGCCTAATATTATTGCTCATGCAACTCCTTTAGACAATGAGCGGCAGCAGTATGAAAATCGCAGGTTTTACAACACGAATGGACTTCTGTTGCTGGGCCACTGAGCGATCCACGCATCTCTTCCATCCCCGAGAGCCGTACCAAACTCATGTATCTAACCGTGATTGCAAGTACTCGCCCAGCTCAGGTTTTCTATGTTCCTAGCTTGCGATAGTGTATGAAGCAAACCGAGCAAGAGATTGCCAAGTGATCCCACACCTACCCTGCTGCCGGCTCCGCTTGATATATGACAGAAAAAATTACTTCAAATCAGGTCTTCTTCCTTTTCTTTATCTGAAACTTTCCCTGGATTTGAGCTCTCGTAATCGGTTAAACGTGCTAGATAAAGGTATTTATGCGTATTATTGCTATTCAAAGTATTGTGAAACTATTCGAAGGAATCTCAGCGGAACTCGAGGTCGGCATTCAGACGGATATACTTCTCAAAGATCCGGATTTCTGATGCTCCTGCAAAAAAAAATAGAACGAACATAAGTAAAGCACAGCGTATTACTTGAAATTTTGAGGAGTCGAGGACATTTTCTTTGTAAAATCCACTTTCATCTGTGGAACCTCTGAAAGGAGGGACTCAGCACTAAATGTTGCGCCATCTAAGACTGTTATTTCGAGTCGTTTTGCATCATTGAAAAAAAAACGCAGGCTGGAGATGTTCGGAATGTGCCACTTCTACACCCGCTGGGGTTGTGGTATCCCAGGTTTTGTCGGTTGTCGTTACAGATGGCAATCTGATAGGAAAAGCTGGGGCGGCTTACTTCTCATTCAGCCGCCACCATTTGATTCGGACCGGCTGGCACCGATGGTAGTGCTTCACCGTTTTCGCGGTGCGGATCATCAGACGATACTGCGTGCCGACGGTCCCAAAAAGCGCAATCTGAGCGTCCGTAAGAAGCTTAAAGTCGCAATGATGAACGAGAACAAAGTCGGTCTAGCCCTTGTTGTTGCTTTTTTTGAATCAGACGAGGTGGAACGGATACTTTCGAAATTCCGCATTCACGATGATGAGGCTGTGAGACTCACCATATTTGAGAATTTGCACGCCGTCGTTCGAGGTCCTGCACGCGGAACCCACATAGTATCTGTACCATCCTCTCGTTCCTACGTAGCCGTTCAAATCTCCTACCGAGTCCCGGAATTGTTGAGACAGTTCGACGGCGTTCGAGTGCTTCTCATAAACACAGCAGCCTTTTCATTAGGACTAATTAAGTGTCACAATGGCTTGTAATGAGGCACTTTTTCTATGCATATGAGTGCACACCTGAAATCTCTTTAGTAGCTGCAGAATCGCTCAGGGTTTTCAGACGGACGCTAGAGCGAGAACGTGCGGCATGTGGGAAGTGCGACAGATACCACCGCTGCACTGGGCCTAGAGCTCTCAGGCAGCCCACGGATCTCGCCCATACTGATCTGCAGTGCAACAGTTGGTTTTAAGTGAAAAGCATTGGTTATCCTGCTTCGTATATTGGTCTGCTTTGAAGCCTTGCTAGCTCTGTCTTATCCGTTGGCTGTGATGCCGCCAGCGTAGGACAGTCACTGTGCAAGGATTTCGAAATTGCGGGTCCCGTGAGGATCTAGTCTCATCTCGCTCCATGAATCGGTTTTCGTATGACGTCCGCGCTTCTCTCCCTCCACCACTGTGTATGCACTGCACTGCACGAAAGATTTCGCAAGACTCTCGTGGTCTGACGCCGCAAAAATCTGGACGCTTACCAGACTTTATATAGGAGGATAGGAGGATCAAATGACATCAATAAGGTGTGTGACGTAGGGTTATCCTGGGCCGGTCTATCACCACGCCCTTTCGCGCGATACGCGTGGCAAGGCGAGATGTGAGCCCAAGCCAAAGCAGCATCCTAGACCACTCGCCCATCCCGTCACTCTCCTATTCGACTAACTATTGTGAAATCACGTGGACAACAAGTCGAAAAATCTTACCTGATATTGTAATATTGTCAAAAACTGGTAGAGGAACTCCTTCTTTAGTTATCGATTTGATCATTGCACTAGTCGTCATAGCGAACATCTTCCCGAACAGGAAAAGGAACCTGAAGATAATCTGAGTCAAAAATTGAGATACTTTGAATGAGTCGAAATAAAGTACTAGACAAGATATCTCACGTATTAGAAATGATGCCGATGTCCGAAAAGTCCTGCCGAAAATGGTTTTCTATCGCTGTGACATTTGCCGTTAGTCTATTCTCGACGATCTGAGGATGTAGCGAAAAGGAAGACACGAGCACTGGCATCGTGTTGTTAGCAGGCAAACTATAGAGAGGTACACATGTTGAACTTACTTAACCTTGCAAGAGACTTAGGATGATCCTTCATAGGATGTATGTAAAAATCAATAGCGAATGTAGAGTTGAAAGCTATGGTATTGTTCTTCATTTGAACGAAAGGTGCTTCGTAGGAGTGAAAGTGTAGGTCGACGTGCTGATTAGGATAGTCAGTATAAAGCTTCGGGAAGAAATGGCCCATACAAAGCGAAAACGAAAATAGTGAACAGCTGGAAGTTTCACAGTGAACTACAACATGGAAATCCTTAGAATCCTGCTTGGAGGGATGAAAGCACGAACCTGGTTTTTAGGTAGGAAGATATCAAAGGCATGTTCTTTGTAGCAGTGTACTCAATTAGTTCACCTTCATGAGCACTGCTTAGCAAACAGTTCGGAACGCTCTCGCCTATCCAAACCACCACCATTTTGGGAACAAGATCGACTTCTGAATATCTTTACTTCAGTCTACATAGGCGCTGCTACTTTGAGTTTGTTAATTTCTGAATTTGGGTTGCTTGATGATAAGCGTATAATTTTACAGCAATTACTGCAACGCATTATGTAGTCTTGCACAATGCTAGTACGTTGTACGTACCTGTCCATTCCTGGATTTTTGGCGAGTGACACGAAAGATTACTGTGAACCACTTGCGCTGCAGCTTCTGCTTCAATATATGAGCTGCAAAACATTTCATCGTCATGAAGCCACGATTTATCCACACTATTACCACTGGTTTGCTGCAGTTGCCCAGCGATATATCTGGGAATAAAAATAAACATATCCACTGCTTGTAGTTGAAAAACCTGCATGGGGGTAAGAAACATTAAATTTGTTTTCTCACGGTGTTTCTAAATCCATTAGATTGATTGTCATAGATCATTTTTAACTGCTGTTCTGCTCATTACCAGCTCTTTACATCCTTTGCCACAGTTGCGCACCCCAGCCATCGGTGACCCTTGTTTTAAGTATGGAATGCCGTACCGTATGGAATGCCACCCTCCTAGTCGTGTGATCGCCCCTGCATGGCACTGATTACTGTTCAGCTATAGCTTTCAATCATATGTGGTCACGTATCTATGGATGGGAACGAAACCCACAGGGAAAACGCTCGTACTGAAAGGACGGCACAGAAGTGATATATACGCTTCAGACAGTGCATTTTTGGCCCTCATATTGTCCTAGACACCTCCCATTATGGGATAGAGAGACGATTACCCGCTTGGGTTGCTCAAAATCTGACATCAAAGGTTATGCACAGTGTGTGACCGAGGGAGGTTAGACCTCTCCAGCTGCTGCCTACACCATACTACTACAACCAGTGTGCAAGGACGCCGTCAAATATACATTTGGCAAGCGTGCACCGAATGCAGTCGACTGATTCTCTTCACATCGTCACTATCACCTTCCAATCTATCGCTTCACCAGATTGACAGGCTGAGTTAGAAACGGCTCTGGAGAAGATCTAATTCGATACAATCGACTATCCAAAACAAGAGTATCAGGAGCGGGAAGAATGGAACTGCTATGGCAAAGACCTCGTTGGCGACTGCATGAAGCGGTTCGATGGAGATGTAAAGAAACCAGCCGAACTCTTTTGTGAAGCCAGACATTCATTATGTCGGTGTGTAGAAACAAAAAAAAACAACATAAATAATAGACAATCACTACTGATGTAAACATCAGGTAGATTTCAACCCACCTCCGCATCATCTGCCGTAGGGTCTCGGTCTGGCCTGTCTGGGTCAAGCAAGATGATGGGAAAAACCGACCCTAAATACGACCTTCCCCCTATTCTCTTGTCGGATCCCCAACTCCACACGAACCCCCGCCCCCCTCCACCCTTCCACTCCCGCATGTTTTCTCTGTGTCTGCCGAGCAAGTCCAACGAAGACACCGTAGAAGTCCATTAAAATTCCAAAATTAGAGCTGAAACTAGGACCAGACTACGACGCACTATACAACACATCTGAACAAAAATAGCTGGGCAAGATGGCGCAATCAGCAAACGTGGCGTGTACGCTTGCGTACAATACCCCGGAGGTGAGCGGTGGGACCGCAAGCCACACGCGCAAGCACAATTGCATTTGCATCGCCCACCAGGTCGATTCCCGGCGCCTTCAGAAGGTTTTTGCGCGGTTTGCAATCACTTCAGAACTAAGTGTGATGTAAAGAGGGTGGAAACGTTATAAAATAAAGTGTGGGAAACGAAGTCGATCGATTGTACATTCGAGAATTCGCATAGAGGGCTCGTCAGTTTGTGGAGAAGTAGGGTGAGTGGGACGGTGAACTTCTTCGACTCGAAATCAGCTAACGCTTTCACCAAATTCATAGAGCATGATCAGATCCTCAGACATTCGCCGGATCGGAGCCGAACCCGATAGGAAATGGAGCCGCATGTCAACTCGGCTCGAATTCGTAAAATGGGCCGGACCTGGGTGCCATGCGGTGCTATTCGGGCTACCATGGGTGCTATTTGGTTGCTGTTCAGTTGCTCACCTGTAACACCTTCGTTATTTGAATATCACGAACCACCACAATCGTGTTGTAGCACGTTCATCAGCAAGTTATGACAATCGTATTGTAACACGTCCGCTATCCGAGTGTCATGGGTTACTACCATCTGGTTTTGACACGGCCGCTGTTCAGAGTTATCGGATTTTTGAGCTTCCAGCACGGTAAACAAAGGCTAAAAGCTTTGCTACGGTGTTTACATCCCGCCCTCCGAGCTTATTTCACTCCTTGGATGCGGTTATCCTTCCGCAATAGCTGCTGTTAGGGGGGGGGGGCTATCTTCGGGTTTCTTCAACGAGGAAAGATCCTGGCAGCTCCATCTTAACATGAAACAAAGACGGTCATGTTTCTACTACGACTGGGGTAAGCACGCTTACTCAAGCTTACCCACAGGTGTCTAAAGTGATCTTGTGGGGGAACCCACATATTTGGCTTCAAAAATTCTTCGGGATGGTAAATAGATCTGTGTTTCACCAGCCTCTTTTCGTCATTCTTCAGCCTGAATCTGCAGTCAATTCTAACGTTTCTTCGTTCTATCTTCGCTTGTGGTCCATAACTTTGCAACTGCTTCCTTCGTTTTGTATCTGTGATTTTGTTAGCGAAAGCATCATTATAAGGATGTAGTGGTGTGAACATTCTTTTGCATTCATGTGTTTGGAGTAGCAGGATTCTGTTGGAGATGTTGAGCGGAACCTCTCCATACTCTTCATACGCGCAGCTGTAGGCTTTCCAGGAAAGAAGTGCTCCTTGTTGGTATCTGCTCTAGTTTTCTGGCATCTTTTCCGTGTGAGCAGTCTGTGTTTTCCTCATTTGACAATGCGGCAACTACCTGAACATTTCAACACAGATGTTTCGATTGTGCTCGGAACTTATAATAATAACTACATATTATAATTCGAACAGTAAGGGAAACGCATAGTTGGACCCATCAGAAAGTTGCATGTAGATGTACATTTTTGCTTATAAGTCGCAGGAATATCTTCGCAGCTTTGTATTGTTTTGATTGCATGGGTTTCATTTTTTTCTAAAATGTTTTTTTTATTACGTGAGGAAAACTACCTCAAGCCCATAATCGCTGTGTTGGAAACATTGGTTTATCTATCAGTGCTACACCATTAATGAACTTTTTTATTTTCATTTGGATATAAAAAATAAGCGTTGCCTTCGGAAGTGTTAATATGTTATAAGTGTTGCTACTGAGTCTCCTATCCCTCCTTTCCTTCATGCCATGTAAATGTTGGATTTAATGCAATGTCATCATTGTATTAGTATGCCCCGTAGTACTTGCATTGTGAAACAGATTCAAATTCGAGCGGAGTCAGTTGGGGTCTTGCTATTATAAGGCTCATTAGTTTGTTTTTGCTGCTTAATGTTGTGTCACTTTTAATTTAAAGGATTAATAATTTGCCATTGGTATTGTTCTTTACCTGGGCAACCTTCACTTCACGATTCTGCTGAGTTTCAATAAGTTCTTGAATCAGCTGACGCGCTTCTCTCTAGCACCTGTCGGAAATCGCCCTCAATGATGAACAGCTTGCCGCCAAATGGGCTATCGTTCTGCATGATGTCACGTAGCAGGCTGTCGACGGCTTCGAACGCGCACTTTGGCGCCATCGATATTTCATCCCAGATAATAATATCGGTGGTCATCAGCTGACGCGCTTCTCTCGGTGAGGCGAGGTACTCTGACTATCTGCCGCACTGCTCGACCGATAATGCTTTGACGACGCTCTCTGATACCCTTTGACCGAGAGTTCCGCACCGTGGGACCCATCTCGAGGCGTTTCCCCAAGCTGGGCGCAGGCGCTTTCTTAAAACAGCGTGATGATGTATTGGGTAGAAAACAAGTGCGGAACAACTTACACTCTTCTTCACGATCGGTTCTGGAGGGCCACTAGCGTAAAAATGAAAGAGTAATGGCGATCTGATATGATGATGATATCCGTGATAAGACACGTGTGGGCGTGTGCTATCATGAAGATGATATGTGAAGTCTACACAAACTTGATGAGACTTCGTCGCCATATGTGGCTCTAATAGCAACTACTGGTTGCTCGCAGCAACGCAATAGCACCCACCTTTGCTGTGGCAACTGCAGTTGCTGTTGCGTTGCCAAGGATAAGAATGGGCGGAGTCAGTTCGGCTCCAATTTGGGGGGTGTCTGAGCCTATCATTTCTAGAAGGTTAGGGCTTCACATTTTTTGGGAGCTCGATGGAAAATTTTTGAAATTTTCGGGTCTTCGATGGGAAATTTCCAATCCTCACCTTAGCAGGAGCACACTAAGGGCCGTCATAAGTCGGAATGGGAGTGATTGCTTGGAGCACCATTACGTGAAGGTAGTCTTGTTTTGATTGTAGCAAACTACCTGAGTAGGAGTTGAAGAAATGAAAACCTCGCAATTTCAAGAGATGGTGGAAACGGAGTTGATCTGCTTGTCTAATCACTGAAAAGCCAATTGAGAATATCACAAAAACTTCTCACCTATGAGTTGTGGAGGAGGAAATTTTTCATTGGATTATACGACCTGGCTCCACGAAGTTCTCCCGCAATATCGATGAGAAATTCGGCAAATTTCACATCGATTTCACATCGAGTTCTCAAAGATACAGTAGCGAGCAAAAAGATTGCAACTTTTGGTTGTTCGTCTGTAACTCTGTTCAAAGCAGAGTATGGAGGTCCAAATTTTTGTGGAAGTTGTTAATACTCATGTGAGACAGGAAAAAGTTAGAGCTTGCCCATTTCACTGTTTTCCTGTTTTCTAAGAAAAATTTATTTCGCAGAAGTCGAAATCTGTAATTTGGCACCATCGACAATATCTCTTGAAATGACGTCTATCGTTGGTATCTGACCACGCTTTGGTTCCTTGGCGCAGAATCATCCCGTATACGCTAGAAAATATGCATCCGTACACCACTGGTTGATATTCGCAAGGTCCACTTGAGGTTGCTTCAGCAATAATCCTCTATGAATGTATCTGTCGGCCTTGCTCCTTCTATCAGTAACGTTTCCACAAGTTTAGTTACGAGTGTTCAGTTTTAATGCAGTCCATTACTCTCTCGGAACTCCGAAATATTCTTGCTGATTTCAGTGCACCCAACTGTGCACATCACAGAAAATAAGTATTGGAATTTTTTTTCTGTGTCTCGGGGCAAGATGCAGAAGACGGATTTATCGGGAGAGGACTACTCAAAGTGAGCAGTGCCGGTGACTGAGACGAGTGCACGTGCCCCCTTGCTCCACACACGAACTTTCTCAGTTGATCCGGAGCCTTTCGCTCTAGAAATGTCTTTTAGTTCACTTAATCCAAATCAAGCTAAATTAGCCAATTTGCAAAGCGCCAAGTTACAGTGTCCCGCTTCGGTGGTGTCTCGTATATTTCATTGCGCCTTTGTAAGACCTACCTCATCAAATTCAAGGTGGCATGTATCCAAGTGTGCACGACAATACTCTAATAATCCTGTAGCATCTTTACCACTCATGAGACCCTTCAATTGTCTTCCTCGTCGAGATAGAAAAAATTCCAAAACTTATTTTCCGTGATGTGCACAATTGGGTGCACTGAAATCAGCAAGAATATTTCGGAATTCCGAGAGAGCAATGAACTGCATCAAAACTGAATACTCGTGAACAAACATGTGGAACCGTTAGCAGCACCTTTTCCTTCTAAACAGAACTGATATAAGGAGCAAGGCTGACAGATACATTCATAGAGGATCATTGCTGAAACAACCTCAAGTGGACCTTGCGAATATCAACCAGTGGTGTACGGATGCATATTTTCTAGCGTATACGGGATGATTCTGCGTCAAGGAACCAAAGCGTGGTCAGATACCAACGACAGACGTCATTTCAAGAGATATTGTCGATGGTGCCAAATTACAGATTTCGACTTCTGCGAAATAATTTTTTTTAAAAACAGGAAAACGGTGAAATGGGCAAGCTCTAACTTTTTCCTGTCCCTCATGAGTATTAACAACTTCCACAAAAATTTGGACCTCCATACTCTGCTTTGAACAGAGTTACAGACGAACAACCAAAAGTTGCAATCTTTTTGCTCGCTACTGTATGTGAAACCCTAGAAAATTGACTCTGGATAAGATAAAGCTGATCATGATCTGTGGATGCAGTAGAGATCATTTGCTGATTTCCAGTTAGGGAAGTTCAGCTCGAGGTCTAACTCACCCTATTTTTAGACGAAGAGACAGGTGCTGCAGCCGAATTCTCGCATGTGAAATCGATCAATTTCGCTTACCACACTTCATTTTCAAATGCCTCCACCCTCTCTACTCCACACTAAATTTTAAGGTGCTTCCCACCCATGCAAAAATTTCTTGAAGGCGCCGGGAATCGAACCAAATGCCAGCTGCTCGTAGCGCTGCCAATCACTCCTGTTTTGACACGTAATGACGTGATCGTTCTTATCAGCAAGGGCGGACTATCACTTTTCACAATGTCATAAAACAATCACAACTTTCATGTTACGTTCATTGGTCAAACCATCTTTCTTCTTTCCCCACCCCTAACCCTCCAACACGACCCTCCCCCCTTTCCAACACGACCACCCCCCTCCCCCCTTTCCACCCTTCTTTCATTTGACCCCTTCATGGGAAATTCCCATCTGATGCTTGACCCTGGCCGTATTCCAACACTTTCATTAGATCGCTCGCACCTCTCATTAGCGTACGTCCAGTGTTCGTTCACTTCAAGACGAAAATCTTGAAGAACATCAGATTCGAAATTCTCGAAATATCATGGAGAAGGATGCGGGTGAACGACGCCGCAATGGACAGCATGTAGAGTGCACGTACCGAAATTGGTCGATGGAAAGCGTTAGCTGTGGGAGTTTTTCAGAGATTTTCTTATAGTTTTCGTCTGAGGGGTCGCCGTGGACTACGAATCCAATAGAAATTCGAAAGATCGAATTTTGTCCATATCTTGCATTTAAGAATTGTCAGTTACTTACGGAGAAATTTCTGTGAACAGCCCGTTGATATAGAGAGCCGCTGAAAGATGCGACAGCCGTTAAGTTCGGTCAGTTATGCAAGCATCCGTGGCATTCTGGAAGTGAGATCCACTCACTTCCTTGTTTGAGCATTAAAACGCTAACATAACAGCAACTTGTTCTCGTCGATTTCTCGTATCTTTTTTTTGAGCTATCTCACAACCGGAAATTTTTTCTATACCTCTCAAAACCTCGACATCTGATCTATAATGCGATAGGCATGGTAGCTTCCGCATAATACGCAGCCTTCAGAACAAAAAGAGATAGCCTTTTTTACAGGCGCTTTTTTCATGGTGTTGAATAGAACGACGCATCCACGGAATTGTCAATAAATTTGTCTTTGTTTTCAAATCATAAATTTCATTGTGTGGAGGCAAAAAAAAAACTCTACCTGGTGAAAATTGGGTTCCTCTCTACCGCATAGTCAATGTAAATATTATTCCATACCCGAAGGTGCAGGGGTGGAGAAAGAAGGTAGTCGTTGATCCCGGTCAGTAGTATAGAACGAGAAATTTCGCAGGCCTTAGAACATTGAAGGAACTCTGTTGATGCTTGACTCGAGCGAGAACTACATTCGACACTCACCTTATCGCGTACAGCATTTCTGAATGCACGAGATGTAATATTTCTGAATATGTTAACGAACCATGGTATAATGCCACCACCAACCCTAAAACTCCCATCTTATACTCTATCCTAGATCAACTAAAACTAATATAAGGCATAGGCTAACTCGATATGGAATGAGCCGACCTCCGCTGCACAGCCACCAAGGACAATCTGTAGATGGTGATCAAGTGCTACAATTCTACCAGAAACATTCAGACGAATACCACTCGCCAGTATATCCACCCAGCCAGAAGTCCACATCTAAAATCTCATGCTTGATGTATTTCTTTCATCGCCCACTCAAAAATTTGTTGCTCCTGAGCCTTAAAAAGCAAGACTACCCTGAAACTTACTAATTATCAAGATTCTATCATAATTCTGCAGCTTAAAATCAGAAAAGGACAAATTTTCTGGAGAGATTGTCACTCACAGGAACCAGCATTCTGTACTCCGCTGCCCACTTGCCTGTTAACCTTATCGTACCTTGTTCTGAAGACCACGATACTCCATTGTTAGTCGGAAGGAAGTTGAATCTACAGACATGAAATTCTTGTTCCAGTGCATGCGGAACGTATGATGTATGCATCCCACAATAAGTGAAAGAAAACGCATTACATACAATTTCTCAACCACCCACCCACCAACCAGGTTTGAACACAGTACACTAAAATACTTTGCTCATTTTAATTAATGTATATGTCAGCTACACCATTTGATACGGAAGACCACCCTAGAATGCAAGCGTAAATTGGACTTTTCCTCAAAAAATGAGGATCTTTGCAAGTAACCCTTTGCAGTCTCTGTCGTAAAGGAGAAAGTGTTCTTTGTCTTGCTTAAAATAAGCTAGTTATCTGCATCAATATACAGAGCCTCTTCCGGCGTAGTGGTTAAATTCCTGCTAGGTTCCATACCAGCGAGGCTGCAAATGTTTAGCCGACCTTCACGCTCCAAAATAACGGAGGCTCATCAGAACATCTACATATCTGATGCCTAGCGTTAGAAAGCAAGTTGACAGTTCTGTTTCGAACATGGTATTCTTCACTTATCCATTAACAAAATCTACTTTCATATTCTATGAGTTCTCCCATCATCGACGACAAAAGACCTAAGAAATCGAAGGAGGCAGTTATAGTGACTGGGAGGTGGTCTCTTTGCAGGAAATTCTATGTTTCTAGCAACGTTTGCCTCGAAGATTGAGCATCTTTATGAGAGCGAAATAGTGCTTTGTTCCTGAAAGAATACTATACAGAGAAAATTCCGAGAATGATTGCTGAGAGTAGTGAATATATAAAAGCGGACAAGACTTCCGACGCAAAACCAGCGTACCAACCCTCTGCTTGGAGAGTATTTCCACTTCATTTTCGGTGATAAGGTAAAAGAGTGAAGCTTATTACTTCCATAAAAAATCTTTGAGGACAACTCCCTTCATTGTCCAGTCAGTGATGGTGATTCGCTTTGATATACATGCTCAAAGCGAGGTGAATTTTGGTATATCCTCACATGATCTTGAATATCACAACAGCTGGTATTTCACAACAACTTTAATATTTTCCCGTTCCTCAACCCTTCTACTCTTCGGTGTACTGGTTAGCGACACATTTGCAATAACACTCGCGCCTTGACTAAACCTCCAGTGTGTCTAAGTGATGAAAATATGGTTGACTGACGGCTCAGATATTCCCAAAATGAATATCATGGAGCACTGTTTTAGAATAAACATTAACACTGAACAGATGACCAACAAAATATAGGCTGCAAAACCGAGAAACCTGAGATGAACCGAAAACGCACACGATATTTCTCTCTCCGAAATTTTAAACCACCCTGCATTTGCAGCAGAATGTGGGAGAACCATTGAAGACGAAAATAAATGTGTGATGGGAGCGCTTCAACCTTTATGCTGATAAGTACGCTTATTTCGCGAAAATTACGTACAGAAGTCGACTTTGCTTGCTTGGAAAGAATTTAATGAAACCTCTACAAATCCTGGTAGGTTTCCGAAACATTCGTTCGATTCCTGAATTCCGATAAATCTCATATGGAGTTGCTAATCATGTATTTTTGAGAGGAACGCGATTATCGTCTTTAAGTATATGATTTTTCTTATGAAACAACTTCCTTTTCTTCTGGGACAGCTAGCGGAGGAAAGATATATCCTTAATTTTTAGCTGGAACATTTTGAAAATCTCGTGAATCAACTTACTTGGGAGATTGAAATTCTGTGATGTTCAGTCCATGCACCGATACTTTTCCTGTTCCATATCCTACACTAAAGTTCCTCGTTACATTTGGCAGAACAATTTTCGGCACTTCCATATTCATCTTAACAACTACTGTTATACGAGAAAAGCGTTGGATTTAGCAATCCAGGACAACTAACCACATGATGTGCATTTTGGGAAATGAATTTGAACGCAGAAAGATAGATACGAGTCTTCACATTGGAATTGGGCTCAGCGAGGAGGCCCATGCCAAGTGTAAGCAGAATCAATTGTAGACGATGATCTGTCATTGTCTTCTACGATTTGATGACGTAGTGTCAGATCAAACAAGTATCTCGAAAAGGCACCTCGGGACCTCTGCTTCCAAATTCACTACAGAGTCAATTTTTTTTCTTTGCGTCGTCAACGACAATAAATATTAAAACCGAATAGAATACAGTCGACGATGCGTATCACTACGGCTTTCAGAGCGCTAGGATAACGCTGATAACACCGATTACAACCTATTCATATTGTAATACGCGAATAGTCAATATTCGTGCCTGTGAAAAGAAAGAACAACGAAATAGTGAAAAACAAAGAATAGCACAGATACTACAGGGTGACAACAAAGTCTTTGGCCAAAAAATTCATGGAAATTTTGCGATGTTGCTCTTCAGGTTCGTCTAAAATTAAGCATCTCCTACGTGGTCTAAGCCATAGTATTCGCTCAGATAATTTTTAAAGGAATTATCCAAGATTGCAACATTCCACTTCACGTTGGTGTAACCCCCTTTTGGAAAGAAGAACTGACATGATGAATTTTGCGATTGATGCTCAATATTATCCTTTATATTACACCAAAAGTGCAAATTTTTGCGATGAAAAATTTGGCAGCGGAGATGAATTTACTTGAAAAAAAAAATGATGGGCTCGCCATCAGCGCGGCCGTCAGATGAGGTCTGCCACGATTTCTTAAATGAGTATTTTTTATAGAAAACGCATTTAATGGTAATATGATATTTTTTTCGTAAATCACTTAAATGGGAGCAGTTTTGTTGGTAGCAATATTTCCGGTCGCAGTCGTTCTGTGAAGCAAAAGCGACCAAGTATTCATCTGTTGCCGTTTTCGCGAAAACAGATGAAAAGTCAGTGCTCTAAGTGTCAGTGGAGGAGTCCATAATTACATATTTTTAGTAAGTCCAAAGCGCACATAATATGCATTGAAAGTCCCTTTTAAAGCAATTTTGTAACTGCTTTCAAGGAAAAATCTATGAGACACTGGTCGAGAGGTCGCATTGGCGACTATGACATATTTACGGAATATTCCTCGAGCTACCTCATACCAACTCCTGTGGATATAACTGTATAGTTGCTTCATAACGCGGACCTTAACCTTGCTCCTATAAAACTATGGGACTTATCGATGAAACCTTGTGAAAATTGTAGGGTTGAATTGACCCTCGGGAGGTGCAGGCTCAAGATAACGTGGTTGCTGAACGTTTTGAGACCTATATCGGAAAGGCTAAGGCTTTGCTCAGAATGTAAATGGTGATTTCCGAAGCCATATATTGAGTAAACTCATATCTAGTTTTGATCCGCAACTCTAACCTACAGGCGTTTCTATGGCTTGGCCAAGACTTTGTTTTCACCCTGTAGAAATAAAAATAGTCATTGTTGTAGGTTCTTGTAGGTATCGGCAACATTCAGGCTGAATTTTTTCTGTTATAGAATCGCGGGTAAGTTAGCAGCTAGATTGGTTCCCCCTCCCCTTCCTCATTTCTATCAGGTTGCTACATAAGTTTCCGCTATTTTGAAATTTTTGACAAAAAAGTTTTATAAAAATAAAGTAACAACAGGTGACAATCGAGGTATGCACAACAACAGTCGCTAGACTTTTGCCGTTTTCACAGCAAGAGCTCGACTCCGCTGGTCCAGAAATCCACGGACTACGAGGCAAAGAATTGGGTCGAGCAGTGCTGGATGTCACTGACTTTGGCAAATCGGTTCTCGCGCAACAGACAATCTTGTGATCCGATAACCGGCGCTTGGTTATAGCTAGATTTATGCTACATAAAGAATTCCTCTGCGAGCTCATCGCCTTTCCGGAGAGTTTGACAAATAAAATTAAGGTGCGCGACACAGTGTGGCAAAGTGGTGTGATTTCCACTGAACGCTCGAAACTTTTCATAAAATACTATCGATTACTGTTCTCAAATGGTTGATGTTCCCAGTCACAGTGGAAAAAATTTCACTTCACCACTCACCCCAAATTTGGTTAGAATCATGCAACGATATGGTTCACTTATCATCCGTGCAAGTGCTGTTACCAAATTTGCATTCTTTAAGGGTTCACGAAATTAATTACATTTTAAAAACAAGACGAAGAAATATGATTCACAATACAGAATGAAAGATCATGCGCTTTAAAACGATATCTAGATCTAGCGCAAAATCTAATAGGTATTCATTTATTAGGAGCCTTTAAAAATGCCCATGCAAAAACAGCGGAAACTTATGTAACAACCTAGTATTTCGTATGTAACAACCTAGTATAGTATAACCTTTATTTCGGGAAAGTCGAAGTATTATACAATATGTGGCAATCCTTGAACAAAATAGAAGGGAAGCTGCTGAGTTGAATGTCTCATGGAGTTGCGCTACAAATTTTTCGAGGATGGAGCTTCGCTACTTTATGAACAGTCTGACTACCTTGTGTAGCCTTCCTATAAAGAACAGATACTTGGTTGAAGTGCCCATTCGTAATGCGATAGATACGACCATATGTAGTTTTTGGCACTGATGTCGAATTTATACCCTAAATTGGCGAGCTTCTCCGTAGTGAGATAGACCTATTCGATTAGGCGCAGACTTAACATAAAGCATTAATGTCTAAGCTCCAAGCCATGCTTAGTAGCTGCTTGAATGCGTTAAGACTTCTTGGTGGTTTTCGAGAGAACAAGTGTCTTTTCAGTAGTGCATTACAAATTTCAAACTGCATGAAGTTGACACCGTATTTATAGAGAGTGCGCGTAGTGGGACCAGCGCACTCCGTCCTTTAGCTTATTCTGGGTGCTCAGTAGGCTTGTGTATTCGTTAGTGTGTTGTGAGTTGGAGAAGGAGCTGAAGTGACAACACCGTCTCAGCTTCATCTCTGCTCACTTAAGCATATACATACAATGGACGTCAATGGCGGTGGTCCATCCGCGTCCTCGAGAAATACGCCACGCAACCCGCTGCGCGCGTCGTAGACGAAGTTTTCTGCTGCTGTTATGCTATACTAGCAGGTTTTCTGCTCGATATTAAGGATTTTTGACCAAATCGGGAAGAAAGCGACTAGAAGTAGCATTTCAGCGGCAGACGACACCGATCCTCGTGCCCGCAGCGTGGTCGCGCTGCTTCATTCTCGAGGCCTCGGAAGGGCCATTGACGTCCACTCTACATAGAATGGAAGTAGCTGAAAGGTATTCGTTGTATTTCCTTTTCTTTTCATCTTTGAATGAGTTTGGGCTTAAATTTGTTTAGATAGCTACTGGAATTCAGTACAAAGTTGGCTTCCTGCTAGGCGGTGGTCGCTAATTTGGATGGAGTAGTTGACTAAGCGAAGAATGTGAATTATCGAAAAAGAATGAAAGATGAATTCATTGACCTTTTCAGAATTTCTATTTGCAGTTTTGATATTAATCGACTGGAATTTTCTGTCAACTAGAAAATGCGTTACAAGCTCTATAGATAAAAATAATAAGAGTATTAATAGCTGTCAAATTTATGCGGATTGACTTCTATAAATCAATCATTTGAAAGAAGCGATAGTCCTATAGATTGAGCCGTACGGATTTCGGCAACATTTAGCTTCCTCCACACCGTTATCTCTAGAAACTGAAACAATAACTGGTAGCCTAGGACTGGATGCGACGTAACCATATGGACCATGGTACTCAGAGTGCTGATAACAACGATATAAATGGGTGCCAGCTTTCGCGGAAGTCGTTACGACACAACCTCCATTGTTCAATGCTTCTCAAAATGTCAAATACCTTGCCAGCATGGATGACCTCGCTTAACTCCTCGTCTTAAGTTCACTTTGAAACGAGCTCAGCAAACACCTTCTCACATCGTTATAAATGTACATTAAGCTTTTAATGAGCCACCTAAACAAGTACAAGCACGATACCACTCAGGTAACACTGCCGCTATAGTCCTCGAGGACTGTAGCACCTTGCGTCGCCGTCGCCGGCGACTGTGAGGCCGATACTCATCGATTGTGGGCGTAGCGGCGGCGGCCGCCGTCACCGGCGACTGGCGATCGCCAACATCGGCGGCCGCCAATGTTGGCGACTGCGGCGCCGGTGCGTATCGATTGTGAGGTGTCGCCAACATTGGCGGCCGCCGTCGCCGGCGACGGCGACGCAAGGTGCTATACTCCTCGAGGAGTATGGCGACTACCTAAAAGAGAAGAAAACACAACGTGTATTTTCCAGCCTCAGAAAACAAACAAATGGAGGAAAAAATGTCTATCCTGCAGCTTGTTCATTTCATTCGCATGACTGGATATAGACCAAGTGAAAGAATACAGCTACTTCAACTCCTTCTCCCACACACAAAAACCCTAAGGAACAAGGTGCACAATACGACCTAGCAAGCGCAAGCACAATAAGGTAAAGGGCGGACTACGCCGCGCGCGATGGTCCCACCATGCGAACTCTCTGAATATGGTGCCAAGTTTATGCCATTTGACATTCGTTGCTAGTCTGCTGCAGATACAATTGTATCACCATGACTTGAGATCATAGATGAGGATTTTACTTCAAGACGCTTCAGAAAAAATAGACATAACTCGTAATAGAGGACCCGGCAAGAAATTTGGGCAACAGATTCGAGGTCAGCGTTGAAAACTGCATATGGTAGCACAGATCTCATCAGGGATAACCTCTTCGACCCTGTATCCTTTCCTCGTTGAACGGACTCACTCAAGTAGCCTCACATCATGACTTATAATAACGGGCTTACTTTGTGTGTCACGTGTGTGTGTGTGTGTAGAACGAAATTCGAGGGCGTGGCTTAGAGTGATGCCGACCACTCCACCGTTACATGAAGGGTGCGCCGGCGCCCAAAGTGGTGGGAGACGGGTCCACTGCTGTGATAAGGGTGCGCCGGCGCCCAAAGTGGTGGGAAACGGGTCCACTGCTGTGATAAGGGTGCACCGGCGCCCAAAGTGGGGGGAGACGGGTCCACTGCTGTGATAAGGGTGCACCGGCGCCCAAAGTGGGTGGGAGACGGGTCCACTGCTGTGATAAGGGTGCGCCGGCGCCCAAAGTGGGGGGAGACGGGTCCACTGCTGTGATAAGGGTGTGCCGGCGCCCAAAGTGGGGGAGACGGGTCCACTGCTGTGATAAGGGTGCACCGGCGCCCAAAGTGGGGGAGACGGGTCCACTGCTGTGATAAGGGTGCGTCGGCGCCCAAAGTGGGGGGAGACGGGTCCACTGCTGTGATAAGGGTGCAAAGTGGGGGGAGACGGGTCCACCGGCGCCCAAAGTGGGGGGAGACGGGTCCACTGCTGTGATAAGGGTGCACCGGCGCCCAAAGTGGGGGGAGACGGGTCCACTGCTGTGATAAGGGTGCACCGGCGCCCAAAGTGGGGGGAGACGGGTCCACTGCTGTGATAAGGGTGTACCGGCCCCTAAAGTGGGGGGAGACGGGTCCACCGCTGCGATAAGGATAAGGGTGCACCGGCGCCGAAAGTGGGGGGAGACGGGTCCACCGCTGTGATAAGGGCGTACCGGCCCCTAAAGTGGGGGATACGGGTCCACCGCTGTGATAAGGGTGCGCCGGCGTTCAAAGTGGGGGAGACGGGTCCACCGCTGTGATAAGGGTGCGCCGACTCCGAAGAGTGGGGAAACGTCTGGAGTTGTGACTAGCGGTACTATGAGGGTGCGCTGGCGTCCAAAAGTGGCAGAGCTTATGAAAATGTAGCTACCGACGGAGGAGGGGTGCGCCGGTGTCCACTACAGAGAAGACGTTATGAGTTGGATTCATCTTCGCTCGATCTGTTCCCTGGCCTCTAACATCAATCGTAAAAACTAAACGTCAGAGCTAAGCGTGAGTAGGATGCAATCCGCGTGATTCCTTCCACCTCACATCCCCTTCCGCGCTCTTCTTTCATTTGTTCACGAACCCACCGCACCCTCCACTTTTATACATAGAAAATGACTCTTATCGCTTGACCAGCTATAACAAGCAAAGAACCATAAAGCATTTCCTGCTGTCATTCCAGGTTTAACCGGTTATATATAGTTAAAGAAGGCTATTTCAGTTGAGCAAAAGATAAAATTGCCCCGAGAAACGTGGTTAATCCTTTTTGATATGTGCAGTTTCACATGAGAGAAAGCAATTGAAAGGATGTGGGACGCGTTATCGCAAGAATGTTGCATAGCTGTGACACTAATAGAATGAGAAGGGATAAAACCATGCGAGCGAAGCGAGCATTAGGAAAAGTCTGGAAGTCCGGCGTTAGCCGGACGGCCAGACTGGTTTTAAATAAGCTCATAGTACTCAAGGAAGGGTGGCATGTACTAGTACGTAAAAGTTGCACGATGCAGCATAGCAACTAGCCGCATTAGTGAAAAAAAGGGAAGGAGTAAAAAAAGAGACCATCATCCCCAATATGAGGATCGGAATCAGAAACAATTTCTAATTTGTGAAAAAAGAAGTCACGTAAATATAATTCAGTAAAAAACATCCTTGCAGAGTCACATCACGAGAATTGCAGAACTATTCAAACAACTGAGTACATAGATACCATAGGTGTTCCGTTGCATTTATTCATCGGTCTCACCAGTTAGAGACAGCACCACAAAATTTCGTGTCAGAAATCCTGATCGTTTCAGATACTTAGCAGTGATCGCAACAGTTTTATGAAAATTGCATAAAGAGATTAGATTTGTTCCAACGTTTCAAGAGGATGAGTTGAAATATAAAATGAATGGGCGTTTTCGCTTATAATCAGTCTCTTTCTTTATGATAGCAGTTGTTTTCATTCCCACTTCCTTCCGTTCTAGGCCCAGGCAAGTTGGCCATTCTGTGCAAACGGGCTAAACTCTTGGCAAGGTGAGCCGCCTTTTTTATAGGATTTGACAAAATTGAACACAGCATTCATTTTCACTATAGCGCTAGACCTAGGAATATAGCAAACCCTGTTATAGCAACATTTCTGTGGATGCTGTCTTTGAGCTCCTCCAAACAAATCCTACAAATACCTACAGAACATCTGGTTGCCTTCTTTCACTGTGCAATAATTGCGTTAAGCGTTCTCAAGTCGAGATTCACATCGTAGAATGAACGGTGTGGAGCTGCTACTGTGCTGCTGTGAAAGGCAAGAGATATTACAACTATTATAGATTGCAGGAATATGTTCGATAAGGGGATCGCTGCTTTATATTGAGTTCTTGTGAAGTGGAAAGCTGACAAGACGAAATGGTATGAAAAGGAGAAGATAGGAAAACAAATAATAAATGAAATTGTCTTAAAAAAGTTTCCGTGGTGATTATCGAAGTAGCAACGAAATTTGACACGGTATTTATACTGCACCCTGCATTATGGACAAACACTCGCTTCGGTTTAGTCACTCAACGGTTTCACAAGTTAGTGTTCTCTCTACAAAAACCTCTACATAACTGGTTCCAATCTTCCATTGTAAAAGTGCAGTTGTCGTGTCGTGGGGTTGTCGAGACAGGATTCTATCAAATACCCACCAACTATTCTCGCCCTAAAATGCAGAAGAATTTGAAGTGACAAAACTTTCACTGCCACAGAGCATATTCAGACTGTCGCTCTTTGAATGATTATCCAGGAGTGAACACCTCAGATCAGGACTACAATGAATTCCCACACTTGCTATGCGAGAAAGCAACTTAATCCAACTTGGAGTGGTAGGCTAAAGGCTATTTTTGTCGTCATAGAAATGATATTCATATGAGCTCATTGTACATACCAAAAAAAAAGAATCTGCAAGCCCGATTCGATCTTCTTTTCGAAGAAATACCCTCAAAAGCGTTACCAGCGTAGCCACCTTCGGGAAATCCAACCAACAAATTCCAGCAACCATTTCGTTCACGAATGTGTCACGTGAGAACTTCAAGACATTTTTATACCAAACATGGTTATCAATACGTAGACGAAATCAATCAAATTCGAAATCAGCATTCAGGCGAATATACTTCTCGAAAATCTGGATTTCCGACGCGCCTGAAATGAAATATTAGGAGAAGGAGCAAGAGATACTATTCTACTTATCAATATCATATACAATTATACATATAATATGAGTGATAAGTAATAAGTAATCAATAATAAGGGATATGATTTGAAGTAATTTCTCGAGGATGATATAGATGATGGTTGTGAGTTTTAATTCCCCTTAAACAACATTTTCCGCACGAAGACTTTCCAAGAAACCATGATATTCCTTCTACTACTTCTCATTTTTTTCTTTCGTGTGTGGCAAGAAAAGGAATAATTAAAGTGTGTGGCAAGAAGAAGAACCAATCTGAAGACTATTTTAAGCAGAAATATTGAGTAGTGCTGAAGATACGTGAGGCACTGTTCAAACAAAACATCTTCTCCAGCGTTTATTCCTCTCAATGGAGGGTCAGCTTCCCTGGTCCATGCACTGATACTCATTCCATCGATCGTGCGCCCGGTCTGGGTTGGATTGTACACCCAAAATATCCAAATTAAATTAGCATGGAGTTTAGCGTTTCTTCGACTGCCGTTTTCCCGATACTTCAAAATCGGGCGAATACCGCAGACTGTGAAACCTGTTTACGAGCTCGCGTGTAAGAATTAGGAGCCTACTTGCACCATGCCCCTTTACATGGTATCGAGCCCCTAATTTCGCATATTTTATAACCTTCTTTATACACTTGGTTCCGCTAGTGGATATTGGTTCCCACAAATGCTGTAGCTTTACTTCTAAGTTCACCTGACGTTGTTAACCATAAGATGACGCGACGCTAGATCTTCCTGAGCCGGCCTGTCATGTCGCACCATACCGCAAACGAGGGCAGAATTCAAATCCAGGCCCCAGCAGAAATAAAAATATGTGTTTACCAGTTCCCATGTCAAATGGCAGCACCAGCTGATATTCTCGACTCAGAGTGGGTGGTGAAGTACAGACTCAGCACATCACAAATGTGAAACGTACACAAACCATGATGGCTTACCTGCAGAGAAAATGGAAACGTGGTCGCAAACACGCCTGGCCGAGTCCACGCCGGTGCGAGTTTTCCTCGGCTAAAGCCACTGCGACGCGTCGTTTGGCGCGAAAGTAATACGAAATGCGTTCAATTCACAGGGTTCCGTGGCGGGACGCGCACACCCGACATCGGAGCACTCGTCCGCGCGCGAACACGGCCAGGCGTGTTCGCGACGACAGTTCCAGTTTCTCTGCAGGTAAGCCATTATTGTCTGTGTTCGTTTCACATTTATAATGTGCTGAGTTTCACCACCCGCACCTTAGCTCGTAGTCTAGGATTTCGGCTCTTGCTGCCTTTAAGTGACCGCCACTGACCGCAATGCATCACATTTGAACTTGTCAATTCTCTGAAATTTCTATCCACCGTGGATCCGCGGTTCGCCCGAGGTGGGGAGTCGGTTGGCCACCGCGGGTGTGTGTGAATCCGAATAGTGCGGATTCATTGAGGCTTGTGGGGATCCACCGTCCTTTCACCTTTTCTATACCACTGGTTTTGAACATAACTCCTTTCTCGAATACTTGTTTGAAAGTCCGTCTTCTTATCCACTAGGCCATACGTGTCGACAAATGGTGGTGTGTTTAAGCTTATGATGTATTTTCTCAGTTCTGCTGCGGATCCACCGTGGAAATGTGAGTGTCCAGCATGCGACGTGTGGGATCCACCGTGGGAAGCAATGATACTGCGGATCCACCTGGGAATGTGAGGATCCACAGTGGCCAGGTATGGTGCGGAAGTGACGTCACTCCCGGTACTCTACAGTGGGCTTGTGGGGATTTATCAAGGGCAACCGCGGATCCACCGCGGATCGGTCTCTAACCGCGCGTCCACCTCGGAAAAAAAACTTTAGAGTTACAAATCCTGTTGTGATAACAGAGTTGGCGCTTGACTGAGGACTTGTGGGCTGCTCTTCTTGGAATAAGCGCTAATAAGGGCAGTTTATACTGAATGCGTGCGACTGACATGCGTACGTCTATATGATGAAGGATAGGGCACAGTCGCATAGCAATCGCATCGCAGTCGCAGCTCAGACACACGCGTTACGGCCTCACGCCGGCGCGCTTTCTTTTCATTGAGGATGTACATGCCGTGTTGACCGGGCTTCATGGAAAATCCCTTGCAATTGGATGCGTGCGACTTAGCTGGGCGACTGACGCACGCAGCTAATATAAATCACCCTATAGGCGAAAGATGCTACTTCATTTCATTAAAAATGGACTGTGTCGGCCAAAACTCTATCCAAACGAAAATTGTGAGGAAGACGCTGTTAAACAGGCAAAGAGGCACCATCACCAAAATCATGGCCGATCGTCCTTCATCTTCTTACACGCTATAGACGGAGTACAGCTATAAAGCATGCATGATGAACAGTTTTGGTCCTAAGATTTGATTTACAGCATCGGAACAGTCTTTTTTCTTATTGACAGTCTTTGATTCTCCAATGGGAAAAGGCTGTTTGAAACTGTAGGAGAATATGTAGGAATGAAGTAGACAGGGATTTATATCAAATCTGCACGTTTCGCTCCTCATTTACACATTATGGAAAAAGAACAATATCTCACCTGATATGGTAACATTGTCGAAAACAGGAATAGGAACTCCTTTATGAAGGATCGATTCCACCATCACTCGACTCGTCATGGCGAATATCTTCTCGAACATGTTCAGAAACCTAGAATTAGTTTGATTAGATAAACGCTAGCAAATGATACAAAGCATAATAATCTGGACAAGAACACATGCACTCACGTTTGCGAAATTTCGCCAATGTCTGAAAAATCTTCCCTAACATCGATGTGCGTATCAGTAAGATTACCAGTTAATCTGTTGTCAATAATCTCCGGAATCACGGAGGACGACGAGCCAAGAACTGGAATCTATAGTAAAAGTACAGAACCTCAGATGGAGAATACCTTTCGAGCGTACCTAATCTGGCGAGAGATTTCGAATGTTCCTTCATGGGGTGTGGGTGAAAATCAATAGCGAATGTAGTGTTGATTCTGATGCCGTCCTTCCGCATTCGCACAAATGGAGCGTCATAGGTGTGGAAGTTCAGATCGATATATTGATCTGGGTAATCGGTTCGGAGCTTCTTGAAAAAGCGGCCAATGCATATCGAAAGCATTGAGCAGCTGCAAGAGGAACTTTTCTGATCAAATTGAATTTTCAAAGTCCTAGAAAAATAACATAACTAGACAGAAATAACCACCTAGTCCTCAGATAAGGAGCAATTGAGGGAATGTCTTTGGACACAGTGAACTTGACGAGTTTGCCTTCGTGGGCGCTACTAAGTAGGCAATTTGGAACGCTTTCGCTCATCCACACAACTGTCATCTTCGGTACCAAACCAGCTTCTAAATCTCATTCTGCATGACAAATCTATACATAAAAGCGAAAGTTTATGTGTATGAATGTAATGAATAGAAGGAGGGTCAAGCGTACGATGGTAATTTACCAAGGGGGTTGCCTCGGGGAGTGGGGGAGCAGGGGGGGGGGTCGCCTGAAGAGGGTGGTATGATAACAGAGAGGAGTGGTTCGTATTCATCAGCGACCTCCAACTTCGATTCATTGCGAGGATGGTAGTTCTGCAAACAGTTCAGCATGCTTCTTTCGTTTAGTACCATGAGCAACAAATGTGAAATCTTCACGGTCCAAATATGTAGCTAGCCGAATATGTAGCTCAAAATGCAATTCCGTTGATGGTGTCCTCGGACCTTCGGACATCACATGGTGCTCCGAAGTTATGGAGGCGGTTTTCCAGAATAGAACCTCATGAGGATGCAAAATCGTACGGCTTCTAGTTCATTAGAAATTTTTTCATGGCGGTAAGACCACATACGACATAACCGCAAAATTCGTTAAATTTGACACTGTCTTCGGTATGTATGTTGACACTCAGCTGACAAAATCAGAAGGACCTGTAAAAAGTCTTTGCATGAGAAAGAGCAAATCTTCCTCTATTGTAAGACTTTCTCTTCATACAAAAGAACTATGAAGTTATTCGCCTCAGATTAACACTACATTCTTGAACTTGCTAAAAATCAGGTTTTTTTTCCTGTTCTTTTTTTCGGCGTACATTTAAAAGCTGACAAAATTTCAAACATTTTTCTGGAAGAGAAGTCAAAACTTGTAAAATTTCATCTTTCAATGTTACCTGGGACGAGTTTTCTTCCGTTGGTAAAGCGATTGGTAAAAATGGAGAAAACATGCGTTAAGGTTTAATGACGTGCCGCCACATCGCCTGCGGATACGCACGCAATGTAACGCGCGCAAGTAGGTGAGGCTCGTAAATAGCTGCGTCGAGGGTTGGCATGGGCCCAATACAATGTACAAGATGATGAATTCAACACCATAACGTATTATATTTAAATTTAAATAAATCTGTAATCTGAAGCGCACATCTTCCCGATAGCAGAACGTCCTAAGCCATTTTCCCAGGTCGCATGCCAACCCCTTTTGTTGCTTATAATTAGTGTGCAGGCATGCGACATAGACGAACAACCATACATCTGCACGTGTACGATACTAATTCTGAGTGAAAGAACACCACTCACGCGCGACTTTCACTGCTCAAAAAAGGTCCTCACAATTTGTTTTTGTTCATGCACATGGATACTTGACGTCGACTGCTCCACATGCATTTTTCCATTTTGCAAAAATTATTATCTGGCGGAGATCGAACGCTGGACCTGTTTGAACGTGAATACGACTTCTGCGTCACTCCAGTTGCATATAATTAGTGTGCAGGTGTGTGACATAGACATGCGGTTGTTTCACTGATAAAATTTGGAATTCAAAAATAACAATTAAAAATTGAAAAGTGAAAAATTAATTCCAAAAATTAATCGAATTCAAGCAATATCTTGCGGATATTTTGGAAGTTATTGAATTACAATAACTGAAGACATGAAAAAAATAAATGTTCTGGAGGGGGTGTCGCATTTTTCCCGTCTACACCGTTTTGCACGAAATTTTGATTTATCGTCTTCAATGATTTCCGCTGTTCTTTTTCTATTCCATTCATTTTGCCCGAATACATCGATTCAGATATTTTCTGTGTTCTTTTTCCGTTTCCAGAAAGGGACAGATAAGAATACACCTACTGGATCAACCGAACACCCTAAACACCTGAGTACTAATATGGCAGCTGAAATACGGCAATTTCCATGAAATTGTCATCGAAAAAATTTTGCTGACTTTTCGCCTACGGGTCGTGGAAAAGGGCCAATCAAGCTACGCCACTATGCTGATCACCAAATCTATGGGCATTTTAATGAATTTCTCGGCATTAGCAGTTCTCCTCAGCAGTGTGAGATAGGCCGGGTAGTAAAACATTCGAGCGAAGTCGCATATCCCGTCTAGATTTTCTCTATAAACGCAGTAATACGCACAAACACTCGGTGAGGACTACATGCATCCATGGTATTTTTGCCACAAAACATTGGAATGTTTCGGTAAATGCTTCTTGAAACAACATACCTGTCCATTCATCGATTTTCGCTGGATGACATGATTGAGCGCCGTAGACAACCTCGGCCGAAGCTTCGGCTTCGACATGTGAGCTGCAATAAGCTTATTCCACCCTTAGAAAAGAATACAGGGTGACAGAGGATAATTTCATTTTGATCTAGTCACAAAGGAACAGTAATTCCAAACGTGGCTCATGTCTTGTGGTCCATAGAGAATCTTAATGCGGCGGTATCCACTAGCTTCGGGGCCAGGTCAGGCGGTATTAGAGATTCGAGGGAAAACACCTGACGATTCCAGAAAATCGTCGTAAATCACCAAGCAAGCTTAGAGGCACAGCCTCTAATTACATTCCTCATGAGTTTTGTTCGCTACGAGGGTTGGTTGAAAAGTTTCCGGAATGACGATGAAAACAAAGCAACTCAGATCCAGTTCTTAGGCTATTTCCTAGCCCAATCCTGTTGAAGTCCAGCACACTTGGTCCAATCTCTCTTGTGCATTCAACTCTTCTCCTGTGGAGGATTTTTTTCACGGTCCTCAAAATAAACTCATACGCCAAGAATAATTGGTCATTCGATCCGAATCATTTTCCAGACAGGAAGCATTTGACCTCATAGAGAATCCAGGGGAGTAAGGAAGCCAGTGCTGAAGAATCACTAAGTGAATGACATTTTTCACCTTCATCTTTGCAATCTTTTGCTCAGCGATAGCATTTTACTGTGCGGTCATACTGCTGCTAATATTCAACGCTTTTTTCCTCTCTCGTTCCTGGCCATTTTCTGTTAATCGGCATGACCGGTGCTTCGAAAAATTTCCGTCATTATTGGCCAATGATAGCTTTTCTGAAAATTACCAGAATTCCTCTGACATGAGCAGAACCAGATGCCAGCACTATTCCATCACATTCAAGGGTCATTCTCTTTTTCCGAGCCAATTCACAAGATCCAAACCACTGTTTTCATAACAATTCCGGGAGCAAAGTGTAATGCTGAATCCAAGCTTCATTTGCAGTCGAAGTTTTGAGCTTCAAATCCTTTCCTTTCCTAGAGAACAATTTGAAAATTTTTGCTGTGGTCCAATTCGAGACGTGCTGTTGTTCGAAAATTTGCAAATGCGGCACTCATTTTTCGGAAAGATTTTTTGGAATTAATTTATTCTGCAAATACTCAGGGACTCCCCATTTCTATGCACATTCATACGCTGTCAGCCAAATCCATGTCAGAGAATTTATCCACAACTTCTGATGGGATAGCTTTCTGATATCCTGCACATGGCTCACTGTTTGCTTATTTGCAGCAATGTTAATTAGGCAAATTCACAAAGTCAGCATCGAAAAACCACTTGATATGCTTACAAGTTCCTCCTTCATTTGGAGAAATTTAATGAAAATTGCTCAAATTTGCATTCAGCTCTAGCTACGTATAGTCAAAATTGCCAGACTTGCTGGATCTGTCAAAAGCAGGTTCTTTGTCAGATCGGACTGAAATTCGTAGTCAATGCACACGGAGGACTCGTCAACACAGCAGCATAAAAATATCTGGAAGACGGTATTACTTTGGTGGGCATTCCAGAAACTTTTCAACCCACCCTTGTAGTAGGACCAGTCTGGCCGGCCGGCTAACGCCGGACTTCCAGACTTTTATTGATGCTCGCTTCGCTCGCATACTGTATGTTGAAAGCAGACACAAAAGTATGAATGGATTGATAAAATCTGTATCCTTCCACGCACTTCTTCCGCTATCCTGAGATCCCCTCGATCCCGTAGTTGTTGCTTTCTCGCATATGAACGAAGTTACGCCCTCCCATGTGAGCGAAGTTAGTGGTCGTGAAGAATTGAGTGTAACCGATTCAGTGCGAAGTTATCTCGAAATGATTTAGGCTCAGTGTTGGTGGTTGTTGTGGTAATTCAAGTGATAAGGGGCCATCGGTGTATATAAACGGAGAGGAGGGAGTGGTTCATTCAAACACAAACGGAATGGGAAGAGAACACGGATACGAAAGGAAACATTGTACATCTAGGTGATTTAGGTAGGAGCGTCCGCAGAAACAGGGTAAGCGTAACTCTCATGCAGAAATAGACACGCCTAGCGAATTCCTATTTCTTGCGGGGCTTGCACACCCTTATCACACCGTTGGACCCGACTCAAGGCGTTTCCCCACTTTTGGACGACGGCGCACCCTTATCACACTGTTGGACCCGACTCCAGGCGTTTCCCCACTTTTGGACGCCGGCGCACCCTTATCACACCGTTGGAACCGACTCAAGGCGTTTCCCCACTTTTGGACGCCGGCGCACCCTTATCACACCGTTGGAACCGACTCAAGGCGTTTCCCCACTTTTGGACGCCGGCGCACCCTTATCACACTGTTGGACCCGACTCCAGGCGTTTCCCCACTTTTGGACGACGGCGCACCCTTATCACACCGTTGGACCCGACTCCAGGCGTTTCCCCACTTTTGGACCGGCGCACCCTTATCACACCGTTGGACGACGGCCGCACCCTTATCACACCGTTGGAACCGACTCAAGGCGTTTCCCCACTTTTGGACGCCGGCGCACCCTTATCACACCGTTGGAACCGACTCAAGGCGTTTCCCCACTTTTGGACGCCGGCGCACCCTTATCACACCGTTGGACCGACTCAAGGCGTTTCCCCACTTTTGGACGTCGGCGCACCCTTATCACACCGTTGGAACCGACTCAAGGCGTTTCCCCACTTTTGGACGCCGGCGCACCCTTATCACACCGTTGGAACCGACTCAAGGCGTTTCCCCACTTTTGGACGCCGGCGCACCCTTATCACACCGTTGGAACCGACTCAAGGCGTTTCCCCACTTTTGGACGCCGGCGCACCCTTATCACACCGTTGGAACCGACTCAAGGCGTTTCCCCACTTTTGGACGCCGGCGCACCCTTATCACACCGTTGGAATCGACTCAAGGCGTTTCCCCACTTTTGGACGCCGGCGCACCCTTATCACACCGTTGGAACCGACTCAAGGCGTTTGCGCACCCTTATCACACCGTTGGAACCGACTCAAGGCGTTTCCCCACTTTTTTTGGACTCAAGGCGCCGACGCCGCACCCTTATCACACCGTTGGACCCGACTCCAGGCGTTTCCCCACTTTTGGACGCCGGCGCACCCTTATCACACCGTTGGAACCGACTCCAGGCGTTGGACCGACTCAAGGCGTTTCCCCACTTTTGGACGGCGCACCCTTATCACACCGTTGGACCGACTCCAGGCGTTTCCGGCGCACCCTTATTGGAGGCGCCGACGCCGGCACCCTTATCACACCGTTGGAACCGACTCAAGGCGTTTCCCCACTTTTGGACGCCGGCGCACCCTTATCACACCGTTGGAACCGACTCAAGGCGTTTCCCCACTTTTGGACGCCGGCGCACCCTTATCACACCGTTGGAACCGACTCAAGGCGTTTCCCCACTTTTGGACGCCGGCGCACCCTTATCACACCGTTGGAACCGACTCAAGGCGTTTCCCCACTTTTGGACGCCGGCGCACCCTTATCACACCGTTGGACCCGACTCCAGGCGTTTCCCCACTTTTGGACGCCGGCGCACCCTTATCACACCGTTGGACCCGACTCCAGGCGTTTCCCCACTTTTGGACGCCGGCGCACCCTTATCACACCGTTAGACCCGACTCCAGGCGTTTCCCCACTTTTGGACGCCGGCGCACCCTTATCACACCGTTGGACCCGACTCCAGGCGTTTCCCCACTTTTGGACGCCGGCGCACCCTTATCACACCGTTGGACCGACTCCAGGCGTTTCCCCACTTTTGGACGCCGGCGCACCCTTATCACACCGTTGGACCCGACTCCAGGCGTTTCCCCACTTTTGGACGCCGGCGCACCCTTATCACACCGTTGGACCCGACTCCAGGCGTTTCCCCACTTTTGGACGCCGGCGCACCCTTATCACACCGTTGGACCGACTCCAGGCGTTTCCCCACTTTTGGACGCCGGCGCACCCTTATCACACCGTTGGACCCGACTGGCGTTTCCCCACTTTTGGACGCGGCGCACTCTTATCACACCGTTGGACCCGACTCCAGGCGTTTCCCCACTTTTGGACGCCGGCGCACCCTTATCACACCGTTGGAACCGACTCAAGGCGTTTCCCCACTTTTGGACGCCGGCGCACCCTTATCACACCGTTGGACCGACTCAAGGCGTTTCCCCACTTTTGGACGCCGGCGCACCCTTATCACACCGTTGGAACCGACTCAAGGCGTTTCCCCACTTTTGGACGCCGGCGCACCCTTATCACACCGTTGGAACCCGACTCAAGGCGTTTCCCCACTTTTGGACGCCGGCGCACCCTTATCACACCGTTGGAACCCGACTCAAGGCGTTTCCCCACTTTTGGACGCCGGCGCACCCTTATCACACCGTTGGACCCGACTCAAGGCGTTTCCCCACTTTTGGACGCCGGCGCACCCTTATCACACCGTTGGACCGACTCAAGGCGTTTCCCCACTTTTGGACGCCGGCGCACCCTTATCACACCGTTGGAACCGACTCAAGGCGTTTCCCCACTTTTGGACGCCGGCGCACCCTTATCACACCGTTGGAACCGACTCAAGGCGTTTCCCCACTTTTGGACGCCGGCGCACCCTTATCACACCGTTGGAACCGACTCAAGGCGTTTCCCCACTTTTGGACGCCGGCGCACCCTTATCACACCGTTGGAACCGACTCAAGGCGTTTCCCCACTTTTGGACGCCGGCGCACCCTTATCACACCGTTGGAACCGACTCAAGGCGTTTCCCCACTTTTGGACGCCGGCGCACCCTTATCACACCGTTGGAACCGACTCAAGGCGTTTCCCCACTTTTGGACGCCGGCGCACCCTTATCACACCGTTGGAACCGACTCAAGGCGTTTCCCCACTTTTGGACGCCGGCGCACCCTTATCACACCGTTGGAACCGACTCAAGGCGTTTCCCCACTTTTGGACGCCGGCGCACCCTTATCACACCGTTGGAACCGACTCAAGGCGTTTCCCCACTTTTGGACGCCGGCGCACCCTTATCACACCGTTGGAATCGACTCCAGGTGTTTCCTCACTTTATGAGGCACCGTTGTATATCGCTGGACCTTCTGGTCGACCATCTCTCTACCCCACTCCACCACACCATACCCGTTCTTAGTCTTTTATATGATCTCGCAATCACCACCAATCACCATCACTGACCAATCACAGTGCGTGTGCACACGCACGCACAGAGTCACATAATGTCTGTAATATATACAAAGTATGATATCGGGAAAAGATTGATCCATGTTAAATCTCCAACATCTTCTAAATATTTTTGTTCTATCATATCGGCAATCTTTTTGATATGATGTATCCGATTGGCGAACACCTAGACGCCAGAAATTAGGATGCCGATCCAGGAAGTTACCTATCGCCAATCGGATGAATTGAACAGTGATGAGGTGCACGTCGGTCTAGACGTGCTCCACCTATCAGATAAAGTAGCATTTGCACAGCACAAAGCCGGGAGAGCGCAATGATTTTATTTCACGCCCGTTCCGTCTGCTGCCGATGAGCATCGATAAAATTATATCTTTTTCGCAAAGTTGACGACCTATGCGCAGAAGTGACCTGTGAAAATTTCGATTTGGGCGGTTAATTTGCCTGTCTGCGATTGCGCTAAAACAACATCACTTGCTACTCAGGAAATCAGGGCGCGGACCGAAACGTTATAACGGCGATAAAAATGCACTTCCTTCATGTTAGCTTGAAGAATGGATCTGGCCCGGTTACCGAACAAACGGAAGCCACTCTGTGTCCATGAACCCCTTCAAGATCAAAACAAAAGGAGTTGCTGGACATGAACATAGAAGCAACAACCACTGAATGGTGGTTCTCAGTCACACCTTGGGTTTCTGAACAAGAATTGCGTGGCCTGCACAGGCTGCGCAGCAAGCTCAGTTAATCTAACTGAAACTGCCGCGGTGCTTCCTTGGTACATAGTATACATTGGACCGAATAAAAATCGAATAATTTTGTTACTTCAGTCACCCAATTCAGGAAACAATCTAAACATCCAGGTGTTCGAGCTTGAAAAAGCTTTCGAGCCCTCCTTCTCTTTCGTACCTCACTGTATTGGCCTCCAATGCTGCGACATTTGAATTTTCCATTTATTCGAAGTATTCGATATTAGAAAGCAAAAGTATTCAATGTCGAATAGATGGAAAATTCGAATGTTCCACCACTAGAGACCAATTTAGTGCTGTATGAGGGAGGAGAAGAGCTTTAGGGCCTTCTCATTCTCGAATATCTAGACATATAAATTGTTTCCTGAATTGGCAATTAAGCTAACGAAATTTATTCGATTTTCATTCGGTCCAATGTATAGTACATAGCAGATCACCTAAATGATGGTCTCCAGGTACTACAGTGAAGGCACAATGAGTTGCCAGCGAAACATTAAGCACCGTTAGCATCGAGAGATTTGAGTATGATTAGATCTTGACGACCTCCCTATAAACCGAAACTCCGAAGTACCTGGTAAAGTTCGGATTCTGCTCCACTGCATAATCAATGTAGAAATTCTGTCCAATCGGCAGATGCAGAGGTAGAGAGAGCAGGAAATCATTGAAATTGTTCAGTAGTATAGAACGAGCCGTGTCACATGCCTGCAATGACGCTGAATCAGGGAAAAAGGTAAAATGTCTGGATTCAACCTCTAAATATCTACCTGTTCGTGAATCGTCTTCTTGATCGCACGAGAAATATCAGCTCGGAACAAATTCACCAACCATGGCAGCACACCACCACCAATTCTAAAATTCCAAGATTCTCCAAATCTGCATCTACAACATAGTCGTAGCTAACAGCTTGATGTTAACACTTACTCAATATCAAAATGGCCAACATCGACTGCGCAGTCGCCAAGGCTGACCTGAGGTCGAGAATCGAGCGCTACGAGTTTGGCGGAAACATTTAGGCGGATATCTGCTGCCAAAACATTTGTCCATCCAGATGCTCTCACCTGTAAAGGAATAATACCTCACAAGTCAGTGTGATTTCGAGTTAAACTAATTTTCTGAGAAAGTTTTCGAGTTCCGCAGCTTCAACGCAAAATTTAAAAAAAAACTATTAAAGGTTTTGCAAAGAACCGCAACAACACCGTACGTGTTCTGGAGGCATCGTCCCACACCAGAGTCACTTTTGAGATTTTCATGTGAAAGGAATCTTTAGGAGCTGTTGATCACAATGATCTATGTGACGTCGTGGAAATTGCCGAAAAAACTCGTCTATGAGCCCAATTCTCGGCAAACCTGTGGGCGGAGCAGAGGGGCCATGGCACTGTGCTCCATGCGCGATGAACAAAGTAATACATGGGGTGAAAATTCTGTAATTTCACATTGGCTCCATCCACATGCCTAATATATGGGGCTTGAAAACGGGTTTCTTCGGCAGGTTTTCACATCACATATACCGTTGTGGTCAGCAGCTAATAGAGATTCTTTTCACGCTTAAATCTCAAAGATGATTCTGAGGTGTGATGTTGTCACTAAAAGTGTGTATTATCACCGCGTATTGAATAAATTAACATGTATTCACTCAAATGGACCATAAAATCAATAAATAAATATACAATGCTCGTAGACCGTCGATATTGGTTAGAAACAAATAATGTGAAACATGTAATCGTTTCGTGGGGAAAATTCGTAAACTTTTCAGAGAAGTGAAAGACACATGAGCGTCGATGGTGGTGGCCCTTTCGCAGCCTCGAGGATGAAGCCGTGCAACCGCACCGCCTGCTGCGGAATCGATCGTCTGTCCACGGAATGCTACTTTTAGGTGCTTTACTTCCCGATTTGATCATCTTTTCCCATATCGAGTGGAGAAGCTGCTAGAAATAGCATAACAGTAATAGGATTCCGGCGCGCGCGGCGCGGTTGCGCAGCGTGCATCTTGAGGACGCGGAAGCGCCACCGCCATCGACGCTCACTTTATGTAAAGACCCACGTGAGAGGTATAATGTGTGGAACATCGATAGTTTGACACCTGTGGATATCGCGATTGTACGATATGGCTGTTGCGGCTGTGCGCTGATGCATGCGAGGGAGCTGTGTTCGCGAAAGGCAAGTGTGTTCGTGACTCCGATTTGGGTTTTTTTCGCAAGTAAGTTATGATCCTTTGAGTTCGTTGGACATTTGTGATGTGCTGACAATGTATGTCACTATTGGCAGTTTAACTCGTTGTCGGGGATTTCGACGGCTGCTGCGTTTAAATTTGATGGCAATCACTACAAAGCATCCACTCCCAAATTTGGATTGAAAAGTGGAGATATCGAGGAACTGAAAATTCAAGGCATATCAGAATAAAGGGATATTTAAATATACTAGACGAGTACTAGAGGCGTGGCTTACGCACGAATCTATAAAAGTATGAAGATGATCAATACAGCCGTGTGAGAGGTGAATATTGAATTTTGGACATTGTCACAGCATTCAGTGAAATACGGCATTCCGTAAAACAAAGTCTGGAAATACGTAGTCTGCTCACCGGAACCAGCATTGTGTATTCCGCTTCCCATTTTCCCTTTATCTTCACCGCTCCTTGTTGTGAGGACCACGATATTCCCTCTTCTGACAGAAGAAAGTCAAACCTAAGCAAACAAACCTAAATAGTTACTGCTCAATTGTGGATTTTCTCGCTTATGAAGATTGAAAACTTCGCGAAGCTATTGTATTAATCCCCTTCTTTATAAGCTTTTCCTTGAAAATGCTTTTTGTGTTTTTAGCAAAATTTTCGGAAAGAAACCAGCTCAATTTTTTTTCCCGCTGAGAGATCAAGAATGACTAGAAAAATCAAGAGTGACTAGAAAAATGAAAAGTAATCAGATCAGTAGTATTAGATATTTGAGATGAGGTATGGTGTGATCGTATAGAATCTTCTTAACTAATTGTGGAAATGTGTCACCATGGAAATTTCTGTTACCGTAACGGAGGCAAAAAAAAATTTCGGAGGAATTTTCCAAAATTACTCCTCTCTTCACACTATCTCTGGCGAGAAATTAATGCGGGTAATGGATGGGTGAGTCAATGAGCAATGAACTCCAGAAAGCTGACACAGTATTTGCACTGATGACAAATGTCAAACGATGTTATCGAAGTGTAAACAGAGCAGCAGCATGAACTAACAGCACACTTCTGAACTGAAAACATCACAGCTGAGTGTTTTTCAGGATGCCACCATTCTCAGTAGTCAATGACAGGAACGTAAGGCTAAGTTTTGCCTTTGAATGCATCATTGAGATTACCCGGAGTAAATGTGTTGATGGCATTGTTAACGATGGGTAAACTTGGGGGTGTTGATATGTCTATTCGGGTAATCTCAGTGATGCATACGGCCCTTGAGGTGTCTACGTGGTCGTATTTGCCTTCTTTGTTTATTCCGCCAAAATAACTTGTACAACAAACGTACCCCCCCCCCGCCAAACAAACCCTATCCAATTCTGCTGAATTCAAGAATTTTTAGTGAGAATTTTTTAATGTAATCATCATTGCTTAATACTCCAGAAATTTCTGGTTTCACTGTTGGGAGAATCTCACAATTTATAGAAAAAATGCATCAAACCCGTCTCAGATAAAGGATATAAAGACAGGGGAGCTGCGAAGTTCTAGGAGCAGGTTTCAAAGCTAAAAGTGTAAATTTAAGCCTCGGGAGTCAAATTTAACCCTTTGGAAGGACGCGGACCCAGCTCCTTACTGGATTTGTTCTTTACTCTTATCAGCTCTAGTAAACATACTTTGGGGAGTGGAATTTTGTAATTTTCAGCTCATACGCCGACACCTTTCCTTTCCCTGGGCCGGCACTGATGTCGACGGTGATATCTGGCAAAGCGATCTTTGGCACTTCCACGTCCACCTTTAAATAGTTCATGTCAGAGAAAAACACGACAACTGTCACAATGAGGATCTCATCAAGACTCACCACATGATGTGCTGTTTTCGAGAAGAACTTGAACGCAGAAAGATTGAGACGAGCCTTGAGATTTGAATTGTTCTTGGCCACAACACAGACGCCAACAGTAAGCACGACCAACTGCAGCCAACGATCGGTCATTGTCTCTGGCGACTGCCGCGGACCGATGAGGTGTCAGTTACGATAAACATTCAGCTCGTGTGCAATCATCACCTCAGGACTGATCACATGCCAGTTGATGTGTGACTTCGCGACTCCTTTCCATTTAGTGGGAATTTCAACTATTTTAAATATCCAGGAATCTATATTATGTTTATTTTGAGACGGCAAGAAAAAGTACTTCTCCCGATGATGATCTTCAGCGTGAATTAAGTCCCCGCAAAGATCGTGGCGCCTTCGTCTCTGCAAAGATTTTGGCATTCTCCCTATCCAGAATAAACGAGTTTCCTGAAAAACACTGGCTATAAGTCATACTTCCAACTATCCGTCCCCTTATCTTGATGTGATTTATTCCTCTCATAAAATACAATGGTTTTCGCCTGAAAAACTCGTCCACCCTAGGTTTGCGAGTAGGTTAGCGTCTTCCCGACAACGCTCATGAATCCTAGTACTGAAATACTTAACTGACTTGCTACTTCAGCGGAGGTAAGATTGAAGTGAGGGCAGCACCCTGGTTCAAGGATTCAACATCTAATGGGTTTTTCATTCATTTTCTAGAACAATCTTACTTTTTGATCATATTTTTCTACCTTTAGTTTTGCTGTTTACATAATTTGGCTGGTACGTACGAGAACAACATGCCTCTCAATTCGAGAAAGTACTCTCACTCTCTTCGACATGAATGTTACTACTGAATGACATAACATAACATGAAGTAGGCTGAAGGCATACTATATACGAAACTCCAGTGACATCTGATAAGGAGACCACCTCTGTCGCGCTTGTGCATATCTAATACCCAAACGCACGCCTTTTCAACCACATCCTGCCCCAACGGTGATCACAAAACATTTTTCCCCACAAAGTGTTGAATAACTTCTTAGAGATTTCATCTTGGTGCTCATGAAGAAAGTACATCAAATGCCAGCCTTACCGGAATCGAAGAGATTTAAAACATGTACAGTTGGAAGCGTATCGCTTCCATCCACAGTCTGCGAAAGGCGATTTCATCCATAGGTTGTTAGGATGATTCACCAGAATGTCTAGGGTGTGCGGGAATGTGGCTACGTCTCTCAGCCGAAATTGCTCTCTGAGCGCTCTCTCGCACGGAATGCACTGACCCAAAGTGGTTTAACATAACCATTTGTGAAACTTATCCAACCTAACAGAGCAAAGAACAGTCATTGAATGTTCGAAGTGAAACGGATATCCGAAAAACCCAACTGATCATGCATCCACTTATGTTATTTCGGGTTTAACTGGTTTAACTTATTTAATGCGCGAACCTTTTAAACAATAACCTACCTGAAAAATACGGACTTGTTGCTGTGATCTACTCTATCGGAAGCCTTAGCGAAACAACACACCCATGAGGGTATTCAGAACCAGCTGGGCAGGACCACCCTCATCAAAACAGCGCCGTCAACCCCTGATCAGTCCTCCCCTGCTACTTCAAGCCACTGGGCTTCACAAAATTTTACCGCCTTTGGATACCTTAATCCATATCAGGATGATGTTTAGTGCAACATCCACATTGCTTAAACCATAGACTAAAGCAACTTGTTTATGACTTTCTACAACACAAAAATCAGAGGTATTTTACCGAAGCGTTTTGCACACGTATTGCGCAACCGCTTCTCTCACTATGCGGTTCTTCGATCCATACCAGCCAGAAAAAGTTATGTAGAGCTTTCACTCAAGAAATGAGATTTCTGAGTAGGTCCTTTCCACAATCATATTGTACTGCAATGTAAGAGGAGCTAAGAACTTTCAAAAACTACCTCGCTAGGCATTTTCACTTCCGAAAAGAACCACAAAATTTGTACCAGTGGAAGAGCGAATCCAATGCTAGCTTGAGGCCACACGACAATCTTGAAAACATATAGTGCAAAGCCATAAACAATAAACTTTACTGCAACAGAAACAATATTACACTGTTAACATCACAGAGACAAATAAATAAATATACAGAACTCGTAATTTTAGAACACAAACTTCATATCTAAAATATAGATACTTCCAATTTGCCTACCAAAAAAAAACCCAAGCAGCAAAAACATGATTCTAGACTCTCATGAGAACGGCAACCACAAAACAACTTTCGCCACCGATTGCCAAGGAAATTACTCGCGAATAGTATACTATGGGTGTAAAGAGATAAGGCAACGAAATCGGCGAACCGAATGGGAACATTCGAAGGAAGACGACAAGTAAAAAGCTGAGGAACATTTGAGAAAGATGGAGCGGGACAGAGAGATGGGAGATTCTACGAGTTTTCGACGTCATACTGGTGGAAATGGACGTCAATCTACGTATATCTCCCACTTGCCTCATCATAACAGTACTATGGGCTCTTAGACAACAGTACGTACTTCGAAGAATCGCTTCAAATACCATATTTGTCCAACTGTCATTGAAACGAGCACCAATGCTTCGAAAACAGCCCAAAGCACGACGCGGCTGTTCGTGTTCTCGTTAACTGCAAAAGATTCTCTTTGATGCAGCGAATCGATAGGAAAACAAATGAAATGACAAGGTGAACCAAACTGGAATTCTCAGCACTTTTAGAATAACACAACAGGTACGCCCTAATTATCAAACATAATGGAAAACTCCTCGAGCTAACGACAAACAGCATTCGCATTACGTGGAAGCGCCAAAAAGCGAAGAGGAAAGAAAAGGGCGTCTGGAGATGAGCTTCTACATCAAAAGGAATAAATTGCTTGCACGCCCAAGCTCTCCGTTTACCCAACTACTTCAAACAGAAAGACGGGGAGCGAGAAAAAAGCGAGAAAGGTAGAGAGATAGAACAAAATTATACTAAAGAGAGTGGAGAAAGTAACTCTCGAAGTATAAGAGCTGCGCGGAAGAAATGCGAAGGAAAAAAGAAATTAAAAAAAAAGAAATGCGGTCAATCCATACTAGGTAAAAAACCTTTAAAGCCCCTTTCAATTTTGAGAGACAGAAGAAGAGATTTTAAAAAAAGTTATACCAATGAAATAGAACTTCAGGAAGAGAAGATGTCCGGAAAAGATTAAACCTAAACCGTAATTGCGTTCTTTGAAAAGAAACCATCCCACAATACGACAAATATCGCTGTTGTCTAGGTTTAATCAATTCTTCAAAGAAAAAACCCAATCTGCTCACATCATCCAATAGTGTAAAACTCTAGGCAAAGGTCAACTACATGATTGTCTACTTCCTACAAAACAGAATGGCCAGGTATACCAAAAAATAATTACGAGACAGTGGAAACGCAGCTGAATATGGTGAAAGGAAGAGGAACAAGTTATGAAATCAGGTTGCGTAAGTGATAAAGAAACCAGGTTGCCTGCGAAAGTATCTAAACCAGGTTGCCTGCAAACGGAGCCAAACTGAATGAAAAAAAAACATACTTGATCGATGCACACGCTCTCGGACCTCCATGTATTCCTGCTCGTGCTTGACTGACATAAGCGCAGTGGATAACTCACGAACCATTTCTTCAAGTTTCATGTTGTCTGCTGAAACATGCCAGTTGCACGACACTTTTCCCAAAACTGGGGTATTCAGACATGATATGTATGCTTGCAGTTTAATTCTAATCTCTAGTAGCTCGTACTAGAACGCTTGTACTGTTTGGGCCTTTTTTCGCATGAGACTGTAACCGCCTCATATGCAGCACCTCAAGCAGACTAAAACTAATAAAAAATAAAACGCGAAGGTTCACTTGGAATACGACAACGAGAAGAAATTCAAATGACCCAAGATGACGGAAGAAATTACAACAACTGGAACCGTACCAGCATCCTGGTTTTGAGCGGCACCTTGCTGTTGTTGATGAGGTTCAACGATCTCTATGGTGAACATAACAGCCTAAATTTCTCAAATGAGCTCAGCTGGGGACCTTCTTCACAGTTGGAGTCTTTAACAAACATAATAAAGAGTTGTAGAAGACTGGAAGAAAGGAAACAAACCTTAGGTGTCATTGTACTCATCTGATTACCGAAGCAGTACGTGTACACACCATCCATGTGCGCTGCGAATGTATACTTTCCAGAAGACTCCCGTTCTCCTTTATAAATCACTTTGTTATCTGGTCCAGTGATCTGAAAGCACCGCGATTGGTAAAATACGACGAGGATCCATTAAATTTGGACTGTGTAGATCTGAAAGAGAATTTGTTGGAAATCTTACTCATAAAGTACAGTAATAGGATTTAATTGAAACAGATGGCGTGAGGTCATGGCGCTTCAAATGCTACCTCGGATAAATTTTTGAAAGTCTATGATAGAAACAAATATCCGGGATAAACTCGGCCCTCTATTTTATTTACAAGACTCCTGGTAACTGAAAGTAATTATGAAGATTCTAGGATATTAGGCTAATGAAAGATGTGGTGAAAGAAGTCGAAGATGATTCTTAGTGAACTGATACTCTAGAAATTTGCTTTGGAAAACTCGAATTAGGTCTAATTACAAATGTAGCACATAAGGTAGACTGCTTTGCCAACACAGCCTAAATAATGGAGTCAACTTAATCACACAAGGCTCACGGTGAATGTTCATAAAAACACTTGCTGATGATTGAGGCACGACAACAGCATAACAACTCGAAAAATGCTCACAGAAGCTCATCAAATTTCCGCCTTTTCATCAGAATCTGCAAATGAATGAAATCGATTTCTCAACTTCAAGTGTCATAACGGCACCTACAAAGTGAATCTTTTTTCCATGAAACTACGAAGATCAAGAGTTTTTAGTTGAATACTATACTGCCCACTGACGTAGAACCCACTAAACACTTTATTGATATGAATAACGTTTTGGAAGATGGCTCTAAACAAGAAATGCCTTGCCCAAAGCTTAAAAGACTATACGCAGTCCAATACAACCAGGCTAAATAGTGAACGCATTAGAATTTCTGGGAAACTGATTCATATAACGGTAAAATTAATGTGTTATTTCAACCAGACTAAAAGTAAGAAAGGCCAAAAATGAGTAAAAGACAATGCTAATCTACTCATTGAAATATGGAGAAGACTTTTGTGCGAAGAAAAGAAAGAAGATTGCTTCTTGTGGCAGAACTAAAAGATCATGAAGTACCAAGAGGATGGTCGTGAAGTGGTAAACAAACATCACAGGTATTGACCAGTGGCGGACGCAGAAAGTGGGCGGGAGGGGGGGCGTGGGAAGAAAAGTGGGGTCTCCGCCGTTTTGGGGACCCAGACGGAAAATAAAATTAATAATAATATTAATTATAATAATGAACAATAAATAAAAAATATATTAAAAATAATAATAAAAATAAACAATTAAAAATAAACTAACACAAGATTTTTATTTGTATTGTAAAGTAATTTCGAAAATTTGGCGACCCATTCTCGGGGGGGGCGCGCCCCCCTCCCCGCCCCCCCCCCCTCCTGCGTCCGCCACTGGTATTGACCCATTTATAATCGGTGTGTGCAAGCAACTATTCCCAGTAGCGAACGACACTAGAGCAGAAATTCTTTCAGACACTCGACCTCAAATAAGTCAAAATCCTACGAAGAGAGGGCCTTGCGACCGTACGATCCACGTGGAAGAAAGATAAGAAGAGCAATGAGGCTTCCTAATTCCAAACATTCTATAAGGTTGGTGCATGATTAATGCGGCTTTTTTCGTCAGTTCTTTTCTCGGAAAAAAAATTGAAGCTTTCTAAATGGTTTTTTTTTTCATGAAAACAATACTCTCTTTTCACTTATTGATGGTGCTATCGAAAACCGCATCCATATTCCGCCATAATATGCTCTATCACTTTGGGAAAAGTTGGAATGCAGCACAGCCATTCCACCATCTCAGGGAGCCTTTCAAAGATGGACCAATCAGCAAGGCTAAGTTGAAAGATCGTTTATATTGATAAGACACGAGCCTCACAGATAAAGAAAGAAAAGGTTGGCCGTCAAAATGCAAGCATTAGGATTTTTGGGCAGCCTGGAAGAGGGCGAATGCTTGACGAGAAAGCTGTCCGAACTCTTCAATATGGAGCATCCGAAAATTGTAATTCCTTTCAAAAAGCTCAGAAAAGCATGGAGATTGGCCAAATGGGTCCGGACGAACTCTCAGACAGGAATAATGTTCAATTTCCACTGATTTTCTGTAGCAGAACGACTGCAGGCTCCATTCCAGAAGAGTATCGTCAATCGAATCTCCCGAATCTCCTTCCCTACTAAGCGAAAGAAGAGGATTATTCACATGGTAAAACCGTTCAAGAAGCGTTAATTTTAAACGAGGAAAAGGGTCACGAAAAAAGCCGCATTAATTAGCACCGACCTAATAATTTACCGACCTCGTTCAAAATTTAGAGAAAATTTCAAATTCAGTCCACTCAGCTTCTAAATAAGTTTATCAAAACAATTTGCCGAAGTATCAACATTATTTAGACAGATTTTCACGATCATATGGAAGAAATCATTCCGACAGTTACAGATGACCTAGATTTGGTATCTCCATTGTTAGTTTCTCTTCTAAAACAGCACAGTTGATCGAGACAGGTTACAGATCCAAGATAATAGAATTGGGGAACACAACTCATTGGAGTTCAGTGGATTTCCAAGGGCACGCCGTCATAAAAGACTCCTCATCGGACTGCTCGTCTCAAAAAAATCGCTCAAACGTGGAGGTTACTTGGTCATCCGATTACGAATGCAGTGCTAGTTCTAACAAGACCTTCTTAGCAACGACTCCGCAACCGGCAACCTTGAAGGCATTCTTCCACCTGGAGAACACAAATACTGCTCGATCATGTGCAATGTGTAGCGTTAAGCACAAATCTATGCACCCGTAAATATATACCACACTTCGACAGTCTTCTCTAGAATTTGTATGAAATTTACTAGGGATGGGGAAAAGCACGTTTCTTGAAAGTCCTGACGCCTCTAGGAACAAAAAAAAAAACCAAGACGACAATGTAGATTTGAAAATTGGCAAAAGATTACCTTCACGTCAATGTCGAGGAAGCCACCTTCAGCCACTTCAAACATCAAACCCATTTTAGTTCCAGAGATAACCCGATCGAAAAAGCACTGCTCCTCGTTCGCATCAATGCTGATGAAGTAACAGGATGCATTCAACACCAGTGACGTCAATAGCAGCGCGCAGAAGAGCATTTTGTACCCTGATGATACTGGACTTGTACACCTGGATGTGAAATTTAAAAGTAGTTTCGCGAAATCCGAACCGAAAACTGATAAAAATTTAGTAGATGGTTAACTCAGAAAAAGCGAAGGCATTGGGAGCTAGAACTAGTGGCAATATAAGCTCTAATAGTTTTATTGGAACATATGATGAGACGCAGTGACACAAGATAACACCGGAATAGTGAAAAGTACAGTTGAAATACGCTAAAATTTACAAATGGCGATTGATCCGAAACGTTTACGTGTATCTCCACCGTAATCCGTTTCACAATGGAGCGCGATAGATTTGCTGTCCTTTAAATTCGCCGCCGGAGTGATTCTGAAGGGCAGCGTCGAGAGCAGAAGTGGGCCATTTGCTTGGAAAAAGGATTGGGATCTAAGGGCGCCAATCACTAGGCGAAATATAATTGCGGTGACCGACTTCCATAGGCCCCGCCTATCAGCTGCGGAGCTCTGAGGTGGAGAAGATGTGGAGCGGCTTCTCGGCTGTCAGCAGCTGCTGATGACATCTGGACGCATACCTCCACCCAGGGTAAAGCACAGGTGCGATATCTCAAACCACCCCTACGTATTCAGAGGAGCGAAGCGAAAAAGCAAAGGGGGGGGGGGGGTACGTTGCGTTTTTTCTCCGTGATTAATTCTCGTCTTGCGACCTCTACACTATTCTACTACGTATGCACTGACTTCGGCAAAACCCATTCAGGAAGCATCGTGAAGAAAATGCCATCCACTCCTTAACACATTATTTGAGTTGTGGATGAGATGTTCCAAACCTCTGCGATCTGTATTATTACTTCAAAAAATTCCTATCACAGTAAATCGGGTAATAAATAGTGGTCGCAGTAATGTAGAATGTGAATAATTGCCACAGGAGAAAGACCACAGTAAATTTTCTAAGTTTTACTCCAGTTGTGCAATTCGCGCACGTTAAATCGGTTTGAAATTGCAAGAATTGTTCAGCTGAAGACCACTGTGGTGCTATTTTGTGCTACTATGCGGTTCCGCGCTCCATTGCGAAAGAGATTACTGTATTTTCCACCACAGGGCAGGTGCGGAGAAGGTGCGTGTATCGCACCCTTATTGCACCCGCTCTGTGGTGGACTCTACAGTATTTAGGAGTGGTAGAGAGCAGGGATGAGCGGATACGGGATTTTTCACGACCCGGATAACGGTGCGGATAACGGATAGGCCAAAAATGACCGGATAACGGATACCGGATAACGGATAACGGATAAGTGTTAAGATACTACAAAGCACCACTTTCTACTAATACCAAGGATAATATTATGATAATATTAATACCAATATCTACTAATATCTAATATGTATGAAGAATTATAGAAGGGATATACGACCTGAATATTGTGGATGAAAATTGGCACAAGCACAGTTCTCATTAATCACCAAATCCGATCCGCCATTCTCGAAACGACGCTGTGCATGGCGTAAATATAAGAAGAGACAAATGTAATATCTAGGTTTCACGAAAACAACAGCGATACTTGGATATTCGATAACTCGATTGGCACACTAGTTGCATATGATGATGCGTGACCAGGGCGTCTTCGATATAAAGATCCCCATAACGAACTCTGGTCCTTCCACGGTTTCGGGTGGATATCATCGTAAGGGAAAAGGGGGCGTTACCAGGCCACCGTGATTGGCACATTGATCGAGTACACCAATCGCAGTAGCTTTTTAACGCCCCATTTCCCCACACGATGATACACACCCCACGGTTTCTTCTTCAGACCCATTAAAGACAACACCACAAAATTTTTTTTTGGGGGGGGGGGGGGCGTCACATAGGCTGATCCTTTGCTCCATATATCTTTTATGGGGTTCTGGTAAACCGGGTGTGGGTCATGATGCGGCAAAAGTGGGTGGGCAATGTCTCTGCGATTGGTTCATTCGGACCCTCGCCCCGCCCTTCAGGACCTACTCGCACTAATTCGCGCGCGATTTCACCATAGTTGCCCATGCAAATTTGAATGTGAGTGGGGACGACTCAACGCCGAAGGGCGGGAAGACGCCGCCCCATTTTGCCTCATCATCACCCACACCCTGGCAAACTTTCTAGTACTGACTGAATATTATGGTCATATTCACTCCTAAACACTATGTGTAAATAGATCCGAAAAGGGTACAGTAGGGCTAAATGAATAGTCGAATTGAACTTCGCGAGCAAGAGGGCATTACTCATCTGTAAGTTGTGAGGTCATCAACTTCAACTTTGTCGGAAGTCACCACATTAGTCAGCGTTGTTGATAATCTTACAGGCAAACAATGGTTTCGAGGTTATTGCCTCGATTGTCGGAAAACCCAGTAAACCTGAGCAAGAGCCTTTCTAGACGAGTACAAGTCTGTATTACCTTCTCCTACATCGCTTCCAGACTCAAAATCACATACGAGGAAAAATGCGCTAGATCATGTGATACGACGGATTTTCTTGAAATGCAAACTCTCCTCTGTTGGGAGTGTGCGGAATGAATCTACTATTGTTGGCCTTATCCGCACCGTTATCCGGCATCAAAGGCCCGGATAACGGTGCGGATAACGGACAAGCCAAAACCTACGGATAACGGTAAAACGGATAACCGGATACGGACAATCCGCTCATCCCTGGTAGAGAGATGCGCATAAAGCGTTCGGAGCGAGGAGAGAGCAGAGAATGAAAACACGAATGTTACATAAAAACTTGTTAAAACATGTCTCAGATTGTTCAAACCAGTGCAGTTCTCTAGCAATTTCATCCCTCCTTTTTGTGTTATATTTAGTATGTCCAACATGCCCAAACCTGTTATATTTCCTTAAGGCATGTTTCCTTAAAACAGACAGCTCTGTCTATGATGTCTGGATTTTGTACCACAGATTGAGAAAAGCTGAATACTAATGAAAAAAATAGGAATATGGTTTACCCCCAAGTGAGAGCAAAAGGGGGGTACGTATTTGGAAGCTCCAAATCGCACCCCGTGCTCTACCCTGCCTCCACCTAGTGTACTGTGGCACATCGGGGCTTGCATCTAATTGCCCAACACCAACTCCTCCACCCTCCCACTATCAATCCAGTGCAAAGATGGACACCAAAACCCCTTTATGTATAACATCCATATTTAGAGCTCGACGTATTCAGTGCCGCGGAATTAGACAATTGAGATCTGACAAACCAAAGCGTTCCGTGAGAATGTAAAAACATGGTCTTAATCAGAGACCATTCAAATTGAAACAACGCGCTCCAAAAGTTTTATCGCAGCTTGGCTATATGTTTAATGCAAGACAGTTTTAGCAAAAGAAGTGCAGAAAAGGTGCAATATACATTTAAACTAAACGAAGGGATGTACGTTCACTTCCTTCATCCTAATTAATTGGTTAGTTAACACTTTGAAGTTTTGGCATTATTTGAAAGAGGGGGATTCATGGGCAGCTGGAAATACGTGACTTGCTGATTCTCCGATTTTCGCTTTCAGAAAAAAATTTAGAAGACGAAAAACCAAATTTGTTCAGCCTTTGTTTACGTGTTATACGAATTTAAACGACGGAAGAAAGTTGCACAATTTTACCGCACTTTGCGTTAGACGTTTAAGGAATATTTGCAGCCTAGTAAATGATTCGTTATCTTCACAATGATTTGGCTGTAACGTGGACGACTTGGCAGCAAACAGCTTACGTCCCAGCTGCGTCTGCAGTGTTTGTTACACATGTGGCCAGATCTTCTAGAGGGTATGGCCCACCGATTCACGGTTTCCAGACAGTGAGAATGAACAATTGCTTTTTTAAATCTTTATCCAAATAACTGCAACAACTCAGACCTCTATAGGCCAGGTCCTACACAACGGTTAACACGATTAAAATGAGGCTTCAGTAGACGGGTAAAGAGCAAATGAGTACAATACAATGAGACCAGTTAAGAGATAGTCTTGATCCGTTAGGGACAGCACCAATTTCGAGAGTTCTCCTTTCTTATCCAGAGTCGAGGCGAGGAGGTGAGGCGAGGGTGAGTTGAAGGCGACCAGTTTCCAACTTCTACGGGGCTCAGCGATTCCAAAAGCCTTACTAGTTGTCGCAGGCTCCTTATATAGTTCCTACTTTCTCACGGTTTGAATTCATGCGCCAATGCGCCTACGCTACTATTGGTTTGCTCCGCCTTTTTCTCATGGCGGATTGAACTTTCTCATGGCCGCCTTCTTTTTCACCCTCTAGTGCCTCTCCTCTCTCTCCTCGTACTCTGGATAGGCACGTTTTGGCGGTGCTGGCCCCCAGCTGTCCCTACTACAACTTGGACGGTCTCTGTCCCACACGTCGTTTCTCGATCTCCGCGTGCGTGGGCGGACTCGTCGTTTCGGGCAAGCTATACAAAAATCTTTGAATGCCAGAATGTTCCCGAAATATTCGAAGTTACGATCCAATTAATATTCTAAAGGTTTCAGATGTTCGATGTTGTTGCGCTTTCTTCTCCTTCAACGTTCAATTCCGCATTTGGATAGTGTCGACTAGATTCATGAAGAAGTGAAAGAAAGATTCGATTCAAAGGGTCGAGCGTATAACCTTATCGATGGAGTATGTCAGCAGCCATGGGGAACCAACGAATAAACATGCGTAGATGAGCATGTTCGTCTACGCATGTTTGTCCACGTGACGTCGCCTATACCTTACTAATGGATATGAGATAACCTACCTATCATTCCAATGATGTATCCAGGCCCTGAACCCATAATCCTTCGTACCAACAATGGAAAGAGAGATTTGTGCATCATGTATTCGAGCGTTAATGCTGAGGAAGGAAAGCAAAAAATAGGTCTGCGAGATGTCGAATAAAGGAAGTATTGAAGCAACATATGCGATTAAATGCGATCAGTCGGGAACGGAGCATTTCGTACTAGCACGAAATTATACTGTCTTTCTCACGAATCATGCCACTTGGCCGTCCGCCAAGATAAGGTAAGTCTCGCCACGTTGTTATGTTTTGGCATCAGGGATGTGCGTAACAAAAATTTCAATTTTCGTAAATCGTAAATCGTAAATTTTCCAAAACCGCCGTAAATCGTAAATCGTAACTGAGGGTCCGAGTACCATTAAAAGAGTCAGATGATTTCAACTCGTTTCACAACAAAGTCATTCTCAAAATGATCTGAGGTATGTATCTACTGCAGAATTGGTCACAGAACTTCGCCATCTTATCACAACAGGGTGGGCCAAAAATACGTCAACAACGCTAGTTTCTCATCAACAGGAAGTTGTTCTGGCTTGAAGTTGAACTCAATTGGGATGTCCTTTGGCAACGTCCCACCGTAACAGTGCTCCAGCCCACAAGCCAGGATTCTGGACTCAACCAAAAATACATTTTAGGTCCTATTGGTTTTATCGAGTGACCACTCATTTGCTTGGGTCTCAATCAGTGAGGTTAATAGACTTTGGTGATACTCGAGAGAAGGGCTTATTGATTCTCGGGAATCTGGATCAGTTGGGCAAGCACTTTATAAGACGTTGCATGACCTGAAGCACAACCACATGCGCGCCGCGGTCTGCAACTTCACTTAGCATCTCGGAGCCTGTGTAGGACCTGGTAGGGGATATCCCGACATGAAGGGTTGCGTTATGTTAAATAATACCTAGCAAACATACAGCTATGTTTTAAATCACATATAAATTCTTTTTCCATGTACACGTTTCTGTGTTACCGTATTTATGGCCCACCCTGTAGAGCGATAACATTGCGATGAATGGACAACTTATTTTTCGATATTTTAAGCGAGTTGTCCATTTTACAGTATTATTTATCGCTGCATCAAAGAAAATTCTCTTCATCCTGGCCGGTGTTTCTGAAGTAAACGTAAACGTGGTCGATGTTTCTATGTGTTTCCGTGCGAACGAAGCCATTCACCCCGTGAGGTAGGTATTCACTGCTCCCAGCAAGTCACTGCCTAGGGCGCATGCGCATTCAATACCTCTGCGATTATCAATAAAGTAACATGCGTGCTGCATCTCTTAAAAAAACTGTTTCTTGTATTTTATCAAATTGTTTATAGTCACTACTAATTGGTCCATGAGAGCTCGACCAGGAAGAAAACCTTTCCGCATACGATATTACACCGCTGCTGAAGTCACAAAAACAAGGCAAAACGTTTTGCCGAAGCAAATAGGCCGGGCGGACAGCTTCTCCCACCTACGGAAACAGGAAAACAGAGTTGGAAATGCGGTGTTCTTGTCGCACTTCATTCAGACCCTTGAGCTCCACTGTTCCAACGGATCTTCTCTACGTACGCGATAGTGAAATTGCCTTCTCCGAATTATTGAAAGTACAAGCAAAACAAACATTTCACTCTTAGCTTTTCTGCAAAATGCAAACACAGAGAAATTATGCACATTAATAGTGTGTTTCACCGGGGAAAATGGTTGTGGAGGTATTAGAGAAAGAGAGAATGCGAGAAATAGTGCTGCTTTCGGAAAGATATGCGAGAGATGCAGATTATAGGCACAAATACTCAACTATCGTCGCTTTTGGAACGGACTATACCGCCAAGCACAAATGCTATGACGAGATTCGTTTCTTGTAGTTATTTACGAATTTGTTACGAAATTTGGGCCATTTCTCTCTCGTAAATTGTAAATCGTAAAAAAATCGCCAAAAATGGCCGTAAATCGTAATTCGTAAATCGTAAATTGTAATTACGCACTTCCCTGTTTGGCACGCTTCCAGCTATCGATCGTCGATTGATGGCTCCAATTTCCATGATTTAGCGTGTGATAAATTGTTTGCTGTGAAATTAAAGAGAACACATTGAATTGCTGTGATTTTTTGGAACCGACGGTACATACTTACGTACAGTGGACGGCAATGGCGGTGGCCCATCTGCGGCCTCGAGAAGGACGCAGCGCAACCGCGCCGCCCGCGTCGTAAACAATGTTTTCTGCTGCTGTTATGCTATATTTAGAGCTTCTCTGCCCGATTTTAAGCATTTCTGACCAAATCGGGAAGAAAGCGACTAGAAATAGCATTCCAGTGGCAGACGACACCGGTCCCGGCGCGCGCGGCGCGGTTGCGCTGCATCCTTCTCGAGGCCGCAGATGGGCCACCGCCATTGCCGTCCACTGTATTCGAATCAATATTCGAACAGTTGGAAATTTTCATTATTCGAATATTCGAATAATTTGAAAAGACAGCGTATTCGATTACTCGAATATTCGAATTATTTGAGAAGTTAAAATATTAGATCATTCGATTATTCAAATCACCAGTCTGGCCGTCCGGATAACGGCGGACTTCCAGACTTTTTTAATGCTCGCTTTGCTCGCATGGCTTTATCCCTTTTTCACCCAGACAGACTCACGGCCCCCTTTTTTTTGCTATAATGCGTGCCTCATCCTTTCCATTGTTCTTCCTTATGTAGAACTGGATATATCAAATGAATATCATCAATTATCACAAGTATGCCCAGGTTTAAGCAACAAAGGACATGGAGATTATTACAAGATGTTCCGCCAAACTTTTATGTCCTTGTTCGCGAAGCACTGTCGCTTCGTCAGACAGTGGTCTCCACTCGACAATCTCTAATCTTCCTCCAACGATGTAAAGCGACCGGCATCGTACCCAACTTCATTTCGAATAAGAAGATAGGAACAATGTGCGGCTTATCCGAGTATCACCCAAAAGTTATGAACGTGTACAATTCTATGCTTAGCATTGTGATCAAGGAGAAGCGACGTGTTTTGTATACTTCCTTGTTGAAATGTTGTGAAAAAGAAAGGGCATGCCGGCGTTATTTACCGCAACAGCTTTGGAGGAGGATTGAGAGTGGCTCGAAGCTAATTTGTGACTCTGTACGGTCTAAGGTCAAGTCGAATCTCTGTGCAAAATATGACAGACTTTTGACCACATTTCGTGATAATCGCTCCAACAGAGAAAGCAACAAGCCTATGAACCACCGATGCAACAGTATTGTAAACGAGAATGAATCTACAGCTGACAATGAGAATGCAAGGGTCACGGTAATTGGCAACACTCAAATTTCTGATAATGCTCTAGAATTCCTTGGTCTTGGTCCTTCTTTCTCACCCGCCCGCAACATCAACGCAGTCACTTTCCGCAAAGTTGTAGGAGGGCTCCATAGATTGAGAGACCTTCTCCGCGATAAAGTGAAACGTGATAAGCGAGCACAAAGCCTCCATCAAGTCAGCAGGAGATTGTTGCCCAAAGCTCCTTTCCCACGCCTGTTTTACAAAGAACCGGAACCTGCTTATGAAGTAGATATTAAATTCCGCATATTGTCATCAGCGGTACTTGAAGTTTTCAACAAATACAAGAGATACCGCTACAGCAATATGACGCACAAGCAGCGGGAAGGGTTTCGAGAGTTGCGTGAGTTAGTGAGCAATGGCACAGTGCGCGTATCACTAAGTGATAAAGGCGGAGAATTCGTCGTCATTCCGCAATCACTAGATCGCGAAATCACTGAGCTCCATCTGCAAGACGAAACTGTGTACCATCGCGCGACTGAGAAAGATTTCGTGGCTCAATGTAGACGATTAAATGATGTGTGGGTTCAGATTGGAAAATCGGCAGGCCTCGACGAACGATTCGTCAGTTGCCTCAAGCTGGACAACCCAAGATGTCCTGTGTTCTATAGTCTCCTCAAAACCCACAAGGTCTTTGCGTGTGATATGAAATCGATGTCAGCGAACACGTTCAAAATCAGGCCTATAATAAGTTGTGTGGGTGGCCCAACCGACCGCATTTCGTGGTTTCTCACTAAAATCGTAAGCCAACTCTTACCCAAAGTGCCCTCTCACTTGTCAAACACGTGTCAATTCCTTGAACATCTACGAACAACACATTTTGACCAGAACTGTGTCATGGAATCATTCGATGTGATTTCCTTGTACACAAATGTTCAAAATAGCGCAGCACTACAAGCAGTATCGGAGATGTTAGAAATGCATGCTCCGACGATTGAGATGTACGGGTTAAGTGTAGCGCGCACAATTGCTTTGATCAAGGAATGCCTGAACTGCAATGTTTTCAAGTGGTCCGGACAGTACTTTAGTCAGATACGAGGGCTTGCTATGGGTCAAAGGCTAGCACCTATTCTTGCTGTCTGTTTCATGAGCAGAATAGAAGAACCAGTGCTAGCCCGTCTACCCTTGATGTACTGTCGGTATATTGATGACTGTTGCATAGTCACATCGACACAGTCCGAAATGGACGAGTGTTTCAACATCCTCAACCAACAGTCACAATACATAAGGCTTACACGAGAAACCCCCAGTGACGGCTGGTTGGCCTACCTAAACACTCAAATACATCTGCACAACGGCTTGATTAGGGTTAAATGGTATCGCAAGGCAAGCGCTAAAAACATCATATTACACGCAAAATCTGCACATCCAACAGCTGTTAAACGAGCCGTTGTACGTAATATGTTCAAAACTGCCACCCAAGTTTGCACTGGTGAAGCTGAACGCCAAGAATCGGTCCGGTTAGCAAGAAGCATTGCGAACAGCAACGGGTACTTAACACCTCAACATCCACGGAAACGACCCTGGGCATATTCAAACATTTCGAAAGCGAACAAACTCCCTCTTTGTCTTCCATTTGTTTCCGATGAGGCAACCGCTGAACTTCGAAGATGTCTAGTACGAGCACAACTGCAAAATGATGTGATGTTGGTGAACATCCCCAATGATAACATCAAGAAACAGTTAGTGCGAAACAGACTCTACGATAGACAGTGCATAACAACCAACTGCGTTGTTTGCCCATATGGAAAGAATGGGTATATGAGATTAAATGTTTGACCTGCAATGCCGTATACATTGGTGAAACCGGACGAGTACTCGGTGTACGTATAAAAGAACATTTGGCCAGCAAAAAACGAGGCAGCTTGGTGTCGGCATTAGGGAGGCATAGACATGACGAACACGACGGTTTGGACTTCAATGTCATGTGCACGATTTTAGCCTACGAGCCCGAGATCTCGGCAAGGAAGCTCCTAGAGGCGTTTTGGATTTCGGTTCGAAATCTCAAGATGAACAACCGAAATGAGTGCTTGGCGATTACAAATGACTTCCTGCCCTTCATGCCCCTCTGTGAGCTGTAGATCGCTATTGTATCTGTGACCCATAGACCATCTTGGGTCCCTGGTGGCACTCATTCGTCCAGAGTGTCATCAAACAGTGCGGACGAAGATCGCAAAATCGGTGGAATTCGTGGTACGTTGTGAGACTCAGCTGTGAGGGATTTCCAGATGTGTTCGGGAGAATGTCCATAGTTTCCTGAGAGAGATGAGACGTTTGGCGGTCCAGATCATAAATAGCATTGAGACCACTTTCAGGCCTCTGAAGAAGACGTTACCGTCGAAACGTCGGGCCGATTAAAATAAAGAATTCCATCTAACAACCTGAACGGCGCAGAAGAATATCATCTATTATCACAAGTATGCCCAGGTTTAAGCAACAAAGGACATGGAGATTATTAACTGCATTCCTCAGGGCAATTTTATCTTTAGCTCAACTGACAGTGAGATAGCTATTTGTAACTACACGTAACTAACCGATCCAACCTGGAATGATTACAAGAAATGGTTTACCATTCTCTGTCTGTTATAACTGATCAAATGATAAGCCCCAGTTTGAACACATAAAAGAGGAGGGTGCGGTGTGTTCATAAACAAATGAGAAATGAGAAACGCGGAAGTGGATGTGAGATGGAGGGAACCACACAGATTCCATATTACTCACTGCTGAGCACTGACATTTAGTGTTTTACGATCGATGTTAAGCGCCATCGGACCGATCGAGTAAAGATGGACTCAACTCATGGCGTTTTCTCAGTAGTGAACATGCGCATCCCTAATCCGTCGATGATCACATTTTCAGGCGTTTCCCCTACTTTTGGACTCCTGCGCACCCTTGTCACACCGCTGGGCCCGACTCCAGCCGTTTCCCCACTTTTGGACGCCCGCGCACCCTTATCACACCGCTGGGCCGACTCCAGCCGTTTCCCCACTTTTGGACGCCGGCGGACCCTTATCACACCGTTGGACCGACTCCCATCGTTTCCCCACTTTTGGACGCCCGCGCACCCTTATCACACCGTTGGACCCGACTCCAAGCGTCTCCCCACTTTTGGACGCCGGCGCACCCTTATCACACCGTTGGACCCGACTCCAAGCGTTCCCCTACTTTTGGACGCCGGCGCACCCTTATCACACCGTTGGACCCGACTCCAAGCGTTCCCCCACTTTTGGACGCCGGCGCACCCTTATCACACCGTTGGACCCGACTCCAGGCGTTTCCCCACTTTTGGACGCCTGCGCATTCCTACAACAACAGTGGACCCGTTGTAGAGCATCTTCTTTGGTCTAGGCCACGCGTTCGAATTTCGTTTCACACACACACACACACACACACACACACACACACACACACACACACACACACACACACACACACACACACACACACACACACACACACACACACACACACACACACACACACACACACACACACACACACACACACACGCACACACACATGACAGACTAAGCCTTTTATTATAAGTCATGATAGTTAATATTAATTGGCACTGTATGTATGTGTAAGAGTATCCCCAGACTTCGCCAGTTCAAAATGAATAGAAATGAACCGGAGATATAAGAGATAAGGATCGTGGAAATGATACGTATTGATTGCACGTTACAACGCCATGGATCGCTGCCAAACGGAGCTCATCGCCCGTACTCTCCAAGATGTGGCCGAAATGAACTGGCGATGTGAGTGATAGCAGTAGTGGAAACGATGCCTATCGACCGCCACGCCCCATCTATTATCATCGCTCTTACGTCTGGGGTCTCCTCATTCACTTTATCCATGTGGCGATCGCCGACGGTCGTGGCGATCGCGACGACAGCCGGCTGTCGTGGCGATCGCAACGATTGCTGGCGAAGTCTGGGGATACTCTAAGAGAAGCAGCTACTGTCGTCAAAAACTACCGACACCATCGTGTTGCGCATCGATTATTATGAATAAAAAAGTAGAAAAGTTGCGAATTTTGATTTTTACCTTGATTTAAAGGTGTTTTGGGCCACGTTTTTCATGTTCAGACATGTTAATTGCCGACAGTTGTTTTCAACACGGTCGGAATGAGTGAGGTAGGCCTATGATTACATGACCGTAGGAAAGGAAAGAAACGGGAAGGACAGTTTTATAACGAAGTGGAGGAACCAGGCGGACGAGGGATGTCTTGAATGGGGGTTGCTCCCGCACAGATGGTGGAGAAGGTCAGAGGTGCTCGGTAGCGAAAGAGTTGCTGTTGAGGGGAGAACAGCAGTGAGAGTGATGCGCCTCATAGGTGGGAGAAACGGGTCCAGCTCTGTAATAAGGGTGCGCCGGGCTTTAGGAAATGGGGAAACGCCTGGAGTCGGATCCATCTGTGTGATAAGGGTGTGCCGGCGTCCGAAAGTGGGGAAACGCTTGGGGTCGGGTTCAACGTTTTGATAAGGGTGCGCCGGCGTCGAAAGTGTGGAAGATGTCACGCAGGGGTCCACACCTGTGAGAGTAGTATGCCAGCGCTTAGCAAAGGGGAACACACACGTATGCGATCGAGCGAAGCGAGCCCAAAAGAAGCCCGGGAGTCCGGCGTTACCCGGACGATCAGGCTGGTTTACAGAATGAATTGATTCCAAAAAATCATTCTGGAAGATGTGTGGCCATTCGCTCAACTCCGAAAAAAACACGTTCCCAAGTGGACCACAGCAAAAAGTTTTGAATTGCTCGTTTGGAAAGGAAAGCGTTTGGAGCCTGAAACTTCCATTGGAAATGCAGCTTATCTTCAGCACTATAGTATCCCTTATGCCTACAGAAATATGGTAAAAACAGTGGTTCAGATCCTAAGAGTTGGTTCCAAAAAAGAGAAGGACCTTTCACTGTGGTAGAAAAGTACCGGTATTTGTTTCTCCTCTATCAGAGGCATTTTGGCAACTTTCAGAAAGAAGGTCATTAGATAATAATGATGAATATTTTTGGAAACTGGAGGAATGCCAGTTCACTGAAATTACGCAGGTAAGGGGTAGAAAAAAAGCGCGGCATCTCCGCAACGGTATGGCCGTAGATTCAAATGCCATCGCTAGCCACAAAATTAAAAAAAAAAACAAAAATGAAATATTTCCCTCATCCATTGATTCTATAGCACTGGCTTGCTAACGCCTCTGCCTTTCATCAGAGCTCAGAGCCTTCCTGTACAGAAAGAAATTCGGATTGAATGGCCAATTATTCTTGGCCGTATGAGATTTGGACGCCGGCACACCCTAATCACACCGACTCCAGGCGTTTCCCCACTTTGGGACGCCGACGCACCCTTATCGCATCGTGGGACCCGACCCCAAGCGTTCCCCATTTTTTAAACGCCGGCGCACCCTTATCACAGCGCTGGACCAGGTTCCCCCCCCCCCTCCTATGAGCGCCGGCGCATCATCATCATCATCATCATCATCATCATCCACACACACAAACACACACACACACGCACGCACGCACACACACACACACACACACACACACACACACACACACACACACACACACACACACACACACACACACACACACACACACACACACACACACACACACACACACACACACACACGCTTTGTCGTGCACCCATCTGTCGTCCATCTCGTTGAATAACACGAGATCCTGTCATCTCGTCTAGCAATTCTCCGTCTTAACCTTCCTCGTCATAAGTCCATCAGTGTCATCAAATGTTACTCACCAACGCCAACAGCTGATGAGGCGGAGTTGGACGAAGGACCGCAGCAGGAGGAGATGGGAATCACCCAACGATAAAACTCGAGATCGACCATATACTTACAAACGGAAGGTGTCTGTTTGATGTTTCAGTGGAACCATCATTCTGCTGTGAATCCGATCACCGTCTCCTCCGTGCAAAAATCCGATTCAGCTGCAAGACGGAGAAGAACATCTGCCATCGCAGAGGAAGAAAAGAAGTCGTATATGACGATACCGCCCTTTCTTAGTCTCTTTCCGAACACGACTAGCATATCATGGAAGACCCCACCGTGGATTACGAGATTCCTCTAGAAAAACTAAGAATCTGTGCTGAACGCGCCTCAACACCCCGAACAACAAACTTGCAACGCATTTTGAGGGAACTTCTCGTTAAAAGAAGGGCCTTGAGGCTTGATCCCGAATGCATACCACACTGAGCAGTTGATATTCAATGCCAGCTGCAGAAGAGCATTGCATAAGGATCTGCAGAAGTTCAGGCGGAGGAAGGTTCTGGAAGCAGCGGAAGGGGAAAAAAGTCTAAGGAAGTATCGAGGGGACCTTCGTTCCGTTGACAATGTTCCGTTGACAGCCCTGAAGAACGGAGATGGCATTGCCATGTTTTTCCATCGTGAAATGGAATCAATCACGAAACGATTCTATACGAGCCTTTTCCGTTCTTCACCATCAGTGTCAAGCCCAAATATCCCCGCTGGTGACAGACCACCTCAGATTCCTTCCTCAGAAGTTTGTGTTGCGATAAGGAGCACGAAACTCGGCACCGCCCCTGGACCAGACCGTATATCAGCTGATCTGTTGCGAGCAGAAGGTGATCGTCTCCACGTAATTCTCGCAGCACATTTCTCATCTTATCTTCAGATGGAAAGAATTCAGAACCAGTGGAGAACCTCAGTTACTGTTCTCCTTCACAAGAAGGGGGACAGAGAGGATCTTCGAAACTATCGTCCGATATGTCTACTGAACGTGCTTTATAAGCTTTTTACAAAGACTGTTCTCACACGCATATCGAGGACCTTAAATGAAGCTCAACCCCAAGAACAGACTGGTTTCCGCAAGGGATTCAGCTTCATGGACAACATCCAAACTGTTTCGAAAGTCATAGAGATTCGTCGGGAGTACCGCCTTCCGCTCGTCCTAACCTTTGTTGACTGTGAAAAAGCGTTCGACAACATGGAAACAAACACTATATTGTCAGCACTAGTCGACCAGGGAGTATACACGTTATATGTGAGAACATTAGCTGACTGCTATAGATGCTCTACGATAATACAGCTCTTTCAGCGCCCCTTAGCCATTCCGAATGCGAATTTGGCATGACAGGGCGATACTGTATTGCCGAAGCTGTACTGCCGCATTGCAATGGGCAATGAGGTCACTCTGGGAGGAGAAAGGCATCCGGGTTGATGGACGGTTCCTCTCAAACCTTCGTTTGCGGACGACATCATTCTTTTTCTCGAAAAGACCAATGAAACGGAGGCGATGTTTTGTGAGCTAAACCAAGTAGGGAAAAAATAGGACTGCGAATGAAAAGAGCGAAGACCCAGTTCTTGAAGAATGCATAGTGCGAAGGAGAGCGAATAAAACTGTATGGATCTGATATAAAGGACATCGTCCTGTGTGTACCTTGGAAGATCAATGAATATGTAGAACAACCTAATAGAAGAGCTAGATAGAAGAAGAAGAGCGACCTGGGAGGGAAGCCACAGACCAACTGGCGAACCCTGACCTTCGTGCTCATTCTTTCGCCTATACACTTCTTCCAGCGCTTGGTCACACTGCGACCACGTCGAAGGCGCTACGTACCATACAAAGAGCGCTCGAGCGTGGGATGTTGAGGTACAACTGGCATACCCAACATCAGGCTGGGTTTCGCAGCTCCGATTTGTGACAAAAGTTTCGCCTTCGTGATCCGGCGAAATACGTATCGAAGGCTAAACATAGATGGGCTGGTCATATAATGAGAAAAAAAAAGACGATAGATGGACAAAAAGACCTTTGGAATGGATCCCAAGAGAAACGAAACGACCTCGAGGAAGACCAGCAACGAGATGGGCCAAAGTACGGATGAACCAGCTGAACGCTCGGCTGGAAAGGAATCAGAACCCTCGCCAACGTCGTCTACCATGTTCCTGGATGACGGTGGCGCGAGAACGAATCGAATGGAAGCGATGCTGGGGCCCGCACGACACGTGACGACGGGCTATCTGAATATCTAAGTATCTACATACATAAGTAAGAAAGTAAGAGTGGTTGACCGTCACTATATAAAATGAAATATGGGTTGCATTATTTCGTGCCCATTTGAAAATAGTCATCGAAGGCGGAAGGGCTGACTAACGGAGATTTCTGCTTCTGACATAAATTGAACCACGAGTGAAGTAAAACGGCTGCTAATGAAAAATAACTGTGGGAAGATCACAAAACTGACACATCTGGAACTGAGATATCGTGGTCGGAGTGTAACCAGTACGGATAACGTGGAAAAGCTGCCGGCGACGTGTCAGTTTACAGCTGTTGGACACTTTGGCCAAGTGCCATCGTTTTTTCTTCCGTGTTGAGACCCAAGGACATCCACAGCGGCGTCCGTACACAAAGCGAACAGCCGAAAACTCACAAAACCTTGGGAAGTGAGTCGATAAGTTATCATCGGCACTTGTGTTTTTTTGTCGATCTCGACCTATATAAAGAATCTCGATGAGGGTTAGTCTCATTTTAGTACAGATTTATGCGTAAGCGACCTGCGGGAGTCTCCACGGAGTCTGCTACATGACCGACGTGTTCAGGAAAAATCAACGGTACCAGCTGCGATTATTTGACATCCATACTCAGGCGTCGTGAAGCTTTTCTTTTCAGAATGGGGGGATTTCACGAAAACAGGCTGATTCGGTGTGTTCGAGAACGCGAGAAGGAGATACGAGCGAAGCATGTTGTCAACGACGTCGGTGGCAAGACGCCTTCACAAGACATGAAGGTTGGTGGGTTTGCCCTGGACTTCCCTATAGCTAAGCATCTGAGAAGTGCTTTTTGCAGGTGGATCGATGGTTTTTGACGCGCTTCTCAATAGAAAACGCTTACGGTGGACTTTGTGAAGAGTTCTTTTCATTAGATGGTGGTCCTAGTGCATGGGAAACGCAGACGGGAAAAGGAAACCCTTTTATTGCCACACCTTTAGGGGGAAATACAAACAGGCAATTAAAGGTGAACTATTAACTGCATCAATAATCTCCATATCCTCTGATTTTTGAACCTGGGCATTTCGATGATCGTGAAATGATGCTTGTGCTTCTTCCAGGCTGTTAGGTGGATCTTTTATTATTGGCCTAACGTTTCGACGAGAACGTCTTTGTCAAAGGCCTGAAAGTGGTGTGGAGTTCAAATTCACGTTCTTAGCCACCAAATGTTTCCTTCTAAGAACGTGAATTTGAACTCCACACCACTTTCAGGCCTCTGACAAAGACGTTCTCGTCGAAACGTTAGGCCAATAATAAAAGATCCACCTAACAACCAGGAAGAAGCAGAAGCATCATTTCACGATTAACTGCACCGTTGTGAAATGTATACCGTCATACTGGAGATGAAAAAGACTTCTAAATACAGAGCTGCCCAACCACTCATTGCGACCTGTACACCACGAATGAGAATTGGGCAATTTACACTAGTCAGACGGACGCATCCATTTCGAAGGATTTCCTGTGAAGACCGGCCGAGCCAGCGTGAACGTCCCCAATGAAAAGAACGCGCGGCCGCCGTGAAGCCGTTAACGCGTGCATCTGAACTACATCAGCGATGCGGCTGGCGCTATCCTTCATCACATAGACCCACGCGCGTTAAACACACACATTCAGTATAAACTGCTATAATAGCGTGCGATCGCCAAAGAAAAGCTGAGCGCGTGCCTCAGAATATCTCCAGACTTTGCCAGTTCAAAATGAGTCACAGCGAACTCGCAATATAACACATAACGATGATGAAAATGATACGTATCGGTTACCATGTTACATCGCCTTCGATCGCTTACAAACATAGCACATCGCTTCTCATCACCTGCATTTCTCAAAGATGGGCTGAAAATTAACAGGGGATAAAAGTGATAACGGTGGTGGAAACGGTCGAGGCCAGCAGAATGCGCTACATCACCCTCCTCACTCTGGTCCTAACTCTCTGCTACTTGTCTTAAGCTTCCAGACGGCTAGTCAGGCGCGTGCACGCAAACTATAATCACTGAAATTCCTCTACAAGGGCACAAAGTCTGGGAGGCTCGCGCTGTTGCTATCGATACTCACGGAACCAATTCCCTCAATTCACGCAAATCCAACACTATGGGGAGCCTAACAAATTTCCTTAGATCAACGCACAACGTATTGGACCTTTATTTCAAGTGGAGTACTTGGCTAGTGAAGGACCGACGATGAGCAGTGTGTTTGATTTTTGGTGTATGGTCTGGCAGGTCAGCTGATTTCTCCAAGTGTTCTTAAGAAAACTGCATCAAATTTCGTTTATTCAGGAAAATGTGGAGCGAATACTGTCTGTTAACTTTCCCCATGAAGAACGTCTGTATCCTGCAATTTACGATCCATCAAAGGAAACAATACAATATTGGCCTATTGAAATAGGAAAGACGGTTGCATACATGCCGTTTAAAATCACATGTGTGGATACTAAAATGATGGTACGTCGGGAGAAAATGTTGGTTCTCTAAGCTCCACCTATACTTGGCGTGGAGTATAGCATATTGGGTTGACGTGTCTCATCACTTTCGATACGCATGATTCAATGGGACGCCTGCGATATCGCAGGCGTCCCATTGCCGATCGATCCGTATCAAAATCAAACCGTTTGAACGGCGTGGTACTATACCCTGAAAGGAACAGAGCTGGAGTACTAGGTTGCAAATCGCTCTTCCTCAACAGAAAGGCTGGGGGGGGGGGAGGGTGGGGGAGGTGGGATAATTTGTCGAAACTCTCCGTGAAAGGAATTCCTATTTAAAAAAACAAATTCCCGGTTTTGAATAACGTCTTTACTTCAATGACCAATGTCGCACAAGCCGATAAATGGCACATTGCTCGTGCGCGTTTACTCCGGATTTGTCCATCGGGAAAAAGGAGCATGGCCTTCTTGATGACCGACCGTTATGATTGGCTGATTACGCCATGCACAGCGTATTGCACATGCAGCTGCTGATCAGACTTACCGGCAGTTTTCTTCAGTATCACTCTCATCCTCCATCTTTCAGGCAGCCCCTGGGATCCGAGCAATTACTCCAAATGATATGGTATACCGAGTAACTCAATTAAGAATCTCATACTCTAATCCTATTGGTGAACCAGAGCCGGACCGGGAAATTGTGCATATGTGCTACTATCGGTTGGTCTTCTCATCAATTCTAGGACGTCCTTAGATAAGGTCTTCTTTAATCTATTAATAAAATTATCATAATTCAGATGGCCTGATGGCTGCCTTCCTATACCATGGCCACTGACGACAGCTTCCTACGCAGCGACAGCAATGAGAATCATCGACATTGTTGAAAGAGTTGGTTATTGATGAGCGCTGCCTTTGTGATCAGTATAGACTTTAATTTGCAGGAGCTACCGTCTTCATCGTCTCCTTTGTTGGTCCATTGTCACGCAGGATTAGGTCGTACTGGAGTGTTCATAGCGCTTGACGTTGCACTAAGACAACTCTACCAAAACAACACCGTTAATATAAAGGTAGTAGTCTTTACAATGCTTAGCCAGTGCCTGCAACGGGAACATTCCAGGGCGTGGTTGAAAGACTTCGAGAAAAACGTGCAAGAGCCGTGATGAACCCTTGGCAGTATGCCTACATTAATGTTGTTGTCGCGGAAAAGGTAATAAGTGCTCTTACCACTTTCGATAGAATGGAACATTTATGTTAATTTGGTGAACTCTTTGCTCCAGGCGCTCCAATGCGGGGCCCTTTCGTCTTGCGTGGGTGGACACAATGTTCGACATTTGATTGATAGGATGTGGACGGATCTTTTCGACGAAGTTCATCGCCAATTTCAAGGAAACATACTGACATATACGCCTGAATTGATGTACACGAGCTAACTATGCTGGCTGTTATAGCAAACTCAGGTGTTCTGATGCACTTAATAAACATTTGAACGTTTTTTGAATAAACGAATGTTTATTTAACAATCTTGTCCGTGTAAAAAAACAATATTTACACAAAAGCTAACATCAACATAATACATGGAATCTGCATTTGACTATTTGCAATCGACATGCTTCACCCAATACTCGATTTCGCAGATGGGTCCGTGGATCCACTGTGCTAGGTTAGTTGGCATCATCCCGGTAAAAAAAATGTGCATTCCTATAGGGGCTTGCATACCTTCGCCACAGCGGCAAAAGTGGGTGCGCAGCAAAAGTTGTCCCGGCGACCATTCCTTGCAGCGGCGACGTCGCTGGGCACCGCCACGACAAAAAATAACCGCGCTTTTGTCGGCGACGCCACCGCAAGGATCCGACTTCAGCAGCGCACCACCAAACTGATAGCATTGTCTTTTTCATATGCTGTTCAGGTTTCCGAAGATCCTTTTTGTCCGTCCAAACTGCAGAAACTGCGGCCCGTTTTCTGTCCTCGTATAGTATCCATTTTTCATCACGGGTTTTCGATCTCATAGAGAACAGTTCGATGGCGCACATACGAAGAAGGTTTGAGCAGATGTTAGGTCGATTCGTCAGCTGGTCAGCCGTCAATTGGTGAGAAATTCAATTCGGCATCTTCTTAAGCATTTCCATTTGCCTTGGATGTTGTGTGACCGTCGATTTGCTAGCGCCCAACTCACTTGCAAGTGCCCTCACTGAGGATTCCCGATTCCGTTCAACGGCGTCGCGCAGGATCTTCTCATCTAGCGCATATTTACGCCCATGACCTCCTTGGCATCGAGAGTTGTACCTCCTTTTCGAAATCTTTCGAACCATTGCCTCGCATTTCTTTCTGATCCAGTCCTTTGGCCAGTTGATGTTAACGGTTGGTTCAGCGGCGTTATGACGCAGTTTGAACTCGTAGAACACAATCGTTTGAAAATAGCGCTTGTTCATTTCTCCTTAAAGGCAGCACCCACTAAAACATATCACTCGGATTTTAGCGCGATCTTGCGTTTCTGACCATGGGGACCATGGGAAAAGTGCTCAATTCTGTCAAAACTCACGTAAAATGGTCATCGGATGCTACCAATTTACTGCATTATGGCAAGCTGGCCAAGTTACGCTGGTGGAGTAGATCAAAGAAGTCAATAACGCTGCCTTTATTGCAACAGATTTTCTGGCAACTAGACACTCAGCTAATTTTCCAGCTTTTCTGTAGGAGAAAAAGCCGCAAACGAAAAGGAAATGGAATGCTTACTACAGAGACATACCTCAAGACAAAAAACAATACTTATGATTAGGTATAAAGATCTAACGAACAGAAATTCCCGCCATATTGCGAGATCTGAAAGTTCTGGGAAAAAAGAGATCGTGCGGTCTAACAGCAACCGAAAAAGCGTAAATGGGGTAAATAGATCACTAGAATGTAAAAATTCTCGAAATGAGCATGGAAAGCAATTTTGTCCAACTGCGACAGAAAACAGCTGATTCGTATCGCTCCACATCTCATTCGCGGATACCCGGATACCTTGTCTAACTTGTTACATCTTGGAAACGTTGATGCCTTTGGCGGTGCCACCTGCGTAGAATTCCTGGGAATGTCGTCCAGACTCCAAAACATCCAAAAATTTGGACATGAAGATTATCGTGGGTGCTGCCTTTAAATTAACCCATTGAATCGGGAAGAATTGGAGTCCCAGAACTGGATTAGTAGATAGTGCGCAAGCTCTGAAACGGCACCAAGATCGGTCACTCAGGTTCTCTGGTTACGTTGAAATGAACGTTATAACAACCGGTGCTTAAAATGGGCCATTTTTATGAGACAACTCGATAAACATTGAAAAATGGAGAAGTGATAAGATTTACTTCTATGGAATAAGTTCGCTCAAGATTTTTCTTTCGATCTTTCGCCGTGCAATGCGGAGGCCGAACATAGCTCCCAAGCTCAATATTTCACCGAGGAGCATCTCTAGCCATTTCCTAAGTGAGGTTGCCTTTGAAACTTGGCTTGATATTCCAGTACATATTTTTGTGCTTCTGTTAATCTTGAACGTAAAAGGTTGTTATAACTTCAGCATTGACTGACTTTTCGGCGGCTTCGCCTTCGTTAGAGTACGAAAGACCCAAATCGAGTCGTTAAATCGTTCCGTCAAAGTTTTCGGGCAGACACCTGCTCAACCGAACATCAAGCTAGGCGACGCATCAGAATCATGAACGACTCCAGCGGCACCTCTCTCACTTCTTTACAACTCCTCCAACTGTCTTTGATGACGGTCGAACATGTTGAACTTGTACACAGTATGATACGTTCACCCATTGGTCGTGTATCGGATTAGATGTCAAGAAATGCGCGATATGGATTGAGCTCAATCGCTATGATAAGACACCCCTCTTTACATTCATTTTCGCGTTTTCGGCATGAATGCAATTAACCTCAGATACACAGGTCCTCCCGTCCTTGAACCTCGGCATGGTAGTCAGTACAATTCATAAATTTGTTAGCCGAACACGATGTTTTCAGTGATTTTGTTAATTGGCCACGTTTTGGCACTGCATCTTAGTCAGGACCTGGAAGGATCAGACGATTTGTGAAGGTAGCCGCATGAACGCTTTCTCAGTCAGACGTCAAGGCCATACTCCAAAATAATCAAACCGCACTGAAAGAAAAAATCTCACCTTCTCAGTCCCATCGAACCGTGATGTTTTCGGTGACGACCGAACTCCTTGGACCGTTGTTCAACCACAGGTTTTTGGAAGAATTTCAACAAGCTCCAGCAAATTTTTGGTATGCTTTCCTTCACAGTTCCTCTGATTGCGCATGAAGTGTTAGATCTAAGCATCATCGCAACCGATCTCTAACTTAGTTCTCGAAAGATCGTTGGCAATCTCCAGGCGCTTGAAGCTAGACGTTACGTTATAAAGCAAAGCTTGATCGTATTGTTTTCTGTGCAACAAAACAGAGGCTGGGCTTGATTCCTGATTCCATAGTCACGGTCAGTCTTCTTGTGAGGATTTTTGTAAAGACCCTGCATTATATAGCTACAAGAGAAGGCGGGTCTGTGGTTTTTAAGATCGTTTCGCTCACCTTTCTTGTACAGGAGAATTGTCTTGGTTTTCTTTCCACACCTTTGGTATACGTCGTAGCCCAGGATATTGATTGAACATCCTTGCAAGTTTGCACCAGAAATTTCGCTTTCCGCCGTTTCATCTTTTTCAGGCACCTTTCCACTGTCCATTGCTTCAATTGCACTCCGAACTTTGCTAACCACGACTTTAGGGGTTCGTCTGTTCCTCCGAGGTAGCGCTTGCGGAAGCACTCTGCTTCATGAGGACTGTAACTCTGCATAGAATTCGTTGTAAATCGCTTTCATGGCTCCCCTGGACTCGACTGCATTTCCGTTCTTGTAGTTTAGAGCTTCCAGATCATTTCTGTTCCAAAGCAAATCTCGTTTGCAATTCTTCCTGCTCTTCGTTTTCTCAGCTTTTTTCAGTGGTCCTTCCTGCTTGAATTGCTCAACATTTTCCTTCACTTCTCTTTTTATCAGCTTGCACAGGATAAGGTACTCGACATTATGAGACACGTTTCTGCCTTTTTTTCGTGCCTTTTTCCCTACTAGGCTTTGTTTTCTGAGAGATACGATTTCTGTTTACAGCTGGTTCCCATACTTCAGCTTTTTCCACTCTGACATGTCGATGAAGGTAAAATGATTGACGTCAATGTCATCCATATCTTGAAAAATCATACACTGTAGATTTTCTTCTTTTATAGATCTTTCATCGTGAGTTCTAGTATTCTTTTTAGTGTGACCCGATCTCCACATTCTGCTTGTTCTTAGCCCCCTTCTTATTTGGCCACTTATCAACAGCATAAACCGCCAATGTTCCGTTGACCATCAACTCATCTTATGAAAATTTCAGAGCCGTCTTTCCACTTTGCTGAGGGATCTTCTTTTCTTTTCGTTTCAAATAACCTCATTACCTCTTATCTTCGATTTCTTATCAAACAGTTCACTAGTTAATCAGCTGTCGATATTCCGCGGCAGTTATGCGTACAGTAGCGGCAAAAAGGTATGATTACTGCCGTTCCGACAAGAGATTTTTCTGCCATAACTCTGGATTGGACTATCCAAGGCAAATTTGGATATACAGTGCGTTTCATAATTACTGCTCAATTTTCTCAACCCCGGTTTTTTTTCGGAGGCCGTGATATTTTTCTTCAGTGACATTACTATCAGCACCTAAAATAACCTTCGTACCCTACTTTTGAGCTGATAAATGCAGCAACCTCAGATTTTTAAAACTATTTTTTTCTTCCATCTAATTCGCAGTTATGACGCACTTTCATGTTCTAGCAGGTTTATTATGTAGCTGCGAAACTTGAATATTTTTATGAGCTTCCGTGGGCCACACTGATTCCACGCAGCCTGCAATTCCTGCTTCTTGTGAGCATTCTGAGGAAATCCGCTCCAATGCGTCGGGCTTCTGAAACTACTTATCTCAATTTTTCAGTGGCTTCGCTAGGTGGCTATCCAAGAAGGCAACACTCGCCTGACAAAAGGTTATTACCCTGTTTTCTCGCGAAACCCCATGAACCAATTGCTCAAATTGGTGGAAATTACTTTCAAGCACTTTCTGATGTCCGGTGCTGTTGAATCATGTTCCACTTTTTGCCTGCCCAAGTCTCTCCTCCTCTCGAAATGGGCACGCATCCATCAAATACTGTGATCACTTGTGAACTTGGTGGCTGCGTGCCAGATTTGGCAATTTTGGCGACCTGAAAGGTAATCGGCGTGGTAGCACGGGAAAGTGAATATCTTTTGCAGTAGAAACTTTTGCCAGAACGCTGCCGCGTCTTTGTGCTCACTTCTCTACAGTAGCAGACCTGAAAAGACAGAGAGTGGAATCTGGTCTAGCAGCACCGGAAAAGGAAAAGAGCCTAAGGGTAATTTCCGACAATGTGAGCAACTGGTGCACATGTTTCTAAAAAAAATGAAGGAAAATGAAGGAATAATTCGGTGTCAGGGAAGTGGATCGCCACTAGAGTGTTGACCGAATCGAATAATATTCGAGTAATTATTCGAACATTCGGATATTCGACGCTTTCAAAATATTCGTTTATTCGAATGTTCGAATATTCGGGGTAGGTTCATTCGAACATTCGACTGATCGAATAATCGAGTAGTCATTTTCAACAGCCCCCATAATAATTCTCGAGTCTCATCAACAAGCACTTTCCGCCGCTAAATTTGAGATTGCTAAAATTTCATTCACATATCGCCCAGTAAACATTACTGCCGTTGTCGGCACACCACATTATCATTTCAGCGTGCTGACAGCGGACTTTCTGTAGGCTTACCGCACACCGATACTTTACCGACCGCGTTCAATTATTTGGTTGACTGTAGAGAGGCTACGCCAAATATTGGTACCGCGGTTCATCCGCACATTCTCTGAGAATACCTGCTGGCACAGACAGATCGGCAATTTTGTGGCAGGTCTTGAGCCTTCAATTTGGCGAATAACTGTTCAGAAAAGCAAAGCGAACGAATTCTCCAGAAAAACAAAGAGCTTACTGGGAATTTTCAATCCTAGTCTGCCATCAAGGCTTTACGCCCCCATTTTGAATCCCTACTTTTTCCAATCCCATCAAATCTTACCACCAGCATGGCAATGCAACTTCTGTTCACAAAATTAAAAAAAAATAACGTCATTTATCCAACAAAGCATCCGTTCTGAGAAAAGATCTCGAGTTGTTGGATGGAAACCAAAGCAATGTGATCAGCAGGTACTTACAAGTTTGACGTACTAGTTTGCTGAGCCAACTAAAAATGCTTTTTGTTTTCAGTACCACCAAACTTATGCAGGCTCATTACAGAAACTAGTGTAATATTACAGGATGACAACAAAGTCTTTGGCCAAATATAATAAATTGTAAGACTGGGATCAGGTTGGCCATCAGTCTGACAATTTACCTGGGCTATGTGGAATTCAAGCGCTTTGAGAATCCACTCTTGGTTTTTGAATATATCTTCTGGCTTCTCCGTAGAGTCCACAAAACCGCTAGCTTCTGCAACGCACGAGGGCCGTGAGTTGGTCGAGAATTTATGACCTTGTTTTCTTGTTAGGTGTATACCAAGGAAGCTGGTATTTTAGGGAAAGTTAGCTCATATCATGTGCTTCAGGGGCTGCACTTCGGAAATCCAGAGGTCCCCGTTTCAGGGAGAACGATAATTATTAAGCAAATGTGATGCTTTTGTGAAATCAGGAATTGCAGAGTCTGAACCAACATTCTGTTGCTTTTTCTTTTGAAACTTGATGGAAAACCTTTGTCAAAAGCCCAACTTATTTTTATCAGTTGTGCTTGAGCCTAAGAAATAATATGCCCCTCCGGATTCTGCTCTGCCCACTTTTGCCAATTGTTTTGTGCATTCTAATGAGAAAAAGTATCAGTGACAGTCTATTGACCATTTCCGGTCGATAAAAGAAGTTTACACGAAGAACTTCCTAGGATAGAAAGCTTCTACACTCTTGTATATTGGGCTGGAAATTGGTGATCTGCAGGGCAAATTAGAGAGAGTTCTTCGAAAAGATGTCATCGAGAGTCTACATGCGGCCATTTCCATGTCTACCTCGTTCCATGTTTGCAGATCATACGAGGTTCAAATAGAGCTATAGATTATGAAATTTTGCATTTGTGTTCGAGACATTTGGGTAGTCAATGCGAATACAAGGTCATGGGTAACTGCTACAAAGTCTTTGGCCAGAGACTTTGTTGTCACCCTGTACATATCTTGAGGCTTCAGTGATTTGGGTTTAAGTTAGTTCATGCAATTGTTAGTAGCTCCGCTACTGAACCCGTCAGCTGAGAACTAGGTTCACTTTAAATTAGGTTCGAAACACCGGTTCTTATCTCTAATCAATGTTGTTTATTTTCCACATATTCATAGTCTATATATTCACAGTTGTCTATTTTATTAGGTCGTCGCGAGAGTTCAGCCATTTTCGGAAGTCTTTTCGGATTAACTCTTTTTCTTCAATACAACAAACATTTACACATGGTGAATGAAATCATTATCCTACACAAACAGTAGGTCTTATTGGCGCCAGCTTTTATCAAGTTGGCAATTTAAAGAGTTTATGCACGCGCTCTAGGCACATGAAACTAGCGGTCACTCAGAACATGAGGTATCCATACGTTGTGTTTGCTTGCCTCTCTGTGGAGAAACAGATGAACTAATACTGTGTCGTGATGACGTTGGAGGTCCTATGCCAGGTCACGGGTACCCCTACGCGGATTCTTTTCGATCAGCTCCAAGAGGCGCTCGCTTTCGTGGCATCCCTTGTGTTGCTACGTTTCCTGAGTTATCACACCAGAAGCAGCTGAACATGCTTGTAGTTAGTGACAATATTTTCAGTCATAATCGCAACGAAATGATAGGACAAACTGGATATAGGTACAACATTGACTAACCCTCATATAAGTTTTGGACAGAAAATTCCAAATCAATTTCGAAAATACAACAACACACAAAATAAAGTGAAACTTTCGCGGCAACCAAGTGAGTTCAGAGAACTTCCCTTCGTATACTCAGCTGAATAAATGTAGAACAACTTCTCAAAAGTTCGAAGTATTCGAATATTTGAAGTCCATGATCGAATATTCGACTAATTCGAATATTCGAGAGATTGGTATATTCGAACTATTGGAAGATTCGAACATTCGGAGACGTTAAAATATTCGTTTATTCGAATATTAGAATATTCGGCCATATCAAAATATTCAATTGTTCGAATATTCGAATATTCAAAAAAATTTTTGAATGCAACACTCTAATCACCACCTAGCGAAGACACCGAAATAGCCTGTGGCAAATCTTCTTCTTTCTAGGGTTTCCCCGTTTCGTAGCGGGATCCGCTCTGCTGATCCTTTGACGCCATATTGCCTTGTCGTGCGCCTGGTCGAGATGGATCCTAGCCATCTTAAGGTCGGCGTGAAGAGTGTCAAGCCATCTTTGTTTCGGTCGTCCTTTCAATCGCTTCTTTGGTACGTCTGGATTGAAGCCAATCCTACAGACTTTATCGCCATCGGCACGGAGAACGTGACCGAACCATCGCACGGAGTTTGCCGGCTATCGCAGCAACTCCAAATTGCTGCCGTATGTTCTGGTTGCAGGAGCGATTCAGATGCGTAACGCCATCCATCCACCGCAGCATTTTCATTTCCACGACGCTGATTCGGCGCTGCATTCCCTTGGTCATAGGCCAACGTTCGGCACCATACAGCGCGACTGGGCGTACCACTGTTCGGTAGATCTTCGACTTTATGGGGTCTGGGATGCCCTTATCGTACAGCACACCAGTCAGTGAGCGCCACTTCAACCACGCAGCTTTAACTCGTGCGATCATCTCATGAGCAAGACTGCCGTCCGATGAGTCAATTGAACCGAGGTGTCTGAACGTAGTGGCTCTCGGGAAATTCATGCTATTAACTTTAATAGTGCCGGGCTCGTGTTCGTCGGTGATCAGATACACGGTCTTCTTAATGTTGAGGCGAAGGCCAAACCGTGCCAGTCGGTCACTCCTCGTTTGCGTCTGACCTTCAAGCTCACCCTTATCTTCAGATGCTAGCACTACGTCGTCGTCATACAGCAGCGTCCAAAGCACTGATCTTTAAAGGTCCTTTGTGAGGGCGTCCATGACAGCGATGAAAAGGAGCGGAGAGAAAGCTGAGCTTAGGTGTACGCCAACGACAATGGAGAACTCGTGCCAACTGCTGCCTGCACTTTACTCCTGTGATCGGCGTAAAGCATCTGCTTCCATTTGAGAAGCTCCTCCTGAATGCCTTGAAGCCGCGTTGCCTACCAGATTACTTGGTGAGAGACGCGATCGAAGACCTCCTCCTGGTCGAAGAATGCTAGGTGCAGTGGCCGTTTCTTCTCACGATGCTTCTCAATCAGGAGGCGGCCAGCATGGATGGCATCAGTAGTGCCCTATCCGGATACAAAGCGCACTGGTTCGTGGATAGTTGAAAGATTTCACCAATCCGGCGATGAATGATACGATCGAAGATCTTCATGGTACGCGGCAAGAGACGGATTGGCCTATAGTTCGCGCAATCAGCGGAGCTGCTCTCTGTCCTCCAGATCAGGATGGTGATGCTTCGCTGCCAGTCCTCGGGCGCCTTCTTCTCCACTATGACTGCGCTGAAAAATTTCATCAACCATTCAGCGGAGCTCCAACCTTGTGCCTTCCACATTTCGCTGCCTATCATCTGGACCAGTTGCCTTGCCTAGCTCCATTCGTTTCAATGCAAACGTAGTCTCTTCGACGGTGATCGGCTGTACTGGTCCGAAGGTGGGCCGAATTTCTGGATTAAAAGGATGTGCGAATTCTTCCGCTAAGGCTTTCTCAAAATAATCCCTCCATGGCTGCGTCGCCATCTTGCGATCCATGAGAAGATGGCCTTGTTCACTGTTAACGTCGTGAAACTTCTCGACGTCGTCTGCTCGGCGGTGGCGCGACTTCGCAAGGCGGTAGATGAAGCGCTCACCGTAATTCGAGTGCAACTTCTGCATGACTTCATCGTAATGAGCCGCTTTCGCAGCGGCCACGGTCTTCATAGGAGCCCTTTTCGCTTCTCTGTAACTGCTCCAGTTGCCTGCCCTTTTATTGTTGAGGAAGAGATGGTATAAACGCTTCTTTACGCTGACTTCCGTTCTCGCTTCCTCCGTCCAAAGCCCAAGTCTTTCTTTCGATCTTCCGTCGGTCTGGTTTGGTTGTGCCGAGTTCAGAACGAGCTGCTGCAAGGATATTATCGGTTGCTCAGCCATGCCTCATCTACGTTCGTGACAGGTAGCAACGTAATGTTGGAGATGACAGCTACTTGTCTCTCTCTTGTCTCCACCACCTGATTCGAGCCTGTCCGCATCGCTCGACGCTCCTCTGATTTGGCGGTGTGATTTTCATCGTTCAGATTAGCGGTCAATGCTGGGACGTGACCGTCTCGTAAGGCACAACTTTTGCGTCCGTAGCAAGCTTCTGGTCTCGGTATCTCACGAAGATCGATCTATGTCTTGTTGTTGCCACTGTAGAAAGAAACAAGATGCGATAGTCGCTTTCGGAACTTTGTGTTTGCTATGACAAGATTGTGCGACTCGGCGTAGTCGAGAATACGCTCGCCATCGTCGTTGCGCGCCCGTATCTAAAGCCACCGTCGCACCTGTAGCGTCTTTGGTCACTCCTACGTGGCCACTCAGGTCTGCCACAATGATGACCGTGTCTTCTGGTGGTACTACTGCGGTCTCCTCATCAATCAGTGCCCAGAAGTCATCCTTGACCCGATCCATGCATCCAGTCTGCGAGGGATATGCCGAGAAGAAGTGAAAGCGTCGTTCTAGCGTGACGATAACAATCTTCATAAGACGGTAGACAAAACGCTGTACGACTGCGATGGAATCCCTGAACCTTTGGGAGACGATGGACTGCCATAACATATGATCTTGTAACCGCATCGGATGCCCTTGCACTTGCTTTCGGACCGTTTTGTCTCTTACACAGGGCACAGGTCGATTCGTCGGCGCTGTAGTGCTGTTGCTAGTTCACATGAACGACCTGTCAACGTGCCAACGTTCATAGTAGCAATGCGCGTCTTGGCTACGCTGTGATTCCCGCGTATGACGTAGCATTCTTTTTAAATCCATTTGGCATGATCATGCTTTCATCATGATCCATGTGATGCAAGGTGGGGTGCTCGTCAGCAGGCCTGTCACTATGGCCTGTCGCGGGCATTCGATTGACGGGGAGAAGGATTCCCCCGTGGACAACGTACTTATTTGTTAGAGACGGCCCCTACTCGCCTCTCATGCGCTTACCTGTCGTTAGAGTGCGAGCTTTTGGCCAAATCCGAACTGCAGGATACAGCCCACACAAAGCATTTGCACACACCCACGCGCGTGAGTGCATGGTCACACTCGCATGCCGGCCGTATGAATCGAATCCAGTACTGTCGAACTAAGGAGTCCATCCCATAGATCTACCCGCGCCGCAGGGCAAGCGCATGGCTGGTTTTGGTCCGCGGTAAACCCCCCAGCCGCCATCCACGTAGGCTCGCAGCAAATCGGCTGGGATCCCTCCTAGGAGGGAGATCCGTGGAGCCTGTGGCAAATGCTAACAATGTTTCTAAAGTAGGTCCACAGTGCATACTTTTCAGACGAGCTTGAGTGTACCACCGTCAAAAGAGGTGACTGAAAAGTTGAGACAGGCAGTTTTATAAGCCAGACGCGTATCGGTGCGGATGTCCTCAGAATGCTCATAAGGAGCAGAAGTGGCAGGCTGCTTGGAATCAGTGCGGCTCATGGAAGCTCATGGAAATATTCAACTTCCGTAGTTTTGATTGCGCAGCTAATAAACCTGCTAGAACATGAAAGTGTGTCATAACTGTGAATTAGGCAAAGCAGAAAAATAAAATCAAAGTTATTTTAGGTGCTGATCATAATAACACCAAGTAAAAAATTTCACGGTTTTCGTGAAATCCGGGTGCGGGAGAGTTGGGGGATGTCCTATAATTCCCATAATTATAAAAACGAAACGCACTGTGTAATGAAGCTCTAATAGGTGCTTCCTAACAGTAACTTAATACTTCCCTTCAAAATGAGATTAGGCTCCAAAATGAGATTACTTTGCCGCAACGTTTTATTCATGGAATGTTGGATGCAAAGTATCTTTTCTTTCTTGAAATTTTCTCGTTATTTTGACTTCTTGTTTGTTTCGCGATTGTGGTGAGTTGCAAGGTCTTCATAATTTTTGATACCTTTTCATTCCTTGTAGGACTGGTGACGAACTCTGGAAGTAAAATGCTCGTAGAATCTGCAAGCTTTTCCAAACCTATCACTGGTCACTCAAGTGCCTACGTTAACAACATGGCGCTTAAAACTGAAATAATGCAGAGTCACAATAAGTATTGCAATTCCAACCATTATCTAAAATATTGAGTTGTTTGCATTTAGGTACGTCCTACAAAAGAGCTGTTTACATACATTAACAAACAGTACTCCCCCTCGCATTATGTAAAACATTCCAAATTCGTTCATCGTAAATGACATTGCTTCAGAACACTCTTCATTCGGTTGAGCATTCTCATGTTTTACAGCTTTTGTTTCAATACTTTCCCGAGAGTCAGAATTCCCATTCGCTGAAAAAAATCTTTGTACTATCTTGACTACATTTCATGTACTACGTTCAATAAGATAGCTGTAGTTGGAGAAATGTTCAACAGATCTCCATTACTGTCTGAGGAAGACTTTCAATAAAATCTCGACTCATGCTTTCTGTATATATTGTGGGAAGTGGCAGTTCTTTGAAAATATGAAGAATTTGAAGGTAGAATAAATCTTAGTCTTTGCGAACACCCAGTAGCTGGAAAAATCCTATTGTATTATTGAAGTGGGAGGAGGTGGTAGAGACGTTTACGGACATCTAATACCCGACCTCATTTCTAGCCAGTCGCGGCGGGCGCATGGAGGGATCCTTCTTAACATTATCTGTAAGCAGTAACTTTGGGAGTCAATCGAAGTGCTCAGTACAGTGTTTTAGGTCTCTGCAGATGAGTTCTATGGATAGTCTGAGACTGTGAAAGACTTCTAGTATTTTTGTGAGCCACTTTCTGAAGGACTACTAGGCCTCATCGATGCTGAAGAACTGCAGCAGAGAGTGTAAAGAACACCTCAACCAGAATTCCTTCTGCTGCAGTTCTTGTGGGTGCATCAGTACTGACGGTCCTTTTGGAAGGTTCTCTGAATAGAACTCTGTGATCAAGAGTGTCTTAATCCTCCTACATGAATCATTTTTTAGTTGTAGTACTGTCTGGTGCTTGCAGTTGGTCGGCCACGCCCCGGTCAAGTTGGGTATTAGATGTCCCGCAACCGTGGTAGAGAGGTACGAAACTCATCGCGGAGCGTTATCCTCTACCGACAGTTCCTCGAATGAAAACTCTTAGCACGTCATCGGAAAATTACATTAATTCAGATTGTTCCCTATGTCAAGAACAGTGATGACTTATGTTGTTCTACAAGGTGGCCGCTCAGTTTGGATGTTTTTCTCAAATGTTCAAAAGAATAAGGAGCTATCTTATCACTATAGAAGATATCTGGCAGTTTAAGGAAACAGCTGCCAAATATCTTCTATAGTATAATATTAGGTTGTTGCGAAAATAATTGCCGTTTCACGGTATGCTTGAAAAAAGACCTTTTCCTTTCCTAATTCAACAACTTCAAGCCAAGTTGTGCTAGCTCCTGGTAGGGTTTGTTCTGCTCTTTCAGATGCTTTTTCAATAATCTGGCTAGCTCTTCCCTGGACTTTTTTTGTATTGTCGCGAAAAATGATGAGCCGACGCGATTTTCGAGTGATCATGTTGTACGAGTTCAAACTCAGCCATTCTGCAGCGGAAGCAGCCCGTAATATAGCGCTTGATTTTGGCACGGACTTTCCTTACGAAAGGACATTAGGTGCTGGTTCGCAAAATTCTCTTCCTGCGATTTTGATCTCGAAGATAAACCCGGTCGTGGTCGGAGGATGTCGCAGGACGATCAAGCACTGAGAGCAGCGGTGGAAACGAAACCCGATACTACTACTCGTACGACTACTACTCAACTGATCATATTTCACTGGCCTACGAATCTTATGTGCGACCTATCTAAAGTATGACACCATTGTGTTCAACTCGAAATCCGAAAATGCCATAATGGGACTTGAAACCGTTCAAAACTGTTTCACGAGAAAGTTCTGGGTAAGGCTATATGGGCATAACTATGCCAACATTCCTCCTGCTTCTGTTCGGAAGCGAAATTTCAGAACTCCTTTTCTAGCTACTCGAAGGTTCAAGTGTGATCTTGACATGATCTACAAAATTATCTGTGGCAAGAATCGTCCTTCGGTAGATACGTTTTATGCGTTATCCCCTTAAGAGGTGGTCAGTCGAAATGATATCTTCCAAAGAAAAATAGCTCACGATCCGACTTTTTTACACTCTGAAAGTTGGATCGAATTTTTGAAGTTCTCCAACAAATTCATCCTGCCATTTCCACTAAGACAATATAAGAAGCAGATAGTTGAATATCTGAGCGAATCTGCTTATTGATTTATCTTATATATGTATACTGCACTGACATTATTGATTTAATTCTGCTTTCCAGGCAGTTACTTAATTGTCACCTCCTCAATGTCTCTTATGCATTATATTAGGTTGTTGCGAAAATAATTGCCGTTTCACGGTATGCTTGAGAAAAAAAAACCTTTTTTCTTGCACAATTCAACAAATTCAAGCCAACTTGTGCTAGCTCCTGGTAGGGTTTGTTCTGCTCTTTCAGGTGCTTCTTCAATAATCTGGCTAGCTCTTTCCTGGACTTTTTTATAGGGTCACGAAAAATGGTGTGTTGACGCGATTTTCGAGTGATCATGTTGTACGAGTTCAAACTCAGCCATTCTGCAGCGGAAGCAGCCCGTAATATAGCGCTTGCTTTTGGCACGGACTCTCCTTCCGAAAAGACAGTGAGGTGCTAATTCGCAAAATTCTCTTCCTGCGATTTTGATCTCGAAGATAAACCCGGTCGTGGTCGAAGGATGTCGCTGGACGATCAAGCACTGAGAGCAGCGTGGAAATGAAACCCGATACTACTACTCCTACGTGGCGGCAGGCCTGGGGGTTCACTATGCTACTGTTTCAAAACATTTGGCCTCCATTGCCATGGTGAGAAAAATGGAAAAGTGGACACCCCATCATCTGACCGATGACCAGCAATCCACCCGCTACAAGATCTGTTCTAACCTCCTCGTTCGCCAGAAAAACGAGCCATTTCTTGACCGTTTAATAACTGCAGATGAAAAATTGAAAAATTGAAAAAAAAAACTCCTATTTGATGATAAGAAACGTAGTTATATATGGGTAGACCAGTTCTCTACCCCTTCAAGCTTTCCTAAACCAGATCTTCACCCTAGAAAGGTTATGTTGACAGTTTGGTGGTGTTGTAAGGGAGTTATTCATTATAGCCTTCTGCAACCTGGTCAGGCTGTTACATCAGAGTCTTACTGTTGTGACTTAGACCTGATGTATGAAAAGTTGCGCCAAATGTGGCCGGCAGTGGTAAACAGAGGTGGACCTCTCCTGCTCCAGGATAACGCTAGACCTCACACTTCAAAACTCACCCGGCAAAAACTGACGCAGTTAAGCATCAAGGTTCTCCCTCACCCACCTTACTCTCCAGACCTCTCCCCTACCGACTATCACTTTTTTCGGGCTCTCGAAGCAAACCTGCGTCAGCAGCAGTTTCCTGATATGGAGCATGTTGAAATTGCCTTCCAAGAGTTCTTAAAATCTTGTGATCTCAGTTTCTATTGTAAAGGTATAAATGAATTATCGGATCGTTGGCAGAGATGTGTAGAATCTGAAGGATTTTATTTTGATAAATAAAGTTGAGTTTGAACAGAGTTACAGCATTTTGAACTGGGCTGTCTATTTCGGCAATTAATTCCGCAACAACCTGACAATAAGATAGCTAAAGGCTCTATGAATAGTGTGAAAGTACTTGTGCCCCCTCCTCGAACTTCGTCAGAAGTGATAAGGCGATTGCTTCATTGTGTTGCTCACAAAATGCAGACTTCGTTCTAGCGAATTTCCTAGACGCATCCTAACAGTAGGGAATACTGCCGTGCAGCACATGGAGGGATGTCACGTGGCACCACTTCAAAAGCCAGAAAGGCCTCGTCTATTTGTATCTCACATTGATGCGTAATCATCGAGAACAGTACTGCTCTCGACCATTCGATCAGCTTCAATCAAGTGGTGTCCAGCTCGAACTCAAGGCAGTGAACTCCTCCACTATGGCGCTTGGAAGTAAATGAAGCAGGACCCACATCAACTTTTTGCTGCCTACAGTGGCCTCACGTTCGACTAAAGGCCTGTATCAAGGCTAAACAAATGAAGTTTAGCAGCACTTCGAGAAGATAATGTTTGTATGGAAGGAAATGTAACGTCGCAATTTCCCACTTTTCAATGTTAGAGGTAAAGAATGGGGGATCCACGCTTAACAGCCACTTTGCATTGAAGAGAAAACGGTCTAGTCCGTATAGATTAGAAACGCGCGACAACCCTCCATTTCTTCAAACAATTGCGAAGACTGTTCAACTGTTTGACTGTTGTAACTAAACCAGGATGACGTCAAAATAAGCAGAGGAGTCCCCTCAAGGATCAAATATGTAGATTTTAACCACCACCAAGGCTCGTGTCTACAGTAGACGTGCGGTTAAGCTGCCCTGGGGCAAACCGCTTCCATGAGATTTTCGCTGCATATTGACAGTCAGATCTTTCTTCTTCACAATGAAGAAATCATTACAAAGCATTAAATCACGAATATATATATATATATATCTGGTTAGCCGTCGTAAGGATAATCTATCGAAGGAAAAAAATGGTTAAAAAAAGGAGTAGGACTTGCAGCCATCTACCGAGTAGTCCATGAATATGCTCGGTGGCAGCATGACACTCTGCAATGTTTTGAAGGGTCGCTGCCTTCTGCACACACTCGTCAAGTTTAAATAAACATTTTTCTTGATCCTCTTCTTCGAAGCACAAGTTCGCCACGAGATTGCACGACTTTATAGTCACTAAATTATTGCACGAAAAGTACATGAATTTCTGAGCAATGCACACTGCGTCGGAAAAGCTAGTATTTCGACGGCTCTCACTCACGCATCACTTGAGGGCATTCCTCATACAGGGTTTCGAACTCCTTGTCTGTCCCGTTTATCCTGGGAAAGATCTTTACAAAGTCTGGTGGTTCTGAAAGGTCTTATCCATTTGCTCAAAAGCGACACTGTTCGAAGCATGACATAAGATATACGCACCTTTGTATGAAGCAGCATCATGATAAGCTTGTTGGCCATGGATTTTCACGAATTGACACTTCAGATTAGCGGCTTGACAAATATCAGGCTCAGTGGCATGCTTAAAGTCACAATATTTCAAATTTGCTGTGTTACAAAAAAAATGAACGGCGAAATTTCTCCTTTCTCAGTGAGCCATGCTGTTCTCTCAGTAGCTGGCCTATATTTTAATTAAATGGCTATTAACTATCTTTAAAATGAACAACAAAATATGACATGTCGTATTTTCCCATGACCTGAAACTGGGCAACAGGAGAAACTGGGTGGCAATTCTTATTTTCTGGATAGGTAAGCTATGTCGCATACTCGGACAATGAAGCGGGCTGACCGCGGTACCAATATTTGGCGGACCGTAGCCAACCGCTCGGGCAGCCAAATAGGCGAGTTCAGCCAGATTTCGGTGCGCGGTCAGCCCGCGAAAGGTCCGCGGTCAGGCCGTCGAAATGACGTCGTGACGTGCTGATAACGGCAGTAATCGTTGCTGATGATGTGTGGATGACATTCTAGCGATCAAATTCAATATCAGACAAGAAACTTCCCCTTTTATCTTTGGAAATGGCGCAGCACAAACCGTTTTGAAAAACAAAAAGGCCAAAATCGCCAGAATTCATTCGTACTCTTCAGATGATGCGCTTGAATGTCTTCCCTTTTCTGGCCGTTCACCGGGTGCACAACTTCAATGGCCAAGTTCTCTTAAAGGCAGCACTCACGGAAATTTTCACTTCTGAAATGAATCGCTTATTATGTACCGGCATCTGGACAATCACAACAGTAACTTGAACACCTCGAATGCTGCGAACATACTGACGTGGACCCATCTGCCACTCCGGACATTAGGGTTCCGTCGCGCCAACTAACGCCGTTGACAGGGTGTGCGCATGTGGTTCAGCGGGGGCTTATATATGAAATTCGTACCATTTGCAGGGTTCCGTGGCGGGATCCATCACGTGACACTCGTCCGCGCTGTGGACACACATGAAATACCGCCATCATTTTCCGTGTTTCAAACTACTTCATCGTTGTTAATGAGTTCATCGTCCTTAAAAACCCCGATATACTGCGAAATCTTCAACCTAAAAATTTCCGTGAGTGCAGCCTTTAATGCCTTCACTCCAAAAATATCTAGGAAGTGACAACCAATCTCTGCAAATTGCGGTATGTTCCACTACTTCATCAAAAAATGAATGTGAGATACTTCCTTTCATATACATCCCAACATCACTGTCAGTATGTTCACAAAAGTTGCATCGCAACGGGCCAAATTTGGCTGACTGCGGACAGTACCGCGGTCAGCCAAATTTTCGACAAAGGGCCACGGTCAGTCAAACTGTCGGCGAAAGACTGCGGTCAGCCAGATTTCTGCGCGGTCAGCCCGTTCCAAGCTTCTGTCTGATCGAGTTGGCCTTTGTCCTCGTTCGCTGGAGTTGGGACTCCACTTCGTTTATGGCGTCTTCGATCTGCTGGGCTACGTCCAGCTTGACGCAAATGGCTGAATGGTGCCCCAGTTGGCCGCAATGGTGGCACTTGGTCCAGTACTTCGGGCATTGTTCTGCCTCAGTGCACCCGATCTCCAGGCAGGTAGGGCAGTGGTGATCTTCTTTCAGGAGCAGCTCTTGACGATTACTATCTCGTACCTTCCTTCTGAAATCGCTGTAGTGGTCCCCGCGCGTTCCTCAGAAGGCACATCGCACGCGGGACTCTCTGGTGCGATCCACTCCGGTCGCGAACTTTCGTGGACGACAAGGCTGCTGCTTCCTGAGGGCGTCGATTCTGATTTCCAGGATGTGGATCTTCGCTTCGAGGCTTCTCCTCACGAAATTCATCGTCTCGTGGTCTTGCTCGGGAACGGGCTTGGTCGCATCCATTGGCTCATCTCGACGAGGTGACTCGAGAGCTTCCGCCTTTCGCGGCAGGTCAATCGGCTTGCTCTCAATCTTCTTGGCGAGGTCCTCGATTGAGTTTTGAACGGCGTTGAGTGATGCAGTGACCTTTTCCAGGTTTGACTCCTGCTGAGCGCGTTCTTCGGATAGAATCGAGGCTGGATCGTACATTAAGCAACGTCGCGTGGAGGTCGTTGAAGGACATCAGCTGATCGGCTATGATCCTCTCTATTGACCCCTGCTCTAACGGCACGTCGTGAGCTCGTCCTTCAACGTCATAGTACTACTGTGGCTGTTCGAGCATTGTCACCCATGCTGCAGCAGACGTCTTTCCAGTGGCGACCAGGAGAGGGGCGGCGGCGGACAGGGTGCGGAGGGAATGTCTGAGGTTGAGGAACTGGATCTCAAAGTTTTCCGCCTTAAGTTCTAAAATTTGCGCGTCGCGCTCAAGTTTGCCCCAGCGCACTAGATGTGAAAAAAGCGTACATCATGATGGAGCTTGTCGCCAATAGAAGAATACAGCATGACATCACGACACTTGGTAACAAAGCGATCGAGAAGATCCTCGGGAAGCATGAGATGCGGCATCGCAGAGCGGAGACGTTTCAGATCGCGCTTGGTCCGTCGCAACTCCTCGTACACGTTCATGCTTCGGTTCATCTCTAAAGGTGATCATTAAATGCTTGTCGCACGGGTCATCGCTGATTTCGCTTCTTTTCCAGGTGTGCACGATTGCCAACGATCCCAGTGCCATTTTTGGAAAACGTCTTTAAGCGCGATGCGATCGCACCGATCTGGTATCGTTGGCGTTAGGTTCGCGACGTGCATGAAATGCAGGCGATTGAACGGATGCTATCGCAGTGCGTTGTGAAATCGACAAAGTACGACCCGAATCGTGAACGTAAGCACGTTGCAGGAGGAACCAAATCGCGCGTAGCTCCCAAACCGCAGGGGGTGCAATGCGATTGCCCAGGAGGACCGCCACAGTGGGGAAGGGCGATTTATGAAGGCTATGGATTGGAATCGCGCAGCGATGCGATGGCGGTTGTGGGAAACTGAATCGCAGCATCATGAGTTCAAAGGGGGACAGCGAAACGTTCGCATATTGTGGAGCGATGTAGATCGCGAATAGATGCGGATCGCATTCTGAGGCGATGCACATCTTAGAGCGGCGCTAATTTTGATGCTCGGAGGATGGTAAGCGGTGAGCGGAATTGAGCCTTAGAACGAACAATATTGCAAGGCGGCGCGTCGCATCAAGGCGCGCTGCGAGCAAGGTGGTCACCTTACATGGCTGAGTGAGGCAGTGATGTAAACGCTAGTTGGAGGGCGGTGTCAAGTAAATCGCGAAGGAAATAAAATTGCGACGTGGACGCGAATCGCAGTGGAAATCGCGGTGGATTATAAAGATGCTGCAAATTGTGATCAAGGTTCGAAATCATAGTGGTGTACGGGCTGCGATTGGAGCTTGAAGAATCGCGGAGTGAGGCGAGGTTGTGAGCTGTGATCGCAGTGGGAATCGCGGAGTGGAGCGGGCTGCGATTGAGACTTAGAAAGGACACGGAGCGAAAGTTATCGTAAGGAGAACGACACTTGCAAGCGAAATGCATTTTTGTGGAATTTTATGTTATTTTGCTCAAGGTGTGCGAGCTGAGAGTGTGAGTTTTTTAGGAAAAGGTGAGTTGTGAGTTTTGAGCGAGCTTGTACCAAGAGGATTTAATTGTGAGCTGCAGAATTGTTGTGAAAACTTATTTGTCGTCGCTTGCGGAGGTTGTATCGCGCGCACCGGTTATCCTGTTTTGCTGTAATGCTTGATGCGTCTGCAGGCAAGTTCTGTCGCAGACTTCGAGGTTGCGTTTCTTCGCAGTCGCACTCAAGTTCTAAAAGAACGATCAGACTTATAGGTCTGCGGATTATTCTTCCTGTCGCAGTTTTCAATTTTGCTTCGCGAATTACTCCGTCAGTACCTGCTTGAACCCCTACTATGCGCACTAATCGTCATTCATTACGAGGCAATATTGGGGCCATCAGGAGCACAACAGCTCCTTCATGTGGTTTCGCAGAATTACTCCGCGCTGCCAAGAGCCATTTCCAGTGTTGCTCTCTAAGACTTAGAAGGTACTCGCTGTGCCAGGTTCGCCAAACCTTCTGGGTTGCAGCGTACGATGACTGAAGTGCTTCTTCGACTTGCTTCCCCGTTTGTATCGCGCCCTGCGCTGTTGCCGGTTGGTAATCTAGATCTTCTGTGTCTGTGCCGACTGCGTCGAAAGGAGAAATAACCACTATCCTTCTGTATGAAGTCAATCAGTCGAAGGGGCGCCAAATGCTCAGGTTCAATCTCCTGACATGTTAGTGGCCGCGTATTTAGGGTGGCTTCTATTTCTGTGACCACCGTTATGAGGTTGTCCAGGTCTAGGTGGATTTTTCCGAGGGTTTTATAAAGAGAATGTTCGATGGACTTGATCAATCTCTCATAGAATCCCCCTGCCATGGCGCATAGGCTGTTATATGTCTCCACCCGATTTTGTTCGCGATGAGTGGAAGCGATTCCGCATTGTCGTCTGCCAGGATTTCAGCGCACAACAGGAAGGTTGGCGCGTTGTCGCAGGTTATCGAGTTTGGGATTCCTCTGCGCGAGAAAAATCGCCTCAATGCGTTAAGAAATGCGGGTGTACCCATGCTGGTCACGACTTCTAAGTGGATCAAGCGGGTTGCTGCGCAGGTGAAGATGCACCCATACGCTTTTAACCACGAATCCCCGTCCCGAACGTTGGGTAGGTCGGAAAAGTCCAGTCCTATGTGTTGGAATGGTCTACAGTGTTGGACTCTTCAAGCAGGCAAGTCTGGCATCGAGGGATACGAATATGGTGAAGCATTGAATCGCCTGCAGCGCACGCACTTTTGCACCAAATTTCTTGCTTTCTGTCGCAATTGCGGAATCCAGTATTCAGATCTTGTTGTTGCCATTGTGTTGGCGACGCCTCTGTGGAACTTGCCATGAACTTCTCGCAATACAAGACCGACTATTTCCGACATGGGTGAGATGAGGATGGGGAATTTCGTGGAGTCTTTTAACGTGGTTAGATCAAGTCGACCCCTGTTTCTCCATAGTCCTTCAGAGTCTTCGAAGAGTTTAGGGCAATTTACACTGGATGCGTGCGACTGACGCGCGTGCGTCTATATGATGAAGAATAGGGCCCAGTCGCATTGCAGTCGCATCGCAGTCGCAGCTCAGACGCACGCGTTTACGACCTCGCGGCAGCCGCGCGTTCTTTTCATTAAGGACCTACATGGCGTGTTGACCGGTCTTCATGGAAAATCCCATGTAAATGGATACGTGCGACTGACGCGCGACTGACGCACGCAGCTAGTATAAATTACCCTTTTGAGGGTCTTGTCCATAGACTTCTTGTAGTCTTCAGTGAAGCTCTGCTGGTGTAGCTTGATGAGCACGACCTTTGACATCTTTAGTTCGTTACCAGTCAAGTCATCCTCACTGTGTGCGCTTCGCAGCGCTGGAATCTTGTCGCAGATGCGTTGCTGTTGGTGGGAAGGTAAGCGGGCTACCAGCTTGCTTAGAAAGCGCAATAACCAGGCCATTACTCGCTGAGGTTTTATGAGGGAGCTATAACGATTCCAAGGAAATTTTGGAGTCGCTGGCGCTGACATTGAAAGCAATGACCTCGTTCGTGGGTTCAGCATTCTCAATGGAGAAGAGTGTTTGATTTCATATTGGCGGCGGGTCTCACAGGATACTGGGTCCAGTCCACCAATGGTGATTGAGTATTTGTTCCTTGGATAAACCTCGCGTTCCTGCATCAGCAGGGTTGGAGTTGCTGGGGACATATCCAAAAAGAACTTCCAATCCTCTGGAAGTCAGTTCCGAGGTGATCTGCGAAGTTCCTTTATGCGGTTGTTGACTAATCTCCCCAAGTCATATTGACTAGGGTTTTTCCCCATCCAACTCAACACAATCTGAGAGTCAGACAGGAACACAACCTTGTTAATCGTCTGTTTTTCGGATGATAACGCATTGAGAACTGACAAGGCTAATCTTGCAGACATTGTCAATGCGTTCATCTTGAGCTTGGGTATAGTAGTTTTTGTTCTGATTGGGGACAGCTTTGATTTTGCCATGAGAAGGTGCGAACTATCCTGAGATACCATGTAAGCGCAAGTCGCCATCGCAATCTCACTTGCGTCCGCAACCAGAACTAATTGATTGCTCGCAGATGTAGGGATATAGCGTGGGAATTTTCGCTCAAACCCATTCAAGGATTGCAGCAATCCCACTGTTGCTGAAGCGGCTGCGATAGGGTTTGATCACCAAGAGTAGTCATGTCTCCACAAATTTTGCTGAAACTGTTTTGCAGTGAAGCATGAGTGGAACTAACCACCCCAGTGGGTCGTAAATGGACGCTATCTGCTGAGTTACCCTGCGCTTTGTGACTGTTTTCGCTTGCGGAAATTTGCAACGAGTCCTCTTCGGAACGCCACAGGATCCCTAAAACCTTTTGGCTTTTGGTTTTCGCACATTTGTCGGCTGGAAGGACGCCTTCCAATTGGCTTGTATTTGACAAGAATTCGCGCAAGTTTATTTCCATTTCACAGAAGATGCTGCGAGCTGCTGAAGACTTACGACTTATCTCTTGGGGAGTATCGCCTCCCAAGATTAAGTTGTCTACATATAGATTTTCCTGAATCTCTTGTGCGAGATTCTTGTCGCCTACTGTGGTTTGCAGATGGAATCTTATTGTGCCTCTTAGAAGAAAGGGAGAGACCTTCGATCCAAATGGGACTCTTGTAAATCGCAAATGAATAAGGTTGTCGTCCTCCGGCGGTGAGGTCATGTCTCGCACCCATAAGAACCTTGTCGCATCTCGGTCAGCTTCTTGTAGTCGAATTTGCAGGAAGGCCTTTTCGACAACCGAGGTAGCAACGAATGGTTTCACTCTGAAGCGCAGAAGCATCCCATATAGTTCGGGTAGTGATCCTTGACATAAGACCTCATTCAGTGAAGAACAATCCTTGTAATGCGAAGATGCATCAAATACTATGCGCAGCTTTGTTGTTTCCTTTTGAGGGGTTATTACCGCTTGATGAAGGAGGTAGTGCACAACGCGTGCGTTACTGGGCTCCCTATTGGTGGCTTCTTCGATTATGTCTATCTGAAGTTGGTCCTTGAATACGTCGTCGTACTGCTGGAGGAGGCCAGGCTTCTCGCCCAGTTTTTGCAGTACGGTTACTAGTCGTCGATGGGCGGGCCAATTTGTAGTTGTTTGGCAGTGAGTCGCCGTTGTCTTTAAATGGCAGTCGCACGTAGTATCCATCCTCAATTCGCTTTTCGATGGTGTCAATGAAGAATTCATGCACTCTTTTTGCCACTATCGCGCGCTCAGTTTCCATGGGCCCTGTGAATTCTCTGATTCCGGTGAAGTCATTCCAGGACTGGTCCCAGTTTTCGATCTCCTCTCGAGGCTTGATAGAAAGTTCGCCTATCTTTTTCATTTTTTCAGATAGTCGACGTCGTCTTTGCTGAGAGCCACTTGTTTCCCTTTTCCTGAGATGATATCAGTCTTGCATAGGGTCAAGTAGATGGGTTCTTAGTGGTCGTCCCAGATTCTTGCGCTAGTGATGTCGCAATTACTTGCTTTGGGCTCCTTAGCTCCGAAGGCGTGCATCGCTAGATCCACGGTGTGCAGTATTGGGAGTTCTAACTCATCCGCTAGTCCGCTCTCTATGGAGGATTTGTCTGCTCCTGTGTCAAGGAGAACTTGGACTTCTTGAACTATTCCCGTCTTCGCATGCTTAATACGCGCTTTGCCTGTGAGCAGAATTACATCAGCTTCCCCAGAAGAAAGTCTCTCTGTAGCATATTCAGTTGCTGTGCTGAATACTGCTTTCGGCTCATTACTGTGTGAGCTCGGGATACTCTCTACACACTAGACATTCGTACCTTTCCGGAACTTTGTCCTATTTCCCCCTTTGCCTTTCGCAGGTTGGGGTCGATGTGTACTTTCTTTTTGGTGGTCCGATACCACTTCCTGTGGCTTGGGACAAATTGAGAAGTGATGCCTCTTCCTGTCGCACCTAGCGCAGCCTTTACTGACGCAGTCCTGGGCGAAGTGGTCCTGCTTTCCACAGTTTATGCACAACTTATTTCCCTTCAGAAATTCGATGCGGTCCTTCATCACTCTGACCTTTGAGCATCGCAGGAAATTATGGTCGTCTCCCGCGCAGTAGAGACATTTTCTGTGCGCTGCTGGTGCGTTGCGCTTTTGCGGACGGTCGAGTCGTCTTTCCATTCTTTGAGCTTTATCACCGCGCAGTGTATAGGGCTCAGTGTCGCAGAGCATTTCTGCTACTCGCTCCTCTGCGGCTATGGACTTTTTCAATTCTGCAAACAACTCCTGGACATCCCAGTCTTCCTCGGAGCTGTTGCTTGTGCTCACTTGTTTGAGCATCTTGCGCTGGAAGTCTATTCGGAATTTCGCGAGTACCTTTTGGGTTATGAAGGATCCTCGCAACATTACTCTATTTTGTCATAATTGGGATGTCAGGGATACTAGGTACGCCAGGAGTTGCCGTTGGTCCCTGATTGCATTGCCTTTTGCGCTGGCTGCTTCCAAACGGGACTGTAGGTGGCGCACTAGCCTCGATCGATCTCCATATTTCGATCTGAGAAGTCATAGCGCAAAAGGGTAGTTTTCTTCCGTTATTGCGTATCGTTTGATAGCTTCGCGGGCCCCTCCTCTCAGCGCATTTATGAGGTAATTGAATTTTTGTAGGTTTGTTAAGTTCTGAGAGTCTACGTTTGCCTCAAACAGCGCCCAGAAGTTATCAAACTCCCCTAGTTTTCCCGCAAATTTGGGAATCGGGATCGCAGATAATTTGACTTTTGCCTGATGAAACGATCCTTGCAAGTGCGCACTGCTGGTCTCAGGTAGATTTACGCCGGCTCTCTTTGCCTCGATGTTAACACTAAGCGCACAAGATTGCACTATTGAGTTTTGTGCGCTTTCGATGTATTCCTGGATTTTAACCTTCTGGTCCTCGGCCAGAGGGTCTTGGAGCCTATCTACGGCGTCTGTGAGCTGCGACAGCGCTTCTACAACGGCGGAGTTACTTGCTTTCAGGGTTGCTAGGGCCTCTACTAGCGCTCGCACTGTAGGCTCGCACGTAAGTAGGTTGCTACTTGTCGCAATTATGCCGTTCAGGGCGTTCACGTACCTAGGCCTTTCTTTGCGCGTAAGCTCGCACTGACGCTCATGCTCGCAAGAGGGTGCCAAGGGTAAGTTACCTAATAGCTAAGCGCACTCCTGGTGAAACATTTTTTTTCAAGAGGTAAATGTTTTTGTACCTCTAGGAGACGTCCAAGTCCTTGATTGATCGATGCACCATGGAAGTGTTTCAGTGGTCCTCTTCCTTGATTCCTGCCACGCGGTCTTCGTGTGGAAGTGACGAAGTAGAGTAATAGTTTATTAAGTAGCTATTCAGAACAATAACGGAGACAGCAACAGCAGCTAATACAGCCGAAACGTCGAATGTAACGTGATAATGGTTCTCGATCCAGGGTGGGCCTTTTATAGCCCCCTCCCGGAAGAACCGTGATATCTGGAACCTTGGACGATGTCGGTCAGAGTCCGACCAAAGTTCACACATCTTAGCGCCCACCCTGGAAGATCGCACGTTCTCATCTCAGATTTCTGAAAACAACTTGGAAACAAGCAATTTTACAAGTTGTCTGAAGGCTTCAGACAACTTGTCTCAAGGTTGTTTCCAACTTAACTCTAAGCTTGTGTCCAAGCTTGTCTCAAGGTTGTTTCCAACTTAACTCAGAGCTTGTATCCAAGCTTGTCTCAAGGTTGTTTCCAACTTAACTCAGAGCTTGTATCTAAGCTTTGCCTTATTTCCCATGTTGTTTTTAAGCAGTGGTACTGACAGTGATTCACATTCACAGTTCATTCACGAAAACGTATTCAAATTCACATATCATTCACAAAAACAGAAAACAGAGCGCAAAACCGCCAACAAACAACATGTAAAATGATATGATATAAGATACAGCAAACTCCAACATAGGGAAATTACTCCGACTATGGATTGCTTGGAGAGACTACAGCGAAGTGTAGGTTGTGTATTCATCTGAGTGATCATTTCTTCCTTCAAAATACAACTGCCGATCGCTCCGCACTTTCCTTCTAAAGTTAACTCTGAAAAAAATGTACATGATACGTTAAGGTCTACATTCACTTCTCAACTTGGGTTGCAGAACAGACTCACAGTGCCACTTTAAGCATATCTGCCACAATATCTTCAACACCATCAGCATTCACCTTGGCAGCTTCACAAATTGCACGGATATACCCTGCAACAATTGTTTTTCACTGAAGAATCATGCTATAAAATAATAGACTTAGTCTGTCTGCAAGTACTGTCTATCCGAAACGATGAGTCCGCCCGCGCGGTCAGGGATACTTGGTGTTAGTACCCCACCCCCCACCCCCCCCCCCAATTCCATTTTCGCTGCAAAATCTGAAAGCAAAGTCACCCCCCCCCTCCCCCTTGAGCATACGTAGGTACGTCGAAGGATCACGAGAAATAATTTTTGCTAGAATGTCGATCATCTTCTGACTTTGTTGTCGATAGCTTGGTGCTCTCATTTTAGAGTTGTGCGTCTCAGCTCCGCAATGGAAACGTGTTATGTATATAAATGTTGCCTGCAATGGGCGAACACCACATTTTCTTTAGCAAAAGTGACAAAAGCCCCATTTTTGAAGCGGTCGAAATGGCTACATTTTTGGAGCCCGGAGGCGGATCGCTCCAAAAAACAGATCGCTGTGCTGGCTGCCTGCCACGGCAGCAACGTTGCCAACGAGTCTCGGCGTGTTCAATCGATAAGATCAACGGCTTCACACGTCAACTCGGATTGGCAATCTGTTACAGACCCCGTTCCGGAAAACGGGTTTGAACACCATTTTGAGACAAATTACTTATACCGCTGGATTGAGAGTGTCGAGCAGATGCAGAATCTGCCATTACCTCAAACACGAATGTGAGGTGGACCCCAGCCTTTAGCGTTATTTATAGTGCGTCGGAATCCGATTCGCATCGGATGTGGGCTGCGACGGTCGGATACGAAATCGGAACGACGCGTCGTGGCTTTGTTTATAGTCCGCAAGCACACGATTTCGGATCAGCTGTTTCCATCCATGAATTTCGCATGTTTTCTTTGCAAATCAAGCTGTATTTATCGGTTTCTGACTTTTTTCTTTGGTTTTTGGAGTTCTCAGCTTTTGCAAATTCCCTCCAACCTCAAGAATTTTATTGTAATCTTCCACATAAATAACATCATATGCTAAACACCACACATTTTAGTTTTGACTGCTCGCTGAGCCTCACTTTACAGTAAATTAAACATAAACACAACATGTTAGCATCCTACTTGGAGAGCAAATGATAGTTAGTGACACGAAAGAAAAAACAAAAGAAAATAACGACAACGGGGTGAAAACAGCTGAGAAAATTCGCCCCACGAGGTCCTATCGAATGATGCATCGGAGTCCGACGACGATTCGGAGGCAAATCGTTCCGATGGAGTAAAAACAGGCGTCGTCGTCGGACTCCGATGCGTCGGATTCCGACGAGGATCGATACGTACCTTTTGTTATCCGACGGGATCGGATTCCGACGCACTATAAATAACGCTTTTAAGTGAACCAACAAATGATTTTATCAAGTTAGCCAGTTAAGGTGGTCGACTATGTGTGGCCAGGCAGATATTGTTTCAAAACTTAGCGTACCACTCCTCAAATGTGAGGCCATCTTTCACACCTCAGCCTAAGAAGACCGTAAACCTAACAGGAACGAATGAGAAAGGAAGCACATACACTTTGGCCGTTGATGTAGGTCCCGTTGACTGAACGGTCATTGATATGGTACTTCTCGATACGGCCACTGGCGCCTTTCACGCCTATGATATCCGCATGATCTCTCGAAATCATGTTTGAAGAGCTGAAAGTAGTGAGTATGAAGAAAAACAGGAAAGAAATAACTTTTCTAATATCAGGCAGTTCCCCAGACTTTGTCTCCCTTCACCATAATCGCAGCTACCACCAATGATCACCGTTACCATCAAACGATAATGGCAATTGTACGGATGAATTGATGACAAAGCCTGGAAATACCGTTCAAGAGAGGCTTCAAAGGATTTGGAGACCCGAACCCAAATGGCGGAGCAGTGCACACTGAAGCAAAAGTGAGCGTCCTCGCGCCTTGTATGCGCTCACGTGGAGAAAACATGTATTTACTAGTCAAAACGCGCTGAAACGCCACAATGCTTCTGAATGTACATGTCTACGTGTGAAAGACACGTTTTTACCCTTTGTTTTCACCTTTGATAAGATGGATACAACTTGTCTTCAGCGAGATATGTTGGATCCAAGTTGTTTCCGCCTCAGAAAAGTTGGAAACAGCTTGTCACAAGTGAGGCATCGCCCTCGATAAATTGGAAACAACTTGCTTCCGGGAAGATAAGTTGTATCCAACTTGTCTCTGCCTCGGATAAGTTGAAAACAACTTAACTTTGGGGAGATAAGTTGTTCCCAACTTGTTTCGGAAGAGATAATTTGGAAACAACATGTCTTAGCTGAGATTAGGGCCGAAGATATGTTGTATCCAACTTGTTTTCAGCCTCGATAAGTTGGACACAACTTGTTTTCGCTCTAGATAAGTTGGATACGACTTGTTTTGGGCCCGATAAGTTGGAAACATCTTGTTTCAAAACTTCTGAGATGCTCGCATGGTGTAGGTCAATTTTAGCTAGTCAACGATCCAAATCGGGCTTCTATCAAAGTTGTTTGCGTAAGATCATGAGGATACGCTACGTCGGCAGAGTCACCGATGAAGAAGAGCTGCGACGCTGCGGCACGACGAGTCTGCACGTTGCCATGGCACAACGTCGACTCCGGCTTGCTGGACATATCCTATGGATGCCGTAGCACCGAATACCTCGAGGTGCTATGTCGTGGGTTCCTCCGGCAAGCAAACGACCCAGAGGCCGTCCAAGGAACACAGAGCGACGAACGTTCACTAGTGACCTCAAACTAAAGGATGTTTCCAGAGAGCAAGGCGGAGCGCTCGCACAAGACCGACAGCAGCGGAGAGAGTTCGTCGCCCGATGTGCCCAGCAGATGTGCCCAGCAGCACAGCAGGAACTAAATCTGAGTAAGTAGATGAGGAGCCAGATAGACGGGAAACAGCAAGTATGAGAGGATCGTCAACGGCGCAGTTAACAGGGAAATGCTCGAAATCGGATTAGCAGCTGCGAGGATGTACACACAGTCAGTAGTGGTAAAAGCGTCAGCAGACAGGTTCACAATGGCGTGATAGGTGTGTCAGAATCAGGGTGTGATGAAGATGCTGAGAAAATGGATCTACGAGGTATGCCGGCGCTTGGTAATCTGGAAATCGTCAGTCGAAGAGATCACTGCTGAAGTGTAGGTGCGCCGACACCATGTGGTGGGGAAAATGCAGAAAAACGCTTTCGCTGGTGGTGAAAACGGCGATGGCCGCTCATAATGAGAGCGACGCTGAGGAAGTGGTCTACAAATGGAAAGGAGTGCAACGGTCCCTATGTAGGGTGGATGTACGTCACTCGACTGTTGCACAGCAGTGGAAAGGACGCCTTTAGCCGGAAAGAGGGAAGACGAGCAACGGGAGAATAGTGATAATAATGTGATAAAAAATAGGAAAAAAAACGGAATAGTGACAAAAATAATGATGAAAATAAAATAAAATGAAGACAAGTGGGGGACGGCCGGCGTGCGTTAGGGAAGATGTCACATGAAAGTAAAGTGAGCGAAGCGAGCACGAGAAGAATGAATCTTTTGAAGCTAAGGGTACATCAGTACCAAGGTCCCGCGAAGCGGGCAAGTGCGAGACTCGCCGGACGCGAGTCGGAGCCCTTGTATATGATATAATACATAACATATAATATGTATCTATAGATAGTCTTTGCTGGTTTTCAACCATTTAAGATGAATATATCATCTGTTCGGATAACTAAGTAAGTATGCTACAGCTAGTGCTTCTGAGTTTCTACTTAGAGGATAAAGAACTACCTTCAAGCAATCACAAAAGTTGTCATCGCACCAGTGACGTCCCAGCTGCAGATCATAGCAGTTGTCATGGATAGCGCAGCAATGATTGACTTGAGCTGTATTTACAGTGATTTTGTGTCGTTATTACACAGTAAGCCGCGCCGAATTGCTCGTTTACCCATGTTGATATCCATTAGGCTGTGGGTATACTCCTCGAGGAGTATGGCACCTAGCATCGCCGTCGCCGTGGCGACTTCATTTTTAATACATATCGATTGTGGGCGGTCCGAAGTTGGCGGCTGGTCATCGCAATCCGCCCACAATCAATACGTATCAAAAATGAAGTCGCCAATCTTTGGCGATGCTAGGTGCCACACTCCTCGAGGAGTATAGACGCAGCCTTAATCCAAACTGTGTTCCTTCGAGTTAATGGTTAACGAGTGATTTGGCGCGGCCACCATTTGTGGTACCGGTTGACCATCACAGTATTTGTGAGCTTCATTTCTTAAAAATATTAAAGCGTTCATGTCGTAGGTTGATATTTTCTGCCCACCCGCATATTTCCAGCAGTGACCGGACATCGAATTATAAGACAGCAACCTGCTTATTCCTATTTGTCCACAAAACCAGTTTTCTAGAGAAATTTGTGAGTAGCAGTGTGAAACTAGAGCCAAAACAAAAATGATTGCGGTGTATCGCAGCGGCGACATTTATTCTGGAAGGAGATGATGAGTATTTCAGAAATAATGATGAGAATAAGAGTTCTTACCGACCTTCTTTGCAAGCATAGAAACACTGAAATAGAACGTCGTCTGTTTACTCCAATATCATCCCCAGGAAAATGATGTCATATCCACAACTACACTTCTCTCCTATCAGCGAATCATGTAAACGTGCACAAGGATCTCCCATCGAACCATGGGGAAATAAGCTCATTACACCTTCATGCCGAGAATATAGTCTTCTCATCTGGTGAGTACACTGCAGATCACGATCCAATCGAACGCGGCTGCTTTGGAAGAGTGGCCGATCGTCTGTCTATTCGTTAGCGGACCTCTCGTGCCACACCGCCGCGTTCGATTGAAGCGTGCACTGCAGTACACGCTCCAGGTGAGTAGAGTGTACGTGTGGCCGTGGTCAGCCTCATTCATACAGGTTGCATTCGCTGTCCGCTTTTCGCAGCCATGAGTCAGAGCTACGCGATGCAGTTTGGTTACGGGTTTAACCGGTTTTATCTGAACGTGATTCCTGACGGGTCCTACAGGTCCTCACCCGTCTTAACTATATGGGACCAATGATACCAATAATAATGACACGTAAGATGTGTCGGAGCTGTAGCGGTTCGCAAAATGGCTACTCCGTGAGTGCGGCTCTCCTAACTATTAAGCTGCACTAAGGAAATCAATGCATGATTTCAGCTTGAAGACAGCATCCACGAAAAGTTCCCTACCACATTCAGCTTGAAGGCACCATCCACGAAAAGTTCCCTCCCACATATTTTGCTATATTTCTAAGTTTAGCGCTATAGTGAATTCTAGAGTCACATTAGGTTTTCATATTTTTATAGTCTGTTATATCTTCCTGCAGGACGCGAACATTGAACGAAGACTAAACACAAAAGTAGGTCTTTATCTGCCGACATCAGTATGGTGAAGCAAGCCTACTACTAAATTGAGTTAGGTAAGTCATGTCTAATATGTGCACATATTTGAAGAATGCTTACCCACTAATTATTCAAGTTTAGAATTTACGTCTCGATTTGTGACTGATATATTAGGTTGAGGAATTATGAATGTCAATTTGACTTTCAAATTAGAAACACTACCACGACAACAATGCAAGAGCTCCACCCAAGGGGTATTCCCCAAATTGTTGCATTACCCTTCTGCTTCCTCCATAGAATGAGCGAGTGCCCTCCGTGACAGAATCGTAGAGCTTTGAGACGCCGTAGCGACCCACCCAAATTTTAGCTCCACCGCAGTTTTTGAAGTTCTTCTCCTTCAATGAACGCTGCATCGGCAGGGACAAGTGTTAATCTGACAGTGCCGATCCTGGGATCCTAGGAGGCGGGTGAGAAAGGGCTCCCCACCCTTATTTTTTGGTTCTCTTCTAGGTCACTTTCGCGATGTGTCGTTTGGACCGTGTCATGGATAAGTTTTGTAGTTGCCGTTTTGATACCATGACGGTGGAGGTCTTGGTCCAAGCGGTCCTGATATTGCGTAGAGAAATCAGAAATAAACTTCTGACCAGGATTCATCACCCTTGAATGGAACGTTCCTTTCATATTTTACCGCAAACGTTGTGTCACCTTCCTATCGTGACCATCAGATTTACGCGTTGGAATAGGCCGCTGTACGTCGCTGAGCAGGTGTGGTTTTCTGTCTGCGTGCTCAAGACACACTCTTCTACTATCTGACACTATAACGGTTTCGAAGGAATGGCGACTCTTCACACGGCAGAGAAGGATTCTGCCGATGGCGGCTCACGTATCTACAATATCCGCTTTGGGGGGGGGGGTGGGCCATCAATTGAAAATAATTTTTCAAAAATAAAACATCGGTAAATACCAAACAAATCACATATCTTCTGGAGCGCCATGAAGTGTCCTTTCACATGAATACACATGCCCCTCCAAAAATGGTGGCATTGGGGAAAATAGAGGAAGAAAGGAAAACGAATGCAGCGGCCATTTATAATTCCTCAACCTAATATAAACGAACGTTGTGTTCAATTATGTCAGAGCCTACGAAAGAGGCGACTTTCATTGCCGTCAATTTAGCTTTAGATTTAATTTCTTGAGGATGCTGATGAGTATTAATCTGCTCGAGAACATGGGGTAAACGTGATGTGAACCTTAGAACCACCTCGTTTGCTCGAAAACCACGACCTGACCTCAAGATGACCGAGGTGTGATCGTAAGGTGCTGGATTCATCCCAAACAAATCAACTGCTTCTGAAAGAATTCAAACTCGCGTGAGTTTGGTTCACACACCGCCCACATCGTTTTCGCCCATTTGTGCTCTGTTAGTATTGAATGCTTTAGGTCCTATAAAACTTATGAAATTCATCGAGAACTGTTCACCACCTATGGTTTACTTCACAGCAACACTGTTGCTGCGACCGTCCACCCCCAAGTGCTATTGTACAACTAATCCTATGCCAGCACTCTATTCTATGAAGAGGTTTGATAAAGTATGAGAACTTGTATCATTTCGTTCTCATCATTTCCATTCATTTTCTCCACCTTGACGGTGTCGGTGTGAAGTGTGCCATAGGGCTCAGCTTTGAATACTAGAGTACCCGCTACATAGAGGTAACAATGCGGTGGTATACCCCATTCGGCTACAACAGGCATGTTCTTCTAACGATGTTTCTTTGACGCTCACTGCACTCACTTGACTCAACATCTCGGAATAAAACATTGTGAACTTCAAAAATGGAAGCACTGATAACGAAAATAATGAAAACGAAAATAAGCTTACCCTATGCTTCCTATTCATTTCCGACGAAATGACAGCAGGCATGCACGATGTCTGATACAATTTAAATAGAATAACGATGTTACCTTCGTAAATATACCTAATGATAACATCAAAAAACAGTTAGTTCGGAACAGACTATACGATAAGCAATGCATGTCGACTGACTGCGTTGTCTGTCCGTATGCTAAAATGGGACACTGTTCAAAGGCTGAGAGTAATCTATCAGGCAACATGCTTGAATTGTGGCGCTTCATATATTGGAGAAACAGGTCGCATGCACAGCATACGAGTCAAGGAACATCTAGCTAGTGAGCGTCGTGGGAGCTTGATATCTACGCTTGGAAAGCATAGGCACGAGGAATATAATAATAACGATTTTGATGTGATGTGCACAATACTGAGCCACAAAAAATTAAAAGCTTAACAGCATTCTCGATCTCCACAAGGAACCCACAAATGAGTACTCGTAACGAATGCTTGTCAATCAGCAATGACTTTCCCCCTTCCTATCACTGTGTGAGCTGTTGATCCGCGCGATACTCGCACCCACATAATATCTATGGTGCAGAGTGACAATCAGCCCATTGTTACGAGTGTCAAGATGAGTGTGGACGCATATAACGGTGAATTCACAAGTTTGGTTCGACGATGCCTACGATAGATCCTATGCGGTGGGTTCGGAACAATGCCAGATTAACCAAGAACGGAGGAAACATTTGATGGCTGAGAACGTGAATAAGAAAGTGAATCTGAGCTTTACTCCACTTCAAGGCCTTTGAAAAAGAATAAAGGTCCACCTAAAACCTGGTAAAAGCAGAAGCAGATTAAGAAGAATTTTTAGGAAACACTGATGTTTCCTGAGCATCGTGCCCGCCAAAGAAACGTAAAGAAAAAACTTTCCCCCATTCCTATCACAATTTCAAGGAGGTAACAGGTCTAACACCTTCTTGAGATACGGATGCGGTCTAAGTTGTAGTGCAGTTGGCAATGGGTGTGCGGTAAGTTGCGACCGATTCGCACCTGATCTTTCTGGTAACGGATGATATCAGATGCTCACAATGAACGGTCTCCAATATTTTCCACAGGTTGGTAGCAGATTTGACTCATGCGGACGTAGCATACCAATTGTTTGTGTGTAGACCGGATGATATCAACAGGAGCAGGAACCGGGCCACCGAAATTGTTACGATAGACAGAATTGGGAGCGAGTTATATTCCCTGTATTCGCAGATGTGCTTCGATTAAAATGGCAAATATGTTGTAAATGCAGTTCGATCTTTGTCAATCCATCACCAGAGGCGCTGCAGATAACACCACGAAGTTGATTATGTCGTTCCTTCCACTTTGTTCTCTGTAATGTAATACAAGATGTATTAATATATAGATTTAGAGCAAACTAGTTCAAAGCACAATAATATAATCCGTAACATAATCAGGATATGAATAAGATATAAAGAGGTAACACATAGCCATTCGGAGTGTCTTCTCATTTATCTTTATTTAGACATAAGTGGATGTATCGAGTGATGCTGGTACTCATCCTTCTCATTCTGTGTCCAAAAGAAGACGGTTCTTAATTCATGAGCCGAAAGGGAAGAAGTGCTTTCAATTGTGCGTGGTTACCGTTGCTGAAGAACGTATCGTTTATGCCAATAGTGCATTCCCAGGTTCTACTCACGATTCACGAGGGTAGAATAGATGCGTACTAACAATAAGTCGTTTTTTTTACGCACGGGTGATTTCTTTGAAATGTACTAACTCCTCATTGGCTACGTGGCTACGTGGAATGATAATGACCCCTTTTGTTTCATCAGTACACGAGGAGAAACGCAAAATGCAATACAATTGGGAGCACATTCACTCCCGTCTCATAGTTGAAAGGACAGTTGGGAGATGGAGAAAGAGATGTGGAGAAATTGAATCCAAGATTAGAATAGCACCAGATGTGGTATCAAAAAAGGAGATCGCTGGTGCAGTGCTTCACAATATCGGATACTGCTTGGGAGTGAGAAGAACTCGCTGCCTAGGAAGAAAGAAAGCTATGATAGCTATTTTCCTTGAAGGAGAAGAAGACATTGACCCTTATGTTAATGCAAGGCTTCGAATTTTTTTTTGCAGTAAATTTCACTATACTGTCCAGCGACAAAATAACATTTTGTCAAGAACTTGATTCCCATTAAAATTCTAGTCTTCTACAGGCCTCCCTCCGTCTGTTGTCCTTTTGTTCACTCCAAATATCACCTTAACAACCAACCCTGAGTAGGTTTACACGAAGTGACGGCTCTCGATCAGAATACAAAAACTTAGAAGAAATAGTGATGGGAGGCATTGCTTGCTTAAATGTTCGGCCTGATCTTTGCTGGTCGAAAAAGCGAGTAGTTAACAAAATTAATGCTATTTAAACCCAGTGTATAAAAGCTCTACTAACTACTATGATTTATGAGTATGATTTATGTAGGGCAAATAAATCCATCACTTCATAGGATGGTGGAAGAGTTTTTTTTAGCATAAACGTTACACAGGACTAGTGGACCCATCACTTTATTGGATCATCTCAAAATAAAGTCATGGAATAATATAAGGTAAAGCGGTTGTATACGAATGCAATAACAACCAAGAAATCATATTCTAGACTTGCTGGCTTCTAACTATCCTCCATGGAAATAATTGAACCTTTTTTTTTTCGAGAAAACCATCGACCATTCCTTCTGTAACGCGAACGCTCTCTGGCAATCCTGTCGGCACTGATACCATATTTTATTGCAGCCTTGTGAAGTGTATAAAGCTGGAAATAACTAATGGTGACTATTACACATACATTCCAGCTATCATCACGTGTTCATTATGTGCAATTATGAGAAAAACATACGGTTTTGCCAATGCGAAGACCAAGATTCGGTTTATGAATTAGCTCGACAGATTCGGGACCGTATGTGTTCTCGATGTGCTTCTCTTGCATAGCGCCAAGGATCAAACTTTTGAGGGCCTGAGCAGTTCTGTAATCTCTGCGCTCGTGATCAGACAAAACCCTTCCAATTGATAGCATTTGATCTGAAATTCAAGGAAGAGAACTGGTTAAGACATGAAGGCGTTTTAATATCAAAACACCAATGGCTGCTGCAGGGTGCTGGTGTTTTGAAAATGCAAAGTCCAAGTTACTTCCTGGGGCTGGGGGAAAGAGAGGGATGCATGCCTCTTCCTCCCATAATAGCTTGATTCGCAGAATTTCTCAAAAACATTCACAATTTTCAAATATTTGTTTAATTTATTGATACTATATTAAAATTGATACTTGTAGTAACTTCGTTTTCCACCTGAGTCCCGAAGGTGGCGTAGACCGCAGTTTTTTTCCTACGCCCTCTCCTCGCTGCAGTTCCCTACGTGCCTAACTGCAAAACACATGTTAGTATTCGTATTCATAATAGCAATTTATGTTTTATGCACAGTTACATCATAATAACATTTTGTAGCCTATTAGTTATGGGGTGGCGCCTTCACGCAATGCTTATCCTCCGCCCGCATCGTTATCATTGTCTACTCTGATAACTGCGCAGCTCGGACGCAGTCCGAACGACGTAATGGTTTGAGTAGAAACCGTAGCACCAACGCTTCCCAGTTGCTGCCATCCTGCCCTTGCTGCTCAAGCTTTCATCTCTTCAGCAGCATCTGGAGGGGGATGGCAGCAACTAAGAACCGTTGCTGTTAGGGTTTCTACTTGAACCATAACGCCGTTCAGGTTGCTGTCATGCTGCACAGTTATCAGAGCACGTCTCACACCCAACCATCACTTCTTGCTACCAGTAGTAACACACCCATCCATGACTGCTTGCTCGAGACAATAATGCGGAAGTAAGCTGAGTGGTGCCGTGAAAACGCCATCCTGAAACTAATGGATCATAACACTTGACGTGAGTCACAGATAAGTTTGCGAAATAAATAAATTATTTGCCGCTGAATGGTATCTAACTGGTTCTCAATCCCTGAGAAAATATTTTATAAAATATTTTTTCTGAAAAATCTTGTGAACTCATTCTTTCTTTTGTGGAAGAGAGTGATACCCACCCCCTCCCCTCTCCACCCGTAAATAGGTAGCCAATTTTCCCACAAATCCTCTTATAAATCAAGGTAGCGCTTTCATAATGGGGCTAAGTTATAGACAGTGTTTGCGAGGATGCTAAGTTGACGGAATATTCGGTCAATGTTTCGGGCATAGACGTAGTGGAAGCGTGTGAGGCTTTTGTAGTGGACCAGCGCACTGGTGGTGTCGAGCCCTCGAGCAGGGGTGCTTTCATCAATTACGGGGCGGTATTAGTGTGGCCGTACAACTCGGCCCATATAGGCGGCCCTACTATGCGGTGCAAATGGATCCATCTTAGAAGCGGTTGCATTGGAATAGTGAAAGCACTTTTGCTATTGTCCTATAGTTCTCTGATCACCTTCGATAACTTGTGGCACGAACACAAGTCTTATACAGCTTCTGAAGCACAACTACTATTAGTTGTGTGAAGCGCTCTGCGCAGGTCATATTATACAGCATGAAGAAACAACTGGTACAGTGACTTCCTTAACCATAATTGCTTGTTTAAAGGTGATGAACAGCAGAAAAGGCAGAGAAACTAAACTCCAGTGGTGACCTCACGGTGATAATAATGGCCCAGCGCATCGTACTATCCTTCTCTGGCTCAGATGCACAAAAGTAGGGGCTAATCCAGACTAATAGCCCGCGTAAGGAATATCTTTATGCAATTCTGGTGGACGAGTCTTCCGCTCACGATAAGGCACGCGGAGACTCCTTGCTAACAGCTAGCGGTCAACTAGAGTCTCCTGACAATTGACAGTCACAAGTAACGGCCGCCTCCCGCGAGACAGTGTTTACAACAATTTGACGTTGCATAGCAACAATGTACGGAGCAGAGTAGCCCCGCTGCTGGAGCTTTGTTATCGATTCCATTCAGTTTTGAAAAACTGGACGATGAGCACCTCGAAAGGATAGGTGCATGCTGTGGAGTGGGCTCCGCAGCTATAGGGTTTACTCGGTTTCCTCACTTGGAATATGTGCCTTGTGCAGGGGCCTCGGAGCTCAGAAAAACATTAGGATAGGTTTCCCCCATCGAGAAAGGGTCCACCGTGGCCCAGTAGTGGAGAAAACGATAGGGTACGGGTACACCAATAGGGGAAGGGTCCGCCGTTACCCAATATTGGTGAAAACGCGAGCATACGGGTCCATGGATGGAGAATGTGTCTGCCGTGGCCCAATAGTGAGGAAAATACGAAGATGTACGTTTGTCGATGGAGTAGGGACGCGCTACGCGCTCATTAGTGACTGAATCGACCATCTCTTCTTCCTCCATGTATAGTAAAGCAGAAGCTTATCAGTTGGACTATCTCAGTAACGTGAAGCTCGGATCATTACAGGTGATGATTATTCGCACGCCATTGGTTACACTGTATTGTTCACAAGTACTGAAACCATGTGGAAGATACTCCTATGCAGAGTTGGGAGTGGCGATTCATAACGGGACTATAGGCATGTGAGAAATGTGACAAAAAGTTGGTGTCATTGCATCGGGAATCAGCTTTACATGTGGATGTGTGATTAGGAATTTGCAAGCAAGGCTAGGATCGCAAGAACACTCGAAGCACAACGTTGGAGAGGCGACCAGACCCGTAGAATACATACGAATTGCAGAGAGGTTTTTGTATTTGAGCTCAGCTAATGATTAGTCTTGCTTATTTGCTAATTTTCTAAACCTTTCGCATGTGTGAAGCTTTTGCAGATGCTTCAAGTGGCTGCCCCACCCCACTTTCTAGCGGCCCGAAGAAGCGCTAGTACTTTAAAAAATTTACCAGACAAAAATTTAGCATTCACTCATTTCTAGGGTCCTATTAATTCTTTTCCTATTAGAGAATATTTTCCATTCATTTTATTATTGAAATTTCGTTGGTCTTGCCACTGTTACGCTCGTACGGTTTGCAGCCAGCCTGAGGGGATTCTCGTTAGCAAAACGGACGACGTACTATTTGTGGAGATGAGCTATAGCCTTCCACCCTCTCCCGCCTTCCCAAGGATTCTATATAAGCAGCCAGTAAAATTGTTCCCATCGGTGGAGACTGTATGAGACCTACAATACTCGTCTGACCCGAAGCAACCAGCTCAAAACGTGGCCGATGGCCAGACGACGTGTAGGACGCATTCACGTGCTGACGTGGCGTTTCTCATAGCATTTTGGATCTTCTTGATACGCTGATTCAGTCGGTATACACGAAATGCTTTAAATGGTTTTCACTCCTGTTTCCGGGATGGGAGGGGTCTGTAACAGTTTGCGAAACCAAATTGACTTGTGAAACCATTCTTATCAATGTCTATGGCAGGACTTTTTAGTCGACACTACAGCAGTGGCGGAAAGCCAGTACAACTGAGTGCGATCCGCCCACAGGCTCCAACGAGCAGATACCTCGACCCTATTAGAGACAGGGTTTTCGTCACTTCTGTGACTGTTAATGTATATTACTGAGATCATGATGAGAGGCGCAGTATGTATTGATATTTCCAAAAGCGGGCACTGACTTCAACCTTCGTTGTACCATACTGAGCAAAACGCTGTGAAACAAGGACGGCATGTATATGTGGACACGAGGACATGATCGTGCGGCCGAATAGGGTGAGTTCACATCATGCATGACAAGAACAATAACTCTGATAACTGTGCAGCTTGAATGCATTCCGAACGACGTAATGGTTTGAGTAGAAACCCCAGCAGCAACGGTTGCCAGTTGCTGCCATCCTCCCCTCGATTGATGTTCAAAATTTCGCCCCTACAGCAGCAATTGCTGAGGGACGGCAGCAGTCAAGGGGAGGATGGCAGCAACTGGCAACCGCTGCTGCTGGAGGTTTCTAACCGAACCATTACGCCGTTCGGGCTGTGTTCGTGCTGCACAGCTATCAGAGAATGTACATCAAAAAGCCGGAGGGTAACATATCACGAACGAATGATAAGATTTAGGGTATGGTTCATGTGATGCACGCCAGCACGCAAATAAGGTCAAACGGTGTGATAGTAGTGCACCCGCGTTCAGTAATGGGGAAGTGCCTGAAAACGGGTCCAGCGGTGCGAAAAGGTTGCGCCAGTGTTCGGATACAACTCAAATTGGCCCTAAATCGGTCACTTTTTACTATCACCACAGCTGCCCTGCATTAATCTCATCTGTGGGCAATGAAAATATGCGAGCGAAGCGTGTATCAAGAAAAAATTGGAAGTCCGACATTAGCCGGACGACCAGACTGGTACTACTTATTTCTTTTCATATCCGGACCTGTCACAATGTAGCCCTGTCATACTCTGAAGTTAGGACTGAGCTAATGCCCTTCTTTTTAATATCAGCCTGATCGTGCGGCTAAGGCCGGACTCTCAGGCTTTTTTTTGGCTAACTTCGCCCGCCTAACATTCGTGTGCATGTTCGTGTTGTGTTTGTCGTGTGCATGACATTTTCTCCACTACTGAGCGCCATTGCAGGTGTGGAACCATGCGTGACATCTCCCTCACTTTTCAATGTCGTTGCGCCTTTATCTTACCGTTGGACCCTACTCTAGGTGTTTCCCCTTTTTCCGATGCAGTCGCATCCTCATCTCAATGTTGGACCCGACTCCAGGGGTTTTCCCATTTTGAGACGCCAGCACACCCTTATCCTAGCGTTGGACCCGATTCCAGGCGTCTCCCCGTTTTCGAACGCCGGCCCACCCTTATCACACCGTTGAACCCGACTCAAGGCGTTTTCCCACTTCTGAACGCCGGCGCACCCTTATCACGCCGTTGAACTCGACCAAAGGCATTTTCCTATATATGGGAGCCGGCGCATCACTCTCACAGCTGTTGATCCGTTCAGTGCAAACTCTCCCACTACCGGGCTCCGGCGTATCTGAAACATAACTATGGGCTCGTTTCTTCTTATCTTCGCCTACATCCGTGCTGGCGCTACCCTCATCCGTGTTCCTCTTCGTCCGCCTGGCTCCTCCTCTTCGTTATGAAAGCAACCTACCCTCAAAATTTACCACATTTCCCTACTTAACTCGATGTGCTGAAGACTATGGTGTAGGTAGTTTTTGACGATAGTGGCTGGTTCTCGTGCACAGATGCACACACATGAACTGCCAATTAATAATAAGTAGATATGAGGATGAATGGATCTACTTTTCTCAACACATTAGTGTAAAATAACATGAATATTAGAACGCCACTCAACCTGACGGCTGTGGAGCCACTGACCTCAAGTGTCTCGTTGTACGACTCTTTGGACAATAAGCTTATGATGACTCTGCTTCATACGAAGGTATGTACAGTGGACGTCAATGGCGTTGGCCCATTCGCGGCCTCGAGGAGGACGTCGCGCAACCGCGCCGCGCGCACAGTAACCGAGTTTTCTGCTGCTGTTATACTATTTCTAGCAGCTTTTCTACCCGATTTTAAGCACTTCCGACCAAAGCGGGAAGAAATGAGCCTAGAAGTATCATTCCGGCGGCAGATGATCCCGATCTCGGGACGCGCGGCGCGGTCGCGCTGCGTCCTTCTCGAGGCCGCAGATGGGCCACCGCCCTTGCCGTCCACTGTATATACTACCAATGCTTTTTTTCCAGCTAACTGAATGAGGCCGTTCAGAGCCACCTGGTTTTGTGAAGATTTTTCCAACAATAGATGGGACACACCAAGTATTTCATAACCTTTACGACGTAATAAAAGTCGAAAATAAGAGCGCCAAATGAGGGGCCCATACTTTTCGGCTACTCTGTACAGTAGCATTACATTACGTTCGATTTGTGAATTGCTTTTACCGCTTTCTATTCACCTTGCTTCTGCTTATGCTTTCTCCTTATATCCTATTTTGTGATGTTTTAGTGGTAATCACTGCTGCTGTCCCCGGTTTGCTATAGTTATAACTAGTGTTCTACTGGTTCGTACTGACTAATAGTGAATAGAAGTAGTACACACTTGTCGTAGGTGATCTGATCAGTTTTAATTAGTAAGCAAAAAGTGAGCATACTTTTGTTGTTATACTTGTTGTAGTTAGCTATAGCCTTTTGAATTTGAGCGCCCATTAGGTGATTGTAATGACCATGACGCACAGAAAACTTAAGAAATTCAATTCGAGCTTTTCACATGGATACTAGGAAACAAGTGAACTTACCGCCATGTTACAGATGTTGCCATTCGTATAGAGCATGTCGGTAGCCAAAACGTCGCGAGCAGCATCGAATAAAGGGGGAGCGTATCCCAGGGTGCTTAAGATGTTTTGCAGTGCCTGGTATCTGGATGTTTGATTTTGGAAAGGCATATTGAAAATCTGGATAGAATACATCATTGATCGACTGCAGTTGTTACGACACTTGAGATGCGTTACCGTTAACCAGCTTGCGTGTGCCATCATCACAGCATCCAGCTCCTTGGCCGGTGCATCACGCCCAGGCCCGAGTTTTTCGTCCACAGTTTCAATGGTCTTCAACGAAGAGGTGATCTCTTCGGAAAACGACGAGCTGCCAGGTGTAGTAGCACGAATATCTTTGATAAGGGAGGACATTATCGTTAGAAACAGAGCCTCTTGTAATAAAAAGAATTACGGCTCGTTCCTGCCCTGGACTTAAATCCATACTGTCCCATGACAGTTACCTCTCTAACCTCTAAACTCCGGGATCCAGCTCCACTATCGTTGAGCTCTACAGATCATGACGCCAAATTGCAAGACCCTTTCTGTCCATTTTCTCCCTCTTACTTAAGTCCCAACGATCAATATTCGTTCCCTACTTTCCGACATCCAAAAAGAAAGCACAAATCAGGAATAGATTTATCTGGCTTACAAAATTCTACATTAATGTGCGCAACACTACCACTATGAATGGCCTACATGAGGCCTTCATGAAGCAGGAGGGAGGCCTCTCCTGCCCCAACGACCTTGGATGGCAAGAAAAGAAAGAAACTGAGTAACGATCAGATAAATAACGTGCTAAAAACAATTAACTAAAATAGAAGAACCATCGTCGAGACAAAGGATGTGGGAGAGGGAGTAAGAGAGTGGAAAAAGCGTCCTTTTTTTGTTTACCTCGTTCTATACCTCTCCTTGCCTCGGGGGCGGGGCGACGCGCTGTTGATTAATCTAAGTCTACGGGGGATTGTCATTGACTATCGGGGAGGTTTAGTTTGCTTTTCCTACATCTAATCGCTCTAAAAAGTCCCGGTCCCCGGGACTAAAAGAGGGGAGCCGGTCTTATCATACACACTACGGTGGGGTGGTCATTGTAGCCGCATTTGCGGCAGGGTGTTTTGTCCTGGCACACCGAGACGTGGTGTGCCTTTGCGCACTTTGCGCAGTAGTTAGAATGAGTAAGAAGTATGGTTGCTTTTGCACAGAACGGCATTGGGGTCGTACAATTGTAGGTCTGATGGTTTTGAGAACAAAGAAGGCACTGTGAGCGCCGTAATTTTGCCGTTCTTGGTTCGTTATTGGAGAGGGTCAAACTACTTAATCCAGGAATCAGATTTGGCTGGGAGGAGGGACGTTCATTCCAGAGCGTTGAGCCAAGGAGGGCGACTGAGGTTTACTTGGAGGTTCGGGAGAAGTGGATCGTGAAATGCTTATATAGTAACGAGGGCGAGAAAAGGAAGGAGGAGAAGGAAAAGAAGAATGTGGAGAACACAACAACGGAGGCGATGAGCGAGTCCTTATGGATGACGATGATGACGTGGATGAGCAACGCCGCTTGCGGCTGAACCGAGCAGGAGGATTGTTGTTGTGGCTCGTTACCGGCATCTGAAACTTAGTTTTGGCCTGTTGACGACGTTCCTATTATGAATCGATGTCTTAATGGTCTTATTTCGCGGTCGCGGCGAATTTGAATCTGGCCACGCCGTTACGCTTGGGTGCCTGGTGCTCATATGTTGAAACTTCGTGCGTTGGACTCGCGTCGTCTCACTGCGGTTTTCGTTGTTTTCCTGCTATTCTAAAGGTTTCTTATTTATTTCTTGGCATTTCTGATGATTATTCTAGATTCCGTTGCTTTCTTTTTGAGGAAAGGGTCCTATTTTCACTTGACCTTATTTTGCTGGTGAGGATCGCGCTCTTGTGGGGGAGAGAGTTTAAGCTCTTATTTTGCCTAGTTAGATGATGCCTACAAGATGAAAAGTTCAGTCCGGTAAGCAGGGTGCATTACCGTTAAAATTGGATGCGCAGAGTATGCGCTCACACTAGAAAACGGAACATGACGAAATACAAAAATTGAGTATTTCGGGTGCATTCACTTGTGCGTGATCGATTTGGAACGCTGGCTATGAATATGGCTGTTGTTACTGACGCTTTTCACATTTTCGTGGAATTTATCACATTATCACTTGAATAACTGAAGGCGTTACAGTGTTTCCGCTGATTTATCGGCGACAGCTCCAGAAGGTTTTTTTTTTCGTAAGGCTTCGCCAGTGTTCCCTGCTCACGGCAACAGTGCTGAGAGGTCTGTCTTCTCTTGTGCTTGATATGGTACAGGACGCTATATTTATTGTTCCAAGCAATAGAGAAAAAAAGCATGACTGGAAAGACCTGGTCTTGGTCTTTTTTTGTACCGAGGACAGCTGAAGGGCCGTGAATTGGATACGGCGTCGAATTTTAGGGTTTGAATTGAATTTTGTTAGTAGCAAATGCAAGGTATAGTCTGTCCGAAACGACAAGTCCGCCCACGCACGCGAGGATCCAGAGGCTGCCACGCTTGCCAGCACTCCAGGCCATCACCTCGAATCTGCGCATCACATTTCATCGTTATCTCCATGATATTCACCAATGATTTGGCTGTGACGTGATTGACTTGGGAGCTAACAGAATACGTTCCAGCCGCGCCGCTTCTCGATTCGTCGTTTCGGACAGGCTATAATGAGTGTAAGCATAGATTTAAATAAACAGTGCACATACCAATGGCACCGAACGAAGGAGCCTATGTAAAATAATAATACAATGAACACTTATTGCTTATAAATAAGTTTTCAAATATGAGCTGTTAATTAGAAATTTATGTATCATACGAATTTGTCCACAATTCTTATGATACCTACTGAGACCTACGAATACCTAGGAAGGGTTCTTGCACTGTTGGTGTTTGGACTGAACACTAAATCAGAGCAAGCCTTCGCCGTATGAACAAAGAGATCAGAGCTTTTTTCATGCACTCACATCCCATATGTGCTATATTTCAGCCAGTCATCTAGCACATAATACAAGGTTGGAACTGTGCGGGAGCGCTTCACATAGAATTGGGGATCATCAGTAGTGTATAACGGAACGGATTTCTGTGTCGGTCTTGTATACTTTTGTTGGAGAACGTCTCTCTGAGTCGACAAATCACTAAATTCGTTTTTCCTTTGATACATGCGGGATTATTCTAACGAACTTTTGCAAAGCCTGTTGCCAGCGGATTCGGCATGAGCCTCAGTGATGATCGTTCTAGACACTGTGCACACTACAATTCTTCTGCTCTGAATGTGCACAGTTTTGAGTTCGTAAAAGCCGCTTTCTTATCCGCTCCTGTCATTCCTATTGGTAGCTTTTGGTGAGACACTTTAAAATTGTAAAAAAGTCACCTAGCAACCAAAGATGGCCTCATTAGCTCAAAATAATAAGAAAGCATCCCATTTCGACACCAAAAACTGCACTGGTACTCGATCCTGCGTGTCAATGCATCGCAGGCGCCTGGTTGGTTGCTCTCAGTGCAGTTACACAACACACACATTAGATTTCACGCCTAAAGACTACGGTAATGCATCCTGCTTACCGGACTGAACTTTTCATCTTGTATGATGCTTTCGTTATCATTCTCGTTATGTCATGTTATATCTAGTTTTCGCTATGGGTAATGGATCATTTTGTCCCGTTTTTTTTTTTGGACTGCGCTTGTGATTTGGAAGTAGGATCTTGAGGTTGTTTTTTTTGCATTACCTTACTTTTACTTTTACCTTTATGGCGATTAACCTATGCCTAGTTGTTGTTGTTTTTTCTCATACGCCTTTGATGACTTCATTTGATAATTTCAATTGTGGGTATTAGTGAGGTTTATCATGGTTACTTGTCATACTAGTTCAGCTAGTTAACTCACGTTACTTCTTGACGGTTTTTTCTACAATAGTCTAATGGATATAAATTAAGTCGTTATTTGGTACGCATATCATTGCAAGGGCTCTTATTTTTAGATGGCGTATTCAGTGGACCGCAGCTTCTGTCGCTCCTCAGATACTCGGCGCGGCCGGGCGCTTGTCCGGTGAGCGCCCGGCCGCGCAGAGAACACGCTCCAAGGAGAGGGTCTAGAAAGTGGTCCCGCAGCGATTTGGCGGCCGCGACGACAGGACCATTTAGACCCTCTCCATGGAGCGTGCTCTCTCTTCAGATCTGGCGTGGCCGGGCGGTTGGCCGGCGAGCGCCCGGCCGCGCCAAGTGTCTGAGTCGCGCAGTTCGGAGCGAGGCGTTTGCTTCCTGGTGGATGGATCCTACGGGTGTCTGTGTTACGACGTGGACGTGGCCGCCGAGGATTGTTCTACCATATTCACGACTACAGCTGAACTGAATGAAGAAGTGGATTGGACCCAGTTTTGATCAATTTGGGCGGCTGTTATTCTAGGTTGGCTGTTATTCTAGGTTAATTACTATGGCTGTCTTTTCCTTATTATGATAAGAGTTACTTTGTTGTCGTTGCTTTGCTTAGGGTTTCCCTTTTGAGCATGCATTGTACTGTGTGGCATGGTTTCGCTTGTCGTTTGGCACGTTAGGCGACGTTGCCGTCGTGTGCGCCTGGTTGTAGTTAGCGTGGACGAGCGTGGGGACGCTAGGAGGTGCGAAGCTGTTCCTGCGGCGCCAACGAATGACCTATGAGGTCAAAGCTGTTGCCCGTTAGGTCATTGATTGCCGTGTTGTCCGTTATTCCCGTGTATCTCTCTGTATAGTTGTTGCGACTGGGGTTCTCTATCGATGCGGGCACTTGTGATCTCTGCTGTGGACTTTTTATTTCTCAGGGTGCTTTGCTTACTTATCCTATGTACATTTTTGCTTACTTACACACGCATGTTAGTTGTTATTTTACCTCATTGTTACTGATATGTTATCTCTACCTATTTATTGATATTAAATGTTATTTGGCTAATGTGCTATTGCTACTTATCGCTAGTATTCTAGTGAATTTTGCTAAATTAAAATTTCGTTATTGTCAAAATCGGTTGCAGGGTTACAGATTTTGATGCGATCTACATGGGCGGTGCGTAGCCGACGGCCGTCCTTCACAGTTACGTTGGGGCGGTCAATATCGACGATTGCGAAAGGACCTTCGAACTTAGGTGCGATTTTTGTTCCTAACGTCTGTTCCAAAAATTAGAGCAATTCAATGTATTATCTTCAACAGCACAGCACCCATTTTATCCCACGCCAAATCATGGAGATTGGGCCTTGCCAATCAACGATCGATAGCTGGAAGCGTATCAAAACATGTTTCGCCTTATAACAAAGTGGCGAGACCGACTTCGTCTTGGCTGCCGGCCAAGTGGCAAGACTCGTGAAACAGACAGTACATCCTTTCTTATTAATACTTTTTGACCTATTTCAAAACTGGTGCGGCGAGCCTTTTTTCTTAGATCGTAGTGGTGCTCTTGAACTTCTTGGGCAGTAGATATGGTGTGGTGTGCTTCTTTCCAAACGTTTTGAAGAGTAGATATTAATTGTTCAACATAGTCATCTTCGCTAATGTTTTCGTGGGTAATTGCAAAGCTAGACAGAAAGTATTGTTAGGCTCACGGCCATGAATAATAAAATGAGGTGAATATTTGGTAGAGTTTTCGGAAGAGTTGTAGGTGTGGGTCATTAGGTGGATTACGTCGTTCCATTGGTCGTTTTCCTGATCAATGACGATGGAGATCAATTCTTCGATGGTGCGGTTGGCTCATTCTACTTGACCATTACTCTCGTGGTGGTAGGGGGTATTAGTTCTATGGGAGATATTCAAGGTTTTAAGGGTATTACGAAAAGTGTCACTTACACAGTAAGTTCCCTAGGGTTTCTGGTGGGCCGAAACGTGATACAACTCGATTAATGAAAATATCTGCTGTCGTGGTTGCTTTTTGATCTGGTACTGGCTATTATAAATTTCGCTATTATAAATTTCGAAAACGCATCTACGAACATGATGATATATCGATTTCCGGCAAGGATTAAGGGAAGTGGACCGACTACGTCGGAATGTAGTCTTTGCCGGGTAGTTTTGGAATTTCAAAGCAATCGAGTGGTTCACTAGTGCGATGAGCACTGAGGTTTTTCCGTAGTTGGCATAGAGGACATGATCTGACGAAGTTACCTATATCGGTAGACATTTTGTTCCAAATTGCCAACTTAGCGATGGCAGCGCTGATTTTTTGAATACCTAAATGGGCTGTACCGAAATTGGATTCGTGGAGCTGTTTGATCAATTCACGTTCGATCCGAGAATTTTCCGGTAGGTCTCTTGTGGGTCTTGGTAGAGTCTTTCTGGCCGCTTATATAGAATTCCGTTCAATAGAATGTAATCGGCTACTTCCCGGTTCGGTTCTAACTTGGTTAGAGCTTCCTTGTAGGAGATTATCCATGGACATTGATCTTGTTCCTTACGTATCAGATCTAGTCGAAAGGGGTGAAGTGGATCGGTAGTATCGTTATTAGCTTCTACTACGGCATTAATGCCTGGTGGGTGACGTGAAAGTGTATCGCACACAACATTAGCTTTTCCTGGCCGATAGATTATGATAATATCGAACTCTTGAAGGACTATTTGGTACTTCGCTAGTCGTCCACTCAAATCTTTTCGGTGGAGAAGGGCTTTAGCGGGGCGTGATCTGTGATTACGGTGCACTTGGCTCCATCTATATAAGGGCGAAATTTTTGAACGGCAAATACTACTCCGAGGGCTTCTAATTCTATGGCTGGATAGCGGGATTCGTGGACGGTAAGGATTCTGCTAACATATGCTATCACTTTAAGCAAGTCCTCTTGTTCTTGTTTTAAAACCCCCTGCTACCGATTTTCCTGAGCTATCAGTTTCGATTACAAACGGGCATCCTAATCTAGGTGCTACAAGTATGGGGGCGGTAGTTAAAGCTCCCTTTAAAAGGTTCATCGCCGTTTCACATTCGGGAGTCCAGATGAACAGTACATCTTTCTTTGTCAGAGCTGTTAGAGGTGAAGCAACTGACGCAAAATTATGGAGAAATCTGTGGAAAAATGAGCACATTCCTAGAAAGCCCTTAATATCTGTTGGATTCTTAGGCGTAGGGTATTCGTCTATGGCTCTAGTTTTCTCCGGGTTTGGTTTTATTCCATCTTTACTGAGGATAAATCCGAGGAATTTGATCTCTTCGCGTGCGAACTCGCATTTGGATGCTTTGAGCTTTGAGCATTTGGATGCTTTGAGCTTCTGAAGATGTTCTTCGGGGGTCTCAGACGTAATTATTAAGTCATCGATGTATATGAAAACGCGGGCTCTTAGACACTTTTTAAAATTATCCATGACTCTTTAAAAGGTTGCGGGTGCTCCTTTCAATCCCATGTGCGTTCGATTGTATTCGAATGCTCCGAGAAAACATGCGAAAGCGATCCTTTCGCAGTGTGATTCTTCTAGGGGAATTCGGTGGAATCCTTGTTGGAAATCTAGTGACGTATAGAGAAATTTGTTTGCGCAAATATCGATGATATCCTGAATATTGGGAAGGATTGATTGTTGGGGTTTAGTTATAGCATTAAGTCCTCGAAAATCGATTGTGAATCGCCACGAATTGGCATCTCTTTTGCGAACTAACACTATTGGTGCACAAAATAGTAAGGATCATTCGCGGATTATCCCATCTTGGAGCATTTGGGTAATTTGTCGCTCTATTTCTACTCTTTTCTCAAGGTGGACTCGGTGGACTTTCCTAGTAGGGATAGTTGCGTTTTCAATTAGGTCTATACGGTGACGAATAGGTCCATTGTAATGTCCCAAACGACCATCTGGTCCTACAAAGGCATTAGTGTGGTGGCGTACGACGTTTCTGAGTTCTTCCTTTTGCGTTTCAGTCAAAACTGAAGGTCCTAGATCAATTTCGGTTGTGACATCGTAGCGATTCAGAGAATTCGCAGGAAAACGAGGGATTTTATCTTCCCAGTTAGCTTCTGGTGGGATGTAGGCGGGCTGATTTTGGACAGCTAGAATTTGCTCTTGTGGAAAGTGTACCGGAAACGCTTTTGCTAGTTTCATCTTAGGCGAATATCTACAGTCTATCCGAAACGACGAGTCCCCTCAGCCGGCGGGAAAACTCGTGGCGGCGCGGCCGTCTTGGCAGCGTACGTCGGATTGATCAGCTGTTGATCTCCGCCGCCACGCTTGATCGGCTGAAAGGTGGGTTTTTCTTTCTTTTTCTCCAGTGTTGTTATTTCCTTTTTTGAATGTATCATTATACATTAGACCATCGCTTGTCTGGGGCTGTTTTGCATGTTTCTTTTTCATTTGAATGTGTTTTTTCGTAGTTTTTCTTGTGTGGCCATAGTAGGAACTACAAAGAAAACAAATTCAAATAAAAAAGAAACGTTTAAAACGGCCTCAGACAAGCAACGGCCTGATGTATGATTGTACATTCAAAAAAGGTAACCACAACACTGGAGAAAAAGAAAGAAAAACCCACCTTTTTGCCGATTGAGCGTGGCGACGTTGATCTCAACAGCTGATCAATTTGACGCACGCTGCCAAGACGGCCGCGCCGCCGTCGCGCCGCCACGAGGTTTCCCGCCGGATGAGGGGACTCGTCGTTTCGGATAGACTGTATATACGATGGGTTGAGAATATTGATTACACAGGTACCTTTTGCGTCGGGAGTGACCAATGATCTGCCTACTATGTATAAAGGATCAGATTCTCTTTTGTTATCTTCGATAATGAAATCTAGAGGTTCTGAAATTGGGTGTCCTTCTATTCGAGCGTGTAGTAGAATATTTGGCCTTTTTGGCAGTATGATGGTTTCCAAAATCTGGACGTCATATAACGCTGGAGCGAGGGGAAAGATGGCACTAATCTGGATTAGACTATGTTCGTCATTTCCGATGCTGTTGTGCAAGTCAATTGTTACTTTCAGACCGAATTCGCTCAATCTACGGATGAAGTCGGAGCCTAGAAGTACTGGCGCAGGGCACTGATGATCAGGCGATACAAGGAATCGATGGGTCAAAAGGTACGTTCCGATTTTTACCGATAGTGTTATTGAGGCTAGCAGTTCTACTGCCGTTCCATTAGCCGCAAGCGCTTTGGTTACATCATTTTCCACTTTTACATTTGGTCCTAACAGTTTAAGGGTGGATGATTTCATATAAGAAATTGAAGCGCCACTATCTATTAGTGCGGAAATTGGGCTATCATTGAGAGCTATCTGGACGTATGGTAGAGGGTTTCGAATGGAGTTCACTGTGGGTACTATAGAGTGGATACGCGGAACAAATAACGGCTCTTCGGGCGCTTTGGGCATAGCTGCTGCTAGCTCAGTAAGTTCAGTGAATAGCGAATTTATTTCTTGGCGGCGTCTCCTAGGGCTTTTCCTTTTTGTAAAACTACTGAAGACCTCGAAAAGTGTGGATGCAGCGGTTCCTGTCGTTTTGCGGATGGAGTACCATTTAATAGAACACACGCATACGACTATGAGTATAAAAACTAGGACAGCTGGGAGTGCCGTCTAATGTAGTAGGTGAATAAAAGACCATTTTATGCGTTCTACACCAGCAAAAAGTTTCTGAGTCGTCTTCTCATAGATTGAGCTGAGAGAAGCGCTAACGGAATTTCCGGCGTTTTGTACTTTGATCAAAGTATTTTCCAGAATACCTCTGCAATTTATTATGTAGAGCGGCATACTCTTGTTGTAAGTGCTGGACTAGTTGTTAAAGCAAAGTTTTGCGAAATTCGATGATAAATTGGTGGAGCAATAAAGATGAAGGGTCTAGCATTATCATGGTTAAGTAAATTAGGTGGTAATAGACGTTGAGTTTGATTTGTGTGCTAGATAGAAAGGTATGGGCATGGTACTTCTATAGCAGTTTGAATTAAATCGTTTGTTCCTGGGATGGAAAACCATAACCTCCTCTTTGACCAGGACGGGGAGTAGATCATAACAGGTGTTATTCACTTTGTGGTTCTCGTAAACATGAGTGACTTCCTTCTTTTTACGATGAGTCACCAAAAGATCGTTATTGGATAAGGTAGCTACAACATCGTCAAGTCCTAAGAGGGTACGTGCTGTCCAAGTGGGATCAACACGACTAAGCTCGTACATTTTTTGATTACTGAGGTATTGGCGGATGCATGCGTTATTAAAAGTTCGACGGATGATTTGATAGTCCAAATTAGGTGAAATTGTGATTTGAGGAATTTCAGCTGGGAATGAAGCTTGAGGAGGCTCTATGCGATTCTCGATTTTGGTGTAAGCATTTCCAAAGGGTTGTGCAGTGGTGTATTACTGAGGAGAATCAGGAACTTTTTGGAATCTTTGAGGTCATATATTTGGGGATTGTATGGTGCAGAAATATGCGGAGTTGAATATTCCGATTTGATAGTACTGAACGGGACAAAAGCGGCTGGAGTAATAGCTATCGCTGGAGAAATCGATGTCGGTGTAATTTCCGGAAGCTGCACCGGAATCTGGGTTGCAATAATCCTTTGCGGCGTCGGTGCGGGGATTAATGGTTTGGCTCGCGGAGTCGCTTGTGCAATAGTAGATCTTGGGATCGATGTTGTTGTTGTGGGAGATTTAGTGCGGAATTCCGCCGGTTGCGAATTGATTAATGACGGAACATGAGGTGCGACGAAGATCAGGAGTTTTATCGTAATGATAGGCGGCGTGGGACTGTGTCGGGGGAATGAAAACTGGAAGTTTTGTTGTAGTAGCAGGCACTGTGGGCTTTGGAGTAGTGGTTGTTGTCGGAATCATTTTCGTTGCAGGAGAAACCTTAGTTGTCGTCGTCGTTGACGTAGAACGTGGGGTGAAAGTTGCGGGTATTTCCGTGGTTATTGCTGAATTTTTCGCTGTGGTTACCGAAATAGGACGTGGCTCATTTACTGCTGGATGCGTGATGCTAGTAGTTTGGGGGGTGAGAGTTTCTAAGTTAATTAAATCTTCTTTTTGAATGAACGGTATTACTTTATTGCTGGGTTTTGCGGAATGCGCTGGAAAATCTATTGGAAGCGTCCCAAATTCTTGATTTGGATATTCGTCGAAAATATCTGTAGTGCCTAACTCAAGATCTTTTTGGATTGCATCCTCAGCATAATTCAAAGGTCGTTTAGACTCGATGGAACAAAGCCAGGCAAACTGTCGAAAGCAATACTCGCCGTACAGTATGATTCGCAGTGTGCCGATGCGGGAGTCTTCTGTTTCGTAGAACTGAACTCTACGGACGAAATCAAGGTTAGTGACATTCCAGTTTTTCATTTCACGCAAAAGATTTGATTCTTTTATTGGTTGTGTTTTAAATGGGGGCAGTTTGCTTGTCTCATTTATGCCATATAACCTTTGAATTAAAAGGGATGCTTGATTGGAAACTAGGTCATACATTGTCTATTTTCACTATCGACTATATATCGGGTGTCTCGCTTAGTACGTTTCGCTGGAGCGCTGGCTAATATGAAATCTTGAATCATAATGGTCTGAGGTACATTGGGGAAAGAGATTATGTGGTTCGATGTAGTTAGGTAACTGTTATAGAAGTTTCAATTTTTCACTAGTTGGTATCGGAGGAGATGAATGGGATGAAATTCAAAAGCTAATCCATGGTCCTGCAGTAATATATATTTCATACTAACTAACGCGTCGTAATTCCCTACAGTGCTGAATCGACACCACGGGGCTGTTTGCACGGGTTGGCAAATGACGGTTTCTTGAGTGGTTTGACAATTTCCGATTGGTAACGAGCAGTTATCTAAATTTGCGAGGGTACTCAAAACTGTCTCGCCATCAAAAGATGCTATTTCTCTTTGCTCAATTGAATAAACACTGCGTAGGTATAGATTAGTTTCCCATAATGGTAATTTCGTATTTTCGTCCTCTACTTCGTTAGTTGTCCTTAGGCCTGGGGTCACTTCAGTTAGGGGATGACCACGGATGTTTCCCGTCACGCCAGCTGAGCGGCATTCGTCGGGGAAATCGATAAATGTTGACGACCAACGACGGTGTGAGTAGTGCGAATATATAGAAAGTTGTGAACCGAAACTTTAATTAGATCTCTGTAACATTTGTATGCAAGCATTTGCAATGGCTTACTATTTTCGGCATATAACTGGACATTAGTTTCGATTATGGGTTCTTCACTGGAAACACTGCAGTGGACTAATTTGGGTAGAGAAAGAACGTTTGGGAATGGGCTGTTACCACAAATTTGGAATTCGGAGGCTGCTATTGGTATGCAAAAGGCGGCGATGATAGCAAAGAAAATTCACGTTTTGTGCCGCGGAAGGGAATCTAGTCGATTGGTTTTGAAAGGGCTGCTGTGCGATCGTAGGTAATGGAGTCAGCTGTTGCTGCAGATAATTGGAGCTCTGCGCGAGTGTTGTTGTTGTGCTGGATTGTAACTGGGATTAAAATCGAATGGATTGTAACCTCGATTAAAGAAATTGAAAGGGTATTGAAGTTTCTTGGGTACCAGAAGTTACGGAGGGGGTTATTAAAGAATCTACGGTTATTCGCAAAGTTTCCGCGGTTAGCTGGGTTTGGGCGGAAAGGGGAATTTTGTCTATTGCTCGTTCGCGGGTTGTATTGTGGACGGGTTGGTTGAGATGGTTGGTTTCGGCGAGGGATCCGGAGCGCTTGTCCTTGTCCGCGTTGTAGGAGAGAATACACTTGTTTTTGCAATTCCTCCACTTTGTCGTCTAGAACTAGGGCATTTATACTCTCCAGGATTTCTCTCTCTTCACGGCGTTCTTGTTCAAGGATTCGCTGCTTCTTTTCGGCATTCGCCACTGCAGATTCGAAGTCAGGAGGATCCGGAAGTCGTCATATCGCTTTTCTTGATATCGGGGCGCAATCCTTTGATAAAAAAGTCTATAGCTAGTTTGTTTGGTACCAACTTATCCCCTCCTTGGAAGGCTACCTTGGTTTTTGTTAAGATTTTCTTCGCGAATTCGCCGACAGATTCCCTACCCTGCCGCCTCATATTGTGGAGTTCGTCTCGTATGTTACTCAACATTGCTTGGTTTTTGAACTTCCTGGCCAGCGCTCTGACCATGGATTGCCAAGAAGATTTCTCTCCGGTAATTAGGCGTTGGTACTTCAATTTCGCTCCACCAGTAAAATAGAGAGGTAAAAGGCTCTTTGCATGGTCGTGCGGAATGCCAAGACTATCGATTAGCTCTTTGTATTCCTCTAGAAATTCTTCAAAAGTTTTGTCGGTGTCTCCCGAGAACTTTTCGATCCGGCTTCCCAAGAGTTTGCAGGAAGTGTACAAAGGTGAATGGTCGCCATCAAACATCTTTTCCCTTGGAGTCCGCTCGAGTAGAGCGTGTTTGTTTTTTCGATGGTAGACTGAAGGCTCTCCACGGGTTCGGAAAGTGGGCCTTTCTTGGTGTATAGCGTTTCCGCTTCGAGCGGAGAACTTCTAACACGTTTCTTGATGGTGCGCGGGGTTTCGGGACCTTCCCGACTTTTACTTCAGTGGTTTTCTCTTAGAATATTGTACAGTAGTCTTCGCTTAGTACGCGGGGATGGATGCGAAGCTCCTTTTGATTTAACGCGCGGCAGCTTTGAAAAGTGGATTAGGATTGTTGCTACTAAATATCAATGAATATCCTTTTCAGGGACTTGATGCCGTGCCACTCAAGCTTTGGTGCAGATGGATTAACTACTCAAAGGAGTGGTGGAAAAGAAGCAAAATATTTTGAAGATTTTAAATTGGCTAGTTGTTTCTTTTTTAAGTTACTGTGTTTCTTGCTTGTTTTTTTATTGTTCTCTTTTTTTTTTCTGAAATAAAGAATTTGGGGGGGGGGGGGTGTTATGGCTCTTTTGCTTTGAAGTAACGCGCTAAAGATGATTGTGCGACCAAGTTGGGCTTAGTCGTTTTTTTTTTCCTACTGTCAATGTTACCGGGTTCCCTAATGGATAGAAGCAGGTCAATGGATATGGTGAAGCAAACTTATGAGCAATGGTATGTTAGCTAGTAGTACAATGAATAGAATCACACAATGGGTCAGATGTAGTAGGTGAATGCTAATACTCACGTCTGTTGTTGGTCGTCAAACTCGCCTTCAACTCGATACCGGTGCTGACATGGTATCCCACAAGACATGGAAAGCAATTGGATCACCCAAACTCGAGTCGACGACGATACCGGTGAAGACTGCCAACGGTTCATCGATGAATATACTAGGACGTTTCAACGCCAACTTCGTTATATACGACCGACACAGAAAGCCAATTTCTGGAAATGAAAGTTGCTATGTGACTGAATCCACAGATCTTCTTGGACTTGAGTGGTGCGTACAGATGCCCAATTGCCCAATTACCTACAGCTTTAGGACCAGTACCACTGCAGATTGGCAGCCACAGATCTAGAAAAATTCTGCGATGACACAGTTTCAAAGATGAAGACCAAGTTCGCCGACGTCTTCAAGCCTGAACTTGGACACTGCACGAAAACGAAGGCAAAACACTTCCTCAAGCCTGATGCTCGTCCTGTCTACCGACAAAGAAGACCTGTGCCATTCGCATCCCAGCCAGCCGTCAATGTGGAGACCGATCGTTTGGTGAGCGAAGGAGTCATTACAGCCGTCGATCACTCCAACTGGGCTGCGCCAATAGTCGTTGTGAAGAAATCAAATGGAAATATGAGACTTTGTGCAGATTTCTCCACGGGTTTGAACGACGCTTTAATACTACTTCAGCATCCACTCCGACAATAGAGGAGATATTCACGAAGCTAAATGGTGGCCAGCTGTTCTCTCAAACTGACCTTGCGGATGCTTACTTACAAGTCGAAGTGGATGAAGATTCCAGGGACCTCCTCACGATCAAAACCAATCGTGGATTGTTTCGCTACAATAGACTTCCTTTTGGAGTCAAGTCTGCCCCTGAAATTTTCCAGCAAATCATTGACTCAATGATCACTGGCCTTCCGGCGTCGCCGCTTACCTTGATGATGTCAACGTCACTGGACAAACCCCAGATGAACATATTCAGAACCTGGAAGCATTGTTTGAGTTATGGGTTCCGTGTACGTGTGACAAATGCCATTTCATAATGCCGGAGATAAGTTACCTCGGCAACATCGTTGACAAAGACGGACGACGCCCTAATCTTGGAAAAGTCCGAGCTATCACTAAGATGCCGCCTCCAAAAGACCAGACACAACTGCGCTCTCTGCTTGGAATGATAAACTACTACGGCGCCTTCATACCAGACATGTGTCGTCTTTGGGCTCCCCTCGACGTCCTATTGAAGAAGGACACACCATTCGTGTGGTCATCTGAGTGTCAGGAAGCTTTTCAGAAAGCCAAGGATGTCCTGACGTCACCGGTACTGCTCACCCATTACGACCCAAAGTTGGAGCTCATTGTTGCAGCCGATGCTTCCGACTATGGGAGAGGAGCAGTGATTCTACATCGCTACCCTGATGGAAGTGAGAAAGCAATATGTTATGCTAGCCGCAGCCTCACTGACACAGAGAAGAAGTATGGTCAAATGAAAAAGAAGGACTCGCTCTGGTCTACGCCGTCCGCAAATTTCACAGGTACCTTTTTGGACGACAATTCACCCTTCTCACTGACCATAAACCGCTAGTTGCGATTTTCGGCACCAAAAATGGAATTCCAGTATACGCAGCAAACCGACTTCTCCGCTGGTCACTCATACTTCGCTGCTACGATTTCAAAATTGAATACCGCAAAACCACAGAATTTGGGCAGGCTGACGCATTGTCCCGACGAATCGCAAAGGAGTCGACTACTTCTGAGGATACCGTCATCGCCCAAGCTATCCAGGACGTGGAAGCAATTTGTAACGCTGCCAGCAAAGCCCTACCTATTTCAATAATAACAGTTGCAGAAGAGAGTGCAAAAGACGAGACCCTGAAGAAAGTCATGGAATACGTTCGAAAAGATGGATGGCCACCGAAGTCCTCACCCAACATAACTCGCTACCAGGCCCTTCGTCGATCACTCTCACTTCAGCACGACTGCCTCTTCTTCGGACCAAGAATCGTCATCCCATTACAACTTCGCCATCAAGTTCTCAGACTACTACATGATGGACACTCCGGAGCAACACGGATGAAGGTGCTGGCTCGCTCATACGTCTACTGGACCAACATCACAAAAGAAATTGAGGAATTCGTTCGAGGATGTCAGGAATGCCAAGAAGTAGCCAAGGCACCTATAAAAACAGAACTTTTCTCATGGCCGATCGAAGAGAAACCATGGTCACGGATCCACATCGATTATGCCGGACCAATGCACGGAAGAATGTTCGTCGTTATTGTCGACAACAAGCAAAGCTACAATACGACAACTTGACAGGTTATTCGCACAGTTTGGAAATCCCGAAATCTTAGTTTCAGACAATGGAACTCAGTTCACGTCGATGGAATTCGCGGATTTCTGCAGACTCAGAGGTAATGTCCACATGCGATCCCACTTTTCCACCCACAGTCGAAAGGACAGGCAGAGAGGATCGTGGACACTTTCAAACGTACACTTCGGAAACTCACAAGTGATGAAACGATGTCAGAAGCGCTACAGAAGTTCCTACTAGTGTATCGTAATACACCATGCCCTTCTTTCCCTCATGGCCGATCACCAGCTGAGAACTTCTTGGGACGTCTCTTCGCACACCGTTCTCCCTACTCACAACTCCCAGAAATCGGCCTACGTTTCGAAACGACGTCACGGAGGAGCAATTCAAACGACACAATGGAGCCAGCCAAAGAGTTTTGAACCAAAAGAGACGGTATGGGTGCGAGAATTCCGTCGAGGACGGAACAGATGGACTCTGGCCACAGGCGTCGCACGTCATGGTCATGCAGTATATGATGTCCTGATCAATGGATCTATACAACGACGTCATGCCAACCAGATGCGACCGAATCGCCCAAGACATGCTGAGAAGACAGTACCAGATCTCACAGATCTCCTAACTGAACCACCCCGCAGTTCCCACCCATCTTCAAGAAAGTCGACCATTCCGCTGGCATCTGCCAATACAATGCCGACACAAACAACGACTTCGATGTTTTCGACAGAGACATCCGATCCAACGACTGCAATGCCACAGGCTTTGCCAACCACCAAAACGTTTACAAGTCAACCCATCAAGAAAATCCTATGCATAGAATCTCAGATGAATATATAATTGTTTTCTCTCCTCCTAACATTCATCTTAGGGGGGAGGTGTTGTATCATAGGCGAACATTCTTGAGTTGAGCAATACCCGCTCTCGGTGTTATTTTACTGCTCATGGACTTTGTGCTGTATTTGTTTACAAACACACCGACCGAGCCCTATAAAAGGGCTGGTCTAGTGACGTTGAGTCAGTTGTCCATTTGCTTCGCCAATAAACGCTTCCTGCAGACTACTGTCCGTTCAAAGGCCACATCATTCGAAAGGTGGCGTCGAAAGTGACAGAGTGTTTAGTGGGGGACTGGAATGACTATGCGTGGTTATATAGAAGAGGGGAGGGGCGGGACTACTACTACAGTATAATTACTTGAAGCTTGTGATGATCTTTTATCCCTGAGACAAAATATTTTAGTCCTACCCGTTGGTCTTCGCGTTGTTTACGAGTGACCTTACAACAATTTACAACTCGACCACGGTGGTCTTGCTTGATCCCTGATCCAAGTGAGATAAGTGGTTCCCAAAGACTAATTTGTTTCTCGATATCCTAGCGACTGTTTGTAAATACTCGGTGATTTCTTGCCAAACTCATGCGCGCGGAAGTGTAATGGTGGGTCTTGCAGCAAGTTAACGCGAGCAACTACCGCATGCTTAGGTTTGCTCGCAAGATGCTTAGTTTCCTAGTAATACAGGAAAGAAACCCTATGATGTTGTAGATTGAAACATGGAAAATATGGACTTACTGCGTAGTTGGGTGGTTTTGTGCTTTAGTGTTGAATTGGCTCAATGGTATCGTCTTCCTCATCGGATGTATATACTCCGTCAGCATAGGGATCTTCGTCCGAGTCGCTTATACTCTCTTCATCGTCGGTCGGTGGTAGCGGACGACGACGGAATATATTGGGGTTCGGCGTTGACTAGCTCCCAGGGGTTTAGGCCCTGGACGGGCTCTTTCTTCAGAACAAACCATAGTTGTTCCAGGACGTAGAAGGTATTGGTGCTTCCAAAATCGAGCTGGACAAGAGGGGCGTGCGGATTGTCCAGACCTGTTTTCATAGCCAGTGTATAGAAGATGGTGTCGTCGTAAGTAGGGAGCATGGAGGTTGAATCTAGGTCTGTCCGAACTGTCGCAGACGGATGGCCAATCACTCGCTCTCCATTTTCCCCATCGATGATAAATTCCGCCGCATATAGGATATCGTAGCAGTACGCCAGGAGTCTGTGAGAGGGGATTTGGTGGACGGGTCTCCTGTCGAGTATCTCCAGGATTGTTGTGATCAAGGTGATGTCGTGCGTTCGGAATGTGGCTCTATTGCGGTATGCGAGGTGGGCTTCTGCAGACACAGCGTGATGCAATTTGGCGACCAGGGCACTCGCGTCTGGGCTCATTGTTTTTAAGGATGCCTAAATTTGATCTGGAATAGTCAGTTCGAAATTCGGAACTATTTCATACTTTCACTCATACTGTACGGAGAATTGCGAAGCGGGGCTGTGCGATAGCTACTAGCTATAAGAGCAGGAGAGGATGATTAGTGTTATTTTACTGTTACTGCGCGTTTTCTGAAGCGATCACTGGTTTTCAATATTACTCTCAGTAATGCGAGGGGATCGCTTGCCCGGCCAGGGCTTTTCCTACGCTTAGAAAGTTTACCCGTTGGAGCTGTGCCCCTGTCACTTTCATTAGGAGTTATTATAGCCTCGCATTTAGAGAGCGTGGTAGTGACTTGCGCAAAAGCAATTCTATGTAGAAAGGAGGTGGAGATGAAATAAGTGAAGGTGATGGTGAGGAAAGAGAGTAAATTAAGTTATGAAGTTCTTTTACCGAGCTCCTACTAGTAGGTGCCTAGTGCAGAACCTCCACGTAATAAAAAGAATTACGGCCCGTTCCTGTCCTGATGCCTGACTTAAATCCATACTCTCCCATGACAGTTACCTCTCTAACCTCTATACTCCGGGATCCAGCTCCACTATCGTTGAGCTCTACAGATTATGACGCCAAATTGCAAGACCCTTTCTGTCCATTTTCTCACTCTTACTTAAGTCCCAACGATCAATATTCGTTCCCTACTTTCCGACATCCAAAAAGAAAGCACAAATCAGGAATAGATTTATCTGGCTTACAAAATTCTACATTAATGTGCGCAACACTACCACTATGAATGGCCTACATGAGGCCTTCATGAAGCAGGAGGGAGGCCCCTCCTGCCCCAACGACCTTGGATGGCAAGAAAAGAAAGAAACTGAGTAAGGATCAGATAAATAACGTGCTAAAAACAATTAACTAAAATAGAAGAACCATCGTCGAGACAAAGGATGTGGGAGAGGGAGTAAGAGAGTGGAAAAAGCGTCCTTTTTTTGTTTACCTCGTTCTATACCTCTCCTTGCCTCGGGGGCGGGGCGACGCGCTGTTGATTAATCTATGTCTACGGGGGATTGTCATTGACTATCGGGGAGGTTTAGTTTGCTTTTCCTACACTCTCCTCTCCTATAGAGTCAGTAATACTGTTGTGGGCCGGTAGAAAAGACAGGAAGAGAACATTGGTGAGACAGATTTCTGTTGTTTGGCAATGCCATAGGTGGATCTGCTCACCTGCCCATTATGCAGGATTAGATGTACACTTCATTTTTAATTACAGAGGGAAGGGAACGTGTGAGCTATTGTACATCGTTCTCTGCCTGATTTCTCAGTTGTTTGCATTTTCTCAGTTGTTTGCATGTCTTTGATGAGGTGATTCTTACCGAATAGTGACCGAATAGTGCTGAACCAAACAATCTTTCGATAGCAAGAACTTTTAGGACAGGTTTTGGTGCCGCTAAAAATTCCAATTCATCTCACAATTTGCGAGTGAAACACGTGTGCCCCACGTAGCAGTGTATGCCAAAATCACATTGTCGCGAACGCGTTAAACACAGTTATGGGGTACATTGCCTGTTCTCGTTTATTGCTATTAGGAAACGATCTTGCAGAATCCTTACGCCGTTTACAAGCGCAATGCACAAGCATGTTTCAAAAGCTGCTTGGATAACAGATAGTGTATTTATATTATTCTGAATTTATAGGTTTCTATGTATTTATATTATTCTGAATTTATAGGTTTCTATAGTCGTTGTGTAGGATTTCCACAGTAGCTCTTACATCAAAACCGTCCAATGGTTGCTGCCCTCTATCCTAATAGAAAATTTCTTCTAATCAAACTTGTTCAAAACTAGCTAGCACGGGGTGCATGGAAACTTTTCTCTCTCGTTTTTCTTAAAGTCTTTTTTCGTAATAAAACACCGGTGTCAGTGGAGAGAGCACTCCTCTCTTCTCAAGAAGAAGTCAAACATTAAAGCTTTCTTTAGAGACTTTGTGGATTTTGTGGGTAAATTTGTCGTAGCATCTTATCGTAGTATCTTCTTTATCGCGCTGTCTTTCTTGCTTCCAGTGAAGGAACCATTACAAACAGATTAAGATGTGAGAAATTATGTGTTGGTTATGATGTTACGGTAATTTCAGTCACTCAAAAAGCGTACACCCGTGAAAGAAAGAGAAACATCAGGCAAAGGCTACCTACCGAGTAATCCATGAATGTGCTTTGCAGCACGATAACACTTCGAAGTATTGTGCATGACCGCTGCCTGCTGTACACATTCATCTAGTTCAAGCGGGCAATTTGACTGATTCCCTCTTTCCAAACATAGATTTGCAATCAGGCAGCACGATTTTATTGTCACTAAATTATTACATGCGGGACAAATACACAATTTTATGAGAAGAACCCACTGCTTTGGGCAAGCTGATTTGGAATATTCTAACTCACACTTCACATGCGGGCATTGGTCGTAAAGATTATGAAATGCTTGGTGTGTCCCATCTATTGTTGGAAAAATCTTCACAAAACCAGGTGGCTCTGAATGGCCTCATTCAGTTATCTGGAAAAAAAAGCATTGGTAGTATATACATACCTTCGTATGAAGCGGAGTCATCATAAGCTTGTTGTCCAAGGAGTCGTACAACGAGACACTTGAGGTCAGTGACTCTACAGCCGTCAGGTTGAGTGGCGTTCTAATATTCATGTTATTTTACACTAATGTGTTGAGAAAAGTAGATCCATTCATCCTCATATCTACTTATTATTAATTGGCAGTTCATGTGTGTGCATCTGTGCACGAGAACCAGCCACTATCGTCAAAAACTACCTAGACCATAGTCTTCAGCACATCGAGTTAGGTAGGGAAATGTGGTAAATTTTGAAGGTAGGTTGCCTTTATAACGAAAAGGAGGAGCCAGGCGACGAAGAGGAACACGGATGAGGGTAGCGCCAGCACGGATGTAGGCGAAGATAAGAAGAAACGAGCCCATAGTTATGTTTCAGATACGCCGGAGCCCGATAGTGGGAGAGTTTGCACTGAACGGATCAACAGCTGTGAGAGTGATGCGCCGGCTCCCATATATAGGAAAATGCCTTTGGTCGAGTTCAACGGCGTGATAAGGGTGCGCCGGCGTTCAGAAGTGGGAAAACGCCTTGAGTCGGGTTCAACGGTATGATAAGGGTGGGCCGGCGTTCGAAAACGGGGAGACGCCTGGAATCGGGTCTAACGCTAGGATAAGGGTGTGCTGGCGTCTCAAAGTGGGAAAACCCCTGGAGTCGGGTCCAACATTGAGATGAGGATGCGACTGAATCGGAAAAGGGGGAAACGCCTAGAGTAGGGTCCAACGGTAAGATGAAGGCGCAACGACATTGAAAAATGGGGGAGATGTCACGGATGGTTCCACACTTGCAATGACGCTCAGTAGTGGAGAAAATGTCATGCACACGAATATTAGGCCGGGCGAAGCTATCCAAAAAAAGGCTGAGAGTCCGGCCTTAGCCGACGATCAGGCTGATATTAAAAAGAAGGACATTAGCCCAGTCCTAACCTCAAAGTATGACAGAGCAACATTGTGACAGGTCCGGACATGAAAAGAAATAAGTAATACCAGTCTGCTCGTCCGGCTAATGCCGGACTTCCAATTTTTTCTTGATACTCGCTTTGCTCGCATATTTTCATTGCCCACAGATGAGATTAATGCAGCTGTGGTGATAGTAAAAAGTGACCGATTTAATGCCAATTTGAGTTTGGATCCGAACACTGGCGCACCCTTTTCACACCACTGGACCCGTTTTCAGGCATTTTCCAACTACTTAACGCCGGCGCACCCCCACCACACCGTTTGGCCTTACTGCAGGGGCTTCCTCACTTGGGCGCCGGCGCATCACTCTCACAGCTGATTGATCTGTTCAGCGGTAAACCTCCCCTATTGGGCGCCCGCGCACCCCTAGCATAGCTACAGGCCCCTTATCACCTTCTCCAACATCGATCTCCGGATTCGTACTGGCGCAGCCCTCATCCTTGTCATTCCTCGTCCGCTTGGTTCCTCCTCTTCGTTGTGAAGGCATCCTACCCGTCTTTTTCCTTTTATACGGCCCTGTAATCATAGGCCAATCGCAGTCATTCCGATTGCGATGAAAACAATTGGCGATCATTAAAGGCAGTGCATCACCTCATGATGGCTGTCGGGATTTCAAAACAATCCGGCCCTACTCGACGCGCTAATTCCAGTGATGTGCGTGAAATTTGAGAACGGTGAAGAACCCTATTTTCAAGGCAAAAGTCGATATCGACGCGGACGAGTTTGTTTGCTAGAAAACTAAGAAAAGCGAATGAAAAGTCAAGCTTGCTAATTAAAATGAACTTGACAGTAGTTATTATCGTAAGAACAATTATTGATGTGTTGGAAAACCGTGCCGCACCCTCAGCAAGCTTTGGCAGCGGAATAAGGCCTCTCGTCCACCGACCGTGAATTTCGGAGTTCTTAAAAGGATGAACCCGGAACTTATGGAGTATTCGACGTTCCCCAGAAACTCGTTGTACTTAACAGCTCTAATAGGTTCGACTGACGTGGGAATCTCGACCGCTATCCCTGGTTCGCTGATACACTGCCTTCAGAAGCACTTGACATGACTGAACCTGACTGCATTTGACCGAGACACCTGTAAATCAATGTAAAAAAATCAAAATTTGCACCTTCTCGTACATAACTCGATGAGCTGAACACTATAGTGTAGGTATTTCCCGTTTTTGATATCTGGTTCTCGTGCACAGAGTCACACACACATCACCTGCTAATTAATAATGAGTAGATAATATCATGTTTTTTACTCAGCTCGAGTGGCGAACATGCGGTGCGGCGAAATGTGCAGGGTAGCAGAAAATTACCCGTGTACCCTATTTCTGTGGAGCTGTCAGATTTTCTTTGGAATTTTTTCCCTATATCCTATTATTAATACTTTCTCAACTTTCCTTCCCACGTATTGCTCATTCCATGATAATTGTCTCCAGACTCGTGCCCGGTGTCATAATGCAACTGCATCAGGAGGTCATCTTCAGAAAGGCTTCAACGGCAGCACCTGCCAAATTCTTCATGTTTGAGATCGCCCATGATTTCGTGGTTACGGGGAAGAAAAAAATCCATTTATGAAATATATCGGAAACAAAGAAAAACACACGAGGACGCTATTCTGTTTTCTGCACGCCTGAACTGCACTCTGTGACGTTCAATAGTGAGCGATGTGCATCTCATGCAAGCTTGTGGAAGTGAATCTCTGCGCGGCTATTTGACACTTTCACTTGTCGTCAGATGGTGGCATCCTCTCCAGCTTTTACGCTACTTCGCTGCTACCTTAAAACTCACTGAACCTTCCTGCCTTTCCCTTCTCGCCCCAAACACAGGAGTCGTCAGGAGACATCTGCTCCGCAACTTCATATTAGTATATCTCTACTCTCAATTTTCCGCGGTGGATCTGTGGTATGCTCGAGGTGGGGAGTCGGTTCGCCGCCGCGGGCATCTGCGGATCCACCGTGTGACATGTGCGGATCCACCGCGGATAGCCATGTTATTGCGGATGCACGGCGAGCATGTGCAGGCATAGCGCGGGAGTGACATCACTCTCGATTGTTCACCGCAGGCATGTGCTGGTCCACCGTAGACATGTGCGCGCCCACCGCGGAAACATGCATTTCTAAGGGACTGATTATTTTCATTTAAAATGGTCGCGTATCGAAGACCCTGTCATGAGGGGGAGAAGCAAATCCACGACGGCATTGGCATTTCATCCTGCGTTTTTACATTACTGGATTCTGACCCACGTACCTCCTCGAACTCATGTTTCCACTTCCACTCTCTCATCCACTCGGCCGTGCGTGTATCGTGCGCGGAACTTTGTTGGCATTGATGACCAAATCAGCTATTGCTAGCTGCATCGTATTTCTTGCTGGTGAACATGTGTTCTCGCGAGTGCCGAGCGAGCGTTTTTCGTTGTCTCCGAAAATCGTCCCTCGTCTGCTCCGGCAGAAGGGAGCGACTTTACCGACCTGCGTCTTCGAAACTGTACTATTTTCATCTGTTCCTCGCAAAGCAAAGCCGGGCTCGCTTCTCGCGGAAGCCTCAAACAAGTGCGTGCGACCAGCGAGGGTTTGTCTGAGTAATGAACTCTGAGCACCATCCAGTTTCGGAGTGCTCAGATCACGGTCTCATTGTGAACACCGTAGGTAATTTTGAGGTTTAAATCGCGGTTTTCTCGCGTCTCACTGAAATTACTACCAGTCCTTTCCATTGTAAAATACAAGACATCTTGAGTTCAATCAATCAATCAAGCTCTAAGTATGATGTTCGAGATGAAAGCTGCTGATTGCAGGGGACGGAATGCTCGCGCCGCCCATAAAAGGGAGGAGTATGCGAGGCCGGTAGCACAAGAGAACATGGAAGGCTCGGCCCCCACGCCATCAGTAGACGATAGTACTCGCCTGTTGCTATTAACCATTACCCGATAAATTATATTTGTTACTATTGTGTGCGGACATTTTAGCTGCCATTTCGCCTACATAACTGGTAGCAGCGAGACGATCTGGCCGAAGTGAGGAGCTGGAAGTAAGTTTTGCCACCTATTCTTGCTCTGATGAGTAGCTATTAGATTCAACTATGGGCGTCCTCTTCTGAGGTTACTTAAAGCAATACCATTCCCTCTCCCTTTGCTTTGTGATACACCGCACTTCTGGGAACTTTCCCGACCTTATCTCCCAACTTACTGGGTGGGACAATGAGTTCTTGCGGTCGTTCTGAGCATTCAGTGTATATTTACGAAGTGGATTAGTTGAACTGAGTATTTCTTAGAGTTAATATCTGCAGCACTTCTTCTTCACATTTAGAGCAAGTCCTTGCAAAAAATCCTCTCATGGTTCTACGAACTGGGCGCACAAAACAGGGTGCATTCTCCAGTCCTAAATCGACCTCTGTGGAGCAGACATTCTCAGACATTCGTGGGGGTCGACTGTAGGTAGAACAGGGGTCCACCCCCAGTTGTACCTGGGGGTGGACCCCCAATCGCCGGGCACCTACCCCCCACATATGGCCGACGACCCCCCCCCCCCACGTGCCCCCACGTGACGTCCCCCCACGTGCCCCCACAGACGTCCCCCCACGTGCCCCCACAGACGTACCGAACCACAACATTGAAGCTGGAATTGATCAGCTGCCTCAGGAAAAATCGCTTTCGCTTCACTTTTGATAAGATCGTCGTTTATTAATTGCATCAACAACATACAACTAATCGAAAATCGAGTATTCAAGAAAGTGAACATTCAGCCCATTTCGATGTGCCGCTGCATTTTCAAGCACAGATTCGCGGGTTCTTCTATTGAGCACACTGGGGAATCGTAAAAACCAATTCATACTGCGGCCTATACGACTGCCCTGGATAGTGCAAAGATGGCAACCAAATTCTGACTGCCAATTGGGTGATCTCAGTAGTGTTTTCAGCGCCTAAACGGGTTGTAAATTTTAAACAGCCTTCCATTTGCAGAAGACCATTGGAAATAAACGTACTGGAAAATCTATGATAACATGTTTAAGGGCTGGCAAGCAAGTCCACCAAGACCCATTCCTATCCGGCACCTGTATACCGTTTCTGGCCACCGCGCGCAATTCATTTTTAAGCCTGGATTCCAACTTTAGACGCCAAAAATTTGCTGTCATTACTGAACCTCTACCTCGAGAAGAGCTGTGCCATTATAGGCTCGCTCGGACTAGTACGAATGAAAGTCAGCCCTGCGAAAATCACGGGGAAGCCGAGGGCAAGATAGGAACCCACCGGGTGAGCCGAGGGAATGCTAAAAATCACAGGGCAACCCGAGGTTCAGTCTTGTGGAACGTAAGGCATATAAAAACATCTTCACTGATGCAATAAGCTCCACTCAGAGTTTTGCTAGAGCGGGCGACGCAGAGTCATTCGGGCTGAAACACCATCGTCGGGGTTCCGCCCGTTTTGTGAGTGGGAGCTATGTAAGCAACGGACTCTCAGTCATTCATAAAAAATGGTCAGGTTGGTTCGAATCCTCTCAGTAATTACTATAGAACAAGGCAAGCACTACGAAAACATGGATGGACCTTGCAAAAAGCCATCTTTTTGTATTTCTGATGAGAATTTGCATACTTGTGTTGCTTTTATACGCAGGTAGATCACTTTGGATCGAAAATGGACTCGAGTCCGGGGCTCTCCTGGCTCTTCCGTCCGAGAATGCTCGCAAGCAGTGACCTAACTGCCAGGGTTGTCGCGCAGTCGTCGTCCAGTTGATGGGAATTGGGGACAATGCTGCCGTATGCACTGGATTTGGGGCAATAGCGCCTGACGATCTGCGACTTCATAGCGGCCTGAACGCGCACAGTTCTCGGGCGGATAGGAATGCAAGTCCAGTTTTCAGCGGCCCTACAGCGGCCTGAACGCGGCCACTTCTCGCGACAAAACACCCAAGCGCTCGCTTCGACCCTCGCCCCTCCCTCGTTCCGAACGGGATTTGCCCCCGGAATTGTCTGAGTAATTACCCTATTATAGGGTAATTTATACTAGCTGCGTGCGTCAGTCGCGCATCAGTCTTACGCATCCATTTGCAAGGGATTTTCCATGAAGACCGGTCAACACGACATGTACATCCTCAATGAAAAGAACGCACGGCCGCCGCTAGACCGTGAACGCGTGCGTCTGAGCTGCGACTGCGATACGACTGCTATGCGACTGGGGCCTATTCTCCATCATAGAGACGCACTCGCATCCAGTACAAATTGCCCTTATGAGAACTCGTGAATACTTACCGCCGCTCCAAGGAAGTTAAATGATGAAAGTGAAGGTGAGGGAAAATGAAGTTGTTGATTAATTACATATACACGCGTTATCACGGTGCCGGCGGACAGCAGCACGTCTGGAGAATTCCGGCGGACAGCAGCACGTCGGGGGGTATGAGCAGCACGTCGGGGGGGGGGTATGAGCAGCACGTTCTGCTATAGCAGAACGTCGAGACACGTTCCCCCAGCTCAAATAGTGGGCGTGGCGATGGGGGTTCGACCTGCTGTTCGACGGCACGATTGTCTGAGTTCACTTCTGCACTGTCCCTTCAATGGCAATTGCTCCCACACAAACGCTGTTGACATCCCCACCAGCTTGAGCTGCATTTGTTCCACTATATATTGTAGTGGAACAGTTGGAGGTGTCGGAGATGTGGCTCTTGTCGAATTGGAGAGTCACATTTCATGCGGCAGGAAGTGAGAAGTAGCAGGAATTGGTGTCATAATATTCGTGATAAAGAGACATAATAAAGAGCGAAACGAGAGCTAGAAGATCACTTACGATGTGCCATAGTACTTGGTTCAAATCCTCGTAGAGAATTGATCTACAAAAAACTGCAGGAACTTGTTCTCCAACCCAATATTTCTCCCTCCACCTTTCGTATCTCTGCTCTTTCAAATGATCTCGTTCTTCTTCCCTTCCTCTCTTTATACTCGCCACTGCCAACAGATTCAAATCTGCCGTCCTTTCTCCCTTTTGTGGCCGACGCCTTGCTTACGGCTCCATCTATTCATGACTCATCTCATTTGAATTTGCTCTTTCCATGAAAAACGGCTTTTCACACCCATCCAACTGCATAAAATATAGTTTTGTAGCCGAATACGAGGTTACTAGCGAAGTTTTTATTGACCAACGTTTCGGCGGCTTCGCCTTCATCGAGACCTGAAAGGGTCAAACTGATCTATTAATGTAGCCCCACAAACGCCGCCTTGGTCAAGCAATCAAGAACCAGGCCATACTACGAAATCACAAAACTAGCGGGAATAAAAGTCAGACCTCTCTATCTCACCGTGGAATGATGTTTGTGACGACCGAACGCGTCAGACGTGTTAGTAGAATGAGACGTTCTGCCAGAAACCATATCTCGACTTAGATGTTACACAGTCTAAGATACGGTAGGAGTTCACTGGTGACAGTGGGGCACTCCTCCTTGCAGTCCATTTTTGGATTTTTCACATGAATCCAAAACGCATCGAGAGTCTTGCGTGCGGAAATCTCAGTTTCAAGCTCGAGGATTGTGGTTTTTACTTCGTAATCGACCCCGTTGTGTACTCGCATTCGATGACAACCGAGAGGGGTGGAGGTGCGAGAGGTTGATTTCCCTTCAAGATGTTCTTTGACTCGAACGCAGAGTGGCCGTGCAATTTCATCAATGTATTCATCACCGCAATTCCTGCGCTTGATCATGTAGACGACACATGATTTCATGCAGTCACCTTCTCTGCCAAACGGGCAATTATGCAGTTGGATGTTGTGCAAAGACGGTCGTACATGCGGTTCCAAACTACATAGTTGGTATTTCAGATTCATTGGTGGTATTTCTACGATCGTTACCAAATCTTCCAAGTCTGCTCTCCTCAGACAGAGTCGCATGGCTCTGCTCACTTCATCGGAGATGAACGGCATGCAAAACTGGACTTTGCTTTGAACGATCGCGTTTGATTGCTTCGTCGCCAACTATAAGGTCTTCCCGGTACATCAGCGTTAGATTTAGCAATAGTGGTAGCCAAGCCAAGTGACTCGTGTTTCTCTTCGCTACCTGAGCAGACCCTTGCTGCTGTCTTGAACATGCTGCCGGTAATGGCTCTCTTCGTCCACGCAGGATGAGCAGAAGAGCAATGGACAATGATGTTCTTGTTACTTGGCTTTCGATACCACTTTGTTCGCCCCCCGGAAATGCGTATTTGAACGTTTGAAAAAGGAAGCCAGTCTTGCGTCGGTGTTTCTCTTGTTAGCTTCATGTGCTCTGACTGTTGGTTCATCATTTCGAAGAATCTGTCCATTTCATTTTGAGTGGAGCAAATAACAAAGCAGTCGTCGATGTACTACAATACAGGAGCGGACGCGACTTTAGGATAGGAGATTCTATTTTGGTCATAAAGGCAATGGCAAGTTTTTCATACTGATATTTTATTTATAATATTTGTTCACATTTCATACTGATACACCATGCCGAGGTTCAAAGACGACTTGGGAACCCATCCAACTCTTTTTCCCTGCGCGCGCAACTTTCTTTTCATTCGCACATTTTCCGAGGGACCAGCTATATCGAAGCTCCTCCCTGGTGACCCGGTTATTACCTGCTACAAAATTACATGGGTTTTTTGTGTAAACGATCGCCTCAGTTCTACGAAAGAAACTCCCTTTATTTGGCTAGCCCTAAACACTGTTCATCGTTGGAAATTGTTTGTTTTCCGCGAGATGAGTATAGTGGCTGTCATTCTGATTCAATGCTGGTTTGTTTTCGGCCATATCACTATATCTTCAAGTATCACTAGCGCGAGCTGGTGCAAGAGCATTCATCTTCTGGATGAAACCATTGAAAACCGGTAATCTTCCATACACTGATGAACGAAACCATTCCAGGCCTACACCGCTACATTCCCGCTTTTGCATAAGCTCGCGCTAGTGATGCGTGATGATGAAAGTGATATGGCCGCAAAGGATCAACACTGAATCAGGATGACCATGACTATACGTTTTGGGGCTTTTCTCATCGCTATACCTAGAAGGAATTAGCGATGAAGTGCAAATTTCGTCTCTTTCCATGCAAATAACATGTACTCGACCTCTATTTTTTCACTTTTTCCATGATCCTCGTGTTTCTGTTTGGTTTATGTAACAATAATTCTGCTTTTATAATTATTCTCCTTCAGAAAAATCTTTTTTGCATGACTCATCACTCTCACAGCCACGGTAAGCGGGTCGCTGTCTGTCTTTATCACGTCTGCATATCAGGCAGGTTGCAACCGAAACGTTCTCCGCATATTCTTGCAATACCCTCCACTGATTTTCATCTATCGTACAACGGGCGGACGCGGACTTTTAGCTGACCATGATTAACACGCCAAACACAGCCTCGTCCACACAATCCCATTACGGTGGATGGCCGTACGTTATTGGAGCACCACCCTTCTTGGGCCTTCTTTGCGCTTTTAAAACTAACACTACTTTCAGCCACTTCTTGAACACCGTCTACGGCAATAAGCGTCATCCCCCGCAACAGAGGCAACTGCTACATACTCTTCTACCGCGATCGGTAACTCTCAGGCCCATCACCTTCTGACTACCTGATGATCAGCTCCACGCTCTGGAGATGGGCAGCGTCGACCACCCTGTTTTGGCAATCCAGGCAGCCTATGGAACGAGAAAGACGGTAGTCGGTGATCTTAGCAGCCCGTCTGGCCGACCGCGACACCTAATTGTGGCAAATAAGAACGAATACGGCTGTTGCCTAGTTCACGACACATCATTGAAGCTCTCTGACTTCAGACACATGAACATCTTACGATTCGTGTCCGACTCAGCACTTGTCGACGAAGCTCCCACCACGGAAGCCTACCTTCATGTCATCCTGAAAAGTCTTAGCACCAAATACAGCGACAGAGTAAAGGTAGGAGAGCAGTCTTTGTATGACACCCACGCTGGGACGGAAGCTGGTAGAGATCATGATTTTCCATCCCGAACGACACTTAGCTTAACCAAAGAGGAGCGCGACGAACAGCGCATCGCCGTATCGGAGGCGACGAAGGGGGCAGTGGCCATCATGTTTCGTGTACACAGGCCGTCTGCTGTCAGTTGATGACGTCCTCTGTTCTCAACTCGACTGGAAATTTTCAAGACCCATCAGCTGGCGTGTCATCAGCGATGAAGCATTGCAAACCCCAGAATCAGCATTCGTCGCGTTGGCCATGAGGTTTCCATATGCTCGCCATGTTTACATCGGCGACGTGAACCAGCTTGAGCCACGTCCGCTGTTCACGCTCCTCTAAGGTGGCAGTTTCTGGCGCAAAGGATTGTGATTGAACTGCTGCTCTACAAAATGGTGGCGCTTGCTCCGTTAACAACGACATTCAGGATGCTTGCGGCACTTAATGGCCTGCCAATTCTGTTGTTCTATGAGGACTCCCTCGTCAGCGGTACGGAGGCCGCTAACGTCCTCTTGTTGGAGAACTGTAGGACTCCAAGCCGCGGTGTCCCTTTCGTCTTCGATGGATACTTTGCGCCTTACCAAACAAGTCGCACTTCAACGAAGAAGAAACACAAGACGTGCTGAGACATCAAGCAAGCGTCGATGGCGAAGCAGATTTCGCCCGGATAACATCGTGGTGATTACGTTCTATAAAGAGCAATTTCGCCGCGTGGAGCAGTATGCCAGGCAGCAAAGAGTCACGGCCTATACATACAGAGTGCGTGAAAAGTATTGACCGCCTTTTGTGACGCATGAATCACATAGAAAATCGAAATTGGATAGAAGACCAAGTGTGACCGTTCTGTTGCCTAGAATCTCAACAACAGTGTGAAACTAAGATATACATTTATTCAATCCGTTTTGTCTCGATTTTTGTTAGTTGTGAACAGACAAGACGGGAGAAGGCTTCACTACGGCGTTGCAGGTAGTCATCTTTGACTTGATTCAGTCTTTTTCTGAGAAGATTTCGTGGAATTGAACAGTGCTAAGAAACAGTATATGCTAAGCCACCCACAAATCCACTAATGAAAAGTATCAGCTACTCCTGTCTGTGCGATGATTCGACTTTGTTTCCGTATTTGTTAACGGCGCAGAATAGGTTCCCATTATTATCTATGGTGTTAGGGCCAAAATCAGCATATGGCCCAAAAATGGTACTCAGCGGAAGCGCACTGCCCGTAGGATCAATTATCGGTTTACGAGTGGGTCGTTCCTTTTCTGAGAAGATTTTTCTCTAGCTCACAACGTAAAAACAGCGAAGAAGTGTTGCACTAGAAATCATTCTCGAGCCATTCAGTTCCAAGTTACTGTTCACTTTACTCCTCCAGTTTCAAATCGTTGGATCGTACCACGTGTGCATTGTGAAGGAGCCTGCATGTGCTATACCGTACCGCAGTACGGAATCGCGTGGGGATCGTTCAGAAGAAACAAAGGATGAAATCCACGACGGTCCCTACGGCGCATCACTTATGTCTTTCTTTGTGTTTTCCGCAGAGCTGCTCTCGAGAGTGGAGATAAAATTAGACGGACATAGTCTCATATTGTTCGCCATATTGTTTTCTGTATGCTATGAAGAAACTCGTCACATTTATGCGGAATACTGAGGTTTTCATGAGCCATTTCAAGAGGTCAATATTTTTCACGCACCCTCTGCAGTTGATTCTAACCGGGGAGAGGAGATCCACAAAATTATCCTACTGACGAGGAGGACCAATATCGAGTCGGCCAGCGGCGATTTCTTGGATGACAAACTAAGCCTGCACGTAGCCATCACTCGCTGCCGCCACGGTCAGTTCGTCCTCGGATGTGTGAAGGCACTGAAAGAGTTGCCAGTCTCGAGCCGCCTCCTGCAATGGGCCCGCCAACAAGACGTGATCGTCAGTCCTGCGACACTCCCGAACCTCCTCTATAAGGCCTTGGGCATACTACACAGCGACACTGTCACAGCGACCGCTCACCACCACAAGCCTTTCACTATTGCTCCTATGCCAGCACGGTATTCCACGTTGCTCCTATGCCAGCACGGTATTCCACGCAAACTCTGTGATAAGATATGAAAACTTGTAACATTTTCTTCTTATAACTTTCATTCATTTTCTTCACCGCGACGGTGTCGCTGTGAAGTATGCCGTGGGCCTAAGGGTGAGCTTGTTCGCTTCTTGGATGTTTCTTTTTCTGCGAATTAGCTGAGGTAGGTACAGAGGACGGAGGACGGACGTATTTGGAATGGATTAAAGTGTAAGACGCAAGACCTCTTCAGTTAAATCAACCAATCAAGCTCTAAGTATGATATTCGAGATGAAAGCTGTTGATTGCAGGAGACGGAATGCTTGCGCCGTCCATAAAAGACCGTCGGACGAGGACGCGAGGTCAGCAGTACAAGAGATCACGGGCGGAGCCGCTCTTCACACACTCGGCCCTCACGCCATTAATAGACAATAGCACCCATAGCTATTGGTCATTCTCTGATAGACTATATTCGTTGCTATTGTGTACGAACACTCAAGTCGCCTACATAGCTCCATCAAGGTAAGGACGAAAACCCTTCCTGCATACTTGTTGGTCCCTCACCGCGAAATACTCAGTACTCGAATATCATAATGTGGCAGTGTCTTACCATCAATTACTCTCTATAGTTCCCCCCTTACGCTTTTTTTTTTGGCATCTCTTTTTTTATTTCTTGACTACGTCATAGGAAATGCCTCTTGCACAAGCTTAGCACGTAGCTCAATTTAGTCACCTACTCTGATCTATTCTACATTTGAGCGATGCTTCTATCTTTTACTTGCCCCTTTAGTAGTGTTTTAGTGTTTGTTTACACTCGCCTTGGCTGAATGACCTCCGCTGTTCATTGCTCAAACACCTTGGAAGTGGTGCATTCGTGGAACTGAAACAGGTTAACACCGCCTGGGTACGCATCGAAATTTGGGCCATTCGCTTTTGTGTGGCTCGCCTTTCGAAGCATCTTAGGCACTTTCACCGTATAGGCCGACAGCAATTCTGTGGTACCGGGCAGGCCCCGGCGTTCACTTTTACGACACCGGGCAGGCCCCGTCAATAGTTTGAATGACGCCGGCATACCGGCCAGGCCGCTCACACGATTCTGGTACCGCGCAAGCCGACACCAAGTGATAACCACTTACAATAACATGGGGTTTTCAATTCATAGATTCATTTTCTATCTTCATCTTCCACTGTACGGTGGACCAATGTGGGATGTATGTGACATCTTTAGAAGCCGTGAGTTTTTCTTCTGCCTCTGTAGGTTAGGATGTTTAGGGAAGCCATCTTCAGCAGCACTATGATGCTAAATTCGATGTTGATTGAATCATGGTGTCTGCTTTCGGTTATTATGTCGACTCCTTTCATGTTAGTGAGAATTTCTTCTAAAAATTAAAGCTATTTCGATGATGGTTTCATCACGACTTTGAAAAATCTAAAATGGTGAAGACCAAGACGCAGAAGGGATTTTATGGGCGCACAGTATGTAAGTTTATAAAACTTTGTATCCAACGTCCTTCCTAAGATTGGAGCGACTATTCATTTTTTCCTTGTAGCCAGGTAGTAGTGGCAGCAGCCGAGCTAATACCTTCACTGATTATTTAGCAAGGAGCACTTCCGAAGAATTTGGTAGGGATAAGCAAAATAGGACAGAGATAGATTCGAAGAATTTCCACAAGATACCAATGACAAATGTCTTTTTTAGAACAACAGGTCTAGAACGTACAAGAAATGTAAATCTATGTGAATCAATGAAAGCATTGATATTTGCTGTATTTGTTGTCATTTCTGATTCAAAAAGCTGCATAATGCCCAAAGGAGGATTCTCGTAGTGCATTGAGGGGTTTACCGGGCAAGCCACCACTCATTACCTGGCAAGCCGCAGCACGATACCGGTAAGGCCGCATACCCTATACCGTGAAGGCCGACTAAGGTGTTTCGGCCTCCCCGATATTTGATGACGGCCAGCTCGGTGAAAGTGCCTGAGATGGTTTCTATCACGCCCAGTCTATTTTGAGCATAACAACGAAATCCCTCCTTTTAGAATGCTTAAAACTTAGGCATTACCACTACCGTACTACAGGCATTGGGGGGAAAGCATGACTGATTTAAAAAGATTTTTGCTATTGATGAGTGAAGCTCTGGGCTTTGGATGTGGAAGAATTGTTATATGCATTCGTTCCTCATGTGTTGGAGAACACCTCGAGTGCATTTTCAATAAATAAATAAATAGATAAGTAAGTGAATAAATGAATAACAATGATTCGCTTGAACACTGTAGTTTGAACAGTCTACAATTGACCCAAAAAGAAGAAGAGGACGATTCCTTGCAAAAAAAACGGAGAAAAAGGACAGGAAATGCATATCTCTGTTGGTACTAAAACCGCGTCGATACGGAAGGCTTTCGGTTCTAGTATGTTGCTGGTGAAACATATGTTCGAACTTAGATAGATATCTTGCGAGCAGGACTAACAGTACTTATTCGAAAGGAAGAGATACCTTCAGGCAACTACAGAAGTTATCGTCGCACAAACTGCGTCCCAGTTGTAGACCGTAACAGCTGTCATGCACGGCACAGCAATGATTGACTGGAGCTGCACGTATTTCACAAAGCTTTTCCTCAAAATTAACATCCAGCTGAGAATTTAAAGGCAGTGTCTCAACTCATGTTGGGTGCCGAGATATTCACAGATTCAGGTCCAGCTCGAAGCGCTGATTCCAATGATGTGCTTGATGTCAGAAAACACCTTCAAAAACCCCTACTTTTAAGGCAAAATTGGATACAGGAGCGGACGAGTTTTCTTGCTACGTAGCTAGCAAAAGCGGAGCTGAGAAGCTGCTCAGACAATTTCGGGGGCAAATCCCGTTCCGAACGAGCGGGGGGCGAGGGTCGGAACGAGCGTTTGGCTGTTTTCGCCCGAGAAGTAGTCGCGTTCAGGCCGCTGTGGGGCCGCTGAAAACGGGGGTTGCATTCCTATCCGCCCGAGTACTGTCCGCGTTCAGGCCGCCATGAGCCCGCAAAACACCAGGCGCTACCGCTCCTAATCCAGCGCAGAAGGCAGTATTCTCCACAATTACCTGTCGATTGGATGCCGGCACTGTGACAACACCGGGGGATCGGTCACACCTCGCGAAAAGTCTCGGATGGATGAGTGCCGGGTTTGACGCCATTATGGAACCACAGTGATCCACCGGAGCATAACAACAACATAAATACGCAATTTCACATCAGAAGTACGAAAAGATGGCTGTTTGCAAGTTCGATCCATGGTTTCGTAGTGCTAGCCTTCTTCTATTACTGAGAGGATTCGAACCAACCTGACCATTCTTTATGATTGACTGAGAGTCCGCTGCTTTATCCACTAGGCCATCCATGCTGCTGATCTCTTCCATACCGGTGTTGCCTTCATCCTTTATCACGTGCGTACTACCACCAACCAAACATTCCGACCGACCCATTCCATTATTGAGCCGAAATATGTAGTCGTTCAGACCGCTTTTTGAAGATATTTGCCGGCGGTCAGTGGCCGCGGAAAGCGAGCCGATGCCCGACACTTTTCACATAGCGGGCCGAACCCCGACGGTGGTGCTTTAGCCCGAATGTCTCTGCGTTCAGCCCGCGATTCGCCCGATAGCGCGTTTGGCCCGCAACATGCGTGGTTTCCGCCCGCTGTTTGTCCGCTATTGGTCCTCGTTCAAACGTTTCGTCGGGGATTTGCCGGCGGTTGGAACGGGATTTGCCCCCGAAATTGTCTGAGTGAGATTGCACCTTAAAATGAACTTCTCAGCAGCAGCTATTATCACACAAAGAAACGTTTCCGTGTTGAAAAACCATGCCGCACCCTCAGCAAGCTCTTACTGCAGAATGAACTCTCTCGTCCACTGGAACTGTCCTCTCTCGTCCACCAAAGAAACATGTAACTTATGGGGTTTTCGACGTTTCTAGGAAAAACAAAGTACATCGTTGTGCTCAGCGGCTCGCATTCTTTCGACTGACAAACTTTGTCCCTGAGGTGAGACACTGCCTTTAACCCATTGACGACCGCGTGGCTAACCGGTGAGCCGCGCCCTTTTTGACAAGTACTGGACCTTATTTTCGAAGCATTTTGCAGCATTTCAATATGGAATGGTTACAATCCTTCCTAAGAAGGTCTGAAACAAGTGCAGTTCAAGGAGGAAATCTCCTTTATTGCGACAAACATCATGAAAAGGATGGAATTTTGAAGTCGAGGAAGACTGCTTCACATATCTTTTGTTGTGGATGGAATTACTCCGTGCAAAAGCCATATTTCCTGCACAGAATCACGTTCATTACATCCTGCGCTTCCTTATTAGTCAGGCTAGAGCCTTAGTAACGTGTATAGTCCCTGGACACTCCCTTATAACACTAAAAACACCCTTTCGAAACATCCTTCGGTCTTAATGGAATCCAGAAGCGTTTGGAATCTCTACTTTTTTGCCCGATGATACGTGCAATCTTCTGGAACTAGATTTCAAAACTGTTTCTGCAAAATGATCTGTTTTAGTCCGAATTATCTTATCGTAACAGCGTGGAACTCCGCGGGCGCCGCACTCTTGAAAGGGGCGTTGGTCCCAGGCGCCAGACACGCAAAAATGGGCGCGGTCGTCAATGGGTTAATGCGACATCATCTGCCTACCCGCATATTTCCAACATTCACCAGACATCGAGTTATAAGACAGCGATCTACTCGCATCATCGTATCCACAGAACCAGTTTTCGAGAGAAATATCTGGGTTACAGTGTGTAACAAGAACAAGAGCAAATACAGTTGCTAAACATCGCTGCATTTGCACTGAAATAAATTGAAAACGTCGTAGAAATTTCTAAGCGAATTATGATCCCATATGTTGAGCTGCACGGATTTCCGCAAACCTTACACTCATGCATATTGTTATCTCCAACAAGCGGATTGACATGCTGGACATGATTAAAGATAAGGCGCAAGCATTTGCAGGCGACAGAAAGCGATATTGAGTGGTGCTAGGCGCTGCGGACATCAGTACGGAGCTCAAACTAGAAGACTACACCTTTCTTACGACCAACCTTCCTTGTGAGACACTGACTGAAACGAATGAAACATCCTTTCCATTTTCAAATGTAATCACCTATGAAATGAAACCATTTACAAAACCCTACGTCTTCATTTTTGGTAGTTGTACAATAACTTATGGCTCCTATTTAACAATCTATAAGAACAGACTTTACGGCAGAAGGGAGCCCCACAGCATCATCTCAAACATGACACAAAACGGTTCATCTGCTAGTCGCGATTACCATTATGGTTTTGTGTGGAGTGTCATCCACATGCGCAAACTCATACATGTATGTTTATTGTTTATTTGCTTGCCTAAATACAATCACCAAAAATAGAACAGAAAGAAAATTAGCATAGCGGCGCTACAACATCGATTCTATTGCTGCAATAAGGTATCACACCATACTCCTTGTTGAATAGCAACCTACCACAAAACAAGGTGATTTGAAAACAAGGTGATTATCCGCAATGGTAAAAGAGAATCAATTCCAAGATCTCCTCCTCAAATGGTGAAAGGCGAACGATCTCGAGCACATCGTTGAAGAGATTTCGCAATTTTTTCTTGTTCGAAAGGCAACAAAACGCCTACAAAATGGTTTCAATCTAGATGGAAAACAACTGGTCATAGCTTTGGTGCACTATGCGATCTTTTCGCAAGTGGTGGAAGACGGGCGGGTGCTTTTGATGTCATTTCCATCGATTGCCCTCTCTCCAGTTCCATTTCAGAGGAAGATATGAAGCTAACCATCGTCGATTTCCGTTTCGGTCTCGATAACTCACTAGGATAGATAGAGCTGACCACCGTAGACTTCCTCCTTGGCACTGAATCATCCTGGGAAAAATAAAAACTAAGCAGTTATCTGAATCTATGACCAGTCTCGACCGTTTGGCTAGCGATAAATTTCGGAGCTCGATCCCATTGATTCAACCCCTATTCGGATTAAGATAATTTACACTCCACCGAAATTTTATGATTCAAGTCCTGCAGGAAAATGAATAATGGCTTCCACCTTTTCGCTACTTCCTCCCATATCGACGGACACATCACATGGCACCAGTCTTACAGTGCCGTAGATCCGTCTCGTCCTCAAGGTGCACCGCTTGAGATCACACGTGGCGTCCTGCTAGCGATCGATACTCAGTCGATTGGCTGCGGGAATGCTGCCAGCAAGACGCCACGTGTGATCGCAGGCGGTGCGCCTTGAGGATGAGGCGGATCTACGGCACAGTACTTTTCATTGCTCTCCACCTTTTTGGTAATTGGAACAGCTAGCATTCAGAACTGGAATGATCACTGGGAAATGTTAACTCCTTTTCTTCTGCTTTGATAGGTAATAAGGGTCGACATAGGTAGAGAAAAGAAGGAGTTTGTCCCCCAGACGTAAATGACAGGAGTGCAAAATGAAGAGGACTTAATGTCCATGAAATCGAAGGCATAACATAATATCGAGGAACTGATGTGCTGCCCTCTGCAGCGCTCATCACACAGCACCCCAGCGCAAGTCTCGATCTGCTTCAGGCTAGCTTCTCAGGGTTCGAGAATGTATGAAGGGTTACCTTTTCTCCCGAAGAGAGAAATGTACTGACACCTCTTTCAGTGGTACAGCATACATCGAATTAATCATCGGATGATGCGTGAAAACCTGGTGAAACCCACTCAACAAGCTCAGATCGTTTTGCTCACACGGCATTTTTTGTTTGTGTATCGCAGCATTTTTTGGACGCACTATCAGCACTACAAATAATTTGGCACAGAATACAAAAGGAGAGAACTGGACTACTTGCCCTTACGCGGGAACCTAATAAATACTCCCCAGTTTCTACTGTTTCAACGTGTATTTGTGCCCAGTATGAAAAGACTTCATAATATGAGCTCAAGAGAGAATTAGCACATGGCTGTGCATTTTGTTATCTGTTTTTGGATATGACATCAGTCTTTTTTATTCGCAATAATTTCTTTGTTGTTAATAACTTCACTTACATTTTCGTATTCATCTGTTGCAGTTATCTGCTTCTTTTTCACACGATAGAATGTGTACGCTAAAACCGCTCCCAGCAATAGAACAACAGCACTGCATTTCCTGAAACGTGCATGTCCTGAGTGCACTTAAAATTTTCAATACTAGAAAAGTTACACCACTACGCACAATACATCTAATGGAACACTTTCGCACTCGAAATCATGGCAGAAATCGAATTTTCCACAGCCGAAAACGATTTCTCTAGGCTTCGTGCCGTTCGGAAACACAACCTGAAAAGTTTTACTAAAGTGTTCGCATACAATGGAGTCTTAAAAAATCACTTATCGTAACAAAATGCGAGTAGGTATTCTGTTTAATTTCCAAAAATTCTCAAAGATATCAAGAAAGAGGCATATTGGGTCACAATCAGCGACAAAGCTCGTGTTTTGAGCTATACGTCTAACTTGCTTCTTATTGCACCAGAGATTGTTCCTGGTCGATCCTTAAAAAACCACTGTGTGGTCTTCTGATGAGCACCCCGACTAACAGCATCACTAGACATTCAGGAGATGCCGACTAATACTGCAAAACACGGAAATTGTGGAGTGTCTTCTGTATTCTGATGGCTCAAATCTTCCCTACATCCACGAGTCTGCACTCTCCCGCAAACCTCAGCACCGATCAAAGATTAATTCTATTTCGAAGACTTACAAAACTAAGGCGACGTCTCACCACCTACCCAGACAAACTTTCGGAACTTCCGCGGAGCTTGTTCGGAACTTGCGCGGGTGACCCGACGGAAGTTCCGAATAAGCTCCGCGGAAGTTCCGGACTGGCTCCGCGGAAGTTCCGAACTAGCTCCGCGGAAGTTCCGAAATCGATCAGGAGTGACGTAATTCGTGCATTATAGAGTGAATCATAATTCGAGTAATAAGGTAAAATGGGCCAACATGGAGTGATGAACACCTCCAGGCGTCCCGATGCCAAAAATCGTGGGATCATGAATCCCACCACAGATCATTCCACCACGTAGCACTGATTGCACATGTAGTAACTATGTTTTTTGAAGATGAGCTTCAAGCAGGGCTGCCCTCTGACTGTGCTACGTATCCGCGTCAGGTTTCAAAATCAATGATAACATGGAAAAATTCCTCTTTGGTAAAAATCTGTCAAATTTTCGTATTTATGGGAATAATCCCAGGCGTACATTTATCTGACACGAGTTTTACCCGAAATTCGACATTAAAGATGTCATTATTGGGGCATCCCGAAGTGAATTTCGAGGAAAAAATAGCGTAAAAATTTTTGTATTCTACACGGCTTCTTATTTGGTTAGCCGAAGTTAATCAAGAACATATCAATATAAAAATTGGACAAAAACATGTCATTTGATCTGTTAGTTTCTTGGATCATTCCATCTCTCTCGAAGCTCCGCGGAAGTTCCGAAAAGTGTCAAGCTCCGCGGAAGTTCCGAAGCTACTTTTTTCTCTGCGTCTCCATTCGGAACTTGCGCGGAACTTCCGAAAAAATCGACGAGTGACGTCATATTTCCGCGGAGGTTCCGAAAATCGAGCTCTAGTAGTAAATCAGGCTCCGCGGAAGTTCCGAAAATCGGCAAGCTCCGCGGAAGTTCCGAAAGTTTGTCTGGGTAGTTTTCCATATCTACGAAGCCATCACGGGAACAGTACTCGGAATAGAGAATAGAGTTTGTTTTTACATGGTAATTATAAATAGTTTTTTTTCAATTCCCTTTGTTTGTTTTAGCGACCGACAAACTAAAGATGCTTCGCTATACCACCCTCGGTCCACCCTATTCTTTCGGACCAGCTCTTTCTTTTATCTTTCATTGTTCCTTTCCTTCTTTCTTTCTTCCGTTCCTATTTTTTCTTTCCTTCCTTTGTTTCCCTTCTTCCTTCTGTCTACTGATCTAGATTTTTCCCTTAATGATTATTTGATCTGATTATATTTAGCCACCGAGAACATCTTACACTGTGCAGCACGAACGCAGCCCGAACGGCGTAATGGTACGAGTTGAAACCTAGCAGCAACGCTTCCCAGTTCCTGCCCTCCTCCCCTCGATTGATGTTGAAAATTTCGTCCCTACAGCAGCAGTTGCTCAGGAATGCCAGCAAATGAGGGGAGGATGGCAGCAACTGGGAACCATTGCTGCTAGGGTTTCTACTCGAACCACTACGCCGTTCAGGCTGCGTTAATACTCACTTTATGCCTTTTAATTCAACCTCTAATCTATTATTGCTTCATGATTTCTAAGTTACGATTGCTTTATGATCTCTAATCTATGATTGCTTTTTGCTTCTGGAAGGGAGAATTCGTTCACAGGCTTTTCGGATCATAGTCATTGTCAGCCACGGTGAATATAAAATTGATCTAATACATTGCTGGATAAAATTATGTCAAAAACGACTGTATGTTGTTAGGGTTAGATTTCCAAAGTTGTGCAGGTACATAGGTTGCGGCACCGGCTGCTTGAATTAACCAATGCCGCTCCTCTCTACCATAGCTTTGAGCTTACAAGGGAAGTGCAAGAGGCCATATTCGAAAATCGGGATGAAACCTATCTGGCTTGAATCTTTGTTGGAGAGGGTGTTGCAGTATATATTTTTGTTACTGCCCTCGGCTTCAAAAAACAAAAATCCCACCACAGTACTATATGCGTTGCAGCAGTCCGTCAGCGACGAGGTGGCCGAGTGGAGAGGATGCGGACTGATAGGCAGGAGGTCGAGGGTTTGGATCCCGTCATTGACACTCGTTTTGCATTTTTGTTTTTTATTCCTCCTATGTTATTGAAATCAATTTTGGAGGGCTAGAAGACAACACTTGTCTTTACTGACGTACTAGCTATAGAATAACTACTATGCTATGAACGTAGTTTAGTGATCGTACAGCTTTCCCTCGAGTCGCTAGAAAATTGTAAAATTTTCATTCAAAACAAAAAAAGGATGGTCAATGAGAAAGCATTTACTGGCAGCAACGGTGCACACAGACAATGAAGTGTTCAAAGCAAAAGCGGTGAGAACAATACGCGCAGACAATGAAAGAAATTCTGCTACAATCATTACAGTCGCATTCACTGCAGAGATCAGAGGGGAAGCAGGCTTCCACTGGAGTGAGGAAAGAGCCTGGATCTAAATCAGTATACCCTGCCGCCTTCCAAGGGTAACGAAGCATAGCGCGGAAACGGGGAGCACGGAATGTCCAATATACAACAGAAAGAATTTTTAAAATGTCTCTCTTTGAGACAAAGTCAATGTTGTGCGATTTTGAGTTACAGTCGTGAAAAGTGACTGCTACTTTATAGCTAATCGAGGGAGAAAAGCAGGTTTTATATAACGTAGTTATTCCGTGCCTAGTGCGTCAGTAAGGATAAGTATTATCTTCTAACCTTTTAAATTTGATTTCAACAACACAGGGGGAATAAAAAAATGAGAGAGCAAAACAGGTAGGTGCGCATGACGGGGTTCAAACTCTCGAGCTGACAGTGCAGCATCCTTCCCACTCGGCCACATCGTCGCTGACGGACGAGTGCTGCAGCGCATATGGTACTGTGGTGGGATTTTTGTTTTTTGGAATCGAGGGCAATAATGAAATATATACTGTAACACCCTCTCCAACAAAGATTCAAGCCAGATAGGTTTCATTCCGATTTGCGAGTCTGGCCTGTTGCACTTCCCTTGTTAGTGGTCCTATGATAAGTTCGTTCTATAGGAAGGAATGATCCAGAGAGTAGAGTGCAGATAGTGTAGGGTAAGCAAGCGCTAATGAAACAAACCTGGAAGCGTAAACCTAAGGCCTATAGCATACTCCACAGCAACACCGTTCTCATACACAATACCCGCGCTAAATTCTTTTAAAAAGTACACTCGGTGGACGAAGTTGCGTTCTTTTCGTTCCTTCTCTATAAATTTCTTAAGGCGCAAAGTAATGCAGAATAAAACCGATGGAAAGAAGCGTAATCGTCTCAACCTCAGTCTCATACTAGGTTGGCTAACAGTTTTTAGCTTCTGCGTGAGATTTTAGGTGTTCTCGCTTCGCCACAATTTTGTCGCGCATCGCTTGGCTCGCCGCACGCGGCGTCGCGTGCCGTTCGCGACGAAATCCCTAAAAAAAAGAAACGCTCAAATTCTACAATTTAAGATGAAATTTATAGCAAATTCCATATAGATAGGTCAAACAGACATGTACGATTTCCGTGATCTACTCGGACTTTCAATAGAACGCATTTTACTAAATTTGTAAGGAATGGAACGAAAAGAACGCAACTTCGCGGGCCTAGTGTACTTTTTTAAAGAACTTAGCGAGGGTATTGTATTATCACACAATCGTTAGATTATTACGATCAAATCATGGATAACTTTTCATGCCTATGTATGCATCCATATGCCATAAGCCTAAAACAATAATCATTCTTCACCTAAATCATGAAATAACTAACATACAGCCTGCAGAAAAAAGATCGTCAAGGACTAACTGACCTTTTTAAGGTATGAATCACTCGTGGAATTAATTTCTACCGCGCACTTCTTCGATATCCCATTGATTTTGTCGAAATATTCGTGATCCCAATAATACAGTTGACCATTGTACCTTAACAATGTGTAAGTTCTCAAAAGCTTCTAGTCACTGGTGAATGCCATCTGAGTTCAACAATGCTGAGCCAGCGCCAGCTTTCGCTGAGAATGGAGCGCATAATCACCTAGTTGAGAATTTGCTATGCCGTACACATATCTGCACATGTGCCCAGTTGAAACGCGCACCTGTGTCCAGAAGTTTCCAAGTGCATACATGCAAACAGGGTTGCATTTCTTTTTGCAATCCACAAATTTGTTATCAGCCAGCTAACTTCTGTTGTCTGCTTACCTGTGCACTGCTCGCATTAAATGCCCAGAACATAGCTCGCCGTCATGGTTGTTTTTTTACAACATCTTCCCCAATTTTTTTCCGGTTTTTATCTTGTAGAAGCAGGTCAAAGCAGTTTATAGATAGGATGTGGAGGCATTTATGTACAACCAACTGCACCGAAAATAGTGCACTTCTTTCACAAATGTGAGTTAAAGGATGCTACTGTATAATCGTATAAATGGAAGGACAGTGGAAGGACAGTGGTGTGTTTTTTTTTTCACAGAGCGTGAAATTTCAATTTTCAGAGTATTACGCACGTGGAACTTCGTCTGTTACTGCTGCAGTTTTTGATTTGCTTCTAATGCACGATTTACAGTAACTTTGGGTGTCGGACTTTGGTGAGCACGGAAATAGTGATCAGTTTAGTTGAACATTTCATATTCATCTGAAAAACTATTCTTATACAGGGTGGGCCGAAAATACGGTAACATCGCTCGTTTCTCATCTGAAGAAAACTGTTTAGTCCTGAAGTTAAACTCAGTTGAGATGTTCTTTCGCAACGTTTTACCGGAATAGTGCTCCGGCCCACAAGTCATGTTTGATCCAGGACTCAGCCAAAAATATATTTCAGGCCCTATTGGTTTCATCGAGTGACCACTCTTTTGCTTGGGTCTCGATCAGTAAGGCTAGTAGGCTTTCGTGATCCCCGAGACCAGGGCTTATTCACAACCTCTTCGAAATTTGGATCAGTTTGGCAAGGACTTCAAAAAATGTTGGATGACGTGAACCCCAACCACTTGCGAGCCGCGGTCAGTAACCTCAGTTTCAATCTTGGGTCCTGTGCCGCAGCCGACAGAGGATATATCTAGGTGAAGGATTGCATCATGTTGTACATGACCTAGTAAACATAAATCCTACGACTCTATTTCAAATTGAATGCCAAGTCTTTTTCGGTGTACACTTTTCTGTGTTACCGTATTTATGGCCCACCCTGTATGTTTTCGATTCGATACGTTATAACAAGATCGAGTTGTGGGGTGAGAAAAAAAAACCACGAGTGCTTCCTTCATTGCCAACTGTTTTTACCAGGTCTGGATAGATATAATATTTTTCTTTGCAACTCTCTCGATGGGCGGAAATCCACAAAAATTTTTGATTTAACATCTCAACGTATTCCGAAGGTATCAAGGATGCTCAGCATTTTCATAAATACGAAGCTTTCTGGAGCAAGTCAGGTTATGTTCAACAGCTGTTTAGCCTCTGCTTCCGGCAGGTCATAGTCAGGCTATCTCAACAGATTTGGTCACATTGCGCGAGAGATGGAGGGAGGACCATTGGCAAAAAAATCGATGGAGCCTTCTTTTTTTTCAGGTGGATCCTTGCGCAATCAGTTATTATTCCTGAATTGCATCCTTTCCGCACCGTAGCAAAACCAATAAACATTGGAAACTGGGTATCACTTAACAAAGACGTCTTTTGAAGACAAAACATCATGGATTTCCATAACGGAGGAGAGGGAAGAATCAAACTTTGTCAAAAGCTAGCTCTAACAGTAGACAAACAGCCATAAACACCGCAGAATACTAATTAAAAGCATCGCAGTCACCAAAACAACACAAAATTTCAGAAAATTCATTAGGAGAAACTGAAAATTAGGGGAAAATGAATATCACGAAGACTGCAATAAAGCAACCGATACCACTAGGCTTTATGCGAAGAGAGCACTGAGTCTAGCTTGAGCAGGTACACAATCTCGTCAAAAGTGGACGTCATCAGGTTCGGTTTTCCTGTACATAGCAGACCTTGAGAAATATAGAATATAAAAATTTATGAAGTATAGGATTTACAAAAACGTAGGAGAAGAAATATCATAAGAACACAGCATTCGCGAAAAATTTGTTGTTCCCATCACAATAAATTGCTAAACAAAGGGTGAACAGGAAGAAAAAAGGAGTGATACATCCTAGCGTTGTAGGACTATTGCACGTTATTATGGAAAACGAAACTTAAGGAAAGCTTGCAGCCTCAAGCAAAAAAAAGCTAACTCATATCATGCCTCAACCCATCGATGGTGTAGTAAAATGCCCTCGGCAATGCATCATTCGTGTTATTGTTGACCAGTCTGGCCGTCCGGCTAACGCCGGACTTCCAGACTTCTACTGGTGCTCGCTTCGCTCGCATACTACACGTCGAAAGCAAACACAAAAGTGTGAATGGATTGATAAAATATGCATCCTTCTACGCAATGGATCCAGTGTAGAACATTTTCTTCACTTCTATCCTTTCTCCTGACAAACCTTTGATCCCATAGGTGGTGGCTTTCTCCCATATGAACGAAGTTATGCTCCTCCATATGAGCGAAGTTAGTGGCCGTGAAGAATTGAGTGTAACCAATTCAATGCAAATGTTAACGTGAAATGATTTAGGCTCAACTGGTTGTTGTGGTAATTGAAGTGATAAGGGTCCACCGGTGTATATAAATGGAAAGGAAGAAGTGGTTCATTCAGACATAAACGGAATGGGAAGAGAACACGGATCTGAAAGGAAACAATGTACATCTAAGTGATTTAGGTAGGAGGGTCCGCCGAAACAGGACAAGCATATCCGTCATGCAGAAATAGACCCGCCTAGCGAATTCCTATTGCTTGTGGAAGCCGGCGCACTCTTATCACACCGTTGGACCCGACTCTAGGCGTTTCCCCACTTTTGGACGCCGGCGCACTCTTATCACACCGTTAGACCCGACTCCAGGCATTTCCCCACTTTTGGACGCCGGCGCACTCTTATCACATCGTTGGACCCGGCTCCAGGCGTTTCCCCACTTTTGGACGCCGGCGCACCCTTATCACACCGTTGGACTCGACTATCGGGGTTTCCCTACTTTTGGACGCCGGCGCACTCTTATCACACCGTTAGACCCGACTCCAGGCGTTTCCCCACTTTTGGACGCCGGCGCACCCTTATCACACCGTTGGACCCGACTCCAGGCGTTTCCCACTTTTGGACGCCGGCGCACTCTTATCACACCGTTAGACCCGACTCCAGGCGTTTCCCCACTTTTGGACGCCGGCGCACTCTTATCACACCGTTGGACCCGACTCCAGGCGTTTCCCCACTTTTGGACGCCGGCGCACTCTTATCACACCGTTGACCCGACTCCAGGCGTTTCCCCACTTTTGGACGCCGGCGCACTCTTATCACACCGTTAGACCCGACTCCAGGCGTTTCCCCACTTTTGGACGCCGGCGCACTCTTATCACACCGTTAGACCCGACTCCAGGCATTTCCCCACTTTTGGACGCCGGCGCACTCTTATCACATCGTTGGACCCGGCTCCAGGCGTTTCCCCACTTTTGGACGCCGGCGCACCCTTATCACACCGTTGGACTCGACTATCGGGGTTTCCCTACTTTTGGACGCCGGCGCACTCTTATCACACCGTTAGACCCGACTCCAGGCGTTTCCCCACTTTTGGACGCCGGCGCACTCTTATCACACCGTTGGACCCGACTCAGGCGTTTCCCCACTTTTGGACGCCGGCGCACTCTTATCACACCGTTAGACCCGACTCCAGGCGTTCGTTTCCCCACTTTTGGACGCCGGCGCACTCTTATCACACCGTTAGACCCGACTCCAGGCGTTCCCCCACTTTTGGACGCCGGCGCACCCTTATCACACCGACTATCGGCGTTTCCCTACTTTTGGACGCCGGCGCACTCTTATCACACCGTTAGACCCGACTCCAGGCGTTTCCCCACTTTTGGACGCCGGCGCACTCTTATCACACCGTTAGACCCGACTCCAGGCGTTTCCCCACTTTTGGACGCCGGCGCACTCTTATCACATCGCTGGACTCGACCATCGGCGTTTCCCTACTTTTGGACGCCGGCGCACTCTTATCACACCGTTAGACCCGACTCCAGGCGTTCCCCCACTTTTGGACGCCGGCGCACCCTTATCACACCGTTATACTCGACTATCGGCGTTTCCCTACTTTTGGACGCCGGCGCACTCTTATCACACCGTTAGACCCGACTCCAGGCGTTTCCCCACTTTTGGACGCCGGCGCACTCTTATCACACCGTTAGACCCGACTCCAGGCGTTTCCCCACTTTTGGACGCCGGCGCACTCTTATCACATCGCTGGACTCGACCATCGGCGTTTCCCTACTTTTGGACGCCGGCGCACTCTTATCACACCGTTAGACCCGACTCCAGGCGTTTCCCCACTTTTGGACGCCGGCGCACCCTTATCACACCGTTAGACCCGACTCCAGGCATTTCCCCACTTTTGGACGCCGGCGCACTCTTATCACATCGTTGGACCCGGCTCCAGGCGTTTCCCCACTTTTGGACGCCGGCGCACCCTTATCACACCGTTGGACTCGACTATCGGGGTTTCCCTACTTTTGGACGCCGGCGCACTCTTATCACACCGTTAGACCCGACTGCAGGCGTTTCCCCACTTTTGGACGCCGGCGCACTCTTATCACACCGTTAGACCCGACTCCAGGCGTTCCCCCACTTTTGGACGCCGGCGCACCCTTATCACACCGTTATACTCGACTATCGGCGTTTCCCTACTTTTGGACGCCGGCGCACTCTTATCACACCGTTAGACCCGACTCCAGGCGTTTCCCCACTTTTGGACGCCGGCGCACTCTTATCACACCGTTAGACCCGACTCCAGGCGTTTCCCCACTTTTGGACGCCGGCGCACTCTTATCACATCGTTGGACTCGACCATCGGCGTTTCCCTACTTTTGGACGCCGGCGCACTCTTATCACACCGTTGTCCAGGCGACTTTTGGACGCCGCACTCTTATCACACCGTTAGACCCGACTCCAGGCGTTTCCCCACTTTTGGACGCCGGCGCACTCTTATCACATCGTTGGACCCGACCAGGCGTTTCCCCACTTTTGGACGCCGGCGCACTCTTATCACACCGTTGGACCCGACTCCAGGCGTTTCCCCACTTTTGGACGCCGGCGCACTCTTATCACACCATTGGACTCGACCATCGGCGTTTCCCTACTTTTGGACGCCGGCGCACTCTTATCACACCGTTGGACCCGACTCTAGGCGTTTCCCCACTTTTGGACGCCGGCGCACTCTTATCACACCGTTAGACCCGACTCCAGGCATTTCCCCACTTTTGGACGCCGGCGCACTCTTATCACATCGTTTGACCCGGCTCCAGGCGTTTCCCCACTTTTGGACGCCGGCGCACCCTTATCACACCGTTATACTCGACTATCGGCGTTTCCCTACTTTTGGACGCCGGCGCACTCTTATCACACCGTTAGACCCAACTCCAGGCGTTTCCCCACTTTTGGACGCCGGCGCACTCTTATCACACCGTTAGACCCGACTCCAGGCGTTTCCCCACTTTTGGACGCCGGCGCACTCCTACAGCAACAGTGTATCCGGTGTAGAACATTTTCTTCACTCTAGGCCACGCCCTCGAATTTCGTTTCACACACACTGACCAGGGCGCAGCACTAGGTGGTCAGTGTCGGTTGGGGAGTACTAAGTCCAGTCGGATTCCGAAATGGGCCACTAAGTACCTAGACACTAGGGTTCTTTCAGGAAAAGCAGATAGCACTAAAAAGTGACTTAAATAAGCGTTAGTGAGACGACGAATGATGTTTCAGCAAGAAATGCGCACCATTTAGCGAAGACAGCCTAAATCATCTCAAATTCAAGCTAAAATCCTCGAACAAACTATCTCAGTACGGAACTGTTTGATGCCGCTAGAACTCGTTGAAACTTGTTATAGGACCTGTCAGATACAAGAAATTGTCATTGGAGCGTGGTTTTTTCTCTCAAACCTGGAACTTTCCCAGGAAATTTCTCTCGTTTGTAGAAGTGTTCCGATACGCTGTCAACTCCAAGAAATGCGCCGAGGTGGTACCAACTCTCCCCTCAAGTGGCATCTTTCGTTTTTGAGAAACCGTCTCCGTTCTTGAAAATACCATCATTAATGGTCAAAAACCACTTTTTGACCATTAATGACGGTTTTTCTCAAAAACGAAGACGGTTTCTAAAAACGAACGGTGCCACTTTGGGGGATACTCGTTGGTATAGTGCGCATCTACAGTCAAAATTCCAACATGATACGTCTCCTACAGGTTGAGCAACACCAGATTATCACTGGAGCGCACCAGAGTGCAGGGTAGGGATGGAGTAGATGGTTGAACAGCGGTGGTCTTCAGCCATGAGATTGATGATTGTCCAGAAGTGCTTCTCTGAATTCTGCTTGTCTCTAACATCAATAGACGGTTAGCGGTTGGCTACGCCTCGGACACTGGTGCCAAGCCCCCTGAATCTGCAGGACGCTACTAAGTCCTGGTGGTCAATGACCACCTGCTGCTGCGCCCTGTCACTGACACACTGACAGACAGACTGAGCCCGTTATTATAAGTCATGATATTGCTATTGGCTTCTTTCGCGCTCAAAATTGAATGTGAAATTCAATGCAGGTGCCACTCCAGAAGTTGAGAAAAATCATTAGACTACATATTTCTTATAGTATTCACAGACGGCAAAGCAAACAACATAATACTCCTCGAATATAAACAACTTACGAAATTGGAGTAGCAGCATCTGCAATAGTCGGAACATTCTCTAAAGAAGAGATATTAGCTGCTAATCGATGGAAAAATTTTCTATTCCAACCTATCATGACTACATTCTGAGATAGAGCGTCCTTAGATGGTGCGGAAAAGACGTGGGTTGATTTCCTAAAACTGGAATAACGGCAGAGCAGACACAATTATTAGGCCGTCGGAAAATTTTCCCTCCACTTTTTTCCTGTCTTGCCAAATTTTTTGAGATTGTTCTAAATTCTTATATCCAAAACAAATATAAAGCTGTGCCAATAGCTTACTTACATCGAATTTGTTCTCGCACTTCGTCACTATGATGAGCGCAAAAATCCTCGTTGACTCCGACCATCTTCGGCTAGTCCTGTTTTCACGTTCAGGAAAAACCGCATCGCAGGCGATGTGGCGAAAGCCCACTTTACGCGAAAGGCCTTCCCCCTTAGTTATTTTGATTCCGCAAAATTGAAGACGGCGGCATGAGAAAAACCGCAGTCTGATCGAACATCTGAATTGGATGTCCTTCTCCTTTACATCTCCTAGATCTGATTGAAGGAGCCCGTCGAGCGATATTCGGGGGATAGCAAGGAAATCCCAACGATGGAAACATTCGACTGCAGCTGCTACCAAAAAATTTTAGTGCCACCATTAGAGATCCCGTCAATAATGGTAGCACATACTTTACGTATGTAATTGTCAGTTGTACTAAAGAAGAAAATAAACTGAAGAGAAAACTCGAAAGTGGCGGGGATTTTCCAGCAAACACAGCGGAGATTCGCGTGTTGTAGACGAGCGAGTTGAATGTAAGCGTAGCGGTACCCATTCTTTTTTTTTTCAGGTAGTTACTTTATCGCAAGATTTTCTCCGAACTTACTAGAAATGCTGGGTTGCAATCGCTCAGAACCAATCAAATATTTCACACGTTTTCGCTGAGTGGCTTCCTGTCTACGTTTATACTAGCTCCAAACTACTACATTTATTTCTTACAACTAATCCTTTGTTTTGTTTTGGTTTAAGGTGGAAAAATTCATGTTTTCTTGTCTTCTTTCCCAAGGTTAACCAAGTTCCAGTTCACTAGCGAACTGCTGGTGACTTTTCTTGCGAGTGTGCAAAAGCACAGTAGATCCGTCGATAATTACTGGAGGAACTCACCCATTCTCATTGCGTTCCACTGTAATCATTCTCCCTTCTGTAACCTCAAGATGAAAAGCAGAGTTAAGGTCATAAATATTTCGAAGTGGACACCTAATTACGTCATAGCAACTCGTAGAAAGACGGAATCGGTTCACAATTGTGGAAGAAACGCACGATTCAATAAACAAATCAGTTTCCTTAGCGACTAGGACTCACGAAGTACAGCTCAATAAAATGAATTCTAACGTGTGTGAATGGACGAGTCTGAACATTTCAATCGAAACCCTAGGAAAAACGGTGGGGTAACAATCCACTGTAGTCGCCCAAGGTTTACTGCAGTGCAGAAAGAACGCATCACAGTTCTTCCATTGGCCAAAACAGTCTTCACTTGGTGAAAATTTTTAAAAATTCTTTATGTCACCATTCAGAACCAGCTGATCCATTCCAAGCTCTGAGATCGAAGCTTTTTTTATAGTTAATAAGCAAAGAGGCGTGCTTTGTTCATAGGTGCTGCGAAAATTCTTGAAGGATATGAATGTTTGTTCAAAGCTAATCGCATGAGCGTTAACGTAACCCCTTTCCAACACATATGGAAGCTGTTTTACACATAAAGGAATTTATGCTAGATGCGTACGGCTGACTCACGAAGTCTATATGATGGAGAATAGGGCCCAGTCGCATCGCAGTAGCAGCTCAGGCGCACGCGTTTACGGCATAGCGGCGGCCGCGCGTTCTTTTCATTGAGGAAGTGAACGTCGCCTTGACCTGTGTTCAAGGATAATCGTTCGCAAATAGATGCGTGCGTCTGACGCGCGACTATCGCACGCAGCTAGTATAAATTGCCCTATACTCTATCGCTTCCTCATGAGCAGTAGCAGCACTTTACGCTTGAATCGAACACTCCCAGATTCAGGGAAGAAATGAACTGAAGTCTGCCGTTGAAAGCTACTCTGAATAGTAGAATAAAAAAGCTCTTTCAATAGTTTAAACAGATTTAAATGGAGGTATGAAAAGTGTTTTGGTGTTAGAGGGACCTACGTTTGACTAGAACAAGATTTTGTAGACCTCTTGAGAGTAGTCTATGTCGGAATATTTTTGATAATCCTATATCTCGCACTTAATTTGTACACAACATATGTCAATCTATTCAAAATTCTCTCGAGCTTGATGTAATGACTCTACTGTACACCTTAATAATGGCGCGATGGGAAAACGCTATTATTCACATGATTCTCAATGAAAACGATTTCTCCCATGGAACAGGATATGAGCGATGGTACAGAAGTCTATAAACGTACGCGACAAGGGTCGGGACCGCGGCGCGGCTCTCTTGAGCAGAGACGCACGCGCTCACATGCAATGCGCCCATCTCTCATCTGTCCAAGAGAGCCGCGCCGCGGCCCCAACCATTGTCTGCGTCCGTTTGGAGTTCCCTGTAGTACTGGCAAATGAACATGGGAGAAACGGTGAACAATATTGTATCACAAATTTTCGCTTGAGATCCTTACAAAAAGTGAATTCCTACAACGGATTGGTCCCTACCTCTATAGCTCAAATTGTTGCACAAATAGTTAACAATACAAGAGTTCAAGCTGTAATAACTGTACTCCACGTCGAGTCAGTGCCGAAAAAGGAAGTGCGGTGCTGCATAGGTATAAGGGGTCAAACGCCCATTAAGGTCGAGTCTTCCGCGAAAAAAAAGCTAAAGTGAAGTGAGCATGGCTTGTCGCCTTTATGCAGGGAACTGAGCACCATTCCACTTTGACGTGATTAAATCTTCAAAAAAAAATCGTAACAAAACAGGTTTTATGCCAGTGGGTTTGAAGCGCTCTGTAAGTAGATTCTATACTGGTTACAGCCAACCCAGGAAATCTACATGTCCATAGAAATTTCCACTACGCTTTTTTGAACACTTTTGCATAGACAAACTTGCGTTCAATAACGCTGGAAATTAGAGTATTGAGTTGCAACACATTTAGAGAGTAATTTCCTTTGGAGCTGAAGTAGTATTGCCATCAAGGGAGCTAAGAACTAGCTGCTGGAAAACAAATCACGAGCCTCGCCTCCCAGAGGCATTATCGTATCAGAAATTACATTAGCATTCGTGTTTCATTGTATGAGCTCCAATCTATTCGCAATTGCTATGGAATGAATAAAACACCAACATGTTCAGAAATCTAATGGGACAGCTTCTCAGCTTTACGTGATTTTTTCTCGAGGGCATTTACCGAAGCACACAGAAGCACGGAAACACACAGAAGCAACGCATCTGCGGAAATCCATAGAAAAAACTTCGGAAGCTGCAATGGGAAAAGCCATGAATGAGATGTGTTATTCTAGAGCACTCGGTTAGGAGTTGGCAGTACTTAATGAAGCTGCGAATTTGATAGGACATTAAATTGTGTGTTACAAAAACTTCGGGTGTCGTCAAACCGTTTATTTCTAACTGCAAATGTGACTATCACTCGTTGATGCTGCAACTTGTACTATAACGTGTAGGCCGTTGGAAGCAATGACGACATTTTGATGACAATGAGTTGGTCCACAGTTGGTACCATAGCAATCACTGGGTGGTGCTATTCTTCCTACTATTTCAGCAGCGTATATACTGGAGCGAATAAAAATTGAATAATTTCCTTACTTCTACTACCAATTCAGAAAACAATTTAAATGTCCAGATAATCGAGAATGAGAATGCCTTAAAGCTCCTCTTTTTCACTCACACAGCACTAAATTGGTCTCTAACAGTGGAACATCCGGATTTTCCACCTATTCGAAATCTAATATTCTTGCTTTCGAATATCGAATACTTCGGATAAATGGGAAATTCGAATGTTCCAACATTGGAGGCCAATAGTAAGTGATAAAATTATCCGAATTTTATTCGGTTCCATGAATAGAGCACACTCGACGTCCCTCTTTTGTGCGACCACCTCGAAAAAGCGCCGAAAAGAGAGAGAGAGAGAGAGAGAGAGAGAGAGAGAGAGAGAACTAGAACGAAAGCCGGTAAGTTCACTTTTGGTATAGTCGTGAGGATCTCATGACCCCGCACTACACTACAAATCATCGGAGCCGACTGATGTGGATATTTGTTCCTTTAAAGGCAGCATTCACCCTGAAAAAAGTTCCATCGCATTTGTGCTTATTCTAGAGGTGCAATCAATTGGAGTGTAACTGCAAAAGGAGTCACTCCAAATCCTGCAGTTACTCGAGTAATAAAACTCGTACGCATGTACTAATACTTCCACCATGCTCGACCCCGCCCCATTCTCTCTCATCGTGTGCGGCAGTGTTTCTTAGCTGATACGACAGAGTTTCTAAATTATCTTTGGGAGTTGAGTAATAATTGAGAACCCTCATTAATACTTTTTTGTTTGTCTCATGTATGATCGTTTATTTTATACTTAATGTATATAATAAAAAATTAGGATTGATCAGGATTTTCCGATAAGGGTGATACGTTCCGCACCTCGGCGGCTACACTCGTTTCAGGCGATACATCTCGTACACTTGGGCATATCTTGGTAATATACAACATAGAATTTTTCGCAAACATAGCCTTTGTGGATGCTCTTTTCTTTATTGTGGGCCCAACAGAATAGGATTTCATGAAAAAATCGATGACGTTTTTTATCGTGAGTGCTGTCTTTAAACAGCGTCAATAATTTCAAAAAATAGGTTGAGCGCTAACTGCTAATAATTAGAAGATGAAGAAAATAGAACACATTTCTTGTTTGGACTCCTGAATTTCAGAAAACGAATCTCCATCCTTGCCATCTCTCATCAGTAGCTACCTGGAAAGCAGCTACACGATCCTTCCTCTTCAAAACTACGGTGACTCTACATCCATGACTCATTTCGCTTTTAAGTTGCTTAATGAACTCAAATTTTCGTAAATGATTGCTTATAAATTTCTAAAATTGCTATTGGCCAAGACTGACAGTTATATTGGGTTGAGCAACAAGTTCGTGCAGTTTTTCGTGCGCTTAAAAACCACTGTTTTACAGAAACAACTCGTGCCGATTGAGATACATATGTGGCCTCTATCCTTTTCTATCAATGCTTCCAGATATAAGCAACCTATAGTACATCGGAGTGCGATCCGGTCGGATAACGAGGATCAGTACATACATATCTACTCTTATCCGTCCGGATCGGACTCCGATGCAGTATAAATGTAGCTATGGGGGAGCTTCTGAGCACCGTGTCTACGAAAAATCACATCGTTTTATTTTTAAAAAAATTTATGCCTGTTATGATGAAAAGACTGCATCTGTCGGCATTCCGTACCATCTGACTCGGTGGCTGCGCCTCGGTGTAATCATAGATGAAAAACTTGATTTCCGAAGCCAAATTTCGCATTTAGTAGAAAAAGCATACAGAATTCTCTTTTCAATCCTTCGGAATATCCATTCCAATGATTTCAGGGTCATTGGAATGGATGGAATATCCATTCCATCCATTCCAATGACCCTGAAATTTTGTTGCGTGTTTTCAAATCCTTTGTTCTGCCTGTTCTTGAGTAATGCTCTCAGGTTTGGAGTCCAGCTCTCAACAAAGCCATCGCAAAGATAGAGAAGGTACAGCAAACCTTCACTCGAATCCTTTTCCATAAAATATACCCAAATAAAGCCTATCCTCAATTGATGTCCTCCTATAAGGATAGATTTGATCATTTCCATCTTCAGAGTTTAGAGTGTAGGCGCTTATTTCGAGGACTGGTATTTGCGTTTAGAATTTTGCAGCGTTCAAGAGTCAAAGCGATCATAATAGTCAATGAGTACTAGAAGGTTCATCAGAATTCCACAAAACATATATGATACAAAGCTTTAGCCTACGTGATCGCTTTGTCGTTGGAAGGACCAGTCTTCGCTAGAGAACCTTACCTTGTACATAAAAAAGACACGTATAATCTCAAGCAGATAATCAATCGCCAACCAAACTATCAAATATCCAAATATCACTGAGAACTGTTGTTTTCATTGCAAACACTAGGTTCTATCATTACATCTCTTCATAATGACGCCATGCTCGGCGTCGTCCTTAGAATAGTGGATTTTGACAGTTAATGAGATAGAGAATTTATGCTGATTCTTCTCCACAGTATTCATGTCGTATTCGTCTTTAATCATTCTTAATATTGTGCTGTTTTGAAACTGCTGTTTTGTAGAATCAATTATCACTTATCCGTTGTCCGATATACGTTATCCGGTCATTTCTGACCAATCAATTATCCGCACCGTTATCCGGGTCATGGAAAATCTCGTATACACTCATCCATGATTTAAAGGCATATGTGTGGTATGTAGACCCGCTCAATAAAGCACTTTCTAGTGTAATATGAGGTAATATTATAAACAGCTAATGTTTCCTTTTCCCCTGCAGGATTCCCTTCTCTCTGTATAGTGAACGGCAATGGCGGTGGCCCATCTGCGGCCTCGAGAAGGACGCAGCGCGACCGCGCCGCGCGAGCCAGGATCGATGTCGTCTGCTGCCGGAATGCTATTTCTAGGCTCTTTCCTTCCCGATTTGGTCGAAAATCCTTGAAATCGGGTAGAAAAGCTGGTAGAAATAGCATAACAGCAGCAGAAACATTGGCGCGGCGCGGTTGCGCGACTTCCTTCTCGAGGCCGCGAATGGGCCAACGCCATTGACGTTCACTGTATGAAAATAAAGACCTGTTTAATGTAGAAGGCCCCATCTGTGTTCTTTCTTCTTAAAAGAATGAGGTAATACCGTGTTATTTCCGCGTGGATGCAGGCTAAATTCCACGCCTGTGAAATAAGCATCGAGGGGAATATGATGCACAAGGGCTGCACAAACTTTTTTTTGAAATAAAATACAAGTCACTTGTTTGGAAATCAGTTGAAAAGGCAACAGAATAGATATTTGTCTCCGTCTTCACAATGTGTAAGAAAGAAGTTGCAGCCGAACTTGTTTCCTTCCATCTGTAATGTATAAATATCTGCGCTTTATCTAGGTATTAGGTTTGGCAATAAGTTTGTGCGGTTTTCCTGAGCATTCAGGGTATTTTCACGAAGTGGAACAGTTGAACTTACGTAGGTTTTTCTAAAAGTTAATATCCGCAGTACTTTTTGTTCACATCTAGAGTAAGTCCCTTAGAAAAATTTCCTCATAACTCTATGAGCTGTGCGTACGGGGCAAGGTGCATTCTCTAGCCCAAAATCAACCTCTCTGAAGCAAACATCCACTTCTACGCTGTCCCTTCAACAGTAGTGGCTTCCAGCTAGACGCTGTTAACATCGCCAACAGCTTCAGCTGCAGCTGTTTCCCTGTTGTAGAGAAACAGCTGGAAGTGTTGGAGATGTACGCTCTTGTCGGAAGTGGCGGGAATTGGGGAAATTGGTTATAATACTCGTGAAGAGCAAAACAAAAGCTACAAGATGACCTATGATAGGCTATCGAAATTAGTTCGAATCCTCGTGAAAAAATGAGTAGAAAAAAGCGCACGGACTAATTGCTCGTCCCAATAGATAAAAAATTTATGGGATGGATAGTTCCCTAAGTTTCTGTTGCAGTTCCAGTGTTGAATAATGATTCCATGAAAAGAATTGTTATGACGAAAATGAGAGTGCCTACCGTTTTCAACTCTTTTGACCACGAATCAATGGCGTTTTTGATGAATCCTTTTGCTTCTGATGCAATTGAAGGAGCATTAGGTCTAGTCCTATAGAAATCAACACATACAATACCGACCACTTTGTTATCGTATGTATCATCCATATTGTGGTACATTCCCCATCTTCCCTCTGCTACTCCTTTACATATATAGTGGAGTCGCTCTGACAGTGCGTTTTCCGCGACAGCGGCTCCCTGGCATTGGAGCACGCAGCGCGGTCGGTCAAAAAGTTGACCTATGATTGATCTGGTATCTTTGAACAGTTTTATCGCTTGTTTCCTCTTATATTGTTCTTCCTCAGCTCTAAGAACAAATGAAGAAGGGAACAGACGATAAAACCCGTCAAAGAAGCCGGGTCCATCGTGGGTCAACTGTTTGACCGACCGCACCGCGTGCCCCAATGCCAGCAGGGCCGCTGCCGCAGACAACGCACTGTCAAAACGACTCCACTATACATATAATGTGTATTCACTCGTTGAATCTCAGTTCTTTGATAAATTCCACATCTGGGAATAATAATTTTCATTCGCCGTCGAGAAGAAGCTTGCCAAGAGCTGCATCCTCCAATTTGTAATCATTAATCTAGAAACGACTTTACAATGTATTCCTGAAATTAACTAATGGATTTCAAAATTCAAGCTAAAAAGTAAAGCTAGCTAGAAAATCGGAAAGTGACCGGAGCCTTGCCCCTCATTTTCTTTGTGACTGCCTTTAGCAACGGCCTTTTTATGTGCTGCGGACAAGGAGTAGTCTCCATCGCCGTACATGCAATACCCTCGCTAAATTACTTAAAAAAGTACACCCGGCCCGCGAAGTTGCGTTTTTTTTTTTCGTTCCATCCTCTATAATTTGGTGGAATGCAGTCTATCGAAAGTCCGCAAGTCCGGGAACCGTACATGTCTGTTCGACCTACCTATGAGCAATTTGCCGTAAATTTCATGTTAAATTGTGAAATTTGAGTGTTTCTTATTTTGAGGGATTCCGTCACGAACAGCGCTCGACGTGCGGCGAGCCAACCGACGCGCGACAAAATTGTGGCGAAGCGAGGACACTTAAAATTTTATTATGAAACTGAAACATGTTAACTCACTTTATATGGGGCTGAGGTTTAGGTCAGTTGCACAGTTTTACAGTTTCACAAAATTCATTACTTTATTTTGCATCTTCTTACATATAGCGTAAGTTTTTAGTTTGTATTACTTCATAATTAGCGACTAAGTATACATCATGAATCTCGCACAGGATCAAGCGTGGTGATTCTAGAAAAAATCGACATCTATACACCCTCAACCAGTTTTTTTTTCAGTGGGAGGAAATCTGATCCTATTGGTGCATAAAATTCCCACGCAACAACAGATCTCTGTTCTTCTACATACAAAATCATATCCGCACAACTAGTTTCTTCCCCAACGGCCCCTTTGTGCCGGAAAAAAATACGACACCCCCCCCCCCCTCCCCCTTCTGCTTACAAACTCTTACACCCGCAACAACACCATTGTTCTACTCTTCCTTATGCAGCCCTGGCCCGCCTTCACCCATCCTTCTATTGCAAAATCATCTACACACGCTTGACCCCGATCCCATAGCAAATAGACATTCATATCATGCGATTTATAAACTCTTTCACAAAAACAGATCAAACACGCAATTACATACAATTGAAAACAGCTAGCATAATCTGAATCAATCACTAGGACAGATAGGGATTGATAGCAAATTACAATAACACCTGTACACTACAAATATGCATTCGCCAGTAATTTACAGCTGGACGAACAGGGCACAACATTCTCCGTATAACAGCGAGTTCAAAGCATGATGACGAATGCAATAATAAATTACAAAGTGAACCTAGAAAGCGGAATCATGCCTACAAGGCACAAACAGCGCGCACTGTACAAAATAATAGAACAACTCTGATGGAACAGGAAACCTTGTCACGTGAGCAAATGGAAATCATAGCTTATCAATATCTGAGAAAATGACTAGTTAACAAGCTGCGAGGAGAATTACCCATTTCAATCACCAGCTGGTACCTGTAAATGTAGCGATGACAGCGAGGAGGTGAAAAGAAACTAGACTAATGGTTACCTTATGCCGCCCCCAAGCATGGAAACACTTCTTGAAACGTCTCGATTCCTTGCCTTTAATGGCCAGCTTCAAAGTACGTGGTCGATCCGTTTGACGCATTCTCAGATGAGCAACGTACACCTGGAAAGTAACAATATATGCAGGGTAGATTCAAGTACGAACATATGGCACAAAGTTATGTGGATGGTGACTTTCGGTAATCGATAAGCAATTTCAGTTTAGACAGGCCATATTTTTCCATCTTATAAAAACTTGACAATGTTTAGTTTTTTTTTTTGCTGATATCAGCCTTTCTTGTAAGGCGGACTGTGACTCCCTCCATTTACAACCTCTGCTATGAGGAGTAAAGAAAATTAAGAGAGTGGAAACAAAGATGAAACAAGTTAGAATGCTTAATTTTTTTTCTAAATCCTCCAAATTTTCGAGCCGAATTTAGGGTAAACTGCTTATACCCATTATGGACATGAAACTTTTTTTTGCATTAACACAAAGTGGACTTGGAAGTGAGCGCTTAAGGTCGTTGCAGGGGATCTCCGCGCAACAGCATTACATCCATTAAATGGGCAATGGTATAGAAAGGGAAACTGCCCTTAATAACACGTAGAATGAGTTCCATAGGAAAATTGGAACACTTGGTTTTCCGAGTTTTCTAAAAAATTAATTCAACATCGGTAGAGGGAAACGAACGGTCCTTGATAATGCTCTGAACGGATTCAGTTAAGAGATTTTTCCCTGAGCCTTCCCGTTTTCAAACGAAAAAATCCGGATGTCAAATTTTCGGGCTGAAGTTAAATTCTGACTGAATCAGTTCCTTCCATCACATCATAAAGACAAATTATTGACATCACCTATATGCTTGATGCAATCTCCAAATTTAATTTTCGACATTATCAAGAGTCGAATGGAAAACATGTCTGCGAACCAAATCATGGTTTCCAGGAAAACATTACATTGTGCGCTAATTCGCTAAGAGCTCGATATTATTACTGTTTAGGTCTTAGGAGACCAAACTCAGAAGGAATGGACGTACAAACATCTATAGCTCTCCGTAACTAAAAACTTTTAAAAAAACATTTTAAAAATAAGAATGGTTCTTCAATGATGATGTGATGGCTTTGAGGAGCGAACAATTTCGAGCTGCGATGGTAACAAAGTGGTGTGTTAAAAGCTGTGAATAGAAGGGCTCATCAGTGGAAAATGTGTGAAGGGAAGACTTCGCGCACCAATCTCTCTACAACCACACAGCGCGCGCTACAACCGAAATAAGAAGAGCCCAGGCAGCAGGAATAATCCACCAATAGTGCATGTCGAATAGCAGGAAGAAAAATGAGCAAATGTAACCCCATTCAAGATATGTCGACCAACAAATAAAGGAAGAGAAGAACAAGGAGAATAACATGCACGAAGGATAAGTACAAAACTTACCGTAGCGGCCTTATAAGCCAGCTTCACTTCAACTTCACTAGCTCTTGCACCCAACCAAAGGAAAACAATGTCGCCGTTGTCAAGGACCATGATGTCGTCATCATCCAAATCATCCTGGAATGGATTAATCCAGAAGAATAGACAAACAACAACAAGCGGCGAGGTCGAGTGAATGTTCGGCCACAAACCTGGCAAAAGTCCACAGTCTTTTCGGAAACAGCAAAATAACCCTTCTCATTCGTGCATCGGAACAAACGAGTATATCGGAAGAAAGATGAATCTGTTTCATATCTGGAAGTAAAAAAAATTGCTTACCAGCTTTCCCCGATAGTAGGCTCAGAACAATAGTGGAGTAAAAGTGTTTTTTTTTCAGTACATGACTAGTAGATGGGCTCGTATGGGTTTCTCACAAGCAGTGGATAAAGCAAAAATACCGGAGAACTTTAGAGAGAGTTACGAAAAACCGTGAAAACATCGGAAAAGGATTATCAAGTAATATCGAACAATAATCTATAATAAGAGAATTTAATATAAAATCAAGGATTAATATCAAAGCATATCTTCCCCAAAACCTTGACTTACTTCTTCTTTCCACCCATAAACTCCCAAAACTCCTCGGGTTCTTCGCCTTCTTTGATCACTTGCACTGGGAAACATTCGTCATGGCGATTGATCATCTCCTCGGCGACCTGAAGCAATAAATCACTGATCGCCGAAGAATTGTTGCGCCATCGTAAATACTCGATAATTGCGCTTCAAAGTCGAACGTACTTTGCGAGCGTATTCGTGTTCATGAGGATCGCTCTGCACACCAATCCACACATACACTATTCCCTTCTGACCATCATCGCGCGCAACACTGTACGGCGCTCGTAAAATATGGCAAAAACCAGAGCACAGTTCAGTTGCACTAAAGTATGATTGGAATTTCAATAACAACAATTGTGATGTTCACCGGAAATATTTACCGGCAATCAATCTGTATCGTCCTGGTGCACACACTTGAACCATTTGCTCTCATTTGGAACAGTTCTGGCCACTTTCCGCCGAGGTTTCGCGTTAACCCGCGGCGACCGCGTCGAATTACGAACTTTCGATGGAAATGAGAAAGGAATTTGTGGTTTTCCTGCTGTTGGTGCATGCGCACCACCTGAATGAGAGAGTAGGAAAGAGATAAAATTTTAATTGAACATCACGTTTGACAGAAAATAAAGCATCAACGGGCGGGCTGTAGTAATATGCTCAGACCGTACCTCCAACTTATCCTTGAAGATTTTCTCGAAAGTGGGTTGCAATTGAAAAGTGAAGTGGAGCCATCCCATATTCGAAGCGTCTCTTCCTTGCCAGAAGTACAGCACGCATTTGAAATCTTGATGGCTCTAAAAAATTAAGAGTCTGAGGAAAGACCAGGAGAATCTCAACACACACACACACACACACACACACACACACACACACACACACACACACATTACAAGAATCGCTTCTCAATGGTTTTGCTGAGAAAATCTATTTTTCACTGCAGCAGGTAGCAGAAGCACCAAAAACCTGTCAGGATTAGCCTTATTTTTGGTATATTAGATTAATGCTGGCAAGCTCCTAACAACATATGACAATTACACAATAGAGAAAACAATTACAGCTAAATAGTATCGCTGCTGATTTGTACATAGATATGCATGCTGAAAGCTTCACTAATGTTCAAAAAAACACCTCTTGATCCCCCTCATCGTCTTCCTCCTCGTCTTCCGATTCTTCCGGAATCACAGCATAACGACAAAGGAACACATAACAATCCATGGTGTAGAACGTGCCGAACTCGCCATCAGGCAAACGAACAAACTTTTTCCCTTCCTGAAAACGAGAACTTCATGTAGGTCATTCGTCCGATAAGTGATACAGTTAAACCCGGAAATGTTCATCCCTACCAAAACGAAAGACTCGATAAATTCGAGATCCTCATTGCAATCATTGAGCAGCTCGTCGCTCTCTTCAGGAGACATGGCTGGTTGTCGATCAAGGAACAAGGCGGTGAGATCAGTTTTCATCATATTGTCACGTTTAACAAGTACCTAAAAAGCAAAAAGAATGGAATATATCGTATATTGTGTTTCAAACTCAAAAGGCAGCTCTCAGCGACATCAAAGCAGCAGTTATCAAAATAGCAGCATAATCCCACCTTGAGATCGGGGACACGACTGACAGATTCAGAAGTGCGTGTGAAGTCCACAGGTACTATGTCATCCCAACCAGCAAACTTCGATCGGAACATCATAGACTCCTCATCCTAAAAGAGGAACATGATATATATGTTAATAATCTTCTAGTGCTGTTATGATTGCTACCTCCTTTGCTTATCTATAGCGACCAAAATATGCCATTACGTGTAGGAACTCACAAAATAGCAATAGAATTCTCGAACTCACTTCAGTCTCCCTTGACACCTGTGTGTAGTCGGGTCGTTCAATCATTTGGTGCAATTCGGTTACCATCTTCTGACCGGCCATTTTCAAGAGCCTGAAGACAACGAAAGCGTCAGGCTGATGCAAGAGAATGTTTCGAGAAATTGCAAAAGCTAGCCCATCAACAAAGATGAGTACCTATTAGCCTTTTTGCCCATCCAAAGGAATATGTCCGACGTACAGTCGAGGATATACACGCATTTGGTATTGAGAAGTTCCTACAAAGAGAACAGAATCTAACAAGAATACGTAAATTGATAGTAATACGTCTATCCTTTGACAAATCCATGTTTTACCTTTACACTAGTTATAGCTTAGGTTTCTAAATAATTGCTATACAAGCGTAGCAGTTATTTAGAAACCTAAGGTATGGCTAGTGCGCAACAAAAAACAGCACGTAGTTGTAATAAAAAAATACAACCTCAAAAAGATCGCGACAGCAAAGTGAGCAAAGTAAACAGGATCATAATCATTACCTTAAATCGTCTAACATTCTCACTCCGCCTTGGATTACTATATGAAAAACTTTTATGATAACCAAAAACCGACCTGTCTAGCGACACCCTTGGGAAGATCAACTTGAGGCAATTCCAAAAAGCCCATGCCAATGTTAACCTGTGAAAAGTTAACAAAATGAGAAATGGAACCTGAAAACAAACTCCACTGCGGTAACTGACCTGGTACAGCCTTTTCCTTTCCGGAACAAAGTTCTCTGGAACGTGTTCCACAATGGGTTCGTCTGGTCGTTGTGGTGATCCCCAAAATGCTGTCCAGAACTCCTCAGGAATCTTCGGCTCCCGACAAGTTTCAATGCTAGCAGCCCCCTTTCTATCCCTTTTGTTCAGTCGTTCAGCAAAAAGACGCGCCTTGTTCGCAACAGTGATCTGAAGGGATGAAATATTGGTCATCTACTGAGGAAAACTTTGCGGTTTAAAACATGAAACCTTACCCTGGCTTTCCATCCACTCCATATCCAAATTGTTTCACCAGCATCAAGGAGGAAGCAGAAGCGAGGATCAAGCGATTCCACAGCGACGGGAACTGGCTCCATTTCAACGGCGGTACCATTTACAGAGGCTCGATATAATCTGCAAAGTGAAACTCTACAAAACCCGAAACAGTCACTGTGCCCATTTCGCAAAGAAATGTTGAAGAGAAAAGAAAGTAAAAATATCCAGGCTGTCAGTAAAAAATTGAGTTTGGGCTGCTCATAACATAAAAAAGATGATTGTAACTCTATGCTTGAACGGTGATAAATTATCAATATTAAGAAGGAAGTATTAATAAAAAGGAAAGTATTACTCGAGAAAGAATGAAATAAATGACACGTGTAGTTAAAACATTTCAAACATGACAGTCTACAATACTTTAGAATCGTGGTAAAAAAAAAGAGACACAGAACCACTCCTTTTAAACCTACCTCGTAATATGGGGCGGCTTCTCGACAGTGAAGAATCCGGTGCTTGTGCGCGCACCTTCAATATAAACAATCTCTTCACCTCCGAACAAATCCAAGAACTCTTCAGATTCGTCATTCATTTCTTCTCGTATCGTTCTAAGACAGAATATTGAACAAAAAGGAAAAGTTGAGAGAAAAGGAAGAATCTGATAGGAAAAAAACACGAAAATGGACATATACTAGGGAATATAATGAAAAAAAGCGTTAGAAAAATTGAAAAAAGACAGCAACAACACAAACTGATAAAATGGTAAACAAAAGACGGGGAAACCGTTCGAAAAGGAAAAAAATATTACGGTAAGCTTCCAAATCCAACAACATACCGACACGTAGCACTAAGATGATTTCGTAAGCCAACCGCGTGAACAGCAGCACACATTCCTTTATCGAGAGTCGCTCTTTCACCCAGCCAGTAATAAATCTCATGCTTCAAACTACCAGAGGGCTCCTTCAAAAAGTTTGTTATTATATTCAAATGAGACATTCATTTGGTGTGAACATAAGTTAGTTTTTTTTTTCTCAGTTGGAAATTTCACACCAAATTTGACAAATTCTAGCAATGCACACTTCACTTTTCAAAGGCTCTTTTGTCATTCTTTCTTTGGAGACATTAGCCCGTCTAGGCTTTGGAACTCAGAAGCACAATTGGATTTTGGGCCTTTAAAGTATTTAAAATGTCTAGTCAGTAATGACAATTTATTTTGCTTTGGTATTCAATTCAGGTTGGAAAGACTTCAATGCTGATCAAAGGAATTCTGTCGGTAGAATGTGAACATTTTCAGAGTAAGAGTGAGAAACATTTTTCATGCGAGCTATCGAATGGCCGCAGTGATGATACTGGCACCAAGACGTTCAAAGGAATTTCATGTGTAGATATCCGCGGACTCTAGACTGCGTTAATTTTGTTCAAAAGCTTCATTTAAACGGTACATAAAGGACACATGAAATTCCGGTAAACTGTTTCACTATCCTCAAACAATGATCAAGTCTTCACTCGAGTCATAGAGTCGAAAGGGTCATGGGGCGCGTTTAAGACATAGTATGCCTTTAAAGGCAGTGTGTCACCTCGTTTCATGGGTTGCAGATATCCGCAGACTCCAGACCTCCTTGTCACGCTGATTCCATTGATGTATGACAAAACGCATAAGACTGACGGAAACCCCACTCTTGTCCGAAAGTGCAGTTCACGGACCATGTGAGTGGAGCACGTCCGTGGCTGTGCTGGCTACCCCCCATGGCTGCAGCGTTGGCCAACACGCCTTGACGTGTTCGATCAATAAGATCAACGGCTTCACGAGTCCACTCGGCTCGACAAGCTGTTCCAAATCCCGTCCCGAAAAACGTTCAAAAGAAGGTCTAGAGACCGTTTTGTAACACTTTATGTATGCTCTGGATGGCTTCGACTGGTTTCAAGCCCTAATTAGAGTACAAGCGGGAGCAGGTGTCAAAAGTGTTGTTTTCTAATGAACTTCACAATTTCCTTCTTACTCCAACTACTCAAGAATCTTGATACCTGTTTCCTAAAAAGAAAAAAACTAACGACGACCATTCTGCACATGAAGATAAGAGATTTCTAAGACACATTGCCACTGGTGAAAGACGCATTGTCAACAATAAAGATAGGGAAAATAAAGCACAATAAAAAAACAGCATAAACTTATGGTCCACACCGAATAAATGCATGACAAACTAAAAAACGTACTTTAGTGGTCTTCAGAACCAAATAAGCGTCAGCGTCGTAAAACTGCCCATGAAACGCTTCATCAATGAGGGATGGATAGAAATTCTCGATCTCCCACACCCAAAGACCCTGGAAATGGAAGCAATGACGGCACTATTCATAACCAAGATATTTCAATCAAGCTAACCTCATCTTGGCCAACATCCTCGTCGAATATATCGCTATAGTCGAGCTGTTTCCGTTGTTTATCGAGGTTAGCCTGGAAACCAGCTAAGGTTATGGTACAAATCCACTAGGCTATTTCTTACTGCATGCTGTTATTCCATCATCTGCTCAACTTATGAACCTTCAAAAATAGCAAACGGTTGTAAAAAAAAGGATTAAAATCAAGTAGTGAAAAAAAAAACAAATGGAATATGTGGTAAAGAAAACAAAAGAGTAGTAGAAAATGCCAGGAATTTAGAAGTAATTGGCTGGATAATCAACAAAAGAGGTGAGAAATACCCACAAAACATGTGTGAGCTTTCGGCTATGAAAATTAATGAAAATGGAACTTGAAAAAAGAAAGAATCAGGAAAGAAATAACGCGAAAGGTACATAATTTAAATGAATGAGCTCACCTTCCAGTTCACAGCCGATCGAGCAGCCAGCTTTTGCTCTTCCTCTTCCCGCTCTTTCAACGCAGCACTCGCACCAGCAATTTTCGACATACCCTGAGATCACGCAACTCAACGGGTTCTCAAATGCGTTTCTACATGCGAAGAGTAGTTTTTATAATAGCCGAGGCTCCGAGGTGGGTTGCCTGCGATGCGAACAAAGCCACACTTACGGAACTAACGAGCGTGAGAATGATTAGGAGAGGAAGTTAGAGATATAATTCTATCCACATTTTATTTACGTGGTTAGTTCAGTTTCACAAAAAAGACCAAAAACATTCGTTGGGAGAAAACGCTCAAACTTGCGAAAAATGTTTCAAATGAAATAGGACTATTTGTACTGGCAAATGACGCCATATCAACAAACCTGGATAACTTTGCTGGCGTCCTCCTGATCTGTCTGCTGCTTTCGCCGCCGAATAAAGTCCTTTCTTCTCGCTACTGGGTCCTTCTCTTTAGTCGTACTTTGGAGAGAAGAAACAGAAGAGCACGGACTTTGTCCAGCCAGTCGACGCTGTAATTTCTTTCGAGTGAAGTTGCAACATCAACATGTGTGTAAAAAGGTGGTAATAATATGAAATTATCTACGGTGAAATTTCGCACCAGCCATAAAAGATAGCCAGTTCAAGTGCGAGCGCCCCAGAAATAGATAGCTACAAAACCAGTTCTCAAGAACAAGGACTACATCGTTAAAACTATGTTACAGTGCATCAAAAGAAAGTGACGTACCTGGTGTTCGAGAGAAAAATCTATGTTGTAGAACGCGAGTTTTTTCCGAGCTTCGTTTGGTTTCGGTGGCATTACAAGATCGTCGTTGCTGAAAGACCATTCCTGAGTATTGGGAATTTGTAGTAAGGGGAATTTTTATCATGGAAGCTTTCAAAGCTCAGTGATGCTTGTATATCTCGGAAAAGATAGATCAAAGAATGTTCCGGATGGATATCTAGGGTACACAGATGGACGATCTTTGCGTTCTCTCAGGAATGCAATGATGTGGGATTTTTCGAAAACTAGCATGTGAATGTTATTGAAATGTTAGGATAACTTCCGTATCGTAATAAAGGGCAGGAAGGGAAGGAAGTCGCGACAAAAGTAAAGAAATGTCTCCTCTCGAGAAATGGAAGAAAACCGAAGAACATCATTTGGGCGAGTTTTTCAAGATTTTTTTTTGCTATTGATTAAACTCTTCTTTGTGAGTGCAAAAACTGTAGCGGGAAAGGTCAGAGCTTTCAAATTCAATACCAATCCCCACTTCAACATACGAAACACGTCCTCCTGGATCAAAATTACCCCCAAAATGAGCCTTAAAATGGTAAAACTGTCACGAAAGCAGTGAACTAATAGAGGAATTGATAAGATTAATAAGCTAAAAAGACCCACAGAAAGTGGATATGAACAAACAAGGAACCTGAGAATTTCTAGGAATACAGTGGCTTGCAAATTTTCAAGTGGTCTTTTGAAGGGAAGTGGCTGAAATAGTGGCTGGCCTGAAAAGCGCCGCATTTCATTTAGGATGGAGACATTAATTACACTGCCCTGCGTTCCGATATCGCACGCAATGTATTTGGACCTCCCTGTGCAAGCATGACGACATTAAGTCGTTTTTTTATTGGTAGAAAAAGTTATCAGACAGGAAACTGAATGTAGATAACATGAAATTAGATAGAAGAAAGTAAAGAGTATGCTATGAAAAAGAGGATAATGTTTAAGACAAAGTTGACTCAATAAAGAAAAACATGCTGCAAAACATGAAGAGGTCATTACAACGACATTATGATATTGCTCAGCGCAAACATTCTCGCAAACTTGGCGAGAACGCCACGACTTCGTGGTGATTCACCACGATGATCCTAGCCGCTTTCGCCTTTTTTCACGCAACAGCATCGGCAAACACGATGGCGAAGCGTGGCTTCCCATAAATTATATGAAACAAAGAAAGATGCACAAATTTAGCATTTCCATTAGATCAAAGCCAGCAAGAAAACTGAAAAGGAATGGCAATGTTTGTTCTCGCCAGATTTACTGTTGAGAAAACCAGACCGGCAACGAAGCAAAGATGGAATTCTCGGAATTTCTGGAAGGCGCGCAAGAACCTTAATTGGATGACTAGAGAAAAAAAAGAAGAATTTGAACTTTTTTCAGTGCAGCAAAGGAAAATGTTGCTGGGAGAGTGGCGAGGACACTGAGATAATGTTCTGACGAGCATATATTAACGCCAAGGGAATAGTTCATAAAATGTCAACATGAATAAGGGATAAATCAGCTCCGATGGGCGAATACAAACAATGGGACCAAGAGTACTGAATCTCTTCTGAATTTAAACACTTAAACAGGAACCTGACAATGGCTTTCAGTGTTGTCTTTGTATGAATGTAATATCGTATTACGTAAATTCCGTCGTGGGCGGCAATATGGTGCGTGAACTAGTGACTAGAATCTTCTTACCTTATCAAATGTCCAGGTCTTTCAAAAAGATTTCACTCCCCACCCACTCACCCCTCCCCCACTCCTCCCTACTCCTCACACCAACAACACAACATATAACAGGATGGTTATTATGTAAAAACGTAGATCGCAGAGGAAAACGACTCCCCGAGAGGAAAATTACCGAAGTTACAAAAAGGAACACATATATGTACATGTATGTAACTGACTTAACGACTCACTCAGTGAGATCAAGTTCCTTGAGATCAGGTAGAAGGTGAATTCCGTCAGGCAACGTTATGAGCCGATTGTGGTTAAGCCGAAGTCTTTGGAGTCGAACGCATCGCGTAATCCCTTCCGGGACTAGTTCCAGATTGTTTCTTGTTAGATGAAGAACTAATAACTGCACTAGCTTCCCGATACCGCTTGGGATTCCTAGAAAACGACAACATTGCCGAGAAAAAACGAAAAAAATCTTCTTGGTTCCTTTGAAGGAACGCTACGTACCTTCGAACGTTAAACGATTATCACTCGCGTAGAGCCTTTGCAGCTTAGTTAGGCGAACAAGACCATCAGGGAGGACAGTCATACCATTGCCGCTGATGTTCAACGTTTCCAGCGTTTCCCAACTGCCTTCCGGGATGGAAAACTTATCAATCTGCAAGAAATGCGTAATAATAAACCTCGAAAAAAAAAAGACGGCCACAATCGCCTCACCTTATTTGCGCTAATGTCGAGCTTACGGAGATTTTTCAACTTGAATAACGCTTCAGGCACAGCTGGAAGATTGTTTTCAGCAAAATCCACATCCTAAACAAAGGAACGATTCAAGGAAAAGTTTTGCCAGTAGAGGAGTAAGGTAAAAATAACCACGTTTACTACTGTTTCTCATCGCCGAAACTCTAAATCAATACTTAGTGACGACCCACTTCTTTTTATTCAATCATCACACCTTCCATAAAAGATACACGATTATAAAATAAAAGAGAAAGGAGAGAAAACACAGAAACAAGTGTGCGTAAGGAAGAAACACTGACCCTAAGGTTCTCCAAATCATCTAAAGACGGTGGAATATTGTCTAGAGTTCTATTGGTGTTGCGCATATGTAGTACTCGAAGTGCAGTCATGCTGAAATTGATAAATAAATGGGATGTCCCTGTAACCAGAAAAAAACAGATAAAACATTAGAGTCAAGAGTAGTGATCTAACCTTGGCAATTGTTTAAGCTGAAAGTGGTGAAGAGGGTTATTAGAGAGCTTTAGGTCTTGGACCATCGTGAGCCTTCGAATTTGTGGTGGCAACATGTCCAGTTTGTTATTTGATAGATCCAAAAACAACAGATCAATTAGGTTTGAGAACACCTGAAAACGTGACGTGAGGATTCACTGTTTCAGTCAAGAACTCAACTAAGAAGAACATGATTAAAATGTGAAAAAGAACTAATTTTCATAGATAACAACGATAATGACAAGAATAACGTAACAATAAAAGAACAGAAAAAAACTGGAACAATAGAGTGAACAGACGAACCTGATTCGGTATGCTTTCAATGTTATTGTAGCTTAGATTCAAAACAATTGCTCCTTTAGCATATTCAAGATTAGGCGGGACTTCTCGAAGCTGGTTATGAGAAAAGTCAATAATAGTCAGATCCTTCATCCGGAAGATATCAGTAGGGATGCCTGCTGTTTTCACCTAAATAATAGTAATTTCGTAATAATAGTAATTTTCATAGTAATTTTGCTAAGTCAATAATCATGAAGAATTGCTTCTATTTAGCAGTATATCAAGGAAGAAAACCTGCCTGGTTATGCCGAACAATTACTGATCGTAATCGAGGGAGATCAGATAGTTCACCATGTACACTTGATAATGAATTCCTCGACATCTGCAGATGCTCCAGATTTGTGCACCGTGAGAGTTCATCAGGCACCTGGACGATAGAGCCATTTCTTTTGAAATAAGGATACTTATAGCATCAATGTGCTCAGCAGAAAACAGTAGAACACAATGTGAAAACCATAGATACACCAGGACGAGGGGGTTCCCATAATAGTAAAATTCAGAATTATTAAAATAAAGCAGCACAAACGTAGAAGATAGGTTGAAAAAAAAGAAAAAATTCTAACACACCCTCTCCAGTTTTGCTCTGTTCAGCTTTAACCATGTCATCTGTGTCATTTGTTCCACGGCATGTGGAAACCGATCACCCTGAAATTTTCAATTAAAAAAATGTAAACTTGTTTCTTAGTATTTTGTTTCTCGAGGAAAACCATATTTTGAAGAGAGGGGGAAACCACCTGACCCTGCACGGTTATGTCTTAACTCCTATCACATCCCTGTGGTTTCCACTTTTTTTTCACTTCTTCTCCTGTTTGACAAATTGGATGTTCTTCGAAAAGAAACATTTCGGAATTGATACTTATCAATGCATAGAATAAATTAATTAAATATGCAGCCATGACGCTAAGTGTTGCAAAAATACACTGACTCCAGGAGAGGTGCCCAACTGCTTTCTTCACTGCTTTTTTTAAACAGATATGATGGGGCCAAGATCCAGGAGCTATTCAAGTTCTGGATGCCAAATAGTTTATCTTCACAAATAAAATGTCTTATTCGTGCTGCCGAGACTATAGAAGAAAATTCGAAATGACTATACACACAACGCGCTTGTATGAAAAAAAAACAAAGAGAGAACAATAGACTTTCCGTAAGGAAAACACCCAACTAATTTTTGTTTAGATGCAGCTACAACATTACATGGAACTGTCAATTTCTCCCACCTCCCAGATAAACTGCAACGTCATCCATCTACAGCAAGGGGACTGATTAATGGTCCTACGGCAACAAGTACGGACTATAATTCGCCTTGTTGCGAAAAAGAAAACCGCAAAACCAGCGGAACATTAGGAGGAGTACAGAAGGAATATTCTGTATCGATGAAGAACAAAAAAAAAAACAAATAAAAGGAAACTTACGGAGAAATCATTTCGAGAAAAGTCGATTCCTCGAACAAAGGAAAGCACCGCGGTTGACATTTCGTAAACTATTTGTGGCTACTTACACATCATATCTGGAAAAGAACGCTACTAAAGTGTGCTGAATAATTCCACCTGAATAGCGCATCGAATTGTAAGACATGCTGTGTAAGATGAACAACGGCAGTCATTGATTTTAGAGTGAAGCGTGCAAATGTGCGCTTTCCAGAAAACGCAGGAAAAGAAGAGGAGCGCCGAAATTACAATGTCCTGCTCTGAAGCAGCTCAGTACACTTCACGAGCGACAGCAGCAACGAACTTCCGCGTGCATACAACACTTTGGAGTCGAAAATAATCATCAGAAGGAAAGAACATTAATTTCAAATATTCCAGCGAAATTTCAATTAAAGGCGTTCATGAAAAATGTAGTAAAGGAAGAAGGTCAACGGAGCAAACTCGAGAAAAAACAGCAGAAAATTCAGAAGAATTGTGACCATTGAAGCCTTGAAGTTGTGCAGTCTCGTACACCGCGTCAAAAACTACGACAGAATTTCAAAAAAAAAAAAGGAAAAAGAGGGAAGGAAAGGATAAAGAACGAGGGGATGGCTTTACTGGGGTAAGAATGCTGCTCCCTGATTTCTAATTCGTACAAAACCCCCCAAAATGTTGAGAAAATAAATAGCTGCCGTAAAAACTATCAAGATGTAGTTCGTTTCAAAAACGATGATAGTTGAGTATTTGTGCTAGTGATCTGCATTTCTCGCCTGCCTCTGCGAATGTGGCATGGGTCGCCAAATTTTCGAAGTTACTTTACAACACAAACAAAAATCTTATACTAGTTAATTTTTAATTGTTTACTTTTGTTATTATTTTTAATGTAATTTGGCACTATTCAACTTTACTGGCCCCAAAATCTTCAAAAAAATTTTCTTGACCGAAACTTCGCCTAGGGGGGTTATTTGAGGTGCTGAACACGAATATCGTATCCGTTTTGTACCGTAGCTCCATTTTGGTAGGGTTACGGTAGATGTACCACGTCATACTACTGCACCTACCGTAACCCTCCAAAATGGCATTACGGTGCAAAACGGATATTCGTGTTCAGCACCTCAAATAACCTCCTCCGGGCAAAGTCTCGGTCAAAAATTTTTTTGAACATTTTGGGTCCAGAAAAGTTGAAAATTGCCTATAGTTTTTACCTATTATTCACTGTAGTTAATAATTTTATCAATTTTATTTTCTATTCGGGTCCCCAAAGCGGCGGAGTTTTTCCCACGCCCCCCCCCTCCTCCTCCTCCCGCCCACTTTCTGCGTGCGCCACTGCTTCGCATTGATCGCTCTGGTCCCACCAAGTTTCTGTACTGACGGAGTCCGTCTTTTTGAGAAGGACTGTATAGGACATCCAGTGCTGCTGCCGTGCAGAGGAGTTGCTATCGGAGTCGACCAGCTCGCACCCAACGCACCATCTCTTTGGACACGTCTGGACAGAGAGCGAGGTATCGATTGCTAGTAAGAATTGCGCACCAGTGAAATGTGTGGATTCGCAGACGGTCAGAGTGGCACGCCACTTTTGGTGAGGAGCGTGCAAGTGCGTGTACTTTGCTGACATTTACTGCATATAAATGGAGATTTCTAGTAACTTACTCATTGTGAGGAGTTAAAGGCACATGTGCGTTAGCGGATGGTGCGTATATATTAACCTACAGCCTTTTGGAGCGCAAAAATGGATAATACACGCAGAGAGATGAATGTGAACTCTCTATTTCCCTCTTTGATAAGAGGTCATATTGTGATCTATGATGAAGAATAAAAAAAAATAAATATTGGTCATGTAAGATAGTTCGTAGAGCGGTGAGATGAGTTAATGAGTGTTGCGGGGTGGATGATAGTTTTCGTGCAATGCTGGAAGTCCTCTTCAATTATAGACCGTCACAAAAACCGACAAGAGCTGAGAATCCGTGTATAAATTTGCAACTTTTGCACTAAACGGTAGACGAACAAATTTCGCTCTCCTGTTTGCTGCCTGCAGCACGGTTTAATGCATTCTCTTCTTCTCTATTTTCTCTCCAACTTCCAGCCATAGTAAAATGGACCATAATTACGCTCATAGAAGGCAAACGTTCCGTGTACAGGTAAGTCGGTGCAAACCCCCTCGCGCGTTGCACCACACCGCCATCGAGAATGAGACCGGTGATGTCAATGGAATGTGCGGATGCGCAGACAATCAGAGTGTCAACATGTGGATGTTGCGAAGGCTGTAAGTGGGTCCAGACTATTTCAGCCTACTATAAATCATCTATGTCGGAAGGGGAGAAACTAACTCAGGAAAATCGTGAAAGGAAAAGACATGTTGAAGCTACCATTGAAGTTGTTGATTATGTGTTTAGCGCGTAAGTGTTGTAAGTGTTTTAATTACTCCCTCTTAAATAAATAAATAAATAAATGTGTAACAGTGAAAGGTCGGTACAAATAAATATCTTTAGGAGAATTTCTGGAATTTTCTCAAGACCATCGGACTCATAAAACTAAAAATTCCTCGATCCAGCGAGCCATGCCTTAATGTTGTCCGAACTGATTCTATGTGAAAACGAAATTCTACTCTGTTATTCGTATGTCCACAGTATCAGTCCTGATTGATTTTTGGCCCCAGCCAAGCGAATTTATCAACTTTTTTGGATGAGGAGTGCAGAGACCCACTGTTGTGGAGTACGCCTTGCGATAGATCTATTTGTTCGAGCCGAGGCGTACGTTCGTATGCACATGACAAATGATGCTATCTCCGGAATACGATGGCCTCTCAATTGCAGCTGAATCCATAGTTCTGCATCAAGTATGAGGGAGGCTAGGAAAATGCCCGGAACGAGTTTGTCGACAACTGTTCGAATTAGCGGCCACGGAAGAGCTTACCCAGTGAAATCGTGGTCCACAGTCCACATCTTAAATGAGGTTCAGACGGGAGAAGTAAATTATAAAATGTAAAATGTCCACAGGGTAGAGATTTCATAGAGAATATGTATGTGTAATAGTGGTGAGTCACAGCAATCGAGAATGTGAAAATTGCGAGATTGGTGGGCGGAGCCTACGCAGTTCCATGGAGGAAAGCAGAAAGTATGGAAAAATCCACAAATTCGCTGTGGAACTGCAAAGAATGTCACTTTAGCGGAAAGATAACTATCAATGGAGGCATCGAGAAATGTCGGCAAGTCCTCTTTCTTGAAATCCATCTAAACCTGGACTATTTTCAATATTTTTACTGAAATTAGCGAAATATTCGAATAAGGACGATTGAATCCATCTAGACTTGAATTCTGTTCAGTATTTTGCTAAGTTCAGCAGAATATTTGAATACCGGCGAATTTGCGAGCCCTTTCTCGGAGAACTAAGGTTGCAACTCAAGCTGAGCCTTGTTGGAATTCATGTTACGACCCTAATTTCAAGGATATGATCCAAGACGACAAAAGTAGACACTCTGGGTTGTGGTGTTGCTGACGTCTAGCTTGTGCTTTGCTTTCATTTCGAATCATCTACACACAAATTACTATGTAATCAAACAAACGAGCGCATGTGGCGCAGTGATAAGAGGCTCGCTGCGTACGCATACGCTCAATGATTCGATCGCGCCCTTGGCCAACCAAGCCATCCATCCCTCCGGTGTTAGTAAATTGGTACCAGAGGAGTCTGGGAGGATGAAGCACTGACTTGGTACATCGGATGCCCTCCGCAAGTCACTGCATAGGGCACATACGCATTCAACGCCTCTACGATGCTCAGATGAAGTCGGATGCGTGGTGCATCCCACGTGACGGGATTGATCAAGCCGACCACTTCATCTTTTTAATCTCGTTTATTAGGAATCATAGTTGGAGTGAAACTGGTGAAGAAGGAGCAAGAGGAAACGTCCCCTTAGACAATGGCACACCAATAAAACGATAAAAAGCAACGAGTAAAACACAGCGAGTAAAACAGAGGACAAAATTAACATTAATTCAACAGAACTAATCAGTGGCGGCTTTTTTTGCCCATTTCGTCTGATATTGTAACATTTGCTCAATTCAGGTCCCAGCTTTTAATGCCCATACACTGCCCCAAGATCGGCATGTAGGTCATCGATGTCTTTTCTGCCTTATCCCTTGCTTCTAATTAATTTTCGTTCCTGTTTGTTCATACTATTGTTTTAACACATTCGCGACCTTACGCTTTTGGCATGGTGTGCCACGTGGGACAGGGGCGGCCTCTTAATCACGCGTTTGTGCTCGACCGGTTGCGCACGCGGTCCCATGCGTTGCAGCATGCGTGTCAACCGGTTGAGCACATTGTCGCGAATGTGTTAAGCTATGTTTTAATTTCTTGCTGGCGCACCTGCGAGTGCACAAATAAATAAATAAATAAATAAATAAAGGAAACTTGGAATAATGTGTTAGTAGCAAGATAGGATCGAAATGTGCATCAAGCTAAGCATCCAGATGAGTATCCACCATACTAATGAACTGCTTGAGTTAATTTGGAGATGACTTTTTCAAATGTAGACTAAAATATTCGCTTCCTGCTCGGTTTGCGACGAATTGAAACCTACATCTGTGGTTGTTTAGTACCACAAAATATATTATTAGGGTGGTCAGAAAGTCTTGAGCCGATTTTTTTGAAAGTTCCAGAACTTTTAATTACTGATCGGTACCCATGACCTACCATGTGGTAATCGTAGACCAAACTCGGGGCTTCTCCATAGTAGGCATATATAGCCGGATTGGCTTTCCTAACTTTAATTACGACGTCAATTCCAAAAGAGGTCCTCCTATCCAAGACCAATTTTTCCTTCATTGACCACACCGAAAGGAGTTTTTGGAATAACTAATTACTGAAAATGAGAGTTGTGTCCTCTACGATTCTAACATACATCTTGCCATGTGGCTCCGTCGAGCAGAAGATCCACCAAATTGCACCCCCTCCCAAACAAGTGTTTCCTTTGCTACCTCTGGAATTCGCCAGGAATGTCGTATTATAAGCTGCTTCCGCAAACATACAAGGTCATCAGTAACACATACGCCAATCAGTTCCGGAAGGTCGCGGATGCTGTTCGAGAAAAACGGCCAAGACGAGTTTTTTGTACACCTACGCCATGGTGACGCTGGGCCCCATTTTGCTTAAGGGACCCCTGAAAAATAGGAGGAGCTGGGCTGGAACACGGTTCCCCATCCACCCTATTCCCCTGATATTGCCCCCTCTGATTATCATTTGTTTCGCCCCCTCAAGGCATTCCTGGCTAAGAAAAAATTCACCAAAGTTGACCATGTTGAAACGGAGGTCGGCGATTTCTTTGGCTCCCAGTCTTCCCATTACTGGGAAAAGAGGACCGCTGACCTGCCCATTAGGTGGGACACAGCATTGACTAACTGTGGCTATTATATTGTTGAGCAAATTCCACTGTGGGCTGAGTAATAAAATAAAGCGCAAAAAAAGTCCAAAACGGCTCAAGACTTTCTGACCACCCTAATATTTAATGGTGTTATATAATGAACACAATACTTAGATATCGCTGATTTTGTGCTATTCTGAAGGAAAATCCTCTTTCTTTTGTTGTTTCTTCCTCGGCTGTATGGGATGTGGCTGTTCACACCTACATACTTAAGACATCCCATATTCTCAAGTGCCAACGCTCGCAGAATAGGCCAGAATGTGATGAATCATGCAGAAACTTGAGTTAATATTCAGGAACAATGCGGAAATTGGCTCAGCTATAGTCCTTTTCACAAGAAGATACTTGGAGAGGCTCAGACAAAAAAAAAACAAAGAAAAGTGTGCGGCATTCGGAAATAGAATACATTAACGTATAACCGAGCGAAACCAGACTAGTGAACCAATTTTCACGTCCTGCGTCTCAAAATTTCGTATTCTATAGGGTAACCAACCACGCTGACCAATGCTAGCTTGGATTGATAATGTTACAGACGAGAAAGCCGGACATCAAACAGGAATACTCAATCATTGCCGCTTTTAAAAGTGACAATAGTTAAACCTACTCTAAGGTCAGAAGTAAAATCACAAAATTAGACGTGGCTCATACAATGGCTAAACCCACAAATAAGAATAAAGAACAACTAAAAATTCCTCTCGAATCAAATTCCGTAACCAATGGCTTTGAAATTTCAAAGGGCAGAGAAAGTCCAGAAAATTTTGGAAGACGCGACAGTCGCATGGATCCCATGACACTTTGAGTTTGCTTAAAGTCTAATTTTTGAAAAGTACAATGAAGTTCGTGTTTTATGCGATGAAAGGTCATAGGGCTTTTTTACCAGACATTTCCTAAGCTTATTCCCCCAGGAGGTTTCTTTAATTAATCATTCTGAGCGAAGTTTACATCGACTGTACATACACAAACCAGTATCCACTGAGCATGTGTTCATCAGACGTCATGAGGTACAGGGGTATCAAAAAGTTTCCGGCCTCCGCTTGCCTGTTCCATATTCCTGTACTGCTTTGAGGGCGCCATGTAGGGTGAAGCCTTTCATGTTAATTTGCAAAGTTTCATGAGAATTCGTTAAACTTCCCAGGAATAAGAACGTTTTATTCAAGCCGAGGTATGGTTATCGCTCAAAAAATGTGTATCCAGCGAGGAAGAACCGACGAATTTTTGTTTTGTAAACGAAATTTATTGGACAAAATATAAATCCGCCCCTGAATTCTGAACGAAGAGGAAGTCTTCTAGCATTCCCACATAAAATTTCGGAACTCAATATTTCTAGTGGAGTGACAATCGGTCAAAAACAGAGCGACCTCTGATCAACGAGCAGAGACAAGACGAAGACAGATTACTGTCGCTATAGAAAAAATAGCTAAGCGGTCGCAGACAGACTTTAGGTGCAGTAAGTGCGCAAGGACCTAAGCTATTCAAAAGTTCCTTTGGAAATTTTTTAGGCTACCATCTAAGAACTTTAACCTTCGTAGAACATTGAGTCTCTAAAACCTTTTCGGCGTCCAACAAGAAAATTCCAGTTGAATATTCAAAATAGATTTTTGGAAGTATTGTAGAAAACGGAAAGGACATTCTGTAGTATAGTGACTGCCGATAAGTAGCAAATTCACAGCCAAGATTTGAAGCCCCAAGCCTGGAGTACTGGGTCAGGATGGGCAGATCTCTGAGAACAGTGCGATCGAACACGGAAGTGGGGGTGAAAATGTCTTGCCCAAAGTTCTGTGCGAAAGGAAAGATTTTGTCACCTAACCACCCGCATGTAAACCCCAACGAAGTGGATTATTACGCAGCTACTTTGATCCACCCTTTTCGGGAACGAATCAAGAAATATGACTGCACAAATTCAACCACGGAATTCAAGCTCTTCAATGAGACATCCCTTTTCACAAAATTGTATTGCTTCATGACAATGCGAATGCATTTCGCTAATTCAGCCAGTTTATAAGAAAGGTCTAGGGACTAGCTACTAGAATCCGTGAGAAAATCTCAAACGGCACTTCAGCGTAAGGAAACAAATAACGAAAAGGAGTCTGCGTTGGGTGTTTATATTCGGCTGATAAAAATTCTCATAAAATTGGGTAAGTTCAATAAAATGACAAGATGAAGAGTGTTTTGGTCTTCGATGGATGCACATTTATTTACTCTAAAATTTCACTGCGGCAGCTAATCTGCAAGTGGTTCAGGCCGGAAACTTTTTGATACCCCTGTATGTAGGACTAGCTGGCCGGTTTTTCAACCGTATGGACAATCAATCGCAGCTTCGCACATTCTCCAAACAACCGAAACGATTCTTTCATGGCCAATTCGTTCAGGAGGAGTCAGGAGTGATTAAGGAAGCTGGAAGAAGCGCCCGGAAGGGGATGGGGTCCACGAGACGGGGGTGATTGGTACGAGTGGCTGGTGCGTACGGCACACATACACACACACAGATTCGTGCTGTAGGGATAAAAAGATGAGTGGGTCGAAGGTGGAGGGGAGACGGTCGAATGGAGGGGATGAGCTCTCTCCTCGCTCACTCTCACTCCGCTTGTTACACACCTTGGCTCTCACAGAGGGCGAGCGACGAGGGCCTACGCAAACGCGGACAATCGCACTTATTGATCTTCGCGATCTCTCCCCGGATCCCCCAACCCGTCATCAGCGACAAGTGAGTGATTAGTGCTTTTCTGGAGTTTGGTCCATCCTTTTTTCCCCGCGAAAACTCGTCCTTGAATTTTTGAAAACCTTTGCGTTAGGGAAAAAACCACTCTCGCTAACATCCCCTCTGCAGCGCCAAAAAAACTGAAAAAGGGTGCCGAAAAAAAAGCCGCAGCACAGAATATTTTCTGTCAGTTTCTCTTACACTTCCTATGGAATGTTACACTACAGCAAAAAGCATTGGAATGTTGCGGAACTGCTTTCATAGCTGGGATTTCGTAGTTGTCCTGGCAACTGCATATGCATTTGCAAATAACACTTTTCTCAAAGATTATCATATATTTTAAAAAAGTCAAGTAGGAAATGACAAGGTAACGAATCATTTCTCGTACTCATGAAACTTCCCGAGAAGGTTCTCGCTCGCTTTCCCGCTCACCCAGAGTGGACGAATTTTTCCAGCAAAATAAGTTAAATCTCGCTAACTTTACCATCACCTTTCAATGCTGGCCGAAAACACTCTTTTTTCAATATACAGTGGACGTCGATGATAGTGGCCTATCCGCGGCCTCGACAAGGACGCTGCGCAACCGCGCCGCGCGTACCGGGATCGGTGTCGTTTGCCACCGGAATGCTATCCTAGACGCTTTTCTTCCCAATTTGGTCGAAAATCCTTGAAAAGGGTAAAAAAACTGCTAGAAATAGCGTAACAGCACCAAAACACATCGGCTATGGCGCGCGCGGCGAGGTTGCACGGCGTCCTTCTTGAGGCCGCAGATGGGCCACCGCCACTGACGTCCACTGTACACCTATTTTGAACAGGAAAACTCGTCCATTCCAGGAAAGCGAGCAGATTAAAAACTTTCCGCGAATGTTCCAGAATAGTTCTCTAAACCATAAAAAATCCTCTATATTTCATCAGTTTATATTTTGTTAGATGGACTTGTAGTGTTTTTACACCTAATCCACTTAATTTTCAGTTGTTTGCACTTGTTTGTCATTCTAACGTGACGTCCTAATTAAATAAATTATAATAAAAATTCGTAGTAATACTGAAGGAGAACTCTTGCACAGTGAGGCTTCACGAGCAGCATAATTGTCGCAGCTGTGGTTACCTACAATCTCTGTGGAAGAATAGCACACCTGCAGAAATCGCCCGGCGACATCGATTCGGATGATTATTGATTTTCGGCGACGCTTTGCCGGCAGCGCTGCACAATGGATACGTACCAAAATCAATGTCGCCAGGGGTATGTTCACGCAGAGTGTTCTACCTAATCTGAAGTATACCTGCAGTGTGTCGGAGAGTTACAACCTCGAATCAGCAGAATTCTAACGTCCTACATCCGAAAGTTTCGATACTCTAGTGCTTCTAATAATAGGTGTTAACATAAGTCCTTGCGCTTTTTTCTTATGCGCTTTTCCCTACCTATTTGTTATCTTTTAGATACAGCTCATATATGATTCGAAAGCGCTAATCTTTCTCTACAAAAGCATTGTGGAAAGCTTTTTCTAGAACAACAGTATGCTTCAGTTTCAAGCCTGCGAAGTGGAGCAAAGAGCCAATGAAAAACAGCGCAACCGATAACTATATACCTATCTTGGCATTCAGTTAAAGCTCGGAAGGCAATCAAAACTAGACAAGCGACCTGTACTAAGTATGAAAAAGACGTTTTGCTTGAAATGACTGGTCATCAATAATTTTCCAAGCTCATGTCATCCTGCCCCATGATAGCGTCGAACACCACCGTTGCCAGCATCGCCAAAGTGGCCCTCCAACAGTTCCCTTGATGATGTTCTTCCGCGTTTATATTCTACAGAGCTTACACGTTCTACCAGTACCAGGTGTTTTCTCGTCTCTGCTGAGTACAAGGAGGAAAAGGCGCTTTTCCGTAAATTGGCGTTTTTCTTCTTAGGCCTGAAAAATAAGTGATTCAAAATTCTGTGAAACCGCATGATGATACACTAAGTCGGAAAAAATCGCAATTAAAAAAAGCGCAAGGACTTATGTTAACATCTAATGCATGCAACTCATTTTAGAAGTCCAGAAAATTCGAGTTCAAAAAAGCTTCCAGTTCAAAATTAGAGAACTGGGAGTATTTTTCTTTTTTTTTTCAAATCTACACTTTCCGCATAATAAGACGACCTCAGCGAGCCTTTATTAGATTGCCGTTTTGTTCCTAAAGTGTAAAGACACTGGAAAAAACTTCTCTGCGTCGCATTGACTTTTCATGACTTCACTTTAATCTTCAGTAATCATTTACCTAACACATGCAGAGTTTAAGTTTCAAGTAAAACTTCAGTACTTCACGTTGTTACCATGTGGTTGGTGTTGCTAAACTTCCTGCTGGTCATATCGAACATTGCTCGGCGGGGAGTGTAATCTCAAGCATCCAGCGATCATGCAACATTTTGTTTGCATTTCTATTTGCTTAGGAATTGTTTGGAAAAACGTGGAAGCAGAGAAAATGAATCTGCAAAGGCTGCGGAAAAATTGGGCTTATTTGTTCGCAATCATATTTTGATTTCAAAGCGAGGAAATATGTGAGAAAGCACCGACGTCGAACTAGAGATTTTACGGCATTTTTCTAATGCCCGTTAGAAATACAGAGAATAGGGAGCAGGGGACGATTTTAAAATTGAGAGATAAGATTGGGAAATTTTACACAAATTCTTGTTCGGGGCAAGGGAACCGTGACAGTTTCATGGATTTGATAACAGATTAGATTAGCCATTTCTACCATTTTAATTAATCCTCATCATTAGCTTTTTGCTACAGTCAGCAGCGAAATTCGGGTCTTAACACTATGCGCCGCAAGACAACTGAAATGTGCTGCATGTGACTTGGTCACCAGCTGCCAACTCACATGTTACCAGATGAGCATTGTGAAGGCTACATGCTTATTCGATGTAATCTAGCACTTCGGTGATGCAGCGTTTTCGAATGTGGGTCGTGAAACGGGACGGGCCAATTTTGTGTCTGTGAATGGGCCACAGGAGAGAGGTGGGGAGGTGACCCATACCTGGTTTTTCCGGGTAAATTTTGGCTGGACCTAGCTCAGATCGTGGCGTTTCAAAATTGACCGAGACGAATTTGGCATAATATTCAGGAAAATTTCGATTATTTTCTAATAAAATATCGCTCACCGCCTCCCGAAATCTGCTCGGAACAGCCAGTGGAGTGTTACTCAGTCTAACAGCTTGACCACCGCAATTGTATTTTCACAGATAAGTGATGCACATGACAATAGAAATTGGAGTTATTTGGAGTTATTTTGGCGATCTGCAATCATCATTACATTCAGTTTACGGCCTGCCTCCAGAAATCTGTGGATATTCTGGTCCTAATTACAGACGATGGAAAATGAAATAAAATGATGGGAAGTTAATGCGATAAAGTTAATAAAACGAGCCATGGCAGCACAATAACACACATGAGCACATAACAAGATGCGAATGGGCAAAAAAACTACTACCGCGATCAGATTGGGGCAGCAGACTCCTCTTCTATTTATATTTCCTCTATAACATGAATTTGTTCCAGAAAATGCGTAATGTGTATCTTCACTCAGTTCTCTTGTACTGGTTAGAAGCGCTAGAATAAACAAGATCCGTTCCTTTTTTTGAATTTTCTTTTTCCTTCTGGTTTAATTTCCTGGTCCTTTTCAAGTTTTTGGAGCTGGGAAGTAATCCGTTGAGATTTTTTGGGCGAGCTATATTATGTTGAGTTTCAGTCAACGTACAAAAATGGGACCAGTCCATTGTTCGAGGCCCGCTCGCACGCGTTCCTGCAGATGTGGTGTGGCACTCTGACTGTCTGCGCCTCCACATATTTCATTGATATCACCGCCTTTATAGTCGCGCGATCCTCATGCTTTTTGTCCCAACCTGTTCACACAGGTGGTGACTAGTGTGCAAGCGAGCCTTGGTCACAAGTTTATGTTTTATACACCATTTGATGCGAGTTGGCACGTCTCGCATAAATGATAAAAATAAAATAAATGACAAAATTCCACAATATGTATGTTGTACTTAGCTCATATAGAAGGACTACTTCTTGTCAAAGTTGTTGGACTCATAGAAACTCTGCCGCTGGCTCAGTTAGGATAAAAAAAATTCTCCAGGGCTTATTTTCGCGCAGTATCCATAAGGAGCCGAACAGTTTAATAAAGTACATGCGAAAATTCCGTGAAATTGAAACGAAATTCAATGCAGGAAGACGACGACGTGAATTCCTTTCAGAATGACGTGAAAATTTGTTGGAAATTTCGGGCTTATTTTGGTATAGAGATTCCTCTTGAAGATCTCTTCATTTTTTATTGAATCAAAAAGATCCTTAAATGATTCCAACAAGGATAAGATAGAGAAAATTGCGGTATTGAACAAGGATAAGTATGTCCGTAATAAGATAAGTATACATGCAATAAGATGAATACACATACATATATGTTGATTTTTCAATATATGTTGATAGGTGGAATGAATGAGGCATGCTAGGATAAGCCGCCGTCCTACTGCAAATTGTACAACATCTGCGGACGCGAAAGCATGAGAATGCGCATAGGAATGAATTTTTAGCTTCGTGCCGCACGCATTGCACGAAGCTAAAAATAATGCGTCGTGACTTCCCAACCACATTTGTGATCAACATCCCATTTAGGATCCACGGAAGATGACCATCGAGGACGAGGACAAGAAAGATGGCGCAGAGGAGAAGCAGGAGGAAGAGGTGTGCTCGGCCGCTGCGCATCTAGACAAGGCAGGTTGGCGAGTTCAGTTAGAGCTGGTGACAGCGTGTCGTGTCGGCCCAGTTGTCACCATCAAACGTGACGCTGCCAGTATCGACGCTTATTACATCACAAGGCAATTGTGCTGCCAGTAAAACACCCACACAACATGTGAACTGGCACCGCTGTGAGCTGCTTCTCGTGAGTCCAACAGCTCTTCACTGCGAAATCAACGAACACGAGAACAGCCTGTCAAACAGTTCGGACAACAAACCGCTTTGATTCCAGTTCTTTGTTTTCGCTTTTACATCCACTGAGCCGCAGCAACCTGCTGACTCACTTAACACTACGTGCAGTTTTCCATGATTTATTAGTTACGGTACCTGATATGGGTGTGTGGGAGTAAAACTGCAAATCCAGTAAGACGTAAAGCGATGAATAAAATTGCAAATATAGCCCTGAAACGAGTTTCATAAACGGAAAACGGTAGATTGCGCATTTAGTTCACAATTTAGTTGGCTTGCGACCTCAAGTTCTGACAACCTCTTGAACTGGCACTGGCTAGAAGTCCCACTCTTTCAAACCCCGTTCATAGAATTAGAATCAAAAATAGAATTATAATAGATTAAATTTAGAACAGGCAGCAGATAATATTCCAAACATTGAACCTCTTGGATAGGTCGTATTGAGGGCTTCATAGGCGTGGACCCGCTCGCATGCGTCGCACCATTCGCGCTCTGACTGTCTCCGTACATACATATACATCACCTTTCTCATTCACAATCGACTCTCTTCCCCAATCCCTCTTTAAACTTGTCCAAACAGATGATGGAGTGCGTGCAAGCCGGAATACTTTAAAGACAGTGTGTCGCTTCATTTCGTGGGTTGTGGATATCAAGAGACTCTAAACCTCCTTGTCACGCTGGTTCCAATGATATACGCCAAAACCCATAAAAGTGACGAAAACCCCGTTTTTGAAGGGTCCGAAAGTGGAGCTTACGTACCATTTGGGCGGAGCTGTCCGTGACTGTGCTGGCTGCCCGCCACGTCTGCAGCGTTGGCCAACACGGCTAGACGTGTCCGAGCGATGAGATCAACGGCTTCTTGCGTCCACTCGGCTGGACAAACGTTTCCAAATCCCGTCCCGAAAAAACGTCTAAAATACGGATTTAAAGATCGTTTCGTGGCATTTTGTTTATACCGCTGGACTCAGCGTGTCGAGAGGATTCAGAATCTGCTAAGAGCTCAAGCGCGAGAACGACACACTGACTTTAACTCGTTGACGACCGCGCCCTTTCTCGCAGATTTCCAAATTCTCTTATCTGTCTTATAATCTGGCTCCTTTCCCTGCTTCAAAATTTTTTTAAAAATTCCAGCATAGATTTTCGTGATCATGTAGGCTCGAAAGTATTTTTACGTAAGATAACTACTGGAACCATTGAGGCGTAATAACCTCCTAAAATACCATGCAGAAAAAAGTCCGACTCGCCGGTGAGTCACGCGGTCGTCAAATGGGTCAATGAAGTCTGTGTAGGTGTATTTTTTGAGTAAAGCCATTGCATTCAAGTTGGGCCATTCTGCCTAGTTGCCTCACCGCTTAGTAGCATACAATGCTGACCAATCATTCTTGCATCACAGAAACTGCTCTGCCGCGTCGCACCACCTATGCGGCGCGGCAGAGCAGCTGGCCAGTGGCGTTGCTGGCGTCTAGCTTGTGTTTTGCTTTCATTTCGAATCATTTACATACAAATTACTATGTTATCAAACAAAAAAAAAATACAATCTAAACATCAATAGTGACAATGACAGCGTCCAGCTGTTCTGCCGCGCCGCATAAAATGGTGCGGCGCGGCAGACCAGATGGGAGGTTGTGCAGAACTGATTCATTGGCACTGTTAGAATTTACTGCATAAATGTATTTTCACGTGAACATGTCACAAAAAGAGAGAAAATTTTGAAAAAAGAGAAAGTGGAGACTGAGAAATGCGCATTTGTTTTAGTTAGCCTTCATATCCGTACAAAAATAGGCCGAATAGGCCCACTATGAGTACGTAACTGTAATTAACGATACCTAAGTAGGCTATTCCCAAGAAAACAGAGAAATTCATAGGAAAGAATGCTTCAAATTGAATGCAGCGAGGAAAGCTGGCTTAGTACTTTCCGTCAAGCAGAGCATTTGATTCGTAAGGTGAGTCAGCGGCGAAAACGCATGATGATGTGTTTAGCCGCCGTCGGAGCGTCATCGTTTGACTCCGCCTACGCCCACCAAAACTTCAAACAACTGTTTGTTTTCTTACCAGGTTGATGGACAGGAAGTGATTCATCAAAAACGCATACGAATTTACTCGTTTTCTTTTACTCTGTCCTCTGTGAAGAAACACGAGTGTCATTTCTAAGCGTTGTACTAAAGCACATAAAACTGTGTCTAGGAATGCTAGCGGGGAGAAAGCGAAGTGGTAGCTTCGTTTTATCACCACCGCCTGCGACTACCCTTTAGCTATGAATAGAACAATTTTTTCGCATGAAGCTGTGGTTGTCCTATCGTGAGCTACAACAAGTGTTCAATGAAAGTTCGAGACTTTATCACAAGGTTTTGCGTCATATGTGCCTTACGCATAGAGACCTCAGCGGCTAGAATCCGTCCTGTATGTGCTACAACATAGGTTCAATTGAGAAGGCGAATCATGACATCAAGTTGATGTGAGGATACGCAGACAAACAGAGTGCCGAAACGCAGATGTGGCAGCGAGTCTCAGCGGGTCCAGACACATTGGAGTCTTCTCTAGATAAGTAAACGATGCTAACATCTGCGTGCGTTTCTTCGAGTTTACCTTTAATATTCACTAACTTTCAGAAGAGCACAGAAATAGTATGTTCTCCCGCAGGGCTTGAAATGGAAAACGAAGATGGAAAATGCTATAGAAAATGGAAAATTGCTCTTCTTCTGGGTTGTCATATATCTCGAAGTTCCTAGCTTCTCACCTTCAGCGGGACATGGGAGATGAAAAAAAATTAGAGGCACTCAGGAGTATGGCTGCTTACCACGGGAGAGAAATACATAATTTTAAAAAATTGACCGACCATTATTTCGTACTGATAGTACTCTCTTTAATGCAAAAAAGCAATGTTTTAACTGTAATTGTTTTAATGTAGAAAAAAACAATACTAATAATCAGTATCAAGGGGTGGAAGAAACGTGATTTCTAGAGGATCCAGTAGTGGTCTTCCTGTTCAAGTAACTCGCAATTATATATTTAGTTCGTTTCAAAAGCGACGATAGCTGGGTATTCGTATTTGCTGTTTTTCTCTTTGCCATATGCAATTCTTGCGCTGTGACGCTCTCTTTCTTTCTTTCTTTCTTTCTTTCTTTCTTTCCCTTTCTCTGACTACAGGGAACTCCAAACGGCCGTGTGCAATGGGCGTGACTGCGGCGCGGCGTGACACTCGGGTTGTCTGCTGCTGGCAGAAGCAGACAATCAGAGCCACGTGTAGAAACTCGTGTCTCTGCTCGAAAGCCGCGCCGCGATCCCGCCCTTTGCACACGGTCGCTTGAAGTTCCTTGTATTTTCGTATGAAACAGACCCTACTAGTCGTCTAAATATCTGTTCGCATTCAGAAGGAGCTATCATAGGAAAGGAAATGTACTGTGAAGTCAATTCTTTGGTGATACGATAGCTGGCTCGTTTTCGGATCCATTTCCGAAGAAGCTCTCCATTCTTCTTTTACTTTGTCCTTTCCTTATCGAATCTTCCAGCTACAAGTCTGACTTCGACAAATTAAGGAAAGCTGCAGTTGGGATGACAACAGACAAGGTCCATAATGAAAAGTATAGAAAATTCTTTCGAAACAAGTACAAGAAATTTTTCTGGAACAGTCTTTTTCCATTACTGAAGAAGACTTGGTAGAGACAGTAGGCCGAATTCCGGCGTGGCCGTGGCCAGCCACATTTGGCCAGCCAAAAGTCCGAGGAAAATGCTGATTTCAGGAAAACGGCAATGTCGTGCAAAATGACATTCACAGTCGTGCTCAGCACCCCAATCAACGGCTATGTAAAGTTTCAGAAAGTTCTGTAAGACATGATACCTACCGTACACCTACCGTAATCCTACTAAAATGGGGTTATTACACGAATTGGATGCGATTTCAGTGTACAACACCCAAAATAACCACTCTATGCGAAGTTTCATCAAAGTTTTTCCTGAAGATTCTGGCCAAATTTGGCCGCTTTTCAAAACGCGGCCAAATGTGGCCGCTTTCGTAGCCATTAATGGCTGGCTACATGGCGCCGGAATTATGTACGCTTTCCACCCCACCGTAATTTCCCCATAACGGAGGTATGATACAGAATGAATGCGCTATTTGTGTTCAGCACATCGAATAACCTCTACATGCGAAATTTGAGGGAATTCGGTGAGATACGTCAAAAGTATATACGTCGGTGGCCAAATCTGACTGGCCAAAGGTCGCTGGCCGCGGCCACGCCGGAATTCGGCCTAGTGAAAAAGGTAATGCGTAAAAGCGGAAAACTACTTGGAAGGGTAGAAAAAAAAACAATTATTTTAAGGTACACCCACTTATCTTTAACAAACTACGAACCACAACAATATACTGAGTTTCCATCACTAATGCAAACTCAAAAACTGTTAAGCTTCAAATCCGAGGAGAAAAACGATTTTCTATAATACTTCCGAGTACATACGAAGTAAAGGAAACGTTCACCTTTTCAGTTCGATTCTGCCGCCTACCTGGAGTCCTTCTATAAAACCGCTTCGGAAGACACCGCAATGCAAATAGTGCTATTCTTCTTGCCAGGAATACTTTACAGGTTACCACGTACTGTACGGACAGCGTTAGATCTCGGTGCTGGTGGGTTTAGCGTCAACAGAGCTCCATATAAGCGAACATTTTTACATGGCTCTATCGTTCTAGGGCCAACTGTGTATATTCCAATTGCGCTGCGAAATCAAGCTGTTCAAATATTCACTTCCGACTATGCTCGCGTCAATCGAGATGTTTTACAGAGCTGGATCGAGGACAAGTAAGTGAACATGTCCACAAAATTCGAGTAAGGGCTAAGAGACAGCTGAAGATGCAAAGAGTTATGTTCAATAGAAGAGATAGGGACAACAGTACAAGAATGTGGCATGAAGCGCAAGAATACTAATTATGCCAAGAATAACTATGCATATGAAGAAAGGGACATTTCTCAGAGAAGATTAAGAAGAATAAGTCTCTCGTTTTCCACAGTTTTCCTCGACCTTTTTCACACTTGTAGTGGATGTAGTGGTACCACCTAGGAGAATACGTATAATATAGGCTGTCTATCCGTATGCACCATCCGAATTCGTCGCATTAGTGCAGTTCATATTATCTCCGACACACATCACCGAACTATGCCCTTTGTTTTGAAACTCATGCAGAAACAATACAACGAGCTGGAATTAAGGACTAATAGGTTTATTCCAGTGAGCGAGGGTGAACTAGCGCTTTATGAAACTACCTTATGAATGGAATAAAAAGTTTGTATTACACATTCTAGGAATCTCACCTTTACCGGTAAATTTTCTGACTTATTTCGAAATACTCATTCTTAAAAACCATTCTTCAGGAACCCATACTTAATGTTCCCTCGAGCAGGCCCAATTTTTCGGTGCCGTCTGGCCTACTTAGTGCCACATCCGCCTCACTTACAATGAACGGCAATGGCGGTGGCCCATCTGTGGCCTCGAGAAGGACACAGCGCGACCGCACCGCGCGCGCCAGCATAGGTGTCGTCTGCCGCCGGAATGCTATTTCTAGGCTCTTTCCTTCCCGATTTGGTAGGAAATCCTTGAAATCGGGTGGAAAAGCTGGCATAAATAGCAAAGCAGCAGCAGAAACATCGGTTACGGCGCGCGTGGCGCGGTTGCGCGACGTCTTTCTCGAGGCCGCGATTGGGCCAACGTCATTGACGTCCACTGTAACAGTATGCCTACAGCAGCTCAACACTGCAGTGCAAAATAGTGTAGACAGTGTTATCATGAGCAAAACAGCACCCAACTCCCTCTCATGGTCTCCCATGTGCAAAGTCTTGCTAGATTCTGTAGGAAAATCTACAAGTATCTATAGCGTGCCCTATAGTAGGCCTAAATTTCTCTGACGTAGTAGGCCTGAATTTCTCTGACAATCTAAAAAAGATCAGCATGTGAACACCCTTTCCTGTTCTCATTAAATAACTTTAAGGAAATTCTACTAATGAAAAACACTTCGAAGTAAATGGTTTCATTCTCGTGTGTTCCATAGGGCTTGCTACTTGTTGGAGATGCTCATCAGTAAGTAACTGCCATGATAATTCTGGGAAGTAAGCGTTCATACGAGGGCATATGAGGTTAATGCTGAATAGCTTTACATCGACTCTCCTAAACAGAACCTATCCTCATCAATAGAAATTGACGAAGAGGAAGAAATTGGGAGTGAGAAAATGTGAACAAAATAGGGCACACCCCTACTTGGAACGAACAACAACCTCCAAACCGGTTCGTATTATACTATGAATCTAGGGGGAGTTGCCAAAAAAAAAAGTAACTCTCGATTACAGAAATGACCATGCTCCTTTTTTCTTCACAGAAACATCTATTTCCATCATGAATGCACGTAACCAAGACACACCACTACAGATCGGCATTCGACTGGTCAAACGTCTGCCACTGGATCTCAACCATCGAAGCGGCCGCCGAGGAGCCTGCTGTGATGCAACAAAAAGCCCGGGAGAAGGTTGATGCTGTACTAGAGGTGTGCAGCTGTGAAATAGTATAGTGTGCCGGAGAAAAAGTCCACAAATTCCAGGTGAACGTACACGAAACGCCAGTGATTCGAGGGGTTCACTGGCAACGAGAACACACAAAAATTCCCGAGAAGTTTCAGGTTCGAAATGATTGCTGGTATCTTTAGATTTTTTATGTAGATGTCGTAAATTCAACTTTGAGTGCGAAACTAAACTGGTTTCATTACATTCGAAGACATTTCATGGACCATCGCGACTCTTTCCGAACTTTCATAAGGAAAATATAACTAACCAAGAAGGATACTTCATTACCATTCTTAATATATGGATGTGAAGGGAGAGCCTACAAACTAAAATACTCGGCGAAGCATATTCGCGGTCATTTCCATTCACTCGTTGCCACACATCGCAGTCGCGACATAACTCCAGCGCGACGCAGTTTCGCTGCTATTGGAAAGTGTTTATACTATATCGCGAGGCGGTTACGGGGCCGCCGTTGGTCACAAAGGGTAGCGAAGGATAGAAGCCGATGTAGGTGAGAAAAGAAGTAAACAACGACAATCCCAAGTCTACAACGTCAACAAAAACGTCATGGTGAATTTCCCAAGAAAAAGTATAAACAGAGCGGGACAGGGATCGGCAATGTTCGGTCGCGATTAATGTAGCCAAGCGTCACGGCGCTACTCTGCACACACGTTCTTCCACATGAGATCGTGCGTTTTTAAGCAATGATGGCGCGACTGTAGCGCCGCAGTGAACTATAAACGCACTCATGCCGGTATGTATATGCTCACCGTTTGAAAATACCGGTAAATATCCGACTTAAAAATTCTCCATTCTAACGCGATTGGATCCATATAGAGCATGTTAGGATGTATGGTCAGGGCGAAAAGGTGGCTATGAATGCACTTAGAGTGAGAGAGGGTGACTGCTTGTGTAGGTCATTTCAAGTGGCACATCGTATTTCCTACACAGATACCTAGATGAATGCATCGTTGAGATTACCCTGAGTAAATGTGTTGATGTCCATGCTATTGAATGGGTAAATATGGAGTGTGCTAACTCGTTCACTCTGAGTCAATGAAGGATGCGGCTCATAGTCACGGATGGTGAAGGCAAAAATATGAGCGACTGATTCGGTAACTAGGTTGAATAAAAATTCTATAGAGTACAAAGCCATCAAGCCTATTACTCTTTCTAGAATCATCAAGCAAAGTATGCCCGGGATTGTTCTCCTAACCCAAGTAATGCTAATTCAGCTCGTATCCACCATCTTCTGCCTGGAATACTCGTGCGAAACGCTTGATGCTTACAACAGAGCCGTACGAGGAGCTTGCAGTCTAATTGAGGATGGAGGATATCTGGTACTGCAGAAGTGTTACTGTACAAGAGTCGTTCATAGTACAACAATACAGTAAATTTCTCTGCACGTCGTCCTGAGATAGTGTAGAAGTAGATGTAAGTATACAATGCCGGTCGATCACTTTTGCACCTCACAATACTGCCAGTCTGGCCTGCTGCGTCGCGCCACTTAACGCGTTGCGGCAGACCTGCTAGACACTGTCGTTGCCGACATTTCTTTGTGTCTGTCTTCATTCCGAGTTGCTTGGGTAAAAACATAAGCAAATTATCAGCACCGACAACGTCCAACAACCACAGTAGTGGTGGTGCGTCGTGGCAGACCAGACAGGCGGTATTCGGTGATGTAAGAGTGATTATCTGGCACTGTGTATTTCAATCCATTTTGTGAAGAATTTCCGCACTATCTCACGATGACGTGGAGGAAAGAGTATGACGTGAATCCTTGAATTTTCCTTGTTCAGATGCAAGGAGGTGTAATGGACGCAACCTCTTACAACTTCGGTGGAAAGACTTTCAAATGCCATCAGTTGAAGCGGAGTCATATAGAGGAGGCACTTAAGGTGATCCTTCTACCTTCCAGCTATTCAAGAAAACTGTCCATGACAGAACTTTTCTAGGCAAATGGTATGTCTATAACTGCTGATGACGGATACAAATTTATTACACATGAAGATATATTTTTGTTGGTTTCAAAGAAAATAAAATAGTATTTATTTGTTGATATGACATGATATAAACACATACAAACAACAACAATTCACGATTCAAATGACCTGTCAACATACTCAACCAGGATAGCGAATACACTAACAACAATTTAATAGCTATCTATCATCTACGTTCTTTCCGACGTTTTCGCGACGATTCCCTGAAAAAGCCTCTAAAATACAATAGAAATCATTACGATAGAAAAAACCCACCTATCACTATCGCTAGAATCACTTGACCGCCGTCGCCTTCGTCGTTCCCGATCTTTGCTCCGGTCTCTTGAGCGACTAAAATGAAGAAAAATTACTTGACTTCAAGTAACCACTAAAGTTTTTTTTTCCATCTACACTCTACCTTCGGGATTTCTTGTGCTTGTGCTTCTTTGATTTCTCCTTTTTCCGCTTCTTACGCATCTCATCGCGATCTTTTTCTACTTCATCATCACTCAAACGAGCAGGTAACTTCGCCTTCGTCCTTTCTTTTTCCTCTGGCTTCTTTGTCTCCACAGTTCCAAGAAGAGCGCCAATGCGACTACAAAGTATGGAGATGAGTGAATACAGTTTACTTTTCAAAGTTGCCAGAAACAACGCTTACCGATTGATAAGCTTATCCACCATTTCTAGGGATGTCTTTTTTCGTTTCGCCTCTTCTTCAGCCAATTGCTACAAAGTAGAATTTTGAGTGGTAGAACGGAAAATTACGGTGATACTCCAGGTCTACCCATACCCGTTCAATTTCAGCTTTCTGCGCTTCTAATTCTCTAATTCGTGCTTCCTCTTGCTCCTTCAGCTTCTTGACTCGTTTTTCATTCAAAAGACGTTCCATGAATATACGAGCCTGGATGAAATCCATAAGGATGTCAGAAAAAGTAACATATAGAATCACAGGTAATAAACTGCGGAGATTGGTGTAGGATTACCTTCTCTTTCCTGTCCAGCTGAGTATTACTGGGAATGTTGGGAGGAACAGGCGGAGGTAGAATCTGGACAAAATTATATTTAAGAAGAGCAAAATCGCAAATGAATAATTTCAAATATATCTTGAACAAAGTGAGAGAATTTTAATGACTCACAAGTCCAACACTTGACGTTCCAGGTTGCACCTGAGGTACAGAAAGCGGAGATAAAGTGCGAGGATCAACCAGAGCCGGGCTACCTGGTCCTTCTATTACAGCCAAACTGAAAAAAAAAACAGATTTGGAGAGACAAGGAAAATCCCTATTCATGAGAAAGAAGACTAGAATTACTTGAAAAAAAATGAACGAAACGAGCAACTGTACTGTTTTTATGAAGGTAACAAACATTTACCTCGGTGCAGCAACCAAATTTTCGTCCTTGGCTGGTGCCAGTGAGAAAGATACAGGTGCCGCTGCGAAAGGCTTTTGTTGAAGAGCTAAGGCAGTGCCTGTTGAGCTGCTTTCATTAGAAGCAGCTTCCTCGACTTGCAACGAAGGCTGAGGTATAGAAGTCAATAAAGCTGGGGACGAGCTGACCTTCGGCATCTGCAAAATAAGAGGAATATTTCATAAACTATATAAATATTGGGCGACTATAAAAAATTAAAATTCTCAGATGACCGAAACTGGAAGAACGGTGGGAAGACAAAGTGAAAGAAGAATATAGATAACTATGGAAAAACTAAATACTTTTGGAATCATTTTCATCCTTTTCAAATGTAGTGGAATTATTATTTTCACATGCAGTTGAATTATTAATTATTTTCACACCGCTTCAAAAAGCAACACAAAAAGAATTAAAATTCTCAAAAGCTACAAGATATGAGATTCTCGAAAAGTTCGTAGGTTGATAAGATGAGTCGCTTTCATGTCCAATACATAAGAAGCAAGAAAAGAGGTCTTCTGGAATTGGAGAGCAACTTACAGCGCCTGTGTCAGCCAATGAAATTGCAGCAACTGGATCCACAATGCCAACTGGCAGAGCCACAGGAACCCTGAATGCGTCTTGCAAACGCCGTCGTTGCTTCCTGTTCATCGCTGCGATGGGAGAATCAGCAGAACCTAGGAGGGTGTTCATGAACTCATTACCAGATACGATGTACACCTACAACAGGTAACCAAAATTAGATAGCGAGAAGAGCTAAATTACGATATATGCATGGACATTCTCAGTTTACCCACTATGAAAGCTTTCTCCAAGCCAGAAAAATATCGTCTTGAATAGGCCTCCTCGTGCAAAATAAAGGAAATAGTGGTGTAATTTTATACCTTGCTCACTAGTCGCTTCTGAGGATGAAGTGAGAACTGAAGCCTCCGTAGCAGTGTCCGTCGATGATGGCTTCTCCGCTTCGATAGCCGCGCCCGCTTCTGATTCCGATGCTTCAATCTGAATAGAATTGTATCAACAAAACGACTAATAATTTATTACATTCCACCACGAAATGTTGTCCATTGATTGATTCCAATTACAACCTTTTAGGACGTTCGAAAATCCAGTGTCCCAAGGTTCAACGTTTCTATAATGATGATAACTGGTACTCAGGAGTATACTAGAAGAAATAGGAAACCCATATCCAATTAGGTGTTCAAATTAATCTCATCCTTTTCAAATGCAGTTGAATGTGAACGTTTCGTGATATAGTTACTATCTTCTGATGAGTTCTTCCTCGAAATTATTAGTATTACAAGTTACTGGACAGTGATAAATTATTTATTTGTTCCACAGGAACCCACAGCATCAAAAGAATGTGGCTGTAAAGCCTTAGTTTGAAAGAGCGATAATACAACAACTTTTGAAAAGCTCATGTATTTCCCAAGAATACGCCTCAAGCAATGTTCATAAGGTTCCACTAGCTGTTTTCATTCCCTCTCCATCCATAGAAATAACAACAGTATGAGCAATACCTGCTCCATCGTTGTAGGTTCTTCTTGCAACTTCTGTGCGAGTTCCCATTGGCACATACGCACAAGGTGTTGATAGTATGAAAAATGATGACTACTAGGATGCATGAAATGAAGTTGAAGGTCGACGCGATCTAAAAGACAAAAACACTGCAGCATTTTAATTCCCAGTTCCAGAAAGAAGTTTTTAAAAGAAGCGGGAAAGAAGATAATTAAAATATTAATTATTAAAATCATAATAATACTAACTCTGTACCGTACCAGTGAAAAGTTAGAGCAAAACTTATTGTTTTCCACGGACTTAGGCAAATCTAATCCCACATGGCGAGAATCTAACCAACGAGTATAAATATACCAACAGGTTGAAGTACACTAAACACAAAGAAAATTTACCCCTGAGATCCATTTCTGCTTCAGCACCATGACGTGCCACAAACTCAGCGTAGCTAGCGATTATTGGCTGGAGGTCGGGAGGTGGTGGTACCATCGGTTGTGGGCTAGAGTAAGGGCAAGGTGTACCATAAAATGATAACCACCAGGCACGATATTCCTCATCTGGAGGAGGTGGAGCAGATCTAAACTTCACTGTTATTCAAACATTCCTTTAATATTTTAACGCTTGAACTGAAAGTTCATGCAACAATAACTCACGCCATAATGTGTTTCTTGATTTCCAACTGCTCCTTCTGCCGTTTCACCGCTTCCTCTCGTTCGGTAGACACCTGCTTCAGACTCTTGAAGAGGGACGCATATATGTCGTTACTCTATAAAAAGCTTACTCATTAAGAAAGAAGTCTAGGTAGCTAGTGGCTAGATTTCAACCCGCGTAACATTCATTGAAAAAAATCGCTAGATTCCAATGAATTCACAGAACTTGATATTTTACCCTAATAGATGGTTTAAAAAAGGGGCGAATGAAAATGTTGAACAGCTTCTCTTAACCCATTGACGACCGCGTGGCTCACCGGTGAGCCGCGCTTTTTCGGTCGCGTGGGACCGCGCGGCTCACCGGTGAGCCGCGCCCTTTTTGACAAGTACTGGACCTTATTTTCGAAGCGTTTTGCAGCATTTCAATATGGAATGGTTAAAATCCTTCCTAAAAAGGTCTCAAACAAGTGCAGTTCAAGGAGGAGTTCTCCCTTATTGCGACAAACATCATGAAAAGGATGGAATTTTGAAGTCGAGGAAGACTGCTTCACATTTCTTTTGTTGTGAATGGAATTACTCTGTGCAAAAGCCATATTTTCTACACAGAATCACGTTCGTTACATCCTGCGCTTCCTTATTAGTCAGACTAGAAGAGCCTTAGGAACGTGTATAGTCCCTGGACACTCCCTTATAACACTAAAAACACCCTCTACAAACTTCCTTCGGTCTTAGTGGAATCCAGAAGCGTTTAGAATCTCTACTTTTTTTTCGTCCGATGATACTTGTAATCTTCTGGAACAAGATTTCAAAATTGTCTGTTTTAGTCCGAATTATCTTATCGTAACGGTGTGGAATTCTGCGGGCGCCGCACTCTTGAAAGGGGCGTTGGTCCCACGCGCCAGACACGCAAAAATGGGCGCGGTCGTCAATGGGTTAAGTGAGGAAAAGAAAACTAGAAAACCTATCATAGGCTAATGAACTGCAGGGAGAATATAAGAATGAATGATGAACGGAAGGTTAAAATTCCATTCGAACCCACTTTGCTCATATCGTAATCGTGTCGATGAGCAGTGACTGGGGGAGGTGAGGGAGATGCAGGTCGTCGCCGTGGCCCAGCTACGTTATCAGCCGCATCAATGAGATCAGGGCTGCGAGTTTGCTTCCGATATCCCGATAACAGGGATGGATGGAGCTCACAATCAGAATCATCCGAGTCACTTTCATTTTCTATAAACATAACAGTGCAAGGAAATCACAATTAGGACCAGCTTGTGCTGATCACTACTTTCTTACATAAAATAGTGGACTTGATCTCAAATACATTAGATTACTCGGAAACATACTCGATTCGAAAAACAAAATAGAGGCAGCAAGCTCACCTGCAATTGCAGCAAGCGCACTTGATTTCTTTTCTCCGTTAGTTCCAGAAGTGGAAGCATCGGATGTCTGCTGGGCCGCGCCTTTTGCATGTTTGGAGAGATTCGGAGTATACTTTTTCTCTCGAATGAGTTTCGACAAATATTTGTAGTAAGGATGCAGAACATGGTCGAACTCCAAAAACCCAAACTGAAATAAAAGCCAATTCACGATGCCGACGGGAAACAATTTTTTGAAGTAGGCTATACGAAAAGTACAACCTCGAGGAGGATACGTCACGCACCTGCTCTGTATTATTCCGCTGCTTAGCTTTTATTACTATTTCCATTTGAGGTCCTTTTGTAACAACGAATAATGCTGTCCGCTCGATTATATGATTTTGTTTCTGATTATCAGGCTGAAAAATGACACATGAAGCACTTCTCGCGACTGTTACGCTATGCATTAAAGTTGAAATTTTGCCTCACCACGGCAAGCCCCAATGGCAATTTGATGCCAGGCGGCGGCTCGAAAGGCTCTGATTCGCTATCACTATCATCATTCCCTGGTTCAACTGCATCGTCATTACGTTTCGCATCATTTGTTCCGTAGTCGAAACCAATTTCGGCCTTTCTAGGACGTGCCTGTTCTTCTTCTTCTGAAAAAAGTTGAATACAACGAAAATTTTGGAAGAATAAAGAAAACAAATTCAGCCAAATCGACTTCTGTGGTTAGAGTGATTAACTTATTGTTCGTATTGTATGAGTGGAGAACGTATAAGCATTCAAAAAGAATCTATGTAAACGAAGGAAACTTAAATCCTAACTCCAATTCTAAGAGAATACCCAATTATTAGTTAGAATTTCCTCATCCACTCACAGACTAACGCAAACTAGAAAACGTCAAGGCAGTGTGTTTCTCGCGGACTCGGGAAGCAGGCGGCGCGACCGCGTCACTCGAGTCCTCGCCAACAACAAACTATGGTCTTTCTTGGTAGTCAGTCAGCTTTCTTGATGGCTAACATCAACTATGATGTGGAGCTACCAATAAAACCCTGATCTGCCACTACAGCGGCGACTCCAGCGTGGGTGGCGGCCACGCCACATGCTAATCCCCAAAAAACGCATCGACATCGGCGCTCACTGTAAGAATACAGCGCTCCCGAGAGCTTATAAACATAAATGCTTGGATAAAAGCTTACTAGCTTGTTCAGTCTCGTCACCCAGATCACGATAGCGCTCTTCATCGCACATTTCCTCTTCGAGATCCTCTGTCGGACAAGACTCTTGATCGGTAGAGGAAGACGCGAAAGCATCACACCCAACAGATAGCAACAGCCGGCAATCGTATCTGAAGCGGTGAAAATTTAAGTGGGAGAACAAAACGAAGCTCTATTACCACAAAAGATCAATAATTGCACACAAAAATGGTGAAAATCCGGTCTGACTGGTCGAGTCGAACTTACGGTAGGGCATCACCACCTTTCTACCTGCACAGTCCGATCGAGGTGCCAACCACCAGACCTATAACGAGAAGATAAGGGGAAGAATACAACTATTTAATGGTTAAACAAACTAATGCGAGCAGTATGTAATGATTCGCCGATGTGGTGACGAAAAGACGATTAAAACCAAAAATCTGAAAATAGAGCAAACCGCTGATGCGGCTGGAGGGAATTACCGACTACAAGTGATGCGAAGCCCTGCTCAATCTTCCTGGGACTTTCCTGTCAATTCCATAACCCTAATTTTATTCGTGGGCAAATACTCATTATACATGGCATTTGCAGCTGAATTCTTTCTCGTTATACACTTGCTTTTCGTAAAAATCATGTTGACTGTACCAACTGAAATAAACAGAGAAATTGCACAGTAATCAAGTACATACCTGTTAGAAACTGTACTGCTCCTGCAACGAATTCTTGAACCTAAAAGCCTGAAAAGGGTCCTCGAGGGGTTTTGTGTGTCCGCTACGATCTGAGTAGCACTCTCGCTGCTCCGACGACACACCTGTCGATTTTTAATGAAGGTTCGTTCGGAGATTCAATCAGGTGCCGTTCTTCAGCGATGTACTCCGAACGTTCATCTGCAGGATAGATTCGCGAGGCGTACCCGAAGACCAGCAGATCCTCATCCTGAAAATTGACAGGAAATTTTGTATACATTGTCAGAGTCAAGGTTCCTGACCAGCTTCAATTGTAAACTTTCTTCTAAAATGAAATTTGCTAAAATTTGTGGTACACAGTCTCTGCTGAAAATTGGAGAAAGCCTATGAAACTGATAAGAAATAGCGACAAAAATCGAACACCAAGAATATTCTGACGAACTTATATCATCCCACAAAAAAGCCACATGTTCTGGAATTCTAACAAGCCTGAACGTTCTGATGGAGGGAAAGCTTGTGAATTTCGTTAGAAAGGGGGTGTGGTCAATGATGCCTGAGGTAACACAGGTGGTACGATGTATCTACTGATACCTACGCAGTCTTACGAAGAAATGTATGACCACTGCACCATTCGACCGGTCCTGCTCAAGAGCACCGAGCACCGAAAAACCTCAATAGAGGAAGAAAGGCGGGGCGATAGGCTTGTGTGACGTCCACCATAACTGTGCGCTATAACGTCATTTCATGGGAACAACAACGACAACTAATGGCCCCCTACGAGGGCTTTTAGGACATTTTGAGAATCATAGTTTCGACTGTACGGTTGCTGCAACAGTGGAACAAGTGACTGTAATGAAACTGGATGTCGTATTTGTGATCAGAATGGCAGCTCATTGTGCATCGAAGGCTTTCTCTTCTATCGAATCATGTGAAGATTTTATTCAAAATAGTCCGCAGCGCTAATTCATCCTTATTCGTAAGTCTGTGCAGCTAGTGTGCAGACTGCATCTTAAATCTATAGGGCATCATGGCCCACCCCCTTTTTTCCAACGGGACCCGAATACTGACCTAAACCTCGCTCAACCAATGTATTCAACAAGAATACAAACAAAGACCGACTATTAATTGCCATTTTTCCTAACGGTTAAAAGAATTGAAAGACTAAAACGGATACATACCTCAGGAAAGCAGCGCCAGATTCTAACCTGCATTTTTTGTAATTTAAGAAACATGATTCCTATTACGATGACAGAACTCGTCATTAGTGGGCAAAGGTACAAATGATGATTAGGAATTGTCTAAAAAAGCTAGAATCGAAGTAACTTTTGGCACTATCTAGGCTCCCAAAATTTCCAAGGTTTTTTTCTCCCTGAAACTTCGCCGATGGAGGGGTGGGGGGGATTATCTGAGGTGCTGGACACGGACACTTTGTCCAATTTATACTGTAACCCCAATTTCGCGGTTACGGTAGTTATACGGCGAATACGGTATCTCACAGAATTCTTTCAAATTTAGCAAACAGGGTCGTTGGAGGTACTGAACAGAAATATTGCATCCATTTTGTATGATAACCCCGTTTCTGTGGAACTATGGTAATATTAAGTCGTACAAAAAGTTTCCACGGTTTTTTTTTCATACATACGGTATCCAAACATCGAGCTTCTTTTTGTAGCCTGCTCTCTTCAAATGATTCCAAACTGTCGTAAGCTCCTCCGCATCTTCGCGACAGCTTGCATGTCGGTGTCGCTCCACCAGTTGCAGTTTTTCAGTTACTGGCCGGCCAAAGCGAGGTGCATCTTCAGCAACCAAATTTCCGGAATGGAATCTAGCAAACCACTCCTAGGTCTTTCGTTCACTAACTGCATTTTCACGGTACACCTCATAAATTTTTTGGCATGTTCTAATTCTTTCTTGCAGCAGTTTTGCTTTTTATAGTAAAAAAAAGCACCACATACCGTATTTCCTTAGATATTTTGCTCATTTTCAAATCAATACAACCTTTTACACGAGCAACGAATTAGATAACTATCTTGTCAAAAATGTGAACCGGGATGTTACATTTTAAGCATATTTCTTTTCAAGACAATCGGGTGAGTGCTGCTCGAGATACCCGCTACATGCGATGATAGAATTGATGGCCACCTTGCTTCATATTAAAACGGGCTCTAGTGAGGGGAGGCTCTGTCTGTTTTAAGTGCTACAAAGACAAAGAAGGGGGATGTACATAGATAAACAGAACTTGGGAACAATCGTACCGCAGTCATATCCGCCACGAAGCAGTGGAGCTAATTCCAGTTGTAGTCCAATGTGTTGAAAATGTTGAAGCTTTCTAAACATGATCAATAAAATAACCGCATAAAGAACGAAAACACAATAGAGAACAGTGGATAAAGAGGGATTCCCATGAATGGAAAGCATTCGCGGTCATGGATCAAATCCTGCGCAGCACCGCGTGCGGTCGCGTGGTTAGTCTCATTGGAACACCCGTACGCAGACACGTTTCTGGGGTTGAATGCGAATAGAGCAGAGGATTATCACTAGAGCACGGAAAGTGTAACTTTATAAATCGAGGTTTTTTCTGTGCTAATTGCAACTGTTTCAGATACCACACCCAGTTATGAGCAAAATCTGTTCCTATGACCGTAAAATAACATATTTTGTCATCACACTGAAGCTTTATCTTTTATTCGCTATCCATCTTGTGGTCGTTGACCTCAGCTCTTGAACGGAGCTCTACGGAACCTTGATAAAGTGGGCAATATAAATTGTTGGAGAATGTTTCAGACCCATAGAGTGGACAGGAGTAGAATTTCTTTAATCCCGCCGTCCCTTTTATCGTTTTGGCAAAATTTGTCCGGAAGAGTCGCTCCTTCTCAATGTGTAGTCACCTCGTACTGAGCACTTGTGTGCCTTTTCAGAAGTGGGATTAGTTGAATTTAGGTAATTCAGAGATTTAACATCCGTAGTGATTTCCCTTTACGTGTAGAGCGAAACCCAATCGACAATCGGTCCGTTGTTCCCAAACTGCGCGCTCAGAATGAGTAGCATTCTCCGGGCCAAAATTAACCTTTCTGAAGCAGGCGCTCTAGGTTTCGGGAGTGTTCCTTAAAAAACACATCATTATCCAACGCAAACTTCAATTTATCTTCATAACTGGGCGTAGTTATTGGTACAGTTCCAATTAACCTATGAAGAAACCCCTCTTCGCAAAGTCACACTTTCCGTGCTCTAGTGATAATCTTCTGCTCTAATCGCATTCAACCCCAGAAACGCGTCTGCGTACGGGTATTCGTCTCATTGGAGCGCGTTAGACCCGACACCTTTAGTGAACTTCAGAGAGGTGCGCTGTGTGCAAGATGTTTGGGGACGGGGCATAACCTTGGCCTCTGACAAACTGACCGTTGCAAAGTGCCAAACAGTTAGAAATCACTGTGAATAACGAGCTGAAATGTGCACGACCTGTCAAGAGCACTCTGGCCTATCCTAGCAGGAATACACCCACCAATATTCGCTCATTCCTGAACCAACTATAATTAGGGGTACAGGGTGCTGTCTTGGTCAACATGAGGAGTGTATTCCTCGAAGGCCCCTATATCAAGCATTTCTTTCGCATGTTTTTTAAGGCATAAAAGAGTAAGGAAATGCTTGTTGGGTGGCGCTTTGGACTCTTGGGCTAGTACTAGTAGTGTACGAATACGCAATGAATGCGGTGGTTTAACGGATAATATATTTATTTATTACTGTAGAGGAGATAGAGAATGGTGAGTAATGACTGCCTATCACGGCTTACATCATCATTCTGACTACTAAGTATCATCTCCTACATAAGACGAGTCAGTCCCGCCCCTCCAAATGAGCTCTACATGATTACAACAAAATACAAAAGGAATCATCGATTTGTCGATGATAGTTGGTCAGTTGTTTACAGCAGCAGCAAATTGTTTGAAGTGGCCTACAAAAGCGTCAAAGTATGACGGCTTCACTCGCTGAGCTCCTCGATCTTTTCCTTCGCGTCTCCCTCCAGGTAGCAACTAAGGTAATTTCAAGACAATTCTTGTGACAATCTGAGAGAACTTTCCCTCCTCTTTCAAATAGCGCTTTTAACAAGATACTGAGAAGAGATAGCAAGAATGCCGCCTGCTGCCGAACATTCTTGCTAGCTCTTCTCAGTACCTTGTTATAGAGCCGCGAACAGATGGTAAGCCGGAGTTATCATGGTCAATGACTTCAAACTCGACCATTTTTCACCGGAGGTATCCGCTATTCTTGTATTTATTTTGGCTCGGAGTCTCTTTTCAATGGATAGTCGAGTGGTTCTCAAAATTTCTTTGCGGCAATTTTGAACCCCAAGACAACCATGGTCGGGATAGCAGTTTGTTCCTTGGCGATCAAGTGTTAAGGACAGTCGTGGAACCTAAACCTGATCCTAACATTAGTACGTTCAGAGCAGGGATGGATGTGTACAATACTACAGTTTTGAAACATTTGACTTCAATCGACAGGGTAAGAAAAGCGCGGAAGTGAACAACCCACGATCTGACCGATGAGCTCTCACCTGCTCTGACATCTTTTCTAACTTTTTTGTCCCATAACGACTAATTTCTAGAAGAATTTATCACTATAGATGAAGCTCGGTTTCTGTACGGTAAAAAGAAATGCGAATTGTTGTTGGCGGAGACGTTTTCCCCACTTTTAAGTTTTCCTGAACGATATCTCCCTAGGGAGATTGTGTCAGGCGTTTCCTGGTGTTGTAAGGGTGTGATTGACTGAAGCCTTCTCCAACCTGGCGTTGACAGCAGAATCCTAGTTATGTAATTTAGAGTTGGTGTCCAAGATTCTGCTGTGGGTATGGCTGGTAGTGGTGAACAGAATTACTTTTTCCACTGCTCCAGGGTAGCGCCACGCCTCTCACTTTAAAAACTCACCCTGCAAAAACGGTTGCAGTAAGGAATCGAGGTCCTCACTCATTCCCCTCATTAATCGGTCTATTCCTTTACTGAGTATCACTTTTGCCGAGTCCCAGATGCAAACCTGTGAGAGCAGCATTGCTGATCTAGAGCATGCCAAAATCGCCTTCTAAAAGTTTGTAGATTTTTGCAATCGTAGTTCTGAATGTAGATACATATAATCTTCATTATATTGTTAGGGAAGATTTAGCGAATTAAATGGGCATCAAACGAACGTTGTGTTTAAGCCAAGTTATAACACTTTGAACTGAAGTGTTTGTTTTGGCAATTGATTTCGCACCAACCTAATATATACAACCCGTTACTAGCTATGTTCGCACTTGTCAAAACTGAGATTTTCGTCTATCCGAAAACAAAGACTCGTATCTCTGTAACGAACTGGAGTGTTACTAATGCTAAAGTGAGACTTTTTGTCATTAGGTTGTCGGGGAAGTTCTCGCGGTTTTTGGAACAGCATATTTTCTTGACTTTTCAAAACAGGAAAGCACATTAAGAAATGTACAAACCATCACTACGTCCTACCACTCTTCGCCCATTTTCAGAAAGCCTTTCGATGCCTTTAGCATAGAAATGTTCTGGCATTGACTTGGAAAATTTGTCCAATCAGCGATCCAAGTCATCTTCTTTATCGAACGCTCTACCTTGCATGGCGTTGGAGAGGGACAGGAGAAGGTGGTTATTTTTCTGGCGCAAAATAAGTGCTGTACGTTGGGCAAATCAGCACTTACCAACCAAAGTTGGGTAGCTTCTGGCAAGTCACTCTTTCAGTGTGTGGACGAATATCATTGTGTAGAAATCGGATCTTGGCGTGATTCAGGCTCTTCTCTGCTATTTCAGCGGCCAATCTATCCGGCTGCTGATAGCACAGGTCTGGCGTGAGGGCAGTGTCGCGTGGCAGTAGCGCATAGTGGATGATGCCTTCGCTGTCACAACAAGCACTGACCACAACCTTCAAAGGGTGATCACCTGTCTTCGGCTGCGGCTCGGGCTGTTCATCCTCATCAACTCAGTGTAGATGGTGCTTGGTGTTGACGTATAGACACAACTTCTCATCTCCTGTGAAGATGGACTTCATCTAGTTTCCAATACTTCTGTACGAGGGCAATTCAGTAGCCACTTCTGCACAGTGCTGGAAAGCGCACCCGGTCAGATCATGATTATTGTGATAATTTTTTCTCTATCTTGCCCAACTGACGAAGGTGATCGGCGAACAAGTGAACATCCAAGACTTGTGTCCTTTCACACATAGTTTGCCGTGGATCTAAATCTACCAACTGCTGTAATCGTCCATTGTTGACTCCGGATGCGCGCCTCGACCGTGCGGAAACATTGAGGTTGAAGTCTCCAACATGAAGGCGCCTGGACCAATCTTGTGAAGTGCACACGGCCACTGTACCGTCCCCCGAATACAGCGTTAGTACAGCGACTGGATGCGGTTGCTGATTCACTAGATATGAAGCTGTGTACTAAAAGGCCGCAGATGTACTGTTCTTAAAGTTCCATATTCCTGGGAAGGATTGTGCAGGAGTTTGCAGGTAATAATTATAATAAAGTCGCATATAATTGACTTCCTTGGATACACAAAAATTAGGTTGCTGTAAGGCAGCGTAGGGTTTAAAAAAGCACACTTTCGAAAACCGTGAGAACCCTAAGGTCCTCTTGAAACTTACCCAAATCACATAAGAAACCTTTCTGAACAAAGGAGTGGATTATTTTTCAGACCGTCTATCCTATTTAGTATGAAAAATATGAAAACTTTTGCCATAAGCTTAGATCCCATCTGCGGCTTTGCCTAAGTTGAGGAGCGCAAGATATCGATGTCGAGAGTGGGAAATATGTGTTGATTGATCTCTTCTATCAAGGAACTGTCAAGAAAAACTGTTCATCTATTCTACATGATATCGACGGCAACATGTTTTTCATCATCAGTGGCAAATCCACTACATTACTGGGGTATTTTTCTAATGTTCTCAGTAGCCCAAGCTTCCCCAGTCCAGCACATGTTTTCCATATTTATCCCTTCTCACGGAAGGTGTTCACAATTCGAAAGAGAGCTATGCTTATGCCGATCCCGAAAACTTTTTGCAAACATCGTATACAAAAAGCCTGCATCCTGCCTACTCCTTGCAAAATCATGGAAAAATTGTTGCTAAAAATATTCTTGTGTGGATCCAGGCATTAAAATGTATTCCCGAGGACCAATTTCGCTTTGCTGCACCAAAATCTATGTTTATTAAGCTGATTCTCACAAAAACGAAGGAATGGAAAGCTACAGTTTTCTGTGCATTGAGTGTTGATCGGGCGAAAAACGGCCAATAAAGAAGTCTAAGGGCCGCGTTCTAAGGTTGAGTGGAATAACAGCGGATATCAGTTATGGTTATGGAGTTAAGTTATGGAGTTAAGTTAACGACAGTACTCATCGAAATCCTCGACTGCAATAGTGACACACGTCTACCCATCAGAAATGTTCAATGAACACAAAGAGTCATGACACACCTGCGAGGAAATCCAAATACGAGTCACGAACACACTCAGACGATTCCAGGGGCAAGAATCTGGCACGCAGAATTCCGAACGAGCGGTGCGGTCATGAAGTCATGATGCTTCGATGCATGAGAAATGCGTTTCATCAAAAACTGGTGATTACACAAGTACATACATAACTAAAAAATTACGTGCATGATCAAAAAAAAGCAGCCTCAGACAAGAAAAAACACGGTATTGCTGAGAAAACATGAATGACGAGGACATACCATGGGCTGAACATGCAGTGAAATAATCTAGGTAATCGGCAGATGATCTAAATGTGAGTATGCCATCCAGAGCAACAGGCAATGTCAGACGGAAAAACGGAAACACTTAGTGAAACTCGGAATGAAATCTCGACCGGAAACCGTACTTTATATATTGAGAACCCAGGATTACTTTGAAGCGCGGGGGAAGAGATCAAGATGTTAGATCAGAATGATGCAAGTTAATCTGATTATTTTGAGATGTGATGAACTGGAAATCGTAGGTTGACTTCCGACTTCAGGAAAACGTTTGCAATGAGTGGCAAAAAGGACCTTGCCGACGCGAACGTTTCACTGACTTCTGCTTCTCCGCAGAACAACGAAATAAGCAAATATACGCAAGATTTTGTTCTGACAACAAGAAAGCGGTCACAGCGTGAAGTATTTGTCACTCTCCACTGTCGAAATGAAGCTCGATGCGAAATGAGTTGAAGCCAAATAGTCGTCTCCTCTGCGAAACTTTTTGTCGTGATGAGAAAATACCGTTCGGAACGGGAAAAAGAAAAGGACAATTCCTACAAGCGTTGTGGGTTCTCGCACGTGCCCCTGGGTTGAACAGCAGAAATGAGCAGATATCTATAACTAGTGATCTTATACCATTTCTACCATTATGCGAGCTCTAAGAACATCACTGCACTAGTGCAAACCATATGAGACCTAGGCTGCACCGCACAGTATTCGTTTACCATCTATTAACTGTCAATTGCTGTTTGCAGTGGCATTCCGCTCCGCTGTATTGGTAGATACGTGGTGAGTTCTTCTGTCAACTGGATGCTTATTGTTGTCTGGCTAGGAGGAATTGAATGGATGGAAGTTGAGGTCTTTGGTGGTTTAGAGCGGGAATGGATGATCTTAAATATTTTTCAGGCCTCTGAAAACGAAGTTGAGTTGAAATGTTAGGTCAGAATAAACGTGTCCTGTAACAAGTTGTGGGACAGAAGAAATATACATAAAATCGAAGTAAGCATGCCCAGGTCATATGATCGCAGAACACCGAATTCTTTCTCACAAGTCACTTTATAATGAGAAGAAAATGAGGATAAAGAGGTACACAAGAGATTATCTTAGGTCGGGAACGCCGATACTTATTAGCAAGGTCGCTTGTTCTCGAAGCTTATGTCGTGGTTTGCCTCGTAGTCTTCACCGCCGGAAGTGACATGTTCGCGTTCTGCCTGATAGGATCTACGATCGCGTTTAGCATACCAATAAAATGAGGCAATCCAGATGAAAGCTTTGAGATTTACAGAGAGGAATTACACTCACATTGTTCGGCAACCAGAGGAAAAATTTCTTGTCGTCATTAAACTCGAAGTCGAATGATCGTATGCGCCTAAAATAATAGAAAAAAAGCTCCACGCAGAAGTAAATAATGGCACTAAACTACGAATCTCTTTGGAGAGCCTTGAACAAGTCTCCTCTGAGGGCCTCTCTCTTGTCGATGAGTTCATTTAGGCGTTTTTTTTTTTCGGGCTGCGAATGTGGCGCCCAGCCTTTCGAAGGCTCTAAAAAAGTAATGCAAAAGTATATTACTGCCACCTCAAATTGGAAGAATATTATATTAAAATCAACTTAGACGTTGACAAATCAACAGACGTGTTAGGCAGACGTTGACAAATCAACAGACGTGTTAGGCTTCAGATAGTCTGCATCATGACCATACAAGTTTTCACCGAAATATGGGGAAATTCACTTAGTTGCCGTGGAGGCAGTAGGATCCCCTCTAAGCAACTTACCAAGCATTGCATTCCGTACTTCGTCAGGGGAGTTCTTCAAGGCCTTGTTGGCGTGACAGCCATTAATTTTGATTGAATACTCTTGAAATTTCTCAAGAGTGTCCATGATCTAAGTATGGAATTGTAGACAACAATATGCAAAGGGGGGAGGGTTGGGTTGAGGAGAGGAGGAGAGGGGGATGTAAAAAGGAAAATTGCCTTGAGAGAAAAAAAAAACAACGGTATAATGCAGTCATATTTTGGAAGTCATTGGTCAATTTTTGATTATGATTCCTCAGTTGTTGACAATTACTTACAGTTGCAGCTGGAAACTTAATATTTATCCCCTACGCTTCCATGAAGAAATAGGGAGAACCTTCACAAAAAAAGGCTGGACATCCAGTCTCCACACGTGTTGCAAGTTCGAAATGAGAGCTTTGTAGAAGCTCTGCTCGAGTCCAGATTTCTTCCTGAGGGTCGCAACCATTGAAATCAGACCCTTTTGTGTACCAATATCATCCTAGTTTGTCTAAATTCAACAAAATTAAAACCGGGATCCCTCTAGAGTTAGTGGTATATAGATACTCATCATAATTTGACAGGATACAATATTCAATTAAGTATCCTACATATATCTGTGAATGGGAACGGGTGTGGTCGAAAATGGGTCCATTCCATCGAAACCGTAGTGCTCCACTTTAAGGGCCGCCTCGGGTGAAAGGAACTCCTAGAACAAAACCAAGAGTACGCAAGAAACCCACGAAAAATTAAGAAGAGCGCAAGAAGGCTTACTTCATACGCAGCGTGGTCGAATTCATTCCAGCATCTTGTGTAGCATACGTAATGGGCAGCGCCGCCAATATGCAGCACTTTTTAATCGATGCAATCGTACAGAGAACCTTAAATATATCCCTTCCATACGTTACTCACCCAGAATACTCATTCGATAGTCCATTTCGTACATGCATTTCCGTCACAAACAAACGAATGTTCTCTTCTCCGAGTCTGGGTAGCCTCATCCTTCAACTAAATTCGCTGCGAACGTGATCGGTTGCGTTTAGTATAACGATTCATACAGCCGTAGTCTGCGCTCCACTTGGGCATTCCGAACATGGCTTGTTGTGCTTAGGATTCACATTATCGTTTAAATTGCAAAATGAAGGAAGAGTTCTTAAATTGTACCTCCATGTGAGCTACGCCGCGGTAAAGCTTCAGCGCAACTGTCCAGATCTAAGCATTCAACATGAACCGTAACGACGCCTTACTTATTTGATTCAATTCAGATTCTAGTCTAAATCACCAAGATGAAGCACAACTTACATTGGTAAACCACTACGAAAATCTTCAGCGTTGGCCTTGCTGCGAAAACGTGGAAGTGGCTCTAAGAGAGCCAAGAAAGGATTAATGGGAACAAGTGTTGTTAATACCATCATATATCAAATATGATCCAATAGTACCTTCCTATGTGTGAAATTTGACACTCGCCATGAAATGTGTGATGTTTGTCAATAGCTTGACCGCTACCGACCCTGCTAAATTTCACACATACATATGAAGGATATGTATGGGTGGAATTTAGCACTTATCTCAACAAATGCGTGAAACTAGATCACACAGCAATATAAATGCGGAGCAATACAACAACCGCACCTAATTCGGACTACAACGGAGATTTACCTGCCAATTCGCCGCCGGAAATTTCCAACAGTTGTACGCTGAGACTGTTCTGAGTACACAGGTAAGACTCACCATTGTCTTTGCTTCAAGTAGAATTGCGAAGCACCAGCACTTCTTCAGAACACCGCGCAGTTGTATAGCAATGAAAACGCTTCACTATTCAATGAAGGATTTCCTCAAGAAGCCCTTCCTCTCGCCCAAGAGTGTCGTGGGGAGAGGGACCCGAGCAAAATAGGCATGTATCCCGTGTTCTGTGAAATCTCGAATAATTTAGGGGTTTGTATCTGCCCTACCTGGAGTCTCCAGCTTCAGTCCTATCAGCGTCCCTTCGATTTGCCCTCTTCTGGGCTACCTGACGAAGTCTTCTTCTTGGTGGTTCAGTTAGACACGTCCGTTGGGACTTTACTGGGAACACAGAAAGAATATTGCAAAGTAGGCAGGGATTAGACTCCGGGCGACAGCTTATCCAAACTTTTGTACTTGAAACATTTATCCGGATTAAAGTCTATGCATGAGCACAACGGCGTTTTGTTCACAGTTATACGGGATAAACACTATCTAGTACATGAGCATCTAGAGGCAACGAATCTTCCTGAGCGATGACAATTATTATAAATGAGATATGTGTTTAATATATATGTTTGAGATACGTGCTGATATCATGATAAATGTAATAAATCAGGTAGATAAGGTAAGTGAGGTAAATAAGGCAAAAATACACGAAAAAAATGCATAAAAAGGGTGAATAAAAGTGTATATATGTCTACTGGCGCTGGTGCGGTTGCGCCCACCGAATCGCGAGCGGTGTTATATATTCCAATGACACAAGAAGTCCAGCCGCGAGGGTACAGTGATTTATCGGTGCTTTGGCTGCAAGATACAAATTGGAAAATTCTTTTCGGTGGTTGTAGCTTCAAATTGAGGTGGAATCTGGCAACTTGACAATATCGTCATTTCAAGTAATAGACGAAGAAATTCTCCAAAGCGATCCATGTGCTTTGACCCGCAACTGCTTACCATTGCAACGACACACAGACGAAGTTGCGTTGGATACGGGGTATGTAACCCGTAACATAACAAATGCACAATTCTTCATACTCTTCCCTAGTCCATAATTTCAAGGCTGCCAGACACCCCGCAAGGGCAAAACAGCACCGAGAGATCCGTCGCATACACACGGAGCCTGAACTTTTCGAAGTTTCTGCAAGATACCTGGTTCAGCGGCCCATTTGAAGATGTTTGGTGCAAGTGGGGTATCGAGGAGTTTCGTACTTCGGATGCGCTGGAAGCATTCTACAAAAAACTGTTACAAACCCCTATTATTTTTTTAACAATGTGATCTCAGTAGCATTTCAGCAAGCTGCGGCTACTGCCAACGAGGAAAACAAATCCGCCATTTGAGTAACTATGTACTACGGTGCCTCAAGAAGGAGAACACAGTATCTCTGGTGAGGATCCCATATGTAGAAGAGGTGAGAGAATTTCTGCCAAAGCATGTACGTCTACGCTGATTCTCTTCCACGATCCGCGTGCGACCAAGGCCTGCATTAAAGTGTCTTGGCGGTGAGATGAACTTCAAAACTCACCAGCACGCTTCAGGCGATGATTGCACGCCAGCTCACATCCACGAGGTATAGGATAGCAGATCATCGCCACCCACGTCACTGCTAGAGCATGAATGTGGCAACAGAGGTGATCATCGCCCTTTTGGGGGCTGATCGCCTACTCATGCAGTGGAAAGAGAGGGAGAGGTGAGTAGACGCAGAGTGAGACGGTCGGAGTAGGTAATTCTGCGTCTACTCGCCTCTCCCACTATTTCCACAGCATGAAATGGCGATCAGCTCCTAACAGGGCGATGATATCCTTCGTTGCCACATGCGTGCTGTAGCAGTGACGTGGGTGGCAATGATCTTCTATCCTATAGCTGGTGGATGCGAGCTGGCATGCAATCATCATCTGAAGCGTGGCGGTGAGTTTTGGAGTTCATCTCATCGCCATGACACATTATTACGGGCCCAAGCCACTGCGGCGCAGAGATCTTCAACGGAAACAGAAGATTAGCAGTACTATGGACGAGTTCGACATAGGATTCCGCAGTTTATCGTACATCTGCACCGTGACCTTCAATGACTATTGTAAAACCATGTACCATTACGTGATGGAGAAGACTTTGTGAACTGAGAGTGCATGTACATGTAGATATACAGAGATTATACGAGATATTATTGATAAACGTTTTCCATCCTGTTGGGTTTCCATTCCATGAGCTGCCATTAATTTTTGCAACCCTGACTCGTCCACCCCCACACCGTCCAACTCCAATAGCATCAAATAGCTTCAATTATGTTTGCTCTTATGCAGCTTCTTGACGTCGTCGTTATTTTCTCTCCTATCGGAGGTCCTGCTCCTCGTTGTACCTGCTTCTTTCTTAATGCTATTTAGGGCTGCGCTTCCTGCTTGAATGAAAAGTGGAACACATCCTTGAATGAAACACTTTAAATAAACTGCAATGTACGATGTCGAGGATACAGCTATGAGAACGAAAACAAAGGTAAAAACAACATGCGAAAATAAGAAAGAAAGGAAAAGCACAGAAACGGAAGAAAAATTTCGGAAAAAATTGGCCATGAGGCCCTCAAACTTTCCATTTCTGTTCCTCGGATCACTTCCCTTCTCCTCTTCAACTCATTTTCCTGTTTCACAGACCCTGTGTATCACCAATTCCCTCCGCACAACTTCCGCGCCCACACACGTGCGTTGCGTAATGGAATAAAAAAAAACATGAGCACTGCTGAAATTGTCGCGGCGGGACCGTGACTCACAAAATGATGTGCCCCTAAAGGGAGCGGGCAGGAGACAACTGAAACTGCGTGTTTTCCCGCAACATCCGCATTTTATTCCGCATACTGGGACGGGAGACCGCATTTTGTCTCGAAACCGATGCTATTTCTACGATTGCAATAGCCTCATAGTGTCACTGAATGCACTGGATGTAGCATTTGTTTTCAAATGTTAACACCAACAAAACAGATAATGAAGTAGCAGCAGACCGTGATTGAAGGCCAATACATGGCAAGGCAAGCAAAACACACAAAATAAAGATCAAAACATGGCATAGCATGAGAAACACACACAAAAAAAGCAAGACAATAAAGAATTCCAACTGAAACATCGAGAGTGTGCCCATTATACAAGAGTATCACAACTTCAAAAAGTTCGAAAAAGCGAAAACCATAGAGGTGTTGCACTAGCAGTCCGATACGATTGTGACATGGTCAGAAGTGTTGTGCAACGATGCTGCGTCTCTGAAAAAAATGTTGGATGACCTAAACCCTAACCACTTGCGCGCCGCGGTCAGTGACCTCACTTTGAATCTTGGGTCCTGTGCCGGAGCTGACAGAGGATATCCGTAGGTGAAGGGTTGCATCATGTTGTACATGACCTAGTAAACATAAATCCTAAGACTCTGCTTTAAATTACCTATCAATTCTTTTTCGGTCACTCTTTTCTGTGTTATTATATTTATGCACTTAACACTTAACACATGTGCTTTAGCGTCTTCATGCGCTCTAGTTTTTGAAAGATTTTCCCGAAAAGGGTTGAAATAAATGCACCCTAATGCTGATTATTCGTAAAGGTTGACGTAAAGACTTACGTGGACTCAGTGCCAAATAGGTTGGCATTGATCAAAAGTAGTATTTCGTGTACTCATAACCATCAAGAAAATTTACTTTTATTGACTGTACCTCAGAACAGAACTACAATTTGAAGATAGTTCTTTGGAGTTTTTTTCGCATACGGTTTAGAAGAAGTGTAACAGTAACAAGTGTACAGTTTAAATGTTACCAGCGAGTTCTTCGCTCCAGTCCTCTTGTCCTAAACTGTTGATCTCTGAAAACCTGCATGCAAAGGTTTTTGAGAGTTCAATTAGAAGTACGATAAGCACTTATCACGGAGACCTCGACGGTTATAATTTCAACACGGCGGAAACTCTAGGAAAGTCCAGAGTTACGCTGTCCCACGAGGAGACAGATCGAGAGAAAATTAATTAGAGTTACGGCTAAAATCAAAGCTTGAGCGCCCACATTGGGAATTCGGATGCAATCAGAACACATTGAAAAGATCCTACTATTATACATAAACTCTGGTAGTGCAGCAAAATTTTCTAGGGCGTAGACGTGCGGGGGCCAGCACACGATCGCATGCTTTCATCATGAGGCTCAATTGTAGACAGTGCTCGCAGGGATGCGAAGCAGACAGGACATTCGGCCGATGTTTCATCATAAGTGCATATAGTGGAAGTCGTGGTGGGACTCGCCTTGGTATGGTTGCGTTCTTTACGATGATGGAGTCGCCAATGATAAAAGCGAGAGAATTAGACAGTGCGATCAGGATTTAAAGGCAGCACCCACGATAACCTTCATGTCCAGAATTTTGAATGTTTTAGAGTCTGGACGATAGTCCCAGTAATTCTACGCAATTTGCACTGCCGAAGATATCGGCGTCCTCAAGATTTAACAAGTTAGACTTGGTATCCGGGTATCCGCGGGGTGACATGTTTCGCGATCCGAATCAGCTGATTTATGCCGCAGTCACTCAGTTTTCCTTAGATAAAGTTTGATTTCCATGCTCATTTCCAGAAGTTTTACATTGTGATGATCTGATTCCCCTATCTACGCTCTTTCAATCATTGTTAGACCGTACGATCGCTTCTTTTTCTCAGAACTTTCAAATTTTCAATTACCAGCCTGATCGTCCGGCTAACGCCGGACTCTCAGGCTTCTTGTAGTGCTCGCTTCGCTCGCATATTTTCATTGTCCTCAGATAAGATTGGTGCAGGTGGATGAACAGACACTATCCACAGAGAAGTATTCTTTATCGCAGTTCATGGAACCACTGATCCACTATGGACAGCTCCTTTCCAACAATTTCTGGCAACGACGTTTTCCTGCTTTTGGACGCCGGCGCACAGTTATCACGCCGTTGGACCCGACTCCAGGCGTTTCCCCGCTTTTGGACGCCGGAGCATCCTTATCACACAGTTGGACCCGACTCAGGCGTTTCCCTGCTTTTGGACGCCGGAGCATCCTTATCACACAGTTGGACCCGACTCCAGGCGTTTTCCTGCTTTTGGACGCCGGCGCACAGTTATCACGCCGTTGGACCCGACTCCTGGCGTTTCCCCGCTTTTGGACGCCGGCGCACCCGTATCACGCCGTTGGACCCGACTCCAGGCGTTTCCCCGCTTTTGGACGCCGGCGCCCCCTTATCACGCCGTTGGACCCGACTCCAGGCGTTTCCCCGCTTTTGGACGCCGGCGCACCCTTATCACGCCGTTGGACCCGACTCCAGGCGTTTCCCCGCTTTTAGACGCCGGCGCCCCCTTATCACGCCGGTCTACCCGACTCCAGGCGTTTCCCCGCTTTTGGACGCCGGAGCATCCTTATCACACCGCCAGCCCACCTCTAACACTATCCTAAGGCGTAACCCTCATCCGTGTCATCCCTCGTTCGCCTGGTTCCTCCTCTTCGTTATAGAGGTGTCCTACCTTTCTCTTTCCTTTTATACGGTCCTGTAATCAAAAGCCTATCTCATTCATTCCGACCATGATCAAAACAACTGTTGGCCATTAACATGTCTGAACGTGACAAAAGTGGCCCGAAACCCCTCTAGATCAAGGTAAAAATCAAAATTTACCACATTTTCATACATAACTCGACGCGCTGAACACGATGGTACAGGTACTTTCCATTTTTGATGGCTGGTTCTCGTGCACACACGCACACACACACACATGAACTGCCAATTAATAAGAAGTAAGATGATATAAATTTCTGTTCGTTAGCTCTTTACACTTAAGGGTAATTTATACCAGTTGCGTGCGTCAGTCGCGCATCAGTCGCACGCATCCATTTGGAAGGGATTTTGGATGAAGACCGGTCAACACGGCATGTATATCCTCAATGAAAAGAACGCGCGGCCGCCGCAAGGCCGTAAACGCGTGCGTCTGAGCTGCGACTGCGATGCGACTGCAATGCGACTGGGCCCTATTCTTCATCATATAGACGCACGCGCGTCAGTCGCACGCATCCAGTATAAATTGCCCTTTAATCGTAAGTTTTGTTTCTTTTCTCAGGGCATGTCTCTGTGGTGAACATTCCATTTCCCTTTTGTTTGTGCTTTTTCTCCTCCAGGAAAGCTGGAAAATTAGTCGATTATCTAGTTGCACCAAGAAATCCGTTGACAATAAAGGCAGCGTCATCGACTTCCTTGATCTACTCCACCAGCGTAACTCGGCCGAATTGCTATAATGCAGCAAATTGGTAGTGTCCAGAAACCATTTTAACATGAGTTCTGACAAAATTGACCCCATTATTCGTGCTCCACATAGTCAGGAACCCAAGATCGCTCTAAAACCTGAGTGACAAACTTTTTCGTGGGTGCTGCCTTTAACGGTAGGACCAGCATCCTCCGCTGGCAGCCCGCAGCGTACTGGTGAGACAGTGTTTACGAGGTTACCAGCTGCATAATATATGGAGCAGAATTACCGCACAGCTCCCTTTCTGCGCGAAGATGAGGGATGTGTAAAGAATCAAGAAGGTGCCATTCTAGCAATACGGATAGCTCCGCGCGAGTTTTCATGGTATCCACTCCACAGAGTAGTGGTAGTGCCAATTCAGCCCTCTCATCCGCGAAACTCAGAGGGCGCATTGCTTGCCTGGAGGCAGACTCAATGCCGCCGCCACAGAATCCCCTCATCCTCTCAAGGATACGTTGGATGAAGCGTTATCACATATTATTAACCCACTGGCGACCGCGCGCATTTTTTCATGTCTGGCGCGTGGGACCAACGCCCCTTTCAAGAGCCGCAGGTGCCACACTCTTAAAGGGGGCGAGACACGCAAAAATGGGCGCGGTCGTCAACGGGTTAATTGAGAGTAAGGAAGAGGCAAGAGTCCAAAACTTATTTTTGTAGAAAGAAGTGAAAAAGTGCTAAAAAGTGAGAGAGATGCAAAAAAACAAATGCAAAATTTCCTCTTCTAATTAGAAGTGAGACAGAGCAAGAATGTGAGCAAGATATAAGAATACAAAACTTCTCCAAGTTACGAGTGAGGAAGACGCAAAAAAGTGAGAATGAGGCGAAAATAAAAGATTTCCTCTAGTTAGGATGGAGAAAGACGCAAAATGCAAGCAGTGCCCCGGTCAGAGGTGGAGATCTTCGTCAGCTTCAAAATTAAGGTTGACCCAAAAACAGATTAGGAAAAGATTTTAGGTGACCCAGCTAAATACAGCAGCTACCTACCAGAAACGTAGATGCCAATGTAAGCAGGAAATGTAGTCGCCCCGTTAGCGAAAAAACTTGCCCCAACAAAGAAAGGGTCAGCAAATAAAGAAAAATTAGAACTATTCATTTGCCAAAACATGAGAACACTTCATCCGTCTAAATTTTGATGAACCTAAAAAATCTACTCGTCAAGCTTAGGTGAAAACCTGCCCCAGCAACGAAAAAATGTTCGATTCCTTAAATGCGGCAGCACAATAACCCGACTAAAACAGCAAGTGATCCGTTAAGAGGATGTGATGAATGACCTGAGGTCTGTACCGTAAATTCGTCTTGTTATAACAGTGTTTTTTTGTAATTATTTATTGACAAGAATTATGAGCGAATATGTGCGGAAATATGTAGTCGCAAAATGTATGAGTGCAAAATTGGCCCTGTCCCATCTGAAACACTCCCGACGGGGCAACGACGAAAATGGGATGAATCACAATACAAAAAGAATTTTCTTTCTTCTTCCTCGCTAGCGGTTCTAGTGGTAGGTGAGAGTCGGCGTGGTTGAGGAGGAGCAGTGGGCAGATGCGTAATTGATCAAGCGGCGGAGAGGTTCATTCCGCTACACGAGCAATTGAATTAGGAATAGGAATAGGTGGAGTCGTGGTGTCGAACGGAGTCGTCACATCTTCCTTTTTTTATTTGACTAGAGGTCGCACGGTTGGGGCATGAAATTCTTTCACACAGCAGCAGCGTGCCACCCGCATTGCTCTCGCAACGATATCAGGATGCTGGTGGCAGCGCCCCGAGATGTGGCCGTCAAAATTCAGTTCGAGTGGGCAGAATATGAACAGAACAGGGGCTTGGCGCTCAAGGATGATATCGCAGCTTTGTCCGCCGAGTCGCTGTTGGTGGTGTCCACATTGCGTTGCAGGGCCCTGACGACGAGAAATATATTGGTGAAGGGCTCGGCTGCTCCCATATGGTCCAACAGAGAGTCGATAAATTCAGGGGGCATAGTTACTCTCTATGCGCCGCACCCTCCTATTATATGGCTGGATGACTGTGGAATCGCTGGGCGTTAGCCGTTATCTCGCTGGTGTAAGTCGAGATGTTTTTCCTGAGATAAACAGATAATGCGAAGTTATCTGCCCAATTGATGATTATCTCGGATGAGATGATCAGGTCATCTTAACGTGCGATTTGATAAAAATGTGTTGTTGTGGACTGAGTTAATTAAGCGCGTACATTTCGAGTACCCTGTTATTAGTACCTTCAGTGACTTCAGTGTTGCTTCTCTAGCGTCTCATGCAATTTCGTAAAATGCTGTGTGCTACTTTTATTACTAGGTTTACCGCAAGCTGCACTAACGCGAATACTATCCTGAGCAATGTAATTATTACCTCAGGCTCAAATAGATGCAGAGAACTCCGAACATACGTAGACAAGAGTCGAGACCGCGGCGCGGCTCTCTTGGGCAGAGTCACGGGACCTCAACATAGTGTGCGCCTGCGTCTCTGCCCAAGAAAGCTGCGCCACGTTCTCGACTCTTGTCTACGTACGTTTGGAGTTACCTATACATTAGGTGGGCAAAGATAGCAGTTGTGCCAAAAATTGTTCTTGCCAATTTCCACTGCTCATTTATTGTATTCATGAGCGCTGTGAGATATGGGAAATCGAAGTCACTGAGCCATTCCAGGTGCCATGTTTCTTATTTGAAGGAATCATCAAAAATGGAGACATTATGAGATATTTTGTGGTAAACTAAGGTACCTCCCATTCCAATTTCGACGATGTTTTTAGCACATGATGTGCGACTGTTTTGGTTTACGACTGCATTGTTGAAGTCTGGTAGCACCGCAGTTTCCTTCAAACTGGGGTCGTATTGAACTGAGAATGCTTGTGATTCGCACTCAATTGTTAGCCAGTCTCGACAGGGGTATAGCATGCACCCGTGATTTTTGAACCTCCCTCACAGTTGTAACGGCGTGTGAGATTTCTGATTTCTAAATACCTTGTTGGGTTGTTCAACTGCTCTGATAACCGTGCAGCAAAAATGGCGTAATGGTTCGAGTAGAAACGCTAGAGGCAACGGTTCTCAGTTGCTGTCATCCTTTCCTCGATTGCCGCTCAAGCTTTCGTCCGTTTAGCAGCAATTGCTGGTGGATGGCATGTTGCTTTTATTTCACCTTCTGTGCAAATCTTTTCCGTTTTCTCGGCCTGGCATGAGCAAATCATGCGCACAGTGCAATTATTGTATCGGTTTGCTTCTGTTTCGCACTCAACCGGCAAACTGTAGTGATCCGGTATGACTAGGGCTTCTTTAGGCGAGACAGCGCATCTTCTGTTAAGAAGATGTGAGCGTTGTTACTGAACTGAAATGACGTTCACCGAGAATTCGTCTCTTTCGGGCACGTAAGGGAGAAGATGTGCTGAATACTTCTTTTCTTTGTTGTGTAGAGTTTGATGGAGTAATTTCTAGATCTATTGGAGTTCTTGATACTCACTCTATGCGACGCACAAACTCATACACCGTATCAGTTCTTGGTATGTGTGCTATTCTGAAAAAACAAACATGCCGGGAAAAGCAACAATCATCCACATGCTGAACCACTACGAAAATTGTCGCACGTAGAATAACTTGGATATTTTGAGGACTGCAGCAGTTCTGGCACTATTTCTTTCGTTGCGAGGGTTACATTTGTCCTGGATGCAAGATCCCATTTGTGCGCAATGTTTCTCGTTGAACACTTTGTAAACGCTATCTCACGTGAAAAACACATGCTTTCACACAAGTGAGCTCCATTGGTTTCCTAATCACCTTGATGTTTCCCACCGTATGGTTTTGTGCAGTAGTTAGATGCAAAGTTCTGTATAGATTCTGGTAAACAACACTTTTCGTTCAGAAGTATGTTAACAGTTGTCTTTGTTCTCGCAAACGAGGTCTGCGGTATATCTCATATACCTATGTTGGCAGGCTGATGTGCTGGTAATTAATGTTAATATTGCTAAACAGTACTCCTGGCTCAACATTTGTCCAGTGCTCTGCTGGGTATTTCAATTTAGAACTTGCGATGAAGCTGGAAAGTGCCTGTCCTTTCTCGGCTTCAAAAGGTTCTACTGGTGGGATAGCCATTTGCTTGAAGTACGTTTTCAATTCCCAATCACCTGTCAAGCTCCTGGTACTCTTATCTGGCTCACTCATACTCTCGTTCTCACTCTCCGACTGACCTGAGCTCCCCGGTTCCTCGCTTCTCGGGAATTTCTTGAGCGTCTCGTCTTGAGTCGGATAGTGAGAACGAGTTTGGCTACTAACAACGCTCCTGGACACCTTGCCGCAAATCTTTTAATGATTTCGAAGACTTCTGGAAGAATTTCCCTTCAGATTGCGTGATTTGAGACCTTTCCATGACTGATAGCCGTCCCACCCATCTGGCCGAGGGGTGTAGTCCTCCCAGGGGCAGCACCTCCTCTCTGGGGACACAGTTTGATCCTCTCCTAGAGATTCGTAGTGAACGTTGACGCGTCCTGTATTATCCAAATTTGTAGTCTACGGATGATCTACACAAAACAACATACTGGCGGTTTCCTCGCGCTCGTCCTTTGCACAATGTAGCAACCTCATCAATACCGACCAAAAATAAGGAAAGGTGGGTACGACTGTAAGAGCTAAATTAGTGAAAACTCGCTCTTTCTTCCTACCCCCAAGCTGATTTTGTTCCGCTCTGTAACACTGATGCTCATTTGTTTCCAAATGCCATGTAGGTGGAACTCACGAGGGGTAGCTCACGTGACGAAGAGTGGAACACCTCATGGACTCAACCTCGACTTCAAGCATTCTCCTCGTGCTTTGCAAGTGGCATCGTAGAGAACTGGCAAAGTATCATGAGATGTTTGACCGTATAGGTTACAGATCAAACAACGGGAGCCACTTTCAGATCTCTGACAACGACGGTTTTGCTGAAACCTTAGGTCAATAAAATTCCATCATAACAACATGGTGGGTATTGTGGGAACGGAGACTCTTGAACTATGTGTGGTCCGTATGCACAATAAAGGCGGTGGTTCAGTGGGATATTTATTACTGTACAAGTGAGGGTGAGCGAAGAGAAAAGTGAGTGCCTCGTACGGCTTACAACATCATATTGACTAGTGCATAAGACGGGTTAGTCCCACCCCTCCACAGGCGGTCTACCATGAGTGATGACTACAAGTACAATAGGGATAATCGATTCGTCGATGATAGTGTGGCATAGTAAAACAAGTGATACTATTCACCAAGTTCAAAAATGCTAAGGTTAGGAGACAAACGAACATGGGAATCTTTGAGGGTAGAGAATCAAGGCGATGAATCCCCAACATTAGTGCTCAGAATATATCTGGTCTATTTGCGATTTTTCTCTCCAATCTGAGAAGTATGATGATGACGCTCGAATTTCGCATTCATCCTAGTTAAATTTGGTCAAACACTGACTGAAGGTGCTCTGACTTGAAGGTGCTGTCAAACGCAGTCTCCTTATCAAATTGAAGTGATATTTTTAGTCAATCCATATGGAAGATTTATCGGAACAACGTCATAGAAATACCAGTTATACGATACTAACTCTTTGATGATCATCCCGAAAACTTTTCAAACCGCCCTCATATATGATTTTTATAGCGCCGTTGATTTAAACCAATACACAGACTCTAAATCTTTCTGATTGTGAGTACAATGTGCTAAATTAGTGCATAATTACCCGTTTTTTTCAGAGAAGTTCGGCAAATATTTGAATAATTTCAGGTACGTTGCTATAGCAGGGCTCGCGCGGAATTCATACCATCAATTTCTACAATTTACTGATTGTGAGCTATGCTTCAGGTACGTTGCTATAGCAGGGCTCGCGCGGGATTGTGAGCTATGCTCCCCCCAGTGGGACGCAGAAAGTGGACGGGCGGGGGGGGGGGGGGGGGGGGGGGAAAAAAGTGGGGTTTCGGCCGATTTGGGGACCCAGACGGAAAATCTGTATATATAAAAGTGAAAGTTGTGTGTGTGTGTGTGTGTGTGTGTGTGTGTGTGTGTGTGTGTGTGTGTGTGTGTGTGTGTGTGTGTGTGTGTGTGTGTGTGTTTGTGTGTATGTTCCTTATAGAAATCGCGGAGGATGAACCGATCCGGACCAAATTTTGCACACAGGCCCAGCGGGGGCTGGCGGAGGTTACAGGCTACTTTGCACCTGGGATTATCGATCGGTTTATCGATTATATCGATTTTATCGATTTTCAAAATTTTTGTCCAGGGGTCGATGAGAACATGTCTACTAGGGTTCTTCAATATGCTGAACACGACTACGCCAGCCGTTTTGCATGGCGGTATCGATTTATTGATTTTATTGATTTTCTACAACTTTCGCTCGGTCATCGGGGAGGACATGCCCACTGGGGTTTTCGAATGTGCTGAATACGAATATGGCAACCCCTCTCAATGACGGTATCGATTTACTGATTTTATCGATTTTTCGCAGCTTCTACTCAGGGGTCAGTGAGGACACATATACTGGAATTATGCGCTGATCATGAATATGACAACCACTATGCATGGAACAGTTATTGGTTTTATCGGATTTTTAATCAAGTTTTTGACTTTTTCCCCTACTTCTCGGTTAAGAGTAAGAGCGCATTTACTGAGGTTCTCAAAAATGTTGATCGCAATTATGGCATGCTTTTTTCATAAAGTTATTATCCAAATAACTTCACTATTTCATTTTTCGCCTATATGTCGGTTGAATGAGGGTCATTCAGGTCCGTCATCATGCTGATCACCAAAATGATGAGCATTTTCAATGGATTTACCGGTAGTAGCAGATTTCCTCATCAGTGTGAAATAGCCGGGGTAGTAGAACACCCGAGCGAAGCCGGGCATAGTAAAATTGATAAAAACATTAATTATAATAAATAATAAATAAAAATCATATCAAAATTAATAATAAAAATGAACAACTAAAAATAAACCAATACAAGATTTTTATTTGTACTGTAAAGCAATTTCGAAAATTTGGCGACCCGTTCTCGGGGAGGGGGGGGGGGCGCCCCCACCGCTGCGTCCACCACTGGCTCCCACCGTCTAATGAATTATCGGTTCTCCTTGGCAAGAAGGGCTCCATTGCGTCCTGACTTTTTATCCAAGCTTTTTCATCATAATCGACGCCAAAGGTTTTTAATATTTATGCAGCAACTTAAGCATCGTACACTCAAACGTTAGACCTCCTGCTCATTCTCTCGACTTCAATTGTTCCGTACGTGCGAAGAAGAAAAACACTTCTGGTAATCTCGTCGTATTCACTCAAACTACGTCATTCTTTGCACATATTTGAACACATGAATGAAATTGTTTATAAATATAAATAACTGAATACAACCACAATGATGAACTCGTGGGAGAAATTAACAGTGATCTAGAAATCGAGAAAAATATCGAGAAAGCTGGAATAATTGGAAGATACTACGAAAAATGTCACGGACGGGCGGGTGCAGGAACGCCAAGCATATGTCTCGTATAAGTGACATGAGCAGTAAGAGCGCGTTTATCCTAGAACAACACCATTGCAAGGACCAAAACGATATTTAAAAAAAAAATAACACAAGGCGAAGTTTGCAGAGAATATCCCCACCTTAAAAGGCCGGCCACAGTCTGTGCACATACACTGCATATCTTCAGCACCCAAATGCAGCTTCTTATGTTTCATCAATGTGATACGATTCTTTAAAGGTTTGAAACAAACATCACACTGCACTTCGCCTTCAGAATGTAACTAGAAATTGAACAATCCGTAACAATGAAGTAGTATCTCTCGCTCTCAATGCCTCATCTTTGAATACTTGGGCCAACAACAATATCATGGAAATTGGACTGATCAATCCACTAACGACAGAATCGTGTGCGTGTACCCTTCTTTCAGGAAAAGCGAGACCACCGTGATGCTTGAGGAGATGCATTCTATGTACAATCACACCATTTCTGCATTCTTTCCAACATAAACATGGTAATGCAACTAAAAGCTTGGTTATTGCTTTGATCTGCAATTGAGTCAGCATGCTGAAAGGCTTGCAAAATTGACGTAGACCAATCTACGTAGAAAACCTAGGTTCGAATAGTGCGATGGTCTCACATTTCCGAATGGAGGGTACAAGTGCATCCATGGGCTAACGACGTTTCTGTCCGTGCCTTGCCTACACATCAAATGAAAATTTTCACATAACATATATTTCTAGAGTAAATCTGCAGAGGTTACCCTCAAATACAGGATGATACACAATACAGCAAGAAGTCTTACTTTTACATTATGTAGATAAAGTCCTTTGGAAGATGGAAAATCTATTCGACATAAGTAACAGAAAGTGTTCCTATAATCATTTTCGCTAGCAGCAGCATTAGTGGCGTCAACCTGAAACAAACCGACTGGCTGGCTGACTGCGAACAATCTATTTATAGCAACTCCGTCGTTGTCGTTCAAAGTGCTCAGTTATAGTGGTTCACAATCTACAAAAATTTAAGCACTGAGATGCTCAGAAAACTGCACTCACATCTACTTCGCGTCCTTCAGCCATGCGTTGCAGCAAGGAATTTTTAACCCTAGTTGATGCTGAGTTTTTCTTCAGTTCTGCCTTTGAAGGACGCTGTTCTGGAGTCGGCTCTGGCAAGGGGTCTACCACCTGAAACGAAGCAAATGTGTGCAGCACTGTAGAATGTACTCAAGTGAGCAATTCCAAAATATCGGTAACACCCAATCTCATTAAAGTCTGCTTTTCATAATGATCGTATCGCTATCAAACAGTATTCATCTGAAGTAGTTGGAGACATCGTTGCACTGAACAAGTACTGCTATGGGATCAATGCACATGCATAGCAAAATATGTGGTAGGAGGTACAGGGGTATCAAAAAGTTTCCGGCCTGGACCACTTGCAGATTAGCAACCGCAGTTAAATTTCAAAGGAAATAAATATGCATCCCTCGAAGACGAAAACACTTTTCAACTTGTCATTCTATTAGACTCACCCGATTTTATAAAAAAAAACTTTATCACCCGAATATAATCACAGAAAGTAGATTCTTTTTCGTCATTTGTTTTTTTCCGCTGAAGTGGTATTTCAGTTTTTCTCACTTATTCTAGTAACTAATCCCCAGACCCCTTCTACAAACTGGCTGAATTAGCGAAATGCATTCGCATTATCATGAAGCAATATTATTTTGTGAAAAAGGATGTCTCACTGAAGAGCCTGAATTCCGTGGTTGAATTTCTGTAGTCATTTTTCTTGACTCGTTCCCGAAAGGGGGAAACAAAATAGCATTGTAATTATTTACTTCATTAGCGTTTATGTACGTTAGGTGACACTATCTTCTCTCTATCGCCCAGAACGTTGGGCAAGACGTTTTCACTCCCGCTTCCGTGTTCGATCGCACTGCTTTCAGAGATCTGTCCGCCCTGACCCGTTGCTCCGCGCTTGAGACTTCAAATCTTGGCAGTGAATTCGTCACTTACCGGCAGTCAAGATACTATAGAATTTACTTTCCGCTTTCTACAACACTCCCAAAGATCTTCTACGAATATTCAACTGGGGTTTTCTTGTTGAACACCGAAAAGGGTTTAGAAACACTGCGAGGATTAAGACTATAAGGTGCAAGAAGGCTTATTCTTTGCTCAGAATTCAGGGACGGATTTAGATTTTGTCCAATAATGTTCGATAAGAAAACGAAAATTCGTCGGTTGCTTGTCGCTCGATACACACTTTTTGAGCGATAACCATACATCGGCTTGAATAAAACGTTCTTATTTCTGGGAGGTTTAACGAAATCTCATGAAACTTCGCAAACTAACGTGAAAGGCCTCACGCCGCATGGCGTTCTCAAAACTGTACAGAAATATGGAATAAGCGAGCGAAGGCCGGAAACTTTTTGATACCCCTGTTTATATGTACAGTGAGTGTCCATTGAACTGACTCCCCTGCAGACGTGAGGCGCCTCCAGCGCTGGGATCGCTATTTTGCACCGCAACAGCTAATCGTATATATTTTCAATAGTTTTTGTTGTATTTAATCATTTCGCGAAAGAAAAAAAAACACGAGACGGCGCTAAAATTAGCCACCATGGCGAAGCAAGCTGAAGATTGCAGCGCGCTGCGCGAATGTTCCACAGTACACCCTCAAATCGGTAGAGTTCGCAGTTTCCCTGACGCCCACTGCCCAGAAATCGTCAAATGGTGCGCCTGAGGCCGAATTCCGGCGTGGTCGCGGCCAGCTACCTCTGGCCGGTCAGATTTGGCCACCGACATGTACATTACTGTAGATACCGTATCTCACAGAATCCCCTCAAATTTCTCGAAGAGGGTTTATTCGCTCAGATTTCTCAGAGAGGGGTTATTCGACTTGTAGATCACAAACACCGTATTCATTTTGTACCATACTCTCGTTTCGGAGAGATTTCATTTGGTGGTAGAAAAAGTACATGATTCCGGCGCCATCTAGTTAGCCCTAAATGCCCACGAAAGCCGCCATATCGTGGCCAAAATATTCAGCAAAACAACTCGCTGAAATCCTGCATAAACAGGTTATTTAAGGCGCTCCACACTAAAATCGCATCAATTTCGTATAATAGCCCCATTATAGTGGGACCATGGTAGGGGTACGGTAGGTATGGTATTTCACAGAATTTTCTGAAACCGTGCATATGCGGCTACTTGAGGTGCTGAACACGATTACCAACGTCATTTTGCATGCTATAGCCGTTATCCCACGGATCTCCCTCATACGAGGGATCCCAGCCGGTTAGTCGCGAGGCTACGTGGCGCGTCCCTAGGTGGCGGATAGGGGGCTAATCGCGGACCAAACGCGACCTTGTGCCTGCCCTGAGACGCGGGTGGATTCAGGGGATGGACTCCCTGTCTCTGCAGTGTCGGAACGATCTATACCTTCTGTCAGCGCGTGGGCGTGTTCATGCATGCGTGCATGGGTGTGCTTGCGTGTCTGCAGATTGTATCCTGCACATCTATCCGACCAAAAGCCCTGCATTCAAGTGACTGGGAGGTACAAGGGAGGCGGTTCGGAGTCGCCTCCAACAAATAAGCTCCATCGTCCACTCCCGGGAAGCCCGGCTAACTTCCCGGTGAAATCACACTCTAGCCTCCCACGGGGGAATAGAGCCCAGCAAGCTATCTCCTGTGGGAATCAAATTTTTCAAGCTCGACACAGCAATATTAGAGAGTGTTCCCCTGATCTCGGAAGAGTCACTGGTACGGCAGCGCCAGTGAGGACGAGGTCCGAGGGGTTATCTAGGCTGCCTAAAACCAGAAGGACTATGATGACGGTCTGTACCTTCAACGCACGCACGCTTGCATCGGAGGCTTCCATCGAGGATTTGATGATGCAGGCCAGGAAGATCAGGTACGACGTCATCGGACTGACCGAGACGAGGAGACACCGACCATTGAACGCCACCTTCGACACTGGAGAAGAACTGTTCCTTGGAACCTGCGACAGTAGAGGAGTTGGTGGAGTCGGTGTCCTCGTCAACACGAACTTGGTCATGAACATCGACTCATTCGAACAGCTAACAACCCGAATCGGACGTTTGCGGTTGAGAAGATGTGGATCAATACCGGCCTTGACAATCTTCGTCGCCTACGCTCCAACATCCAGCTACGACGAAGGGGATATCGAGGCCTTCTATATGGACTTGGAGAAGTTCTACAGGGAAGACCACACATTCTACAAGATCATCGTTGGCGATTTCAACGCCAAGATTGGTCCTAGGAGAACGCCTGAGGAACTTCACATCGGTACCCACGGCCTGCAGTGGAACGAACAGGGAGAGAGGCTGTCTGAGTTCATCATGACGACGAAGACCATCCATGGTAACTCACAATTTCAGAAGCCAACCTCCCTACGCTGGACGTGGGAGTCACCCGGTGGAGAGTACCATAATGAAATTGACCACATCATCGTCAATCGAAGGTTCTGCCTGACCGACGTCGGTGTTGTACCAAAGTTCTACACCGGATCCGACCATCGCCTCCTTCGTGCAAGATTCTTCTTCTCACGCAAAGGAGAGAAAGCCGTGAAGTTTAAGAGAAGGAGTCCCAAACCCGTCATCAATTGGGATCTTTTCACTTCGCTAGCCGGCTTTTGGGAAGATGCGGTTGTCGACAACATCGACGAAGAGTACGATCGGCTTGTACAGCATCTCCGCGACAGCGCAAAGAGCGCTGAGGGTTTAAGAGTCACCAAGAGACGACTGTCTTACGAGACCCTCGAGCTTATACGCCAGCGTGGAGCCGCGAGAGCCGCAGGCAACTACCAGTTAACGTCCGAGCTCGCAAAACGGTGCAGAGAAGCGATAAAAGAAGACCTAAAGGAGAGACGAGCAGCAGTGTTGGCCGAAGCCGCAGAGGCAGGGAAAAGCATTCGCTGCACCCGCCGAGACTTCGCCAATCGCAAGACCAAGATGTCCGCCCTCCGGCGCCCAGACGGAACAATTTCTTCATCAAGACGGGTAATGGAGAAGGTCATCTACGACTTCTACTCGGATCTCTTCGATAGCCACGTCCACCTCCCTCAATGTCATCTTAGGGAGGACGGGTATGTTGTCCCATCGGTTCTCCCTTCCGAAATCCGACATGCCATCAAGTCGGTGAAGAACCGTACAGCACCAGGCCCCGACAGGATTCGACCGGAACATCTGAAGAACCTACCGCCAATTCTCATTACCACCTTGGCTAGGCTTTTCACGCGGTACCTCTCGGAATGCAAGGTACCTAACCAATGGAAGACCAGCAGGACTGTGTTGCTGTACAAGAAGGGAGACCCGCAGGATATTGGCAATTATCGCCCCATCTGCCTACTGTCCGTCGTCTACAAGCTTTTCACGCGAGTGATCCTCAATAGGATCGAAAGGACACTAGACGAGGGACAGCCGTGCGAGCAAGCAGGGTTTCGAAAAGGATTCAGTACGATCGACCACATACACACCGTCACTAGACTCATCGAAGTATCGCGAGAGTATAAGATGCCCCTCTGTCTCACGTTCATCGATTTGAAGAAAGCCTTCGACTCTGTTGAGACGGAAGCGGTGTTGGAAGCCCTGGGCAACCAGGGCATACCTACTCAATACATCAAGGTATTTCGTGAGCTCTACAGCAACTTCACGACCAGGATTTCTCCATTCTACGACGACATCACCATCGACGTCAAGAGAGGGGTTCGGCAAGGCGATACCGTGTCGCCAAAACTATTCAGCGCCACTCTCGAAGACGTCATGCGGAAACTGGAATGGGATAGCATGGGAGTGCAAGTTGATGGCCGGCGACTTAGTCATCTTCGCTTCGCTGACGACATCGTTCTTATAACACCAACCATCAGCGAAGCGGAACAGATGCTGGCCGACTTCGAGGACGCGTGTGGAAAGATTGGTCTCCAGCTGAATCTGACGAAGACGATGTTCATGAAGAACGGATGGGTCCCGGATGCCCCATTCTCGCTCAACGGAACGACCATATCCGAATGTTCCAGCTACGTATACCTAGGTCGGGAAGTCAACATGATGAACGACCTCGCTCCAGAGCTGGGCAGGAGGAAAAGAGCGGCTTGGGGAGCTTACAAGAGCATCGAGGACGTAGTGAAGAAGACGAAGAACACCAGGCTCCGTGCCCACCTCTTCAACACAACCGTTCTCCCTGCTTTGACCTACGCCTCAGAAACCTGGGCGTTGCGCAAGCAGGATGAGAATGCGGTCAGCGTCGTCGAACGCTCCATCGAGAGGGTGATGCTAGGAATAACCCGCCTCACGCAAGTGAGGGCTGGAATACGGAGCTCCACCCTTCGTCAGCAATCGAAGATCAGGGACGCTGCCGCTTACGCCAAGTTGAGTAAGATTAGGTGGGCCGGACACGTGATGCGTTTTAACGACAACCGTTGGACAAGAGCCGTCAGCGACTGGACTCCACGGGACGTTAAGCGCACGACAGGAAGACCACCGACCCGATGGTCAGACTTCTTCACGAAGTCCTTCAAGGGTAGATACGATGCTCTCCGTGTCCCTCGAACGAACAGAATCCACTGGACAACTCTGGCTCGCGAGAGGGACAAATGGAAGGATTGCTGGCGCCCGCTCGGTACACCCGAAGATCAACGGGAGTCAAGGTGATCAAGGTGATAGCCGTTATCCTGCTGAAATCAGCATTTTCTTTCGACTTCTGTCCGGCCGCAGCCACGCCAGAATTCAGCACCTGAGAAGCACGGCAAAACCCAAAGGAGGATGCGGGAGGAGCATGCTCCATGTGAGAGCGTCGACAGCCAACTAGGTCCCGCTTCATTTCTTGCGCCGCAATGCATACACCACTCGACAATCTCTTTGGGACAGGCAATACATAGACATGGTTAAATATCAAACGTTGATGTATTTTAAGAAAAACAGAACTATTGACAGAAATGAAGGTACATGGATCCCCAAATATTGAGGAGCTCAACGCAACAATCTGACAAAAGCTCTGCAGTAGCCGTTGCGCGACTATCGCTCATGGAGACACCTTGACTGCTGCTGCTCCGTGGCTGCTGTACGCTCGAGCCAACTGGTGGTGTCCAGCCCATCACCAGCTGTAGTTCTCTGGCAAACGACTAATGTTTTAGAACATTTTGTGCCAATCAACGTTATGAAGAAATATCCGCGAACATCTAGAACAGCGTATTTTACTATGCCCAAAATGCTACATCTCTAAAGTGCCAACACTACGGATACAGCAAATTTGTCAGATTGTTCCCCGGATTAGATGGTGAAGGCAATATTATTAATGCTGCCATTTTATGGTTTTCTACAATACATCTTCGATACTATTGGTAATACAGCAAATATTCGCCATAAACGGTGCCTCCAACTCTTCAGATATCTTATTAGTGCTAAATTCGGAATAGTTTTGCTTGCTTTACAGTATTTTGAAATTTGGTTAGATGTGATCTATGAAAGTTATCTTAGAAGTATGCTTGAAATGCAGAAAAGAAGAATAAAGGATAAGAATTGCATCCAAGAGAGGGGAAATATATCAAATCACAACCTACGTTTGCTTGTTGCTTTAGCAAAAGTCAAAAAAAACACGTGGCTGAACTGAAAATGAATTTCAAAGAAACGTTTCTTTACCACAAATGAGGGTTCCACGCGTAATAGACTTTCTGTGAATTTCTTACATTCCACTGCTTCTCCTAAAACTCGAAATATATTTGAAAATAGAGGATATTTGATACAGGGGTGATTGCTATGAAATGTGAAAATTAGTTGTAAGTATATTATTATGCATATTTATGGTAATGAATAGGTAAGGTCTGATGAACCATTTCGACAGTCCTTCGCATATTTTCTACCAGATTTTCAGCCCTGCATTTCAGTGCACCACAGTAGTGCGTACGGATGTATTTGAAACATCCAGACTTGCATCAACGGAATGCCACCTTTTCGCTCTCTCGAAATAATGGAGGTGTCGAGTTTCTTTTGCCAACTGAAACTTCTACTCCTAAATGATGAAATTCAGGAAGAACCGAAAAATCCAAAAGTGATGGAAAGCCTCGATAGAGCAAGAAATGCTCTTTCGACTGGCTAAAAACGCTTTCCCGAATGATCACAAATAGAGGAAGAATAAACGAATTGAGAAAAGACAATTAGGATCTACTTGAGAACCTAACATCTCTTATTCTGTTTTAGAATTTATCCGAACATGGATGACGAAAGGCCCAGAAAAGTAGAGACACGCAAATTAACAGAATGAAATCACCATTCTTTGCAAGTCATATCAGAACTTTCACGCGTAGTACATAAACACCTGGAAGTCACTGCGGTGCGGTGACTGGGGAGTAAATCTGATAAAGACTATAACTGGTTAGCTCTGTGAATGCAAACTTCCGGTTTTCTCAACTTCTCACCAGACCGAACCATCCTCTGCATTGATTGTTATAAATTGCAAGTGCAGCTTCTGGAGGGAGGGCCTTTACGTCCCGTCGAAAAGGGGGCGTGGCTAACGATGCCCCATGGATATGCGTGTGCTACGCAGCTTCTGCTGACAGCCACGCGAACTTACAAGAAATAACCAGCAAAGATGAAAAAAATCGAAGATTTCAGTGAATGAAAACAGCATGTCTTTGATGCTTCGAAGCTCTTAAAATTACGGGTTCGAAATTATGGACAGTGTATGTAGAAGTGGTTTTTACTGCAACCGCTCAAAAATGATATCATGTGATGAAGTGGACGGGGATTTTGTGACAAGCACAACAACTAACCTTCTACATTAAAAGAAAAATATCCCGCAAAATCCTCCGGGTATACATATCTCAACTCAAAGTTTAATCTCAAAATCTTCATTTTTAAACCTAAACAAAAATTCCATCTAACTGCTTTTTAGCTTTTAGTTTATCATTACTGGTAAGAAAAAGTGGTCCAAATGCTCAATAGTCACCCCCCCCCCACCCTCCCTTCTTCAGGAATGTATGTGGCTGCCAACAGAAGCACCGCATCACATGCATATCCTAGGAGCATCATATGCCATGCCCCTTTTCCGACGGGAGCCGAAGGCTACGCCGCCCAGCTCTTTACTACACGAAACATATACTGAGAAAGAAGTAAGGAAATGGAAAACGTGTTACTTATGTAGTGGATGCAGAAACAAGCGAAGAAAAGACAGAAAAAGGCCGTTACTAATTACGGAAGACGCTCACCATTCAATTCTCGCTCAAGATTAGATGCGGCATGGTCGGACTCTAAGTGTATCTCACGGACTGCTTCCCCAGCCGCCTAAATTGTATTTCGTGTAGGGGCAACGGTAAATGAATTACTAAACCGACTTTGACATCTTGTGCAAGTTCCGCAGCCTGTACACTGGCAATCTGATTTTCCATTGCCATTATTCCTTCACAATCTTCCAGTGTAGACATGTCACGAATGATAGTAGGATCTAGATTAGAAAAAATCATCTGAATGAACATGCTTAATAGCTTCTTCCTAATAACTACCTCTTTGCTTCAGTATACGACCGCAATTCTGAAATGATTTGCTACCAGATGCATTACCAGCAACCTCCTAAAAACCGGCTGTTCAGGAAAAGAATACCATACTATTGACAGTTTAATTAATATGTGAGATCTACATATGATATATATATATATATATATATATATATATATATATATATATATATATATATATATATATATATATATATATATATATATATATATATATATATAACGTCCACAAGAAAGTCGATAGTGTGAGATGAATTTACGTTAAATAAGTTGAATTGTTGTTTGCTGTTAACCTGATTTCTTGGTAGGTTGACACGGTGTTTGTTCGTAAATTGTGAACCAGCGTCTATTTTGCTCATACAATCTACAAATGAATTATGTACTTCGTCGAAGTATGTCTACATACAGCTGAGGAAGAAGGAAAACTTACCACCAGTAGATGTGCTGTTGTTCTTTGTATCTTTACGCAATGCGTGTTTAACAGCGTTCATACTGTAGTTCGTAGAGTTCTCACAACTGTTGCAACCACTTTCGTCGTCTCTCACATTGACAACAGTTAAGGCGCAATTCTTCACCGACAAATCTGCTGCGGGAACGCTGAAGTATCAAACAACCACGAGTCTACCTGATTCAATGAAAAAAGAAGCACAATGCAGCTTACATAGTGCTCTCTTCTCCTATTCCCGACACGTGGGGCTCCTTTTCATCTTCATGCTTACAGTGCTTCATCTGTATATCCGACTCTTCAATTTCCTTGCGTTTTCTCTTTTCTGCTCTTAAAAGATACGGATGATCTACAGCATTTGCGGAAATTTTCAATTTGAGGTTTTGCAGTTATCCAAGGCATTGAAGAACGCAGAACTCACGCTTCTCAGATAACTGAATAAGGCAAACGCAGCAGAACCTGCCAAGCCACACCCCCAAGATATGGAAGGCAGACATTGCTGCAAGAGGAAGAACTGCTGCATTCCGTTCTGAGGGCAGCAAACCGCGTGTTTCGGCTGCGTTGAGGGGGCTAGTTGCTGCTCGATTGACTGTAGTGTCGTTCAACCTGCGTTCTGCCCCTCATGTCCTGCGTTGTACCTGCCCCCTGCCACGTGGCGACCCGCCCCCTGGGAGGTTTATATAAGCCGGTGGTTGAGCACCAGAGCTTTGTCGTGTCTCCGCTTCAGTGGGGACAATAAGAACCCTGCGAGGCTCGCCAGGTCGGCTGAGTCCCGGGTAAAACCGTGGCCCGATGCAAAAATCGGTCAGATGAGATCCGTGCGGAGCGGATGCGTGCGGGTGCGGAGCGGATGTGGAGATCGGCGTGGGATCGGTGCGTCCACCAAGAGCTATCGCGGCGAACACGCACGCGTTCGGGACTATTTTTGGATGAGCTTGGGTAAGCATCGTTCTACCCAAGTCTACAGTAGGAACACAGCCCTGCGCCCAGATTGAGCTGCAGTCCTAGGTTTGAGACATGCAAACCAGTTCATCGCCCCCGAAACACAGCCTTTAAGGGGCGAACGCAGCTCGTGGGGTGACAAACGTGTTCGGCCTGTATTTGCCGTCTCCGAATCTCTGAGTTAGTGCTGTGGTCTATAAACTCTACCAGAGTAGACGGACAGTCCCGCAAAGAAAAAAAAGAGAGAGAGAGAGGGAGAGAGAGAGAGAGAAACAAATCACCTCTTCCGATGACGGCTTTCCCTCCTCTCCGCCTTACGATGTCGCCTTTTCTCCCTGCGATCGTGTCGTTCACCATCGAGTCTTTCTCGCCACATCTCTAGCAAACGTTCCAACGATGGCGCATGCGCCACCAAAATTGCAGTGCGACCATCGTTGTCGATAGGGATGTCCTGGAAAAGTGATCTATCAAAAAAACAAAAAAAAAAACAAAAACAAATCACTTTCTTGGCCACGAATGCTGCAGTTTGCACAGGTTCTACTGCTAAAATTGCTAGCTGTGATGTTCAGCGCTCCGCCCTTTACAAATTCCGGACAAGAATGGATGTATGTATAGTGTAGCGCGACTTCGCTTTCTGCGATGCAGGAACGATTTACCATCACTGCACATACATAGATAGGCTGCTACGATACTACGTACAGTCTGTCCGAAACGACGGTCCGCCTACGCACGCGGAGATCGAGAGGCGGCGCGGCTGGGATGCTGCCAAGTCGTCCACGTTACAGCCAAATCATTGGCCAATACCATGAAGATAACGATGAAGCGTGATACGCAGATTAAAGATGATGACGTGGACTGCTGGCAAACGTGGCTACCTCTCGATCTCCGCGTGCGTGGGTGGACTCGTCGTTTCGGACAGATTGTACAACTCAGGCACTTTCAGCGGACGATCCGCGGGCCAAACCCTTGGTTGCGGACGGGCCGCGGACCCAAAATGTGGGCGGAGCATCGCAGCGGACCAGCCGCGGTCCCATTCTGAACACGGACCATCCGCGCGCCTTAATTTTGGCGTGAACTGTGAAACAACCGCGACGAAATATTACAGCATTTTATTCATTTGAATTCAAATTGCCGCGAACCCAGTGCTGACTGAACGTCGTATCTATTCTACCTATTTTTCGTTTGTTTTGAGTGTCTTGGTGTGGGGTGAAGTCATACACGCTTTGGTTTTAATCGTTTCCCGTTTTCGTGTACATAGAGGAATGCTCTTGTTTTACATTTTTTAAAATTTAGGGTCACTTGAAGTGCGTTACTGCCTCTCAGACCTCAGACAATTGTCGGAGAAGGCGAAGTGACAGAAGAAGTTGCGTCTGGCGCCGCTTCACAAGCTGAGCAGCCGAATCAAGCAATGGTACAGTGAGGCTGAGAAGTTCAGAAAGAGCACATCGTCAGTTGGTTACTTCTTTATAATTCTTAGCTTACCTGTCATTTTTACTAATTCATCTAGTGAACAGCTATAGATATGTACTACGCATTATACTTTTGAAGGGAATACGCACTACGGCTGCATCTATGGGTGACAGAGAAGAAGGCCTTGAAGTTCATAACCTTTTACAGTGAGTTCGTTTCTGTAGTTCCCAACGTCACTGTTATTAAGGCGTGTTTGGGTTTTCAGAGATACGAATGATCTATACGACACCTAATAAAGCAGGCAGTGCAGGCGGCAAGAAGGGTGTATATATGAATATCGATATATAGTGGATATGTACAATACTCGTGACGCCACGGTCACTGATGTATTGTACACCTCCTTCTACTTATTCGTTCATTCTTGTCTGATATTATTTCAAGCTGTATAGACGTTGTCACGTAGACTCCTGTCATTTGAAGCTATATTTGCTTTGTTTGTACTAAGATAATGGTAAAATAAATTAACCATCTATTATATGTGATGTTAACGTTTTGTCCATTTGTGATATGAAGCGTTTAGACTGTTAAAGAAAAGGTAGAGGACGGAGCTATTCACCGGTTCTCAGAAAGGCGCGCGGCTGGTCAGTTGAAGGCACGCGGCTGGTCCGCTAACAAGCAGCAGCGGACGGCCCGCGCACCCAAGTCCTGGCGAATTCTCAACCCTTACGCGGGCCGTCCTGTATTGGGTGCGAGCGCCGTCCGCTGAAAGTGCCTGAGAATGGACGTCGATGGAAGTGCATTTTCAAAGGACTTGGGAAGCACGTGACGCAGCCGCACCGTACACGCTGAAAGCATAGCTAAAATATCAAACCACAGGATTTTTTTGATTCCTTGTAGGTGATACTTGGCATCAAATGAAATGAACAACTATCAAGAAAACCCGGACTTGCTATTGCAGCGGCGATTCAAGCGCGCGGCGGCCCGCGCCGCGTGGCATCTCGGGTACGCAGGAAGCGCACTTCCTGCGACGCTCACTCTACATTTGGCAACTAATACACGAAAATAACTGTATACAGATCAAAGCAGAAAGTACATACCTGACCATGTTGGAATAAGGGCAAGACAATCCAGTCATCGAGGTTATTCTCACTTGGCAGAATAGTCGAAACGTAACGAACAGAGAGATTCTTCACGTGTTTCGTAAAGTCAATGGTCGGCGCGTACTGCGCTTCCAGCTGAAAAGAATAAGGAACTCCAGTAAGAGTAGGGTTGAAAAAAAAATGTGAGGTACATACCCTACTTTCTGGATTGGATGCTTCAAGCTGACGAACGAATGCGGCCCGATCCTTATTTAGCTGGAAAGAAATCGTTTAACAACAGTCGATCGTAGAATCGTTGGATTTCAATTCCTAGTATGAATGTAAGCTTCAATTTCTGCTTGTTCTCAGCCAAATATGTCACATGCGTGTCAGTACATACATGACATAGCGAAAATATTAAAACGAACCACGTCATCCATCGCCACCGCACTCCACTTGTAATGTTGAGAAACTAATGAGGCATTAAACGTCTTCAACACAGAAGAGAACTCACTTGTTAATGCCTGGTAACTTTGTTAAGCCGAGACACATCTGTGATTACGAGGTGCCAACTGGGGTCCACCATGACTTCAATGCGTTTAGTAGTTCTGTATGTATCGGTATGGACCAGTTTATGCCAAAGCGCTTCCTATATGCAACAGAAGCTGAGTGTTTGTGCACGAATCGGCAAATCGGACGTCCTCTGTGTTAAATGCAGGACTTTCCACAATTGTCATTTCGACGCGTCGTGCTGCGCCGTTTTTGGATTACGGGGGTAAAATGGAGTGGGGGGGGGGGCAGTTGGTATTAGTCGATAATATGACGTGTTCTACACGTTCTGACTTGTTTGCCTTTCACGTAGCTACTGTACATTAAGAGAGCTAACAAGTCAGAGCGTTCTGGACGTGTCAGCTAACAAGTCTGAACATGAAAGACAGGTCATATTATCGACTTATATCAAGTGTTGGTTACAGATACAGACACTCGAAACGGACGCAGTCAAGAGTCAGGACCGCGACGCGGCTCTCTTGGGCAGAGTCACGGGAGCTCGGTATAGTGTGCGCCTGCGTCTGTGTTCATGAGAGCCCCGCCGCGATCTCGATTCTTGTCTACGTATGTACGTTTGGAGTTTCCTATACATCACGTGGAGTGTGGCAACCTCTGACGCTGCTGCTTGCGACAGTGACAGCAGTGACTATCGGTTGTGGGCGTGGCGGCACTGCGACCGCTGATGCTGGTGATGAGCGATCGCAAGCCTTAGCGGGGTGGCGGACAAGACGTACGCCGCGACGCCACCGCGCCGCACGCGTACGCTTTTCAGGTTCTTCAAATTTGACCCACTAAGTGACAGCGGTGGCCACCATGTTACAGTTTGTGGGTTCCGATAACACTCATCTGTCCCTTTCAAGCTCAGAAAAGTTGTCCATATCCACGCAGAACTGCTCGTACCTTAGAAGGCTGCAGCCTCGACGCGCAGCCTGAATCGACCAATCACAGACCAACAGCGTACCCCTTGTCACGCAGCCACTTTAGCGACCGACCGTCGCCACGGTGGGGGGGGGGGGCAGAGTTCAGCAGAAGTCTGGTTCGAGCAAAAAAAATACGAAGACCTTGATCCAGCGAAAAATCTTCGAAGCCTCTACTCATTGTCGGTTAACTGTGTTGTGTACGGACGCACTCCGTGTATTACGTCGGATAAAAACCGTAGCAGAATCAGTTTCCATTTGCTGCCATCCTTCCCTCAATTGCTGCTCAGGCTTTTCTCCTCATAGCAGAAATTGCCGAAGAATGGCAGCAGTTGAGGGGAGGATGACACCAGCTGAAAGGAGATGCTGCTAGGATTTCTACTGGACGCAATAGGCCGTTCAGGCTGCGTTAGTGCTGCACGATCATAAGAGTACAAACAAACAAATTAAAACAGGGGTGTATAAGAACGATGGGTTCTCGTTTCTGATGTGCATCAAGATATCCGAACAACATCTACAGGGGACTCCAGGCGTACACTTATCATCTCCGCGTGCAGCGCCAAGCCATTCTGTTTTTTTTTTTTTGAATTTGGAAAAAAGGAGTCAGCGTGATAAAAAAAAATGCTCTCATTTACTTTACCAGCTTATCGATTGCCTTAAATATAAGCAGGACTGTCCTTCCTTGGAAAATAGCGTTGACAGCGCTGTCCTGTACACTGTCGCATTAGGGCTGGACTTGCGCATGTGGTAAGCATCCGATAATGATCATCAGATACTACCTGCGTCAGTGAGACACTGTATAGAAGCTATTTCCTGGTATTTTCCTTATGAGAAGAGGTTATTTTTGAGCTAAGATGACTAAAAAAAAGTGCTATAATAAGTCAAAGCAACTTTTGAGTGCTGTTTCTTCATAAGTTCAAGAAGGTAAAATGGCTTGACGCTACACGTGCCAGTGAAAAGTGTCCGCATACGACTCATGTGACCTTGTGAAATGGCGCATCATTGAGCCGGTTGTTCAGATTGTGAGGTGCAGGTGCATTTCACACTTGTGGGTCCAACATTTACAGTTATGAATGTAGTCATGTCCGAATATTTCAATACAATTCTTTCTCCTTTTATTCTCATTGTGTTACACTTATAGCCCTTCAAATCAATTCCATCACGTCGGAAGGCAACATTTCCGTAATTGTTGTCTTTGAACCAACCCTTTCGACAGCTTCATTGGAGAGTTGTGGGTGAACATAGCAACTTTCAGAATACTGTTGCATTTTCTGGAAATGGAGTCTGCTGCGAAAGGGCGACCTAGGCTTACTCTGATAACTGTGCAGCACGAACGCAGACCAAACGGCGTAATGGTTCGGGTAGAAACCCTAGCAGCAACGGTTGCCAGTTGCTGCCATCCTCCCTGTTAGATATGAACTTTGAACCCCGATGTTTATGCTGAACTTTGATTCCTGATATTTATGTTTGTCTGTGTGATGTACTTTGACCCAACATAATATATAAAGGGGTCACCCGAGTATGGTCCAATTCATTGCGTCCGGCAATAAACTCTACCCACCGGCACCGTCTACACAACACTCCCTCGACTGCTGCTCAATCTGTCGGCCCTTTAGCAGCAGTTGCTGAGGGACGGCAGCAATCAAGGGGAGGATGGCAGCAACTGGCAACCGTTGCTGCTAGGGCTTCTACCCGGAACCATTATGCCGTTCGGGCTGCGTTCGTGCTGCACAGTTTTCAGAGTGTCTGACAAGTTTAGTTTAGTTTAGTTATGTAGTTGGATGGGCTCTTTTCCAAACCATTATTATTATTTTATGTAACTACTGTGTTTATTAGTAGAAAGTTCTCCACTCATAAGAACGCGCTCTTTGCGTAATCGAAGAGCATTCTCAAAATGAGGCAATCAAATGTCAAGCTAACATCACATACATATAACAACACCCATACAACAAAAGAAACTACTACATCAGAACAATATTCACATACAGATATAGGTTTTGAAGTTACTGTAGTAATCAGGCCTTTTTTAACTTTTTGGCGTCGAACCAGCCACCAGTGTTGCATCCTCCGTTACATCCTTGATTCAACGATCCATATCTTGTTCTAGAACCTGAAAACGCAAAAGAATGGAGAAAAATACAAATTAAAGTGAAAATATAGTACGAGGAAATACACCAGTACCGATGCTAGTAGAAAACGCCGAACAACAAGCTGGTAACAAACCTGAGATCCTGTTCATCGACGTCCGCATTGTATTGCCATTGTTGAGTGTACCCACGTTCTGCATACTGTGCATGCCACTCATACCATTCATGTTGTTCATTCCACTCATGGCGTTCATCCCATTCATTCCGTTCATTCCGTTCATCATCCCGTTCATGCCATACATTCCATATCCTCCGTATGGCATTCCCATTCCGAGTCCATTCATACCTATGCAATTATCTGTACGCAGACCATGATAACTGAGGAGACTCTTGTTGCTAAAGACGTGGAACACAGTCCAAAACCGCTCACAAACAACAAGTTATTCCTTCTGAGTACTCTTTAAGATCTTATAGGAAAGGCTGAATAGAGCATTTCTTTCTAATCTTATAGAAAAATAAAGAATTTTTCCAGAAACTGCATGAACTATTGAGATTACCCGAGGTAAGCGCGGTAACACAACATAACTTTATCCATCATTAATCCAGTGGTGCACCCAAATCCAGAAAATGTTCAGTAATGCAGTAATTTTCTCGATTTTAGCTGCACGGCGTGGCACTGGAGTTCTCTGCTGGCAGAAGCAGACAACCACTGCAGAGTCCGTGTGTTTCTGCCCAAGAGCGCCGCGCCACGGTCCCGCCCTTTGCACACGGCCGTTTGAAGTTCCCTCTATGCTGACTCAGTAAAGATTTAAAAGAAACAAAATAAAAAAAGAAAAGGAAGCACTGTAGTCGACACATTAGTGATGTTTACAGGTGTGTGCCTCGGTTAAACTCCTGCTGCCATGTTCCCCACCAACAAAACTGGAGGCTTATTTCAGTTCTAGATTACCCATGCATATTTCAGTAATGGTTCCAGAATACCCATACATGTTTCAATAATGGACTGTGTTGAATGTTCTTCATGGACAAGAAGGTCGGACAAAACTCACCGTATGCCATCATGTTGTAAGCGTCGTACATTGGACTGAGTCCATACGGTGAGGCCATTCCGAACGGATTCACCATCATCGGGTTGACTGGGTAACCTAGAAATGAACACATACAAAATTTGTGGTTTCTTCAGGCTGATGGAGCATGGGGACTCTGGGTAATGTTATGAGCAGCGTCAATATACAACTTTATTCTACTTTTTACATCCTGCATATCCACGGTTTTAAATTCTTTTCCGTGATTACCTTTCCGTGAATTTTGGTTTTATTAAGATCTAATACTGCCAAACCGCGTTGTAGAATCGCTTGGATGTTGTTTCGTTTGGAGACTCACCTTAGAATTATAGTGGAAATTTTTACTGGAAAAGAATCTTCACTCTCACAGTAGTTACACATAATTTCTTGCAACATTGCAGAAAAATTCAATTTTGAACCCGGTTATTCGTAAGGAATTTGGAATGTCCGTTCTGATGCTATTGCAGTCATCATTTTTGGGGATTTTCCCTTCCGTCACGACTCCCTATTTTTGAGGTGATTTTTTTCGGCAGAGACGGTGTGGTGGCTGACTGTAGGATGTGACCCCGATGCTTTTCTGGATGAGGTTTAGTTGCTGGGCGGTTTGTGACAAAAAGCATTCACTGCAGAAAAACTGCTGCTACAAAAACAACCATTAGGACCGCTGTAAAACGTTGTATGGACCGTTTTGCCACTGAATTCCAAAAAATATTGGGGAAAGTCTTGCGTCCAACAATGTAAAGAGTATAATTACATCTATAACAAAGAATACGATTAAAATTACTTTTTTAGAAAACCACTGGTTCTGCATAGATATATTGCACCTGGATTAGCTCCATACAATTTCTGAGCAGAGCAATAGCAACTGGGAAATTTATGGGCACTTTTTCGAAGGCAATTTTTGTGTGCAACTTCCAGAAGTTCAAATTTAATATGATTCATTATTGATACTTCCAGTAGTTCCTGTAGCGTTACATTTACTGAGATGGAAAAAGTCAGGTAGAAACAAAACAAATTCGTGTGAAATTCGCATGTCGCTCTGGGAATTTTCTTTGGAAACCGATGGAGCAATATCGGAAGTTCACACAAAAAAAAATCGAAGAGCCATATCAGAAAATCGCTGATTCAAGGAGATTTTCGGCATTTCTATCATAACATGAAGCAAATTTCCGAGGAAAACATGCAAACAAATCAATCGAATTCTACTCCACCTCTCCAAGCTGAGTAAATTTTCATGGGGAATTCCCAAAATATTTGAAAGGCCACAAGGTCACGAGATTCTACTGTGCCACGTGAATTTTTCACAACTTGCAACGTTACGATGTATTGTACAAATATGTAAGCTTATAAGATAAAGGGAATATGCATTTTCACCAACTCACCTCCCATTGCCATAGGTCCATAGCCCATGTACTGACCGCCAACAACAGAAGCATAGAGAATCAGCAATGTAATTCGGATCATTTCGTTTGTGTAAAACCGCATCCACAGACGTGTTCTACTTATATAAGTGTCGCATAGGGTAAATATTGCATCGGTGCAGTCTGAATGAGCTTCGTCGCTCAAGAGCTCACGACATCATCATTGTGGCGGCGTTGCACCAGCTGACATTACCAGTGCGTTCGAGAGAGTGGAAAAATAAACGTTCAAATACGTTCGCAGTACGGAGAGTGGTAGATTTGCGTCGAGAGTGTTATTGTTCCCTACGGATGTCTCACATATAGGTTCAGTATTAGTCATTACATATTACTTGTTGTTGGGGGCTAGTGCAACATCATTGGGTTCTGAAACCAAATGGTACTGCTAGAAATATGGGAAGCAAAGACTGGTTTTAGCAGAAGACCTGATTCCCATTTCATGGACAAGGTAAACTTTATTTCCATTCATTCATGAAGTAGAGTAACATGCTTTATTCTGTTTACCTATAGCCTCGTCCACCAAAGGAATGGGATTCATATTCTGCTGGTGTATGAACGAAGTTGCTCAAATTAATGGCTAATAGCAAACTTCCTAAGATGATATCCGAAATCGCTTCTAACTATTATAAAACTTATTAGCCGCCTGATTATTTAATAGAACAGTCACAAAGCCATAGTTTTAACCCACTTGTGCACCTTTACGGGGTGACAAGAAAATCTTTGGCCTAGGAATTTTGCAAAAATATTTCTTATAATTTTTTAAGGGAAATTCTGTGACTTTCTATGCTTTTTTGGTCACATATTTTTATCGACCAACCAACTGTTTTGAACATCCGCATATGACTTCATAATTCATAGTTTCCTATTAATAATTGTGTTGTGGCTTTCAATGTGTTAATCTGTTGTTTTCCCCATCTCCATTAAAGAAACTTCAATTCATAGCTGCACTTATGCTCATGATTGTTTCTTGATTCACTTCAAAGTAAACTTGAGACTTGTTGTACATATGTACGTACATGTGTATGTGCATAAAAAATTATTGTTAGATAGAAGAGCTAAGCATGAAGTTCTGTTGACTTAGATATGCATTTGTTCCCATTTCATCCATTTCTTCCGTTTTCAGCTTTTCTATCCACCCAGTGATTTTCCAAAAAAAAATGGGACCGTTATACCCTCACTACATATATTTCTATTATATTCGTATTACATAGTACGGCATTACGTATTACGTATTTATTGTATTGCTTTTTTATTAGTTTGTTTACTTATATTATTTATTTATAGTTTCCTAGCGACGTTCTTTTTGAATACCAGACCCTAGTTCTTCATTTGATGTCCCAACTCATGTAGAATGAGCAATAGTAGCTTCTCGCACACGCCGGCACATTTTATTTTTTTTTCCACAGCAGCATATGATATGAATCCTTCGCAATACATAAAAAGAGAAAGGAAGGGGGGGGGGTTGGGGGGAGAGGGAGTCGTGGTGGGGGAGCGGTTAATGTTTATAATACCGCTCTACAAAATATGGAAGTTCTGTACATAACAGCTTACTTTCGGATCAATTTCTTCTTGATTACTTCAACCGCTCATTTCTGGCCAAGTTTAACTTATACGTACGCAAATCCTTGAATCTAGGATTATTCTAGGAATTGCTCTTGTAATGGTTTTGCTACGAGTTACTTACAATTGTGGACATTTGAAGAGTTTGAATGAAAAGTTCGTCTAACAACCTTTATGATAGCAATCAATTATTCTGGAATCAATTATTCGTACACGGTTTTTTTGCCACCTTTTTTGGAGTTCCGCCTTTTAACCTCTACTTTTCACTGAGATCTCACTTCGAAGTCTCCTAACTGTGACCACCACTAACTATGTAAGACGTAAAAAAACAACATTGCTTTTCCGAAAATCTCGGTCTCAAACGTTTTCATGGCTGCTCCTGCTGTGATGATTGAGATTTATTAACGAGTAACAGTGACTAAATACATAATAAATACAATTATATACTTTGAAATGATTTCTTCGCTGACAATATCCTCGAGTCCCGACTGTCGCATCGAGTGTATGTCGTAACAACAGAATGACACCTCCTAAATGACCCAGTTTATGTCCGAACAGCTCCGCCCAGAGTAAATAAACCGGAGAATGCCTACTTCTCTTCGCTAATGCCTCCGCACCTGGCTCGTAGGGTGACGAGCAGTTTTTGGCGGAAATTCTCGCTGCTCAAGCAGAACACCACGAAATTCAAGCACTTCCCAACGATGACCAGGAAGCTGGTGATCACTTGCAGGTTGTACCTGAAAAGGATTTTGATACCAAAACGAATAACTAGCAGCTTTTTCATTGAAATGTTATGTCAAATGAAAAGAAATGATAGATGAGGTTGTTAGAAGAAATCTTGTTACATTAAATTGTCACCAAAACGCACAGAATTTGCACTCTGGTCAGTTTGGAGAAAGAAAAAGGTGATTTCCCAAGATGAGAAAAGCTTACCATTGTCCTGGTGATCGGAATGGTCTATCGTCCCATATTGACATCAGAAACAAGACCACGGCTGAGGGAGCCTGAAAAATAAATAAAAGAAATCACCGTTTCATGACGCCTTGTTGAAAGAAAACTGCCACAGCTGATTTCGTTTCTCTGACTCAACGAAGCGTCAAGTTACAGCATCTGAGAGAGATTCCACAGTGTCGAGAATATCACCGTTTTTTGATCTTTGCACCAAACTGCATATTATTCAACTCGTGAAACCGCAGACGTAAGCACAAATGGGGAAGCCGTGTTCTCAAGGATGTAAGCTGGCGTCTCGTTGGATCTTATTGGATGATGACCAATAAGTAGTTTCAAGGACCGATTTTCCTTCATGAGAAATAACCTTTTTTGCAGGATGAACTACCACTATGGTTCACTGCCGAAGCAGAGTTCAGCCAAGCAGACCTATTTTAAATCGAGCGCTAGAATCCTTTTGAGTGTTTGATAGGGCTGAGGGATGTCAGAGATGCATTAGTGGTACATGATGTCATATTTCACCGAAATGACGTTCGCTGTAGGACAATGAAACAGCTTCGGTGGTGCAAGGCCGCGGAGTGAAGGGTTTAAATTACAGTGCCGATCAATCATCTTTGCATCACAGAAAACCGTTAACCTGGTCTGTCGTCCCGCGCCACCAACGCGGCGCGGCAGACCTACTGACACTTGTGAGTAGTGTCGCAGTGTGTTGACGACATTGATGTTCTGCTTGCGTTTTTCATAGTTTTTCTTCGCCTTTGTCTTCATTATGAATTGCTTGGATCGGCGTAGTGCCAGTTTGCCGTTCCGAATAAATTTAAAAGGGGTAAAAATCACATTATTTTCTATACTTAGTTCTCTTCATTCGAGAAAATCCTAGGTTTGATCCACTTATGATGATTTTCTGTGTGCTACACATTCACAGCTATTTATGACTAGTGTTCTTTTACTGACAGAAGTATTTGGACGGATCGTGTGCAAACAAACTTCAACTTTCTCAGAATTAATTGAAAAACGAGGTAGAGTCACGCTGACACAAGCCTTTTGGGATGGAAACATTTTCCCGGAATGAGAACAAAGGCAGAGGCAAGGAGTAATATGGTGGAAAAAAATGGGTAAACATTAATACCGACAACGCCAGACAACTACAGTTCTTGGTCTGCCGTACCGCCTAGGTGGTGCGGCGCGGCAGGCAAGATGGGCGGGTTTTCTGTAATGGAAAAATGGTTGACCGGTAACGTATTTTTTTGATTTTCCATGTACGGCGACGATACTACTGGTTCCAACATGCTCTGACATGCATCGCGTGAAAACTTGTGAATGCTCCTCTACATATTCTACTCGTTCGAATGTGAAGAAATGCGTGTCAGGACATGTCAGATGAAGTGTTTGGTGTGATGTGTGGCTACGCGCCGCTCGGTGCTTCTGACATGTTCTGAGATGCATATCACGGTTGTGAGGCACCAGCACCAAATTAACCAAAAGTGGATCATGATATAATGCAGTCTATAAAACGCATATTAACGTAACATTAGGCACTAACGTACACCTAAAAATAAGCATAAAGACAACAAACAGCGGATTAAGAGAAACAGCTTGATTTCATTGAATTTTAGGCGTTGATAGAAGCAGAGCCGTTGCACACCTTTAGCTTAGACATTTTTCTCTAAATTGAAAGCCCACCTGCGTGATGGTAAATGACGTGACAACGGCGCACACAGTGACTGCTACCCGATGTTCCATTTTTTGTTGGATTAACTAGAAGAGAAAATTACTATCAGTACTTAATTTCTCCCCCATCATTCCTCTCACTCAACCCCTACCTGATCACTGTGTCTTCTGAACAGTGTAGCAACGAACGGCAAAGACGCTTGACCTTCTCGCTGCATACGCCGTGACACTTTGCTTAACGAGGCGTACAGGAAGAACGACCTGAAATGTTCGATGCTCTGTGAATGATAAAAGAGAATGCAGCTTTCAAAGCCTACCTCTTTTTCACGTAGTACATGAGCATGGTGTTCAGGACAACGAGAAACACCAGTGGAATCACCACGACAAGGGCGACGTTTGCCGCTCGCATCCATTTCACATACTGCCGAAGAAGGTGTGACGACGGATTCGTGCTGTTCCCTTGCCATCTGTAAATGCTTTTGTTACCAGCAACTTAAGATAAGGAGAATATGTACATAAATAAGTAAATGATACGTAGATAGGCAAATGAATAAATAAAGTATTTTTCTCAGATGAAGATTTGTTACGCGATTCTTTTGATCATATTTATTCAATTACCTATCTACGCATCATTTCCTTATTTATGTACATATTCTCCTTATCTTTTGCTGGGTATACATAGAAGGATACAGGGCAAGAGAGATGATTCAACAAGTATGGCACCAGTAAAATTCTATTCTAATTTTTATTTCATTAGATGAGTACCAGCTAGGTTCCCGGAAAAGTCCGATGAAAGCCTCGCTTTGGCTTTTGAAATGAATCTTTGCTCTGAATTTCTAACAATCAGAAATTTATTGGGTTAGGGAATAAGTCCGTGGGCATCCAAAATATTACTTTTCACGGACATTGTCAACCGCACTGAATCGGTTGCATAGCTCCTTCCCTCTTCTATTAATGCTGCCAGAGAGAGGGCAACTTGTCAGCTCCATTTCTACGAAAAATTGCAATTGCTCTGTTTGAGAAGACTCAATTTGTAGCCCGCAACCGCAACTCTTGGATAAAGTTTATGAAATCAATAGGAAAGTAAACAAAATAAGATGTTATGACTGCACCGGACCTGTAGGATTGGTGGTAGTAAAAATTCCCTTCATTCCTGTTTTAGCTAGTCATTTTGGTGAAATTTTCGGCACTAGTCTACTTGTTCTGCCCCAAAATCTCAAAGTCAAAAATTTCTCTGAAACTTCGTCTAGAGAGGTTATTTGACATACTGATCACGAATACATACTCATCCTGTGTCGTAACTCCATTTCGGTAGGGTGACGGTAGGGTTAGGGTAAATAAGGTATCTCACGGAATCACCTGAATTTTTGTCTACGAGGCTTATTTGACATGCTGATTACGAATATCACACTAATTTTGCAAGTGGAACGGAATTTTGAGGTCTTTCTGTGGACGGCACTTGCCCCGACTCTACCGTAACCTTACTCAGATGGGATTGCGGCACTAAACGAGTGTGATATTCGTGATCAGCATATCAAATAACCCCCTGGACAAAAACTCAGACGAATCTATGAGATGGTGCACTTACACCAACCGTACCATAACCTTACCGAAATGAGGTTATGGCCAAAATGAGTGTGATATTCGTGATCAGCATGTCTAATAATCCCCCTGGACGTAGTTTCAGGGGGATTTTTGATTTTGAGATTTTGGGACAGAATAGTGCCAAATTTTCGTGGAGAAATCAAGCATATGGGCGATCACCTCATATCAAGCATTTTGGGGTTTTGCACGGAATGCGTCAGCTAAACTTACACACTGTTGAGAGTTAGCATCAGTAGTGACTATTCTTTACACGTGAAGCAAATTTAGCGGATAATCGCGTTTATGTCCCACAAGCTGGGCGTCTAGAACTAAAAGCAACTTCAAAGCCAAATTTGCTCTGTCTGAAGCGGGTTTACCACTTTTGTGCTGTCCTTTCACCAGAAATGGTTACTTTCCAAATGTCGTTGATATCCCTGACCAATTGGACCACATTTGATCCGCGATTGAAACGGAACAGTAGTCGGTGGCGGAGGGGTTTGATTCTGTGGACTTGGAGGATCACATTCCAAGCGATAGAAAACAAGGTAAATCGAGAATTGAGAAACGAGGTTGCAATGGTTGCAAATAGAAAATCAAGTGCTACAAAATCTGCTATTACGGCAAGTCAAGCAAAGTTCAAATCACTATGGAAAACAAGTTGAAAAAACCGCACGAACTTATTCCCCAACAAAATAATTAACCACTCTGATTCGCCCATTTCCAAAGAAAACCCTTTGCGACTGCGTCATTTTCAATAAAAAATATTACTGTGAATTTATGCGAACTGGAAGATTAATTTCTACGAAAAACAACATTCATTTTGTAAGTTGAGAAATTGGCGTCTTTCCGTCTACAATATCGACAACGAAGTCACACAAAAATAGGGGCTGATTGCGAAAATTAAATTTGAAACTGGTGTAGAAATCTTTAGGTTAAAATCGGAAGAACGCTGAAGAAATGCTGCTTCCCTCCACAGTAGCATATTCACAACAATTGTGTAAATGAACATCAACGCGTGAAACGGGTAAGAAATTAGTGCTTGACACACCTTACACCCTACCCAACTTTTACCAGTGAGCATTTACTTATTCATTCGCAAATAAATAGTGTGCCAATTGTCTGGCACGAAAATTGACATTAGTTAAGATATACCACTCTCTGGAGCGCCTTTAAAAAGCATTTTTTAGTGTCGGGGTCAGAATAAACTCCTACACAAATACTATGCACCAAGGAGGTCAGAACGTACTGGATAAATATGTATGTAGACAACATGCAACCAGGTTCTAAAAAAATTCGGATTAAGACTTCCAAGTTGATTATTCCAGTTTTTACATGCGTGGCACCAGCAAAACAAACAGATAGTGGCCAGAAGCAGTGCGATCCTATTGTGTGGTGTAACGTAGAAACTTCAAATCGGCATTGTCACAAAGGAAACCCTTCTGGGCCAAGAGATTTTATTGAGATTACCCGGCACCTGATAACCTGGCATCTAACATGTTCACCTATATGTACATGATGTTGTCTATACCCAGCTGCTACCCATGAGTAATCATACTGATGCATACCAGCCCTGATTCAAATCGACTTGCATGTGGCGGTCAAAACAGGGCTCAGATGCAAATGTAGTTACAAGGATGGTGTGAGTAATCTAATACCCACAGGTAACAGCTACATATTTATTGGCAATGTTATGTTCGGGTGAACATTTCAATGAGTGCCAGGTAAAGCGTAGACTTGGGTACGCTAACCTGCTTACTATAAGTAATCTCAATAATGCATCCGGGCACAGAGCACCAGAAATGGGTCCGGCCAGACCCTCGGGTGAAGTGGCGCAATTAGCGAAAGTGAGTTATTGCTTTCTTTGGCTTCCACAGAAGACATTCCTTTTAATCTCACATTATTATACATCACATTTTTGTGGCTGCTATTGTGAAGCTCTTTCGCAACTGTTATTTACTGTTGCAGTTAATGATTCAAAGGACATTATATAGCAACCATTCACTGGGTTTTTAGATGATGTCGTGCAAGGAACTCACGCGTTTGTGTTTACATCCAGACACATTGAGATCCATTGCGTGTCATGACAGAAGAGTTTCATGAAGCATTGCTGAGAAACGTGATTGTAGCATGTCAAAGCTGCGCACGCCGACAACAGCAAAAGCAAGCCTGAAAAAGTTGTTGACATAAGGATTCTTTCAGGATTTTTAGATAGATAAGGTCTATCTGTAGAGCCAGTAACTTTAAAAACCGTTGCTTGTTCAACGTTTCTATGATTAGCTATCAAACTGAGCACATCCCAATGCTCGGGGAAGTTTCCATGTTCATAACGGCGCTCATAAAGCATGGAACCACTAAGGAGCGGAAGTGCGGGCTATGCCCTTTTCAGAGCTATGAACAGCAGCAATTTGTTCAATGAATAGCAAGGGTTTTTGAGCTTGAGGTCCCTGACACTGGCCAGCACCTACGCTAGTCGCCTTTCGAGAATATTTCAAAAGAGCAAACAAAAAATCAAAGAACAGCGATGAAAAAGAATACAAAGGTCGTGTAGTACCTGCGGCTAGGCGTCGTTTCGACGGAGCTGCAAGGCGGTGGAGGGGAGATCGAACGCCTATCACTCGCTCGAAGCAGACACCGACGACCAGCCTGTAAAGAGCATGGGCTATAGACGAGCAAAGAAAATCTACATTCTTTCCGGCTAACTCCAAGCATTCCTGGTAGTTGATAATAATGTGTTCTGAACGTAGCTACTCGATACCATTAAAAAATATGTTCCCTTTGAATGAATTTCCCTCACCTACTCAAAACACCCTAGCGAGAGGAATCGCGACGTTTCTTTTTTAGGTTACTAGCTTTTCTTGGACTCACTCGGCAAGCTGATTCCAATGCTAAAAGTGAAATGTTTTGAAACGAACAATAAAGCCTTCTATGGACCCCAAATATGGTTTGTATCAGTACATAGTTCATGCTTTATGTGTATAGCAAGGGTGAAACATCCCAATCATCTGAGGGCTGTGATCCGCGTCAAAGTAGGGGACATCGAGTGGCACCAAGGCTTCTTGTATCGCTATAACATACATAGTAAACATTTTCTGGGGAGGTCGTTCGCAAATGTGCTTCTATACTTTTTCTGTGTCCTTTTTTTCATAGTGGGACATTAGTTATGCGCCACCCTGTACATATATTGTTCATTTGCAGAAAGCACTGGTCACTCTTCCAAATGCCTAGCAATTCCATCTATTTGCCACAAAAAGGTCCCCTTAAGAATGGGTCTCCTGAGAATTTGTGATATTTCGTGCATACCACTGCTTCTAGCAGCTCATGAAGGTTTCATTTTGGTAAGAACTTACATAAATTCAATGCACCTCCCTCTTCCTCATCGTCGAGGATGCCTTGCAGAATTTCAGGAATTGTATACTTCACGAAACTAAAAAAACCCAAATTCCAAATCAGGATTCTGCTTAATTGAATGAACTCGAAAGTAACTTCTCTGAGAACTTTGTTCCTGGAATTCTAGCCGTGGAGGGCCCAAAACTAGCAGAGACCTCTGTTTTTTTTCTATCACTCTTCCCCTTCCATTCCGATGCGTCAAGCGCTCTTTTGTGACCTTTTCAGTAATTTTATGTGTTTCGCGTACTTTGCTTGCTTCAATGTGCAAATGCAAGACTGGTAGCGAAACGTATTAAAAGAAATGGGAAAGGCTTTAATGAAAATTTTTCCACGCTTTGTTATTTAAATGTATGGTATACTTGTGATAGTATACTGTCAGATGAATGCCATAATTCATTTGCCCGATGAACTCTTTCCAACTTCTTATTCGTAAGGTTTCAGCGATAACGCCTTCTTCACATCTTAATGCTAACGATGTATCGCGACCTCATCCAAAACCTACAGTCGAACACTAACAATACCAGAAGACAGTGACTTGCAAGATTTTCGATTTTTTGGGCCAGGCATTAATTATTTACCTATATTTCGTATAGTTAGCATGCAAAGTGAAGCAGGAGAAACGAACTCTGCATCGGACAGGTGGAGGGATTCAACAACTCTGGTAACGGTGCAGCATGAGCGCAGCCCAAACGGCATAATGGTTCGGTTAGAAACGCTAGCAGCAACGGTTCCCAGTTGCTGCCATCCTCCCCTTGATTGCTGCTCAAGCTGTCGGCCCTTTGGCAGCAATTGCTGAAAGACGGCAGCAATCAAGTGGAAGATGGCAGCAAATGGGAACCGTTGCTGCTAGCGTTTCTAACAGAACCATTACGCCGTTCGGGCTGCGTTCGTGCTGCACAGTTATCAGAGAAATCTCTTCTGTGATCATTGAATCGTTTTTATAGCGGTTTAAATCTCAGCCACATATTTTCGGAACAACTGTTGCACCCGGTCAAGTAGACCGTAGACTTATATCTCACCTGCATTCTGGTATCGTTAGTATTAGACTATATTTGCAAGGTTTTGTTGAGGTCGCGATTGATTGTAAACAATAAGGTCTAAAGAAGGCGTTAACGTTTAAAACTTACGAAGGAAGCGGTTGGAGAGGCTACATTATGCAAATAGAGAACAAGGTTTATAGGCAGAACATTGATGAGCCAAGTTTTGCCTTCATTCTCTCTCTCCAGTTATCTATCTACTCTACTTTCTGGTGACATCGCTCTGCTGGTTCAGTTAGATCCCTACACCACGTACACATGTATGTATGTCCCTCTCATCTTCGATACCAATTGTATATTCTTCCAATTTTTCTTTCCGAAACGTGAGCTTCCAGTTTCAGTTTTGACATGAAATATGACCCATCGAAGGTGGGCTTCGTACAAAAAGAAGGACGTGAAGTCACGAAAGGTTAGTCATGTAAGCCGCTGTTGAAACGTAACCCGACACAATTCGTGTCCAACTATAGCAAAGCTCATAGAAAATTCATCGGATTTAAAGTCCACAGAGAGATTCAGTACAACTCTCTGACGTAGGTGAAATGCAATATTCATGGAATTGTACGGAAATAGTCTTCATTGCATAGAATATGCTATTACTGTTACTATATTTGGAGTTTTTGAACGCTCCTAATGAATACTATATGCTTTTTTGTATCGTTTCAATTTTCGCCCAGAAATCACCGATAAATTGGAATGAGATGTGTAAACTTATTTAAATGGAGACTCCATGACATGAATATTGGGCTAACGCTGGACTATCTTAGGAAAAAGGGTCCCAGGCTCAAGATTTGCTATACTAATGGGACCATTAAGCGAAACAGTTTTGCGTCGAAGTTACTCCACAAAATATGTAAAAAATTTTTCAGCTCTTGAACATTTCACTCTTTTGACGAGTTAAGTTCGAAGTTGACATTAAACTTCCCAGCCCAAAGTATAATAACTCTACCATAACCTTACCAGACCGTCGGATTCCACTTTTTAGATGAAATTCCGCCCTCTTTCTCCCCTTCCGTGTTCACCAATAATCGCTAGAATTATCGTAGTAGTCTCTTTGAAAAAATGAAGAAAAACAAAAAAAAAAAACAGATGCGGTCTAAGATGTATGAAATTTCCAGTGATGTCATAGCAATGACATAAGAAAGCGATCACTTTTACGTGGAGAGTGTTTAGGACAACTGCCACATTGTCACATAACAGGAGATCCTCAAAAAAAAATTACATTTGTGGCCCCTGTGCTTGCAGTATTCCAAGTTCCGCCACCACCCCCGCAAATTATGTGGACCACCATGTCTATAGCTGTTTATCATTCTACAGCCTATTTATTGCCCAAGGGAGCGATAGGGATGACGAATGACGGCGAGACTCCAGCCCTACAAATAGTTCTGAACGCTGTTTTCTACGTATCTCATTGAAGTACGTGACTATCTGTGCAGTTGGAAAGTGAAAAAAGTGTGCAATTTTGCGTCTATTTGCTCACAAATGATCAGCGCTCAAATTAATGTTGCTTGCTAGCTCGAGTTGGCTGCAGGCAAAATTGCCTGCACATGGTGCAAGTGCAGCCAGCTAGCAACCACGTAACGACATTTCAGGATTCTAGGAAGATCCAGCGCCTGTTTTGCATGTTTCCATTGAAACTTGTTGTGAGGAAAATCCACAAAAGGATGAAATTGTCCTTTTATGCTCGGCTTGCATAACACTTGTCGATCAGCTGATTGAGGAAATCGCATTCGACGGCGTCAGCTCGCCACAACTCCCTTTAGGATCTCGTTCTTGGATGCCTTCACGTGCCCGGAAATTTCCTTATCCGCTTCAGCTGAGCTGACATGTGAAAGGACGAAATAACAGAAAACATGCTTCTTTTTCGCGTTTTGCAAGAAAGGCGGTCGTGAATCCCTTCCCTAATGGGATAAAGAGGTTGCGTGCCTGGTCGTTCCTGGATTAAGCACCGGGATCTCCAGCAAATTGAGTTATGATCTAAGAGGGTTTAGTCGAATTTGCAGGCGGAGCCATCGGTCCATAGCTTTCGAATCTGCGTTGAGGACATGTGTTAGTGATGACGTTAGGATCAATTTAACTCTAAAAATTCAACTCTATCTACAAGCGGGTTCTAGGGGCCCGTTTGTAGGTAGAATTGATTTTTCAAAAATAATGCGAAATGCCGGAAAATCAGGTCCGTGGATCATCAGCGTTTTAGACCTCTGAATCGAGGAGATCTTCAAGGAGTAGTCGACATTTCGAATTACTCGATTTTTAGGTGTTTTTTTTTTCTAAAAAATTCGGTAAAAACAAGACAAGAAGAAAAATAAGATAACCATAAAGTCAAAATAGTCAACGGGTCCTATATCTATTAACCTAAGATATTTATTAAAAGAGATATAATTAGCAAAAGAGAGGGTTTAGGATGAGGAGCAAAACTTTCGTCTACTGAACATTGGGTGGAAAAACTGCCCAGAAGCTCTCGAGCATGTTAAAAGCAAGGATTTGCCAAAAGCAACTTGCTAACAGATTCTTGACTTCTATGTTCACCCTTTCTTGCCGGCAAGTTGTCGGCCGTATAAATCTGTTAACAACTCGTTTTCGGCTTACCCTCGGAGTCATCAATGGTTGTCATACATTATACGGGTAAGCGGACTTCTCTCTATCTCCTATCGACAAGTTGTTCGGATGAAAGGTTGTCGACAGTTGCCGATAGATAACCTTTGCAACCAAAAAGCACGCTGGCAAGCTGTTCTTGATAGGAGGTAGTTGACGACTTGTTTTGACTCTTCCTTGGTGACAAGCTGTCGTGAGAAAACGTTGCTGACATCTTGTTTCTGGATGGCACGATGACGTCAGATTTGTCGTCAACAACTTGCCGTTTGAAATGTTATCTTCAAGTTGTTTCTACGCAAAGGTGGGCTGACAACTTGTCCTTGCGGTCCTGAGTATTAGTTTTCCACGTTGCAATAATAATAAAGAATAGATGAAAGCAACAATTTCACCAGCTTTTGATTTTGAGATTCAAATGCAATCAGAGGATTGCTATCCGCAAGCTAACGAAGTAACTGCTGCAGAGACCCTGAATGTCTCGCATATTTGACAACATATTCTTTTTCTCATCTCCCATTAATCAAAATGAAGTTCATTATCTCAGCAATGCGATCCCGTCGCGACGATAAACACAGCATCAGCGTTTAAATTGCCACTGCTTCATTTCCAGCATATTTGCACAGAAAGCAGAATTTTCAAACGATAATGGTCTAGACAGCAAGCTCATTTTCCCAAATAGTCGCAATTTTCAGCCCCTATGAGAAAAATGAGCTGACGACATCTGGGAACTATGCTCAAAGAGCTGTTCGTGAGAGGGTGTATAACAAATGTCCTTAGCAGCCTCATGTCTTTGTGGCTAGTATTTCACCAACGTTCTGCTATCGCTGAACGATATCGCAGCCACCGGATATTAGGCTTTTCGTCTGGCGTCACTGTGGACGAACTATGAACGTGGAGATAACGCTTCAAGGGTAATTATCTCAGGGATGTGGTGGTATTCCGCATCAATCAAATTCAACATGGCAATGAAGGGATAGCTTTCATTCGAAATCTGTCAGCCCACGCCTCGAGAAGATAAACTAAGGAATCAGAGAGAAACAATGGATTTCTTTGTCTTCTTGACTTCTAAGATTGAGGATGGAACAGAAAAGGAGTTACTGCACGGATTCTACTCTTTCGGTTACAGGCTGGATTCCAGGGAGTGGGAAATACAGGATGACAAGAAATTACGGAATTCCGGTCCTCATACCAATTTCTTTCGCTATAACACCCGCTGTGCCTATTACGGGTGGTTGTTTTAAAAAGAACAAGAAACGATAAGCTGCAAAACATCGTTCACTTTCATAACAATGCTGTCTTTCATACAAAGAAGTATCTTGAACCTAACACCTGCAATTTTTCCATGAATCTCTAAATAAAACACCTGTGCAGGGCTTGGAACTTCGGAACTTTCTCTCCAAAAGGGTGTTTCAAGAGAAAGCTATCTAGAAGAGAAAGCTTTCTGGAAGCGAAGTGACGTGATGAAACTGCATCCGTTCGTCAACAAGTCTCTCTTGGAAGCTTGTTTTGACTCAGCTACACGTGTAGCTCGCCACCACACGAGCAATAAGACCCACAGCACTTCCACCCCCGCAATGGGTGCTCAACATTCCTGACCACGTACATCTACTCCCCAACGGGATTACCCAAGCACCGCCAGAAACCAGTAACACCAATCTATGCAAAACATCCATGTGGCCAGACCACACATAGAAATGTGTCTGTGTCTGCTCATTAATGCGATGAGCGAAAGCACGTGTTCTTTTTGCAATGCAATTCATGCGAATGCAATGGCTCTGTGAGATTACCCACCAAATGGAGACCGCCGACGTCCAATTGGCGAACGCGACGAGGTGGATTTTCGATCGCAGATACAGGTAGCGAAACAGGAGACTGAAAGCGAAGTAGTCGAAGTTGCCCATCGAGTGTGGAATCATCAGGATGAGGAAACACACGTCGCAGACTGCTAGGCAGGCGAGGAAGATGTTCGCCCTGGAAATGGGAATGGAAGACTGGGAAGTGAATAAAGGCAATAACCACACAGTGCTATGTAAATCTCTTCTGAAAATCCAGTTTTTACAGGATACATGTATAATAATATAATAATAACACAAAACATATACAATAATATATGCAGTGGACGTCCATGGCGGTAGCCCATCCGCGGCCTCAAGAAGCACGCCGCGCAACCGCGCCACCCGCGTCGTAAACGATGTTTCCTGCTACTGTTATGCTATATCTAGAGCTTTTCTGCCCGATTTTAAGGATTTTTGACCAAATCGATAGAAAAGCGACTGGAAATAGCATTCCGGCAGCAGACGACACCGGTCCCGGTGCGCGCGGAGCGGTTGCGCTGCGTCCTTCTCGAGGCCGTAGATGGACCACAGCCATTGCCGTCCACTGCATAATAATACATGTATAACTCGAATTACTATCGTATCACTAGTTTATTACTAGACTATTTCTAGGAACCCAAGACGAATTGAATCTAATTTGCATTTTTCCTTCGTAGAAGAGGAAGAAATTATTATGCTGCCGTTGACTTAATCATCGTGCGAATATTCAGTTCATCCATGAAACTGGCGTACAGAAGACGTCGATGGAAGTGCATTTTCTGGACCCACTTGACGCGGGCGCACCGTCCGCACTAGGATCGTCTCTTGCTAACAAGTCAGGGTTTTCTTGATAGTTTTCCAACCTATTTGATGTCAACAATCAAGAAAATTCTCTGGTTTGCTATCATGGCACTGAGTCCAGCGTGAGCAGCGCAGTAGCATGCCGTGCTTCCTACTCTGATAACTGTGCAGGACGAACGCAGACCAAACGGCGTAGTGGTTCGAGTAGGAACCCTAGCAGTAACGGTTGCCAGTTGCTGCCATCCTCGCCTTGATTACTGCCATCCCTCAGCAATTGCTGCTAATGTGCCGACAGCTAGAGCAGCAATTGAGGAGAGGATGGCAGCAACTGGCAACTGTTGTTGCTAGGGTTTTTACTCGAACCAGTACGCCGTTCGGGCTGCGTTCGTGCTGCACAGTTATCAGAGTAAGTGCGTGAAAAACACACCGCCATCGACGCTCACTGTAGATACGTTGATGAACGACAACTGGCTTTTCTGCGCTCCTCATGCTGTTTCACTGAGGCAGTAAGCGAATGAATAAATAAATAGGTTTCTAAGTGCTCGGGGAAAGAATGATTAAAGCACTGATTGAATATTCTAATTTTCCAGAATCGAAAAAAGACTGCCAAATGCTGGAATTTTTTCGGAACTCTGAATATTTCTGAGCCCGAACAGTTCTGGCTCGTTTCATATCGTAGAGATACTGCACTGCGCATATTCTAGGTAGATTCTGATCAAGGCTAAATCGTCTACTGTCATATTCTCAAGTTCACGTGTGAATCTTGCTCAGATCCTGGTATACGTGTGCTTGAAAATCCCCGTTTAAATTCCGAGTAGTTCCCATTTATTATTCTGCTGCACTCCTTGCCCTACTTCAAGGAATTCAGGGAATAATCACCCGTGTGACATCACAAGGAATTATGTGCGAAGAACGTGCGCAACCCGGGTTTGGGCGGCTAGACTTTTATCTTCATATATTTCTTTCTCAACTTGTCAACTACGATAATGACTGGTATCAAATAAATGAAAATGTGTAATATTAATATAGAGGAAAAATTGTTTATTGTTTGGCATTCTATGTAGGTAACAAAACAGGAACAGGATTGAATAGGATAAAATGGGCAAATTAGCAATTATTCACAAGATGTATTTTATTTATTTCCGGTAGAATTTCGATATATTTATTTTTGATTCTTCTTAGTAATTTCTCCTCAAATTGGTACTGCGTGATAATTACTGTGTATGACCGGATTAAAAACATAGCTAAAAACAAGCACAGAGCCACACACAGCATGTTTGTAACACCCAGTTATTTAATCAAATTCTGTTTTGAGTTTTCTTGCGTTTTATGATCATCGAAGCAAGAGCTATGTAGTATTGGACCGTGAAGAACACTTTTTTATGGTCGAAATGACTCACCTTGACATGAGATCATTACTGACAAGAACCATAATTGTCAATGTGTTGCCAATTAGGCCGAATACGCAAAGCGGTGGGAAGAACACTGTGTAGAGAAGATGTTCGAGTTCGGATCCCGATAATCGCAACTGATCTTCTGGTAAACATTTCAGAGAGTAATTCATCAGGAATGAATCCTTCCTGGAAGAGAAGAGTCAGACATTGTACGATAACAAGGATGCATCACGAATCGATCAAAAACACGAATGAAACAGAAAGAAAGAGCGCAAGGAAAGGATGCACAATGTCAAAAATGAATTTTTTTCCAGAGGAATGCGTTTAGAGGTAGTGTCTTACCTCGCAATCGATTATGAAGATTTGCGATCAGAAGAATCTTTAGGCGACAATGGTCACAGTAGTATACATATTTCCCATCAAAAATGTCAAAAACCCCTTTTTAAACCCCTTCTCCGTTCGGGTTTGAGGTGCTAGGTGCGACAGCCGTCACAAGGAGTTGCGGAGTTGCGGCATGCCATGGCGGCCGGATTTCGACGCTGAGTGCGACTCCTTGTGGTAGTTGTCACAGTGGGGAGAACGAATTCTCCAGAAAAAAAAAGGGTTCAAAAAAGGGTTTTCCGGGATTTTGGTGAGAAAATATGCACATCAGTGTGGCCAGCGTTATATGAAAATTATTTTAACGTTAAAATGTGAAAGTCGATTCTTAGCTGAGGCGCTGCCTTTTGGCCAAACAAGCACTTATGGAGGAAAAATGCCACTCATTACGCTGAGAAAGAAGGAAGAAAAGAGATAATAAAACAGAATGGAAATGATGACGCGATGAGAGCTTTGCCTAACAGCAGGTCTATTTCCATTTTTCCTGTCATTAATCACACACAACATTATTGGGAAGCCTCGCAATCTCAGCAAAAAAGCCTGAAAGGGTATGGAGTGGGCCTAATCAGTACTACCCAGTACCGCTCCTTATTTACTAGCTAGCTGCGAAAGTTCATTGCGCTGTGTTCAGCCTTGGCCTAGCTGCGTCAGACGAAACTCATTGAGGATGTTTGTCACGGAAATGGAGGAGGTCATCCAGAGCGAAAAATACCCCATGTATTCCTAAACAACTGAGCAAGGTGCTTTTTATAGAAGCAGTCCACTCCACAATTAAGGATCAGAAGAGACGCTATTAGCGGAACCAACGTGGGTAAATTTGACACCCGTGGTTCCTTATCCGGAAAAACGCCCAGTAATCAGTTCTAACCAATTATTCTTGTTGAATTAATAGGTTATTCAGCTCGTTATGGATAGAAATGATGATCGCGAGAGGTTTTCCAGCATATTGTACTCCAAAAACAAAATCTGGCCATGGTGACTAAGGCGTGGTCGTGCCTGAGGAATTTCCCAAGTACTGGTTCGACCATGGAACAGAGGTCATCGCGTCGTTAATTCGAACCCGTGAAGTTCCAGGATAGTTGCACTGAAGGATTAGTGGTACATAAAGTAGATAATGGTGGTAATCAAAAAGTCATGCGCTATCGCTTTCAGTACAAAGTACGTGCTCGTTTTCTAAAATAACATCTTCTTCCGGGTACCATCGCATACTTTTAGGGCCAGTTGATTTTGTGTAAATAATAAATAATTCAAATATTGCTATTGTACAGTAGACAAACATTTGGCATAAGAAATAAGTATATGGCGTAACGTAACGCAATAAGTGCGAGTGTTCTTGGAAGCAGAAGACTAAGTGCATGTACTCGCACGATAAGTGGCTCGTTAAAGGACGTCTTCAGGCACGACATCCTTGGATTCACGGAGGTGGGTGGCCAGAAAAGAGTTCTATGTAGGTACATTCAAATTTAGCAATAAGGGACACTAGAGCAACACATAGGAAATGAGGGAATCGAAATGGATAGAGGGAAAATAATTAACAGGAAAAAATAAATTACAAAGGTGTTGTGATTACACATAGATTATTTTTACGTGTTTATTTTTAATATTATTTTTAGTATATTTTTATTAATTATTTCTTATTACAATTAATGTTTTTATTAATTTAATTTTTCTGGGTCCCCAAAACGGCGGAGACCCCACTTTTTTCCACCCGCATGTATGTATAGGGTCAAGCGTCCGATGAGAATTTCCCAAGAGGGGGTCGTATGGGAGGGGGCTGGGAGGGGGGAGGGGTGGAGTAGTATTGGAGAGGTGGGGGTGGGGTAAGTAGAGGGGTGGCTTGGCCATTAAAGGCAGTGTCCAGGCACAATCTTCAGTATTAGTAGCCAAAGCAGATCCAGTGCCCGCTCCGCCCCTTTGAGGATTTCGTGAGAACATATTAAATCTTGTCTAGGATTGTAAGGACACGTTTCACTGTTTAACAGTCTGGTCCCTCTCCTTTCTGTTATGCTGCGGACGGCTCTCATACCAACATGTATTAACTTGTTCAGCACTTATCTCTAAATTTGACAAGTATTTCAATCGATAGTTTGCCAAAATTTCGACCCGAATTTTGGAAATAGTGGGTTACAAGAAAGAATACCAATGAACAAGGAACGAAATGGAATTGTAGATGTTCCTCAGGATGTTCTACCGCAATTATTAGTCGGTTTGTCCAAGATACGAGAGTTCGAGGAGCCTCATTATCTCCTTTTCATTTCCCACCGGACAACTCGTCCACATCGTGACCTTGGGCCTTCCGAAAACCACAAATTTTGAGGTTTTCACGGGTAAAACCTAAACAGTTGCAATCAGCTCGTCGAGTAGAGTAAGAGGATGGCAGATTTGAAGTATCGAAAATTTTGCCTGGACACTGCCTTTAAATGTAAAATCATGATTTTTCTATGACATTATGACAAATGACGGACCGCCCCCGCCAGCAAGAACGATCACGTCATTACGTGTTAAAACAGATGTGATTGGCAGCGTATGAGAGAAATCGGCTTCAGCGCACCCACAGGTTCGATTCCCGGTGCCTTCAATAGATTTTTGCACGGGCCAGAACTACTTCAGGATCAAATGTGGAGTAAAGAGGGTGGAAATGTTGAAAAATGAAGTGTGGATAGCGCGATCGATCGATCATACATGCCTGCAGGGGCCGCCAATTTGTGGAAAAGTAGGGTGACTTAGACCTCGTGCTGAGGTTCTCTAACCTAAAATCAACAAATGTCATCATATCTTTTTGGGAGCTCGATGGGAAATTTTCCAAATTTTCGGGTATCCGAGGGGAAATTTCCCATCTAACTCACTCAAGCAGGTGAAATTTCGGTAAAAGGCAAATTGACTTCATGGGAGTAGAGGGTGGAGTATACACGGTTTAAACGTGCTGTGAATGTCGCGTCAAACATACTTTTTTAAAAAATTCATCAGAAGCGAGTGATTATATTCATGAAAAGATCAAACAGTCTTCCCAATTTGTATCGTAATAGGTGTAATGTAACGACAGGTAATGCAAATAATAATTTTCAAATTTTGCGAATACTGCGTGAGATTTGCATGACGGACACAAGGCGAGAACTTGGTTCCAAGTCCAGCATCACATGTAGTTTTTCATTCACTTTCTGAGGTGTAAGCTCGAGAACACTTGAGTGATCTTGCCTAGCGGTGATTTATGGGATCAAAAAAAGCTGTGATAACACTAGAATGGTCCTAGTTCATTGATAACCGCAATGGAAGCGAACTCTTCCAAAAAAAAACTTCATGGGCTTTGTAGAATTTCATGTTTTATAGATATTTTATAACAGCCAATAATATTAGTAAAAAGTTAGCAATTATAATGCTTAAATACACACCAGCCTCATGTTTTATTTTGATGTTTCCAAATGCGTAGTTTACCTGTTCTGTATTTTTTCTTTGGAGCATTTCGATTGCATTTATACAAACAAAATAATTAAATTTATTTATTTATTTATTTATTTATTCAAAGCACTCTAGGTGCACCAAAAGAGAAACACAGGCAGTTGAACTAGTACGCTTAGGGTGAGTATCAGAAACAAGGTAAAAAATATTAAATATTGATATGAAAACATTTCAAATTAGTATGTATCACATTCATGTGTGTAGACGTAGATATTATACTTCATAGTTTCATAATAGGACTCAGACGGTTTGCGAGATAATGACTACTTCAAATCCTGTATAGCTCGAGAATAGCACTCCCGGAACCTCCTTTGAATATCAGAGCAGCATACTATCGCCAAGGAGGCACTTACACAGCCTCGTTACATGTCCAAAGAGAGGAAAAAAGGAAAAATGCCTGACATTTGATACAATTCTGCCACTTGACAATTTATTATACATGCATGACTTTTTTGCATGGTGAACTAGCGCAATAAAGACGGCACGATACGAAAAATACTAAAATTGTACACTACGAGGCCAAAATGCCCCATGTGACTAAGGATACTGAGTCAAAGGAAAGGAGAAGCGTCGTCGACTGACCAGGAGATGACTCCTACAGGAGAAGAGGAGCGGCTGTGGCCTGTCTATTTACACAAAAAGCAGCGCGGATCATGCACTGGTTCGAAAACAAACAATAACGTGCACGATTGTGTCAAAACGTTCACTGTGACACATAATTCGGTTGTTGAACGGGGAAAAACCAGAGCTAATGGAAACGCGAGCAGAACTGTCTTTCAAACAATCAAAAGGGCAAAATAGCGAGAAATTATTGAATGGATTTTTGAAGAGGAATTGCAGACGTTTGCAGGCATGTATCGCTTGCTTGGTGAAGGTGTCAGGCAGAAGAATGAAAGAATCAAAGCAAGCTGGAGCTCCCAGGTTCTGGAGGTATGAAGTCTTGTTCCTTGAATCCCTGAAGAGAGGAACCATCATTATGGAGGGGGGGAGTGTCTCACATGGTCTCTCAACCTTTGTCCAACACAAAAATTCCCACGCCAATACGCCGCGCTGACCAAAGAACTCGCCCAGTTTCGAGAATCCATCGAAATCTCGGGTGTTAACCCTCCTCGCCATCTCCAACGCAACCTCACCTCACAATTCGCCATTTCCTACCACAAATTTCAAGGCGCTGAATCTCGACCCCCACCATCCTTCCCCCTCTTCCGAGCACCCTTGCCTTCCTGCGGTTTTCTCTCCCAGGTTGATATGAAGAATATCGGGCAATTGCCAGATTCAATATCTGAAATTTCTTCCCATACGAAGGTCATGATCTGCAAAGCTCCAAAGAAATCAGGAGGCACGTGCAAGCAAGCGAACATCAGGCTTATTCAAACTAATAAATACTGATCCATGAGCACCTAAGAGTAAACGTATTCAGGATATCCTGAGCAGCAACTTCAACATTATAAGGAATTTCAACGTTTCTTCTCTGCGATATTACTATACTCCACTTCTCAACGCTGAATGTTCGTAAATTCACCAGTACGCGGGATTCCAAGGATAATACTGGGTGATCCTTGAATAACATGGGTGGAAGTATTAGCTTTTACAGTAAAACTTGCATGTGAATCATTGTTGAGTAAGAATCCTGTTAGAGGAAAAGTTGGTGTAAAATGCCTCCAGGATGTCACATGCATGAAGCAGTCGCGTCGAATACCTAATTTCAATCTAGGTTTTTTGAAACTGCTGGAATATAGATAGTTCCACTGAAAAATACCAACCATAGCATTGATTTATAATGGACAAATGTGGTACTTCACCGATTCCCTGGAAAAATTAGAAATTTTCAAGATTTGGTGTGAGGGCCTTGCAATGTTTTACATAGAATTTTCAAAGGTTGGGAAAAATCTAGTCAGAAATGCGGTTCGCTCTACACCTAAGACCTCCACAAGCGTAGCGCATCAAAGCGAAAATCCAGGAAAAAAAAAACAGGAGTAGCAGACCAGTCCCCAGGTATTTGGATGTTTATAGACCTGGAGCACGTACACATGTATGTGAGGGATTTTCCATGAGCCATGCATGGCCTCCCTTGGTTCTCAAACGAGTTTCTGAACCAGCCTCAAAGAAGAACAATGAGGAGGTTTTAAGGCCGAGTTTTCTACTTTTGCGCCCGATTCACACCTAAAAAGTATAGAAAAGGCGATTCGAGGATCTGCGCGCAGAAATGTGCAGGCTTTGATCCAGAAATGGCTCTGAAGAAGCAGATCGCCGAAAACCACTAAATTCATGCCGTGTGATTCTAATATTTGGAGTTTAGGGTCTACTAGTGGTGATTCTATTAGTTAGTACATAGAATGCGTGTATAGTAGTGAAGCAAATCAAAATAACTGCTCTGGAGAAGAATAGCCTCTTGGCCTTCTCACGATCAAAAGAATTTCTTAAGCATTTCTTAAAAATGAACCCCAGTGTGTGGCGGAATCCCAGCAAATCATTCCTGAGAGGCACCCGCACTCGATCAACCTGTTTTTGACTTTTTGCAAGGAAGTTCCTTGTAAGTTCAAGTCATTTCTCTTCCCGACGCTCTCCGTGGAAAATATTCGACGATTTGTCAGACTGCTGGAGTATCCTAAGATCTATATCAACCTTACAGGAACATGTATGTCCCTCCTCCAAGATCCCCTGCAGGCGAATGTTGTTCAGAAATGGCACTGGTGTGGTACATAAATGGCCGCATAGTACTTCCTTATGGGTGGCGAAGACGTGCGCCAAGCCACAAGCATGGATATTGCGTATAGTTTCCACGAAATTGCTCTTCCATTGTTTCTTCATGGGATGCTGTACCTATGTAGTACATCCAGACTAGGTGGCGATCCAGGGCTTCATCCACATTTATCTTCAGCGTAATCAGACTGCAAGGTTTTCTTCGAATGTTTCAAGGGAAGTTTGTTACTATACAGTAAATTAGGACAACACCTTGATAATATGTGTTATGACTATGCTTAGTTGTCAAATAACATAACAAAGATCAGATTCCCACCTAGAATTGAAAACATTGCGAAGAGTGAGTGCGGAAAGGCGTAGTCAGGACCCAATCCGCCCAGAACTCACGCTCCTATCGATTTTGAAAAAGTTAGGAACGTTCCATTTTATTGTAGGCAGATTTTTCAGAGAACAAAAAGAAGAAAAAGAAAATGATTAGGGTTATGGTACAAATTTCTCTAAGGGCAAAGTCTCAACAAAGGATAGCTTTTGGATTTTTCCAGTAATTATAAGGAGTTGCTAATATGTAAGTACATATGCAATTTCTCTGAAAAATTATGCAGACCGTCTCTCAACAATTTATTTTTCTGGAGCGATAAGGCGTAGCATTCATGGGGGTGTGTCTAGACGTGGAGATTTGTCACTGAAAGACAGCTCCCACTGAAAGTTTCATGTCTGAGCTTTTGAGCTTTCTGGAGCTTCACGAATCGTCGTGAAGACTCTGCAGCAACAGCAGCATCGAATGCGCGAACAACGTCTAGCGTATGGATGCATTCCTGAGATTACCCATGGTAAACCTGTTAACGTACTCGAATTCACAAATTACCTGACACCCGTCAACTGTTCACCTACCTAAACGTGACGTTGTCTGTCCATCCATGGATAACCACACTCATAGATAGGATATTATCCATCCATTCAGCGATGCATACTGGCCACGGTATCCTTGGAGCAATGCTCTTCTAGGCTCAGAAACGTGTCCAGCGGCCTTCGAGTCAGTGCAATTCTGTTTTGGAGAATTTGTTCGACTGGAGTCCTTTGGAGACGCTGACAACTCGAATTCCCTCATTATTATCGTAAATTTTGAAGAATTCTCATTGAGTCCCCCATTTGGAGAGAGTCAGGGCGGGACACCCAGTGAGAATGGAAAATACTGCCACATGACCGGCCACCATCAGGCCTTGCAAGCGAAGCATTCGTGGTCCCTGCTTCATACTCACATCACTTACCTTAAAATAAAGGTGGCCTGAACATTCTCATTTTTTTTTGAAAGAGAGGTGTATACCATTGCGATCAGCGCCCGTAAATACTGTAATCGTACCAGGACACCTGATCAGCACTTTATGACTTTTGGTTCTTTGGAGTTGGATTTTTGTACATGTTCGTTCTTTGGATTTTTTTAAATAGAATTTTGGTGTATGTATGTATTTCTTGATTTTTGTATGAATGAGATGGTCAACGTCGAAAACAGTTTCAGGCACAGTCGTAATCAACTACAATTTTTAGCGAAATTTCCAAAAATAGTTGAATATAATAGGTAGAAAGCTTAAAATGGCATAACCTTCTTTGTCATACGATTGTGGTTCCTGGTGTGCAGTTGTTTCAGAGTGTCTATGTGCTGTGAATGGTCGTCTCAGCCTAAATTTAGCACCAAAATGGACTCATTCGTGAACAGCCGTGATTGGTTAGCTAGCAGGGACGCTATCCAATGCAGTCTCGGATGAAAAACTTAATGCTTATCAGGTAAGGAGAACAAATGCAAAGCAAGACAAATAGGAAATGTAAAGGACACGTCTCCATGGTCGAAGATGAAGCTGCCCAGAAAATTCACCTCGCTTCTTCATTTTCTTCAAGAGTCAAGAGTAATTTCTTTTGTAAAATCATCATTAGCCTAATGGTGAGGCCTTTTTCCCGACTAGTGAGCCTAAATGTAGTAATTGCGGGTTGTCTCGCTACTGTTGTTGTTGCAAAGATTTTAGCACGAGATACTAACGTTCCAATCTAAATGAGTAAACAAGTAAAAAAAATAAAAAATTAAATCATTTAGTAGTCTTTTGTTGATTTGTGCCTCGGAAAGTGTTGATTATTTCCTCCTTGACTGCATTAAGAGTGCACATAATCCTGTATCAGATTTCACATCGGGGCCTATTACTCCGATTAGTCAGAGCGTGAGATGGCTCTACGGAGCCGTCAACTCGATCTTATGATCAGCTAGAAAACGATGGTAGCAATTCCTCTTAAAAAGAAATACCGGGCAATATGGCAAAGGAGATGAAAATGTAGGCAATGTTTGAAGCTCCAAAATCACAATGAAGGCACTCATCCTGAATGATTGTATGTAGGTATCCAAGACATAACTGCCATTTCACAGTTGATAAGTGATATATGAGCCAATCCTCCCATCCCCCTCTTCTCTTTTTCTCTTCTTGATTGCAAAGCTTGCTTGAGCAAAGAAGTGCCAACTCTTCCTGGTCTTGTTAAACTCACAGCGGCGGCGCACTTGTTGTCACGTGAAAAACGTCGAGCAGAAACAGCGCACAAGCGAGCAGTAATCGCATGTGATCCCAGAAAAATTCTGGAAATCGCCAAGAAAATGCGAAAAATTTACGAGGGAATAAGAAAACGTAAGTAGAAAGTTATGTGCTCGAATAAAATTTCGGGAATGCTCCCCTGAAGTTAAGTTCAATTGAGTTTTTTATTTGAGTACTGTACTTAGTTTTTCTTCAGGATTTTTTTTGAAAATCCATTCTGCACTAATTCACCCAAATCGCCAATGTTAAACAAATTTCGAGTAATTTCCTGTTGCTTTTCACTGATTTAAAGTTACGACAATAGTATGTGGTATACGTTCATTCATTCATCCCTTTCATTCACTCATTCATTCATTCATTCACTCGCTCATTCATTCATTGATTCATTCATTCATTCATTCATTCATTCATTCATTCATTCATTCATTCATTCATTCATTCATTCATTCATTCATTCACTCATTCATTCATTCACTAGTTCATTCATTCATTCATTCATTCATTCATTCATTCATTCATTCATTCATCCATTCATTCATTCATTCATTCATTCATTCATTCATTTCATTCAAAACGCAAACTCTAAAGAGCAAATATTTGTTACCTTAACTCCTATTAATAACTGTGAAAAATAAAAGAAAATCAATGGTTTTTGCTCAATTTATGCAAACTCTGAAAATTGTTTAAAAAATCTAAAAATAACACTTAGAAAATGAAACATGTATTACAGAAATCAGATCTGAGAAGAGCACTGTAAATCCTAAATTCTGCCCGAATACGCACATTTCTAGCAAAGATCTCGTATTTTCTCGTCGGTCTCTGGAGATTACCGTAGAATATTGAAATTTTCTGAAAAAATTCAAAAAAGAACCCTGAAGCTAAAGGGAGCAGAGCATCAATTTATAGTGATGATAGTTCTCCAGGCAGTGCTTGGTTGGACTTTTCCAAATAGTAACGGATGATCAGCCTAGTCTTTGATTCTTCATCTTGATTCTTTATCTTTGATCCTTGTTGATTATTAATATTGACAATTTTAGAAGTTGTGATGAGCTAATAATTTCTCTTTTCTCTTAGATATCTGCATGTTGTCCTATTTTCTGTAGGTTCTCACCGCTGTTCATTGTTAAACCAACTAATTGTTGGCTCTGACATCAGCGACTTTTTTTCAGGACTCTTGACGAACCCACCAGACAAAAACAGCCCAAGGCCTGTCGAACGTCCAGCAGCCGATGGGGTTTTTCACAGCGATCACCACAGACTTCAGCTATACCCATCATGTTTTCTCAGAACTACCACTATACCCCCGTAAGTGGATCAAAATAAACGCGAGAAGGTGATAGAATTTATAACAACACATGTGCGAACAACACAGAGAAGATAGCGCGTAAGAACACGAGACGATGGATGTTTACTCGGCGCGAGCAATGCGCGTGTCAGCTGATGGACGAGCAATAAGTTGGTCACTTAGGCGAAAACCCAAAATAGACGAGGAAAGAGCCGAGACGAAACAACAAACAGACAAACAAACAGACGATGCAAATGGGTTGAATTGGAATGAGATGATGGAATGGAGAGAGGTAGACGTGGCTGCGCTCATTTGTGAGATGAAGTGAAGCCATGTGAGTTGAGTGCATCTATCGATATTTATAGAACAAACACTGAACTTTGCTCCTTGTGACACCTTTTAGTCAAAGAATCTCACACACTTGCAGGAGAAAGTTCACAAGGAGACTTGCTGGACAGCTGACTGATTAATTTCAGTAATTTGGATTTCAATAATTCTTAGTGAGGATTAATTAGGTGTTTTGGTTTTATTGGCAAAAATTTGTTTATCATCTACTTATTCATTCATTCACTCTTTCATTCATGAATGAATTCATTCCTTCATTCATTCATTCATTCATTCATTCATTCATTCATTCATTCATTCATTCATTCATTCATTCATTCATTTTATTCAATCGTTCGTTAATTCATTCATTGATTCATTGATTCATTCCGTTCATTCGTTTTATTCATTCATTCATTCATTCATTTATTCATTCACTCATTCATTCATTCATCCATTCACTCACTCTTTCATCATTTCATTAATTACTCATTCCGTGAACCGTTCCGCCTACAGTATTTACTTCGTTTATCCATAAGATATAATGTGTCAGAAGCAGAAACACTGCTAACTGAAACACTGCTTTAATGACGGAATAAAATATATGAGATTTATTGATCAATCGAGAAGAAAAATTGAATAGTGATGTGTTTACAAGTTTCTACTTAGTTATGGGGGTTAGGTTGATTCGCAAAGCAGGAAGTTCTAAATTCCATCAGCTGTCAGAAGATGTTTTGACAGTGTTTTTTTCACAAATCATTCATCACAGAGCTTTCACGAGACACTTTTCGGAAAAAGAAAAGAAGAAGATAAATTGGAACACAGAAACAAGACATCCTGTGACGCAAGTTACACAAGAGGAAGTCTGAGAACAATGAAGTTCCAAGCCATTGCATGTGATCTTCGTGGAATTCGTTCTCGGTACCTCTCTGCTGTTTTCCAAGCTGCAAAAAATATACGAATGTAGAATTTTTTTCCTCGTGCATACAGAGAAGACTAGAAGACTACGTTGGAGCTGATTGTAGTTGTATAGGCATACTGAGTGCGGAGAAATCATGTTGGCAAGTTAGCTTTGGTTATTCATTATTTTTCTAGAACGAAAGGTCCATGAAAAAAAAAACGGAGTGATGAATATACGGCATCTGTATACATATAAAAAACTCATTTCACTTTGGCTGCTCATCTGTGAACAAATGTGAGGCTCAGGTGAACCTTGGCTACTGGCTCGCTTTCTGATTACGTTGAGAATTAAAAAAAAATTAGCGATTATTGGATAAATTATGTGGAAGCAGCTCTCTATGTAATGAGGGCGAGCTACAAGGCAAGTGGAGAGCTGATAATGAGAGAAAATAGGTGGTGGCGAAAAAGGCAAAATAAGGCAATGTTTTTTAAAGGTTTTCATGTATCTTATGCGCATGTATGTATTGAGTAAATAACTGAACAAGTGATCGAATGAATGAATGAATGAATGAATGAATGAATGAATGAATGAATGAATGAATGAGTGAGTGAATGGATGAATGAATGAATGAATGAATGAATGAATGAATGAATGAATGAGGTAAAGAATGAATGAATGAATGAATGAATGAATGAATGAATGAATGAATGAATGAATGAATGAATGAATGAATGAATGAATAAATGGATGAATGAATAGAATGAATGAAGTGGCAGAAAAGAACGGAAGATAAATTCCCAGGTGTATGCAAATGAAATTGAGCCTGCTGCATGCAGCGCTGAAATATGAAGAGACACTGAAAAATTGTAGCTCATTTTCCATACTTCAATTAATTGAAGTATGGAAAATGAGCTACAATTAATTGAAAAGTTTGAGAAAAAAACGGAATAAGTTAGACAGAAGGATTGGCTGCGGTGTGGATAAACATCTAGGAGAGATGTTTATTTATTATGTAGGTGCAAACAGGTTAATCTGGGAGAGAAAAAAGTAAAGAAAACCATGAATGAACAAAGCTAGTATGTAATAATCTCCTAAATGTTCCTCTCTTTCGAATAATTGAAGATCATGAGAATAGCAGCCATGAACAAGAACATTCAGGGATTCAATAGAGACGTAGCAAGGTGCCGAAACGGTGTTTGTTAGCGAAGAAATAGAAAAGAAAACGAAAAAGGAATTAAAATGACTCATTTTGTACAGCTATGACGAGAGTAGAGCTTAAGAGGTGGCTGGGATTGTTGAGATCAGGCTGTTGGCTCGTGTTTTGGTCTCATGCTAGTAGCTCAGGCCCGCAGTGATTGATCGGATGTGGCAGGTGAGCAGGAAAATAATCGGAAATCACTTAGACGGAGTTCGCCTCCGAAGGTCGCGCTCACAGCGAATTCGGAAGTCTGAGCTGTGGGGGGCGGGCCGGATGAGCCGGGCGGGGCACAGCCTTTACTGGCTCGCAAACAATGCTACGCGACCCGCCTCTTCAACGACTTCGCAGAGAACGTTTCCACAGATGTTGAAGGAGTGGCAGATCTCCCCCTTCCTACTCCCACCTGGGGAGCAATGCTCCTAAAAAAGTAGGTGAGCAGCGAGGAATGACTTGTTTTGTGGATATGAGCAGCAATAGTGGGCAGCTGTCGGAAAAGTACCCCAGGAGTGGTGGCGAGGCGCTGGAATGCTGAGCCTTAGCGATCTCCTCCAGCAAAGCCTGCAGTGAAGTGTCGGATTGTGCAGTGAGTTCATCAGATAACCGCGGACGTACCCACTTGTGTTCATGTTTACACAGAACAACGCGTCGCATGTGAACACCCATTGAAATGCAATCTGTTTATCAAGTCAGCTAGCACTCTCCAGAGGCCACCAGCAGATCACAGCTGAGTGCTTTCTCAGCCATAAAACCAACGGGACAAGCACCATTAACTGCGTCTTACGTGGAAAATCGTCACAGTATCCCATAAATGCTTCGAAAAGGGCAATGTTGCGAACGAGTAGAGTCACAAGTGCACTACTGAGCAGGGGGTTCTGCAAAATGAATACTCACAGAAAAGCCTAAAGAACGGCATTGGGCATCATCGTCTACACCATGCTCTAGTCACTTTCATTCCACCCACTCTTATTTCCTTCCCAGATGTTGATTTCCAGAAAAAAAAAAGCCCGCTGAAATTCTGGATTATCATACTTCGTGATTATCTTCCTGTTCTAAACTTTCATAATCTTCCAGCCTTCTTCAATGGAGCTTCAATTCAGAGTCGTACTACGAAATATCCGACGATGGTTCGCAACTGCATGAACCTCATTGTGAATTTTCATGACGAAATTCTTCACAACACAAATTTGAGGACTCCTAGGATGTAGCGGGGGGGGGGGTGAAAAGGGATGGGAGCAGGGTAGACAGAGAGGGGGGGGGGGTGGGGATAGGGAAAGAATGGGTGAAAATTAGTAATTCGTTAAACATCAAGAGATAATTTTCTGATTATCATCCTGTGTTTACAGAAAATCTCTGTTTGAAAAGTTTCTGTTTAAAATTCTGTGGCAGAGAGTTTTGTTAAGGTTTTATTAACATACGTAGTTTATCAATCACACAGAATATGTGAATCAACTTATCTTGAAAGTTTTACTTCCGTTTATTATTACCGACAGTCATTTCAAATTACTCGAATTAACCTCTCCGCACTTTACTTTTATGAGCAGAATCCCTGTCGTCCGGATCCCTTTCCAACGCAGACCCCTCATTTTCTCTCAACCCCCCCCCCACGTCTGCTACCGCCACTGTCGATGACGAATGAAAATGTGTTGAAATTGGAAACCATACAAGTAGCAATCAGCCCGTAATTGGACTTTTCCCACGGGGAATGCTTTTGCTTTTCTGAGGCCGTTAAGTTGCTGCTATTTCCAAGGATTCCAATCAAGCGAAGGAAATTTACCTAAACACAGTTTTCCTGAAGAAGTATGCTTGGTTCTATCCTATCTTATGCACTCTAATGTTGCAAAGATCATCAAAGGTGAGTCCGTTTCCAGAATTCATATCTATACGTGGGTTTGAAACACAGCGGTTGTATACCCTTCCCTACCAGTTTTTATCCATTCTTTTGATCACCTTGATCACCTTGACTCCCGTTGATCTTAGGGTATACCGAGCGGGCGCCAGCAATCCTTCCATTTGTCCCTCTCGCGAGCCAGAGTTGTCCAGTGGATTCTGTCCGTTCGAGGGACACGGAGGGCATCGTATCTATCCTTGAAGGACTTCGTGAAGAAGTCTGACCATCGGGTCGGTGGTCTTCCTGTCGTGCGCTTAACGTCCCGTGGAGTCCAGTCGCTGACGGCTCTTGTCCAACGGTTGTCGTTAAAACGCATCACGTGCCCGGCCCACCTAACCTTACTCAACTTGGCGTAAGCGGCAGCGTCCCTGATCTTCGATTGTTGACGGAGGGTGGAGCTCCGTATTCCAGCCCTCACTTGCGTGAGGCGGGTTATTCCTAGCATCACCCTCTCGATGGAGCGTTCGACGACGCTAACCGCATTCTCATCCTGCTTGCGCAACGCCCAGGTTTCTGAGGCGTAGGTCAAAGCAGGGAGAACGGTTGTGTTGAAGAGGTGGGCACGGAGCCTGGTGTTCTTCGTCTTCTTCACTACGTCCTCGATGCTCTTGTAAGCTCCCCAAGCCGCTCGTTTCCTCCTGCCCAGCTCTGGAGCGAGGTCGTTCATCATATTGACTTCCCGACCTAGGTATACGTAGCTGGAGCATTCGGATATGGTCGTTCCGTTGAGCGAGAATGGGGCATCCGGGACCCATCCGTTCTTCATGAACATCGTCTTCGTCAGATTCAGCTGGAGACCAACCTTTCCACACGCGTCCTCGAAGTCGGCCAGCATCTGTTCCGCTTCGCTGATGGTTGGTGTTATAAGAACGATGTCGTCTGCGAAGCGAAGATGACTAAGTCGCCGGCCATCAACTTGCACTCCCATGCTATTCCATTCCAGTTTCCGCATGACGTCTTCAAGAGTGGCGCTGAATAGTTTTGGCGACACGGTATCGCCTTGCCGAACCCCTCTCTTGACGTCGATGATGATGTCGTCGTAGAATGGAGAAATCCTGGTCGTGAAGTTGCTGTAGAGCTCACGAAATACCTTGATGTATTGAGTAGGTATGCCCTGGTTGCCCAGGGCTTCCAACACCGCTTCCGTCTCAACAGAGTCGAAGGCTTTCTTCAAATCGATGAACGTGAGACAGAGGGGCATCTTATACTCTCGCGATACTTCGATGAGTCTAGTGACGGTGTGTATGTGGTCGATCGTACTGAATCCTTTTCGAAACCCTGCTTGCTCGCACGGCTGTCCCTCGTCTAGCGTCCTTTCGATCCTATTGAGGATCACTCGCGTGAAAAGCTTGTAGACGACGGACAGTAGGCAGATGGGGCGATAATTGCCAATATCCTGCGGGTCTCCCTTCTTGTACAGCAACACGGTCCTGCTGGTCTTCCACTGGTTAGGTACCTTGCACTCCGACAGGTACCGCGTGAAAAGCCTAGCCAAGGTGGTAATGAGAATTGGCGGTAGGTTCTTCAGATGTTCCGGTCGAATCCTGTCGGGGCCCGGTGCTGTACGATTCTTCACCGACTTGATGGCATGTCGGATTTCGGAAGGGAGAACCGATGGGACAACATACCCGTCCTCCCTAAGGTGACATTGAGGGAGGTGGACGTGGCTATCGAAGAGATCCGAGTAGAAGTCGTAGATGACCTTCTCCATTGCCCGTCTTGATGAAGAAATTGTTCCGTCCGGGCGCCGGAGGGCGGACATCTTGGTCTTGCGATTGGCGAAGTCTCGGCGGGCGCAGCGAATGCTTTTCCCTGCCTCTGCGGCTTCAGCCAACACTGCTGCTCGTCTCTCCTTGAGGTCTTCTTTTATCGCATCTCTGCACCGTTTTGCGAGCTCGGACGTTAGCTGGTAGTTGCCTGCGGCTCTCGCGGCTCCACGCTGGCGTATGAGCTCGAGGGTCTCTTAAGACAATCGTCTCTTGGTGACTCTCAAACCCTCAGCACTCTTTGCGCTGTCGCGGAGATGCTGTACAAGCCGATCGTACTCTTCGTCGATGTTGTCGACAACCGCATCTTCCCAAAAGCCGGCTAGCGTAGTGAAAAGATCCCAATTGATGACGGGTTTGGGACTCCTTCTCTTAAACTTCACGGCTTTCTCTCCTTTGCGTGAAAAGAAGAATCTTGCACGAAGGAGGCGATGGTCGGATCCGGTGTAGAACTTTGGTACAACACCGACGTCGGTCAGGCAGAACCTTCGATTGACGATGATGTGGTCAATTTCATTATGGTACTCTCCACCGGGTGACTCCCACGTCCAGCGTAGGGAGGTTGGCTTCTGAAATTGAGAGTTACCATGGATGGTCTTCGTCGTCATGATGAACTCAGACAGCCTCTCTCCCTGTTCGTTCCACTGCAGGCCGTGGGTACCGATGTGAAGTTCCTCAGGCGTTCTCCTAGGACCAATCTTGGCGTTGAAATCGCCAACGATGATCTTGTAGAATGTGTGGTCTTCCCTGTAGAACTTCTCCAAGTCCATATAGAAGGCCTCAATATCCTCTTCGTCGTAGCTGGATGTTGGAGCGTAGGCGACGAAGATTGTCAAGGCCGGTATTGATCCACATCTTCTCAACCGCAAACGTCCGATTCGGGTTGTTAGCTGTTCGAATGAGTCGATGTTCATGACCAAGTTCGTGTTGACGAGGACACCGACTCCACCAACTCCTCTACTGTCGCAGGTTCCAAGGAACAGCTCTTCTCCAGTGTCGAAGGTGGCATTCAGTGGTCGGTGTCTCCTCGTCTCGGTCAGTCCGATGACGTCGTACCTGATCTTCCTGGCTTGCATCATCAAATCCTCGATGGAAGCTTCCGATGCAAGCGTGCGTGCGTTGAAGGTACAGACCGTCATCATAGTCCTTCTGGTTTTAGGCAGCCTAGATAACCCCTCGGACCTCGTCCTCACTGGCGCTGCCGTACCAGTGACTCTTCCGAGATCAGGGGAACACTCTCTATTATTGCTGTGTCGAGCTTGAAGAATTTTAAGCCCACAGGAGATAGCTTGCTGGGCTCGATTCCCCCGTGGGAGGCTGGAGTGTGATTTCACCGGGAAGTTAGCCGGGCTTCCCGGGAGTGGACGATGGAGCTTATTTGTTGGAGGCGACTCCGAACCGCCTCCCTTGTACCTCCCAGTCACTTGAATGCAGGGCTTTTGGTCGGATAGATGTGCAGGATACAATCTGCAGACACGCAGTCACACCCATGCACGCATGCATGAACATGCCCACGCGCTGACAGAAGGTATAGATCGTTCCGACACTGCAGAAACAGGGAGTCCATCCCCTGAATCCACCCGCGTCTCAGGGCAGGCACAAGGTCGCGTTTGGTCCGCGATTAGCCCCCTATCCGCCACCTGGGGACGCGCCACGTAGCCTCGCGACTAACCGGCTGGGATCCCTCGTATGAGGGAGATCCGTGGCCATTCTTTTATCCAGTGTAATTTATCCACTCACGTGCTCACCTGGGGCAAATGCCTTGGCGGAGAGGCAGCACATGATAATGACGCTAGTAAGAGATCTTCATCAATCGGATATCAATCGGATGAATGTATCCTAGTGTGAAACGTCTGGATACATATATCCGTGGATAGATTTTTAATGGACCACACCAATATCTCTGTTAGAGCGGCTTTATCCGGCTGGGACATACATATTAGATACGGCTCAGATGTTCGAGCGTCTCCTGAGAAATTGCCCGGGAATAAGTGAAAAGATGCACTAGTTTCTAGCAAGCTTACGCGCCTGCTGAGAAGCCCGCACTGACAAATTCCCATATGCACTATACGCTTCTTTTTTATTTTTCTTGTCACTCTAAAACGTGCTGAAACAAATATTTCACACGCCACAAAAAAAGCCGGCCCCATGAGGCACCTCATGCAGAAATTCTACTCTTTCTTCTATCAACAATTTATTCCAACGTGACAAGTTTTAAACAATACGAAGGCAACAGATGAATAATACAGAAACGAGATTCATGGTCATACTCCGAGGCTGACATAGCGTTGAAACTTGAAAGAAAGAATGGATTGAGTTATTCTGAGCAACCAACGAGGTTCGTAGAAAAGTAGAACTAGCAAGAATATACAAACTGAAAACTTTAACAATCTTCTCGAGTGAGAAGGGCATCAAAGTTCTTGAATCAACTGTTCAGAACATAAACTTTTGAAAGAACTCTCGGAAGAGCGCCAGCAATTCATGAGCTCATGAGCGGTGGTGGAAAGGGGCTTTTCAAAAGTATACGAAAGACGGAGACTTATGTAAGCCGTTATTTTTCTGTTTATCTTTCGAAGGAACAGTTGATTAACTTAACTGTACAACACACTTTTCTATTCATTTTTCTCTTTTTTTCCGAAGTTAAATGAATGGATGAAATGAAGATAAGGCATCTTTGTTCTTTTTTTTTCATGCCAAAGACGAGAATGGAACATGATCTAAGCTCAAGTATTGAACTACAATATCCCTGCTTTCATACAGACACTTGCGCTGGCGTCATGATTAACGGTTTATGGAGCTTTTGATATTTTGCAGAAGGTCATATACATCTCTTTCAAGCAGTCAGTATTACAGAACAGTATTTATTGTTTGGTGAGACGTGAGACATCTCCATGACTCTCAAATTACGTCACTATCATCACAGGCACTGTCGTTATCACCACGAACAACGTGAGTTTAATCCTTCTAACGTATTTGGTGTTAACCACATTCAATTGCCATAATTTTGGGCACAAATGTTGAAGTGGTCGAACGAACATCTTTCGGTCCTATTGATATCAATGCTTTGATTCCAATGATTACCCTCTGATTGACTGACACTGATTGTAGCCCTCTCTATCGCAAAAATATTCCTGTGACGATTCACTTACAAATCTAGTATCAAATAAGAGGCAAACAGGATCAAATCCCACTTTGACCCGACAAACCTTCGGAACTTCCGCCGAGCCATTTCGGAACTTTCACGGTGCTTATTCGGAACTTCCGTCGGGTCACCCACGGAAGTTCCGAACAAGCTCCGCGGAAGCTCCGAAAGTTTGTCTGGGGATGTCAATCTCGAGTTCAGTTTTTCTGCAGAAGGCATTCGCATTGAATCACTTCTTTCTTCACGACAGCTGGCGGATTTGCTTATCCGAGTATTGCTATTGTATTATATATTAAAAGAACTATCTGAATAAGCGAAGATATCCGACTGCTGCCGTGCAGTTGATGATATCGTAATTAATTTTAATGATTCTGAGTGCTGACGTTGGCGTAGGCGTCAAATGCTGAAAGCTTACCGGAAGTAAAAGTATCTCATAGGAATCCAAGCAAATTCAGAAAGAATGTCATTTATTCATAACTGTCCTCTTAAAGGCAAGGCAAATGGAATAGCGTCATCAGAATTTCCTCATTTCTGGGAAGCAGATGACCTCTACATACATATCTTGTTCCCCGTTATTGCGTTTGTCGTTCTGCACTATTCAGCATCAAACATCAAGCCACCCTCCCAAAGGCATAGGACTAACAGGTCTGTGCATGAATAACTTGCATAAATGAGCAAAAGCATATCAAGACTGCTGATGACTGGTCGAGAGGTTGTTACATCAGGAGCTGCAAGGTGTTCGGGGAAAAGGGCCGGGTACCGCACAGGCCCCAGCGCAGCTTGTCGGTGGGCAAGCTGGGCTTCGTAAAAGGGTAGGAAAGCAAAAGGGGCTTCGTACGGGTTCGGGGCCGAGCCCCAGAAAAAATTTGAGGTGTTCGCTGGTCCAAAGAAAAGAAATGCATTGATAAAGGCGATGAAAGACGAAAAAGGCTCGCAAAAGAACTGCTCGTAGCTTTAGCAGAGCAATTGCGGCGATCGATGTTGAAAAGTTCGATTGGAGCAGATCATGTACAGGTTCCCATAATCCGGAGGACTTAAACGACTCCTGCGCCGCGGAATCTGCATGGATTGAGCTGGAATCTTCAGTGAGATGAGAACTAAGGGAACACTAGAAGATCTTGGGAGAGACAATCTAAATTTATGTGAACTAGAAAAGTATACGCTCACATTCTGAGTCTGAGTGGTTGCAAGGCTCTCCCGTTGAGTCGAGACTCAACCGATTGACACCAAATTTGGGGTTAAGAAGCGTCATAGCACTCAAAATAAATCTATGATGTCAGATCACAAAACTTATGTGAATCCAGGAATTGTATGCTCGGTAAAGGGACCAGCCTATTTTCGACAGGCTGGGCTACAAGCTGAGCCTGTCGGGGGCATAATGTCCCTATTCAAACACATAAGTTACCAACCCCCTACCATGTACCCTATACTTGGAGGTATGTGCTTTCATACGCCTCACATACTATCACTTATCATCTCCTATCTTCCGAGTATTTGTCCTTCTCCGCTCGCTCCAAGGAACATTGGCAAGCCGTTTAGCCGCGCTCCAAAGCAGAACGCCGACCCAATCGACCCAGCGCGGGAGTTGGAATCATTTGAAAGCCCCTTTGAAAGCCTCGGTCCTTTTTTTTCTACGAAGGCTACTGTCATTAGTTTGGTCTCTACTTTTTCCAGAGTTTTTATTCCTTTATTCTCGATTAGTTTGTTGTTCTGTTCGGCTTTTGGCGACCAATGTCGACCTTATCGTTTCCTGATTCCGTCAGTATAATTTCTGCCGCAGTGTGGAATGGTCCATTCATTGGTTGCTCTTGGTAAAGAATTATAGTTATGTTTTGTCGGTTTACACTGGTTATTGCAGTTGTTTTGTGGTTTCACAATGGGTTATCGTCCTTTAATTGCTACTAATTGCTTTAATTGCAATCACGGAGAATTCTTGTAGAATTGCTATCATTGGATGCGGTCATTCCCTTCTATCTATTGTTATTTTCAGAGGGGGCTTCGTAAAATCTGCATTTTTCAAAGGGGGCTTCGTTTTGGCTACGACCCTAATACAGGCTCGTGCCGGGGCCTGGTACCGCAACGCTCCCAACACGCGTCGCGACCTCCTTGGAGGTGGCTAGTGTTTGAAGTGCAAGACTATCTCATATTTTCTTAGCTTCTCTGATGGATCCTCTGGTGAATTACACAAATACGCAGATGTTTGGCAAGGAAAACAAGACGGAAAGGTCATGAAGGACATCGGCTATGATTGAAGAGCATATTTTGCTCAGCTTCAAGCTCCTCAGGGAAGCTCGAACAGCACTTGCAGTGCAGTGCTCGTCGTTTCTGAGAACTCAGCGATCTTCGTTCTGTTATGAGAAGGCCACATCAACTTTTTTTAGAAGATGTTTTGCTCCTACTATAGTTTCATGGGTCTTCAGCATGAAAAAAGAAAAGAAATTGCGTAGTAGAACACTATGAAGGGGTAATTTCAGAATGCAAAAAAGTTCTGATAGCATAGGGGTAAAAAGTGAGCTAGGAAAACAGCTCAGTACGCTCCATATTGCTGTTCGATGAAGCGTAGACATATTAGTGATGCCAGTGATGGAGTAGCTTTCAGATAAAGGCTTGAGTGATCAAGCGAAACGCACCATTTTTTCCAGAAGCTTTTCCACTGTAGTCGGCAATGGCCCTTCTATGGGGAAGGACAACAGTCATTTCTCCACTGAGAACCAATGCTCCACTTAGACTACTTTTTTCTAGGAGTGAAGTTGGCTTTTTACTAATTAATTTCTCCTTCTATTTATGTGCTCCCTAGGCTCACAAAATAAGTAAAAAGGCAATGAAAGAAAAAAGACGCCTCCTCACTGCAGTCGCATGTGTGCAAAATGGTGCTAACCATGGCAGACCCTCAGGGGAAAATTGAACAGAGGTACACAACAGCTATACGTTGAATGGATAAACACTAAACATAATGTTACATACAATCGATACTGTAACGTCACTAGTAATAGAAATGTAAAGGAGAACTTGAAAGAGAAAGTGAGAGAAAGAGGGAGAGAGAGGGAGAGAGAGAGAGAGAGAGAGAAAGAGGGAGAGAGAGGACCTAGTGCCTTATAGATCAACCGGTCTCCAGGCTTGAAATGGTCTTCTTGGCGTCCCCAGGGCTGAGACCTTTCCATCAGTAGTTCCCAAGGAGACTTCGAAACGAGTTATAAGTTAAAGGCAATAATAAAAAGACAGAAGAGTCAGGATTAAAATGTAAGGACAACAAATTCTAATAAAGATCAACAATGAAGCCTAAGTAATGAAGTCCGGACGTATCATTCGGTAAAAAAATAAAGAAAATCGTGTTTAGTCCAACGTTAATAATTCTTTTCAGCTTTTGATGTTTGAATGTTGTCGCCCCCCAACATGCGTTCAAATTGTTGTCTCCGAAGCAAGTAATCTGCTCCTTAACTCATATACCAGCGTGAAATGTATACTACTGCTAACGCCATACGTTATTCCTGTGGCTTGGACTCGCTCGCACGCGCCTCCCCTTCTGCATAGTGGTGCTCTGATTGTCTGCGTATCCGCACTTTCCATGTTCTTTCTCTCGTTTCCTATTGATCCTGTGTCTGCGTATTCATACTTCTCCCTTCTTTCTTTCGTTTCCGACCGACCCTGTTTTAACTTCTGCAAACAGATGGTGAGATGTTCTATAGGAGGGAGGGGGGGGGGCAGAGACAGCGACAACGATACAAAATCATTTATGTCCGTTTAATATTTCGCTATGTCTCATAAAATTTTTTACTTTTCAAGGAGAAATTCCATGAAAGTAACGTAAACCACACCACGCGCTGTCTGGATTTAATGAAACTCGGGGACTCTGAAAAAACAATTAATGTCCAATGGCTGCAATGGGTTAATCAAAATGGGCGCGGAGATTCTCTATGTGCCTAGCACATAATCTAAAATTGAGCAAAGTTTGCTAGTTATGCACTTTTGCTCACGTACTCCTGTACCTACATCCACAGCACAGCTATTGAGCGGGAACATTTGGAGAGTGGTGGAAAATTTTGCAGGACTTTGCTGAAGTGATGAATTTTCACGAATATCCTGCGACTTAGTAGAAAGCTCATGTCCACCTTTAGGTTAGGAAGATATCTGTATTTTTTTTCTACATTTTTAAAAGGTAATCCCAATACTGTGACCTAGTTTACTTTAAATTCTCATGACACGAAAATCTCACCTCGTCAGGCTACTTACCAGCGCCGTAGGACCTTTACTTAGCTTTTAACGTACAATAAAGAACACAGTGAGGAGGGGAAGAACTAATAAACATACGACAAGTACCTATCACCTAGCAGTCGTTGAGAAGTAACTGAAGCGGTTGTAGGTGAAAAACTTATCTTGGAAAATTTATCTCTTATAGGATCAGTTTTGACACCTCGCTGTTCATCTTTGCTGTGATTTCTGGTGAACGTCTCCTCATCTGCACCGCTTCCATCGTTTTCTATTCGGAAGAACTTTCGAGGAAACGGTGAAGGACCGTAACATCGAACTCTGGCAAGCATTCTCTGACAATGATGAAAGTGTGATATCAGGAGAAGCTGTTCAGATGGTCGGAATGGCTACGCGACGTTTATGAAGAGGCCGCAAGGTCTCTACAACGTATTTCTTCCCACAACCTCGGTATCGATATAATGAATAGACATTGTACGCCATAAGTCCTTAGGCACCATGTTTAGTACCACCAAAGCAGCGGAATCCAACAGAAGGGCATGAACTCTACGGTCGCCCTAAGCCAACTCAGTAGCAAGTCGATTAACCCAGTAGATCGGGAACACCGGGCCATTTGCTTTTGTAACAGTTCAAAGTCGAGCGAGAGGCTCACCCATCGCGGCACGGAACATCGATTTCATCTTAGAACTGGTGCCACTCTTCAGAACAGAATGGTTCTACGTTTACGAGAAAGATGGATTATATGTAGCTGTTGAAAAGCTTTGGGAAGATTCAGCCAAGAAATACCACCACACCGTGATGGGCGCGCGTCCCACTCTAATAGGTTATTTGAGTTGATTTAGTGCAGCCATGGGTGTCATGCCATCACATCGTATTCCCGTGCTGTGGTGGTACTGAATATGGTGTGCAAGAACTTTTTGCGCAGTTTACCTTCTAAAATAATTTTCCCATTTCTGAACCATACATTTTCAGCAACTGAGCAAAAATTTTCGAAAATTTGTTGAGGATAAAATAAGGCTGGAAGTCATACGTAAGTCTATAGAATAGACCAACAGAATATGGCATTAAACGGCTAATACACCGATTAGAGACGGGAGCCATGTTAGTGAAGGAATTCATTACATAGAGAATAATGGCATGGCATTGGTGCGTTAAAAATGTACCTTTCTTCTTGGCCTCTTCATCATGAAATCAGAAACAGCTCTAGATCCTGCTTCCCAATTCTGCTTTCCTTCGAGGACTCAGGCAGCAGATTGGAATCTTCGAGTGGATAAAAATATGCTTTTTGTGCACTGATGTTTAATTTTGAAATTTGAAACGTAATTCGAAGTTTGAAACGTAATCGCTGGGAAAATAAAGTACGAATGCATGAGAAGAACTGTTGACGTTAGTGAAGCAAAGCTGATTACGCCACTATTCACCCCAGTCACCTCTTGAATTCTCTTTGATTTGGAAAATTATTCTACAACCGAACCTCAATGATTTTCACTGTAAATGCAGAAAAGATATATTCCAGTGTTTATAATTTTCTCCTCTGAGAAAGGTAACGAAAGGTAACTGCGAGACACAAAGAAGAGGAGCGCGGGAAAGTGAAAGTGAAAAAAAAGAAATTGGAAAAGGGGAAGAGAAAAACAGACACTATGCACGAATTCCCAACTATCGTCGCGTGTCGAACAGACTATAGACTATGGGTATTGCAAGACGACAAGACGGAAGTCTGAATGTATAGGTAAAGAAAGACATTCTACATGCCCACATTAAGCGAATTTAAAAAGAGCTATTTTCTCCTACCAGAATACTTTTTCCAAACTTCAATTGTGAAATTCAGCTTATTCAAGCGTTATATTGTTCCGAGAACGATAAGTTTCTTGCATGTCTGGGCTAGGATTCATGGAGTGATAACCAGCCAGGTCAGCAAACCAGCGTTTCCGTCCTGCGCCTCTCAAAATTACAATCAATAACCAACCACTCTAACTACCACTGGTATGTATGGTGAACGTTCCGAAAATCGCATCCCTGCTGGCCGAAGCCCTAGATGGGTCTTCACCGGTCTCAGATGTCACGTTGACCCGTCCGTAATTTGGTTTTTCCTCGGTTTCGGATGTTTACGTCCTGCGCGGGGAGAAATTTTAGAAACCTGAGCTGCTGTCGAAATGGTGGTGCTTGGTGTTAGTCACCGACGCGGTGCTGGCGCTACAATCGCAAAAAGGTGTGAATGTCACATATGCTTTGTGGTCGACACCCAAAGATGCCGCACCTTTACAATCGCAAAAAATGGCTGCGCGAAAAGGACACGACGACCAGCAATTTTATTAGGATCGCTCGGGCATAGGGCAGGAGCAGCCGTAGCTCTCTGAATTTGGTTTCGCATTTGCTACGTAGTAGTAAGCTAAAGATGTATGCATTGGAGCAATTTTCTACTATCTATAGTGGCCATAGATGGGCAGACTCAGTCTTACTCATTGGAAGAAGGTACTAGGGCATAGAAAATAAGCAGAATTTGCCAAGAATAAAATGGACGCCTCCGGAATCTCATGACACTCGCTCGGAATTTCACTGAAATCCACCGAAAGCTTTGAAATTGCACGACACGCACAAGCCATAATAAGAATTCTCCAATATACATAGTTTATATGGATGTATCACTGAATTTGCGCGAGGATGTTGGATGCGATTGCCGGAAATCGGGAGCATGGCAAAAGTATTAGGTTGGTGCGGAATTAAATGCCGTTTTGAGGTATGCACAAATAAACTTTTCTCTTCTGTAGAGTTTGAGCCAACTTGTATGACTTTCTAAAAGGGCTTTTCCTCCTCTTTTAATACAGCTTGAACATTCTGGCTAGCTCTTCTCAGTACCTTTTTGTAGAATCGCAAACAAATGATGAGCTGACGCTATTTCTGGGTGATCATGGGTAATGACTTCAAACTCGGTGAGAAGTGGTCGAACCGCGAGGAGTCCAACCAGGAACTTGGTGATGAGAAAGGGAAGTTCCCTATCTTGCGGCTCTGTACTATCCCCACCCCCCGGCGACCCTCCTGCTCCCCCGAGGGGAACCCTCCTTTTAAATCACCATCGTACGCTCGACCCTGATAGCGGCTACTGGGAGAATCTTTCCAGCGATTGAGACTTTACAAGCAATTTAAATAACTTCATCTGAAGATACCAGTAGATCCCTGGCAGATAGAAATTAATGGAGATGAAGTGGAAAACCGCCATAGAGCTGCTGTTCAAGATTACGCGGTATTCACATTGTTCTTATAGCCAGTTTCACCATAGAAAGGAGGTGAACAGCAATAGAGGAAAAAAAATGTGAAGCATGGATACTTGCGGTTCTCGACGTACAATAATGTAGAACTTGTATGCTTGCCGCTTTGCGCACAAATAAAAATATTTTAAACTCAAACTCTTATCTTTCATCGTTTTTGAAATAAAGTAAAGCACTGACAACTCCATGACAGTTCTATGTTCTTGCACATTGGAAAATGTGGGAAAAGAGCTGCGAGAGCGAGGAAATCCACTGATTTTACCTTCGTCAACATTAAATCACCATGCAAAACTTTCACATGTTTATGCAGACAGGGCTGGAATGAAATTTTGCGATGCACAGAACCAACAACTCGGATGAAATATGTAATGGACATGCAAAGAAGCGGCAGACATGGGAAAATCTGATTTCCTCACTCTTGTTACTAAAGAAGTTACTTCTCTGGTTCTTCAACTGCGCAATTTGTGAGTAAATTCTGAGAGGAGTCACCGTAAGCCCTGCATTTGGCAAAATTCAGCAGAGCTGACACGCAGCGCTTACATTATCCATGGTTAACATATCGAAATAAGGTTTTTATTGGATCCGTCAAATCCTGCTTATATTCCGGTATCACACTGAATTCAGGTAGATACCGCTGGTTTAGAATAAGCAGATAACCTAGTGGAAAACCTTGGATAAGTCTTAATTTCTCAGGAGTGCCAAATACGGTCACCCATTCCTTACTAAGCACATAACACTTTGAGGAAGATGCTGATATCCAAACCGAAAACCAAAAATTCGGGAATGGATCGCATTGCGCGGAAACCTAAAACTAAAGCTATGAGAAGAGAAAAATAAACAAAACAATGACAGTGTTGTGAGAAAATTCCAGGATCGCGAGGATTCGTCATTGTTGCGTCCTCTGAACCCCTTTTTTCTTTGGGAAACTTCTTGATATATGTGGTAAATATCGATACTCATTCTGTTGCGAGGCAGAGTTTTCCGCTCCGCTAGGAGCTCTATGTCAAGGGAAAACCTCAGATAAGAAAGGAAATAGTGATGGATACTTAATAGCACGACAAAAATTGGCCGAGAGTCAAATAGTACAAATGCATGGAAAGGCCAGAGCATGCACGAACATGCACGACATTCGTGCAACCGTTCATTTTTCATTCAAAAATCAAAATTCAAATAAAATAATGTGCGGTAGCACAAAATTGATAATGAGTCTTGCACGAATCGTCTCCAAGGAGGTTCAGTTTTTCCTAAATTTCTCACAACTCCGAGTAGCTTCTGTAAAGAATGGACAAGTTTCGCTCAACTTCCGGGTCTATTCCGGGTAAAATGGTTGTTTCTGTCCAGATTCATGCTTAACTCCGTTTATTTTTCTATCGTATTCCCAGGCTTTTTTCAAAGATTAGAATAGGAACCCTTACCCTCCCCCCCCCCTCCTCCTGTGGAAACACCAGAGTACTCCCTCAATTATTTCATGGTTTCACTCTTATCTCGATTATTCTGTAATCCTACATAGTCCTCTTGTTTTTCGACGATCCGCTCCAACTTCACGTCATCGCAGCAGTGCGTTCTGGCAGCTGCTTTGTTGGAACGGATATGCTTCGCGTCTTATTTCGTTTCGGTGTGGCGGCAAATTCGTTTGCGGTGTCCGCGGACAACAACGCGGCCCGTGCACATCCTTAGATCTTCTCCTCCCGAATTCACAGCGCCAAACAACCCACGTCAGTAAATAGGTAAACAGTGGATAGCGTGCAAATAGCGATGATGGGGATACAACTTGGACTAGCTACCTAGCTATACGCACATAGTAAAACATTCGCGGTGGAGTACTTCCTCAATATGAAGAGTCGGGGCAACAACCACTTGAAAAGAGGCAAGTTTTAAGAGAGGGCTGTCCAAATTTGCTCTAAATGGACTAGCTGCCTAGCTATACAGAAAAAAAATTCGCGGCGGAGTACTTTCTCAATATGAAGAGGGTTGCGGGACATCTAATACCCAACTCAATGAAGGGCGTGGGCGTGGCAGGCCAGATTCAAGTAGCAGACAATACGAATAATGGACAGTTACAAATTATTTGAACACAAAATTCTTTTCAAACAAGCTTGAAGATTCCAGCAGGACAGCCATAGTCGATCGAATCAGAAGACTTGCAGCAGTTGCTTGAAGCCAACTGTCGACCCTTTGCTGCCGTCCTACTACAACGTGAAGCTTTGCGATCTTTCAGCAAAATGGTCTGAGTGGGTCTAAGAGACATCTACGGTTCCAAGATATCCATAGATTTCTTCAGAGGATTTTCTGAGAACGGAACCCCTCCGACTGAACAGTTGGATTGACTTTCAACGTCACTGCATCCAGAGAATGCTAAGAAGGACCATTTCATGCGCTCGCCGAGATTGGACAGGAACAAGTTTGGGTATTAAATGCCCGTAAACGAATAGATGTGAGTTTAATAGATGGAAAGCACCTCTTACAAGAAAAGGAGAGGGTAAGCTGCAATTTCGGAGCATTAGGTTGGTCCGAAGGTCTTGCCCTAACCATTATGTTTCGCTTCAGAATTTCTTGAACTCAAATCGAAATTTTTGGCAACAAAATGAGACAGGGCATTCTGTGAATGTTCTACCTTTTTGGAGTATGTCCTTCTATCCCTCAGCCATGAAAATTGACAGACCGGGTTCCATCCGTGAGCAATAATGTTATGATTGCTCGAAAAAATACAAAATTTGGTGCAGACTTTCGGACTAACCTAATACTTTATCCATGTTGTGGACTCATGTTTGATGAGGCTATTGTCCTTCTGAGGTTACTTGGAAGCTATCGATAGAAAGTCTGATCCAGATCTACATGAGAGACTTGATATTCATTATTTTGTTCCTCTCGACAAGTGGAAGGAATAGGGACGCTGGAAAATTTAGTGAGCGGGTTCGCCTTAATTTATCCTTGGCTATTGCAGGGCAGAGGGTGCACGTCACATTCTAGACGATCTGGAAGAAGATGTGCATAGTGTGAAAGACTGATACCCTTCTTTACATGTCTGCCTTATTCGTCAGACCATTGCCCTACTGAAAATCACAAACTCAAGCACTTGATTCTTACTCTCAGAGGAAGCATAATTTGAGAAAATACCCCGGCTCATAACACCCTCGCCGATTTCATCGGATCCGAAGGGTAGGTTTCGTATCTAATGGAATCATACGTCTGTTTGCGCAAGGTGTTATCATTGTTATCATTATCTCTAGGAAAAAAACTGTACTTTATTTAACTGATGTATCCAGAGAAGAGAATCTCAGGCAGAATGGAGGAAATGAAGTGAAGAAAGATGAAATGAAACGTCAACTGTTCCCTTGAGTCCATCACATAAGGGAAGGAAAGACAGGAGAGGGGAAGTGGCTTCTCGATTTCTCAATGTTTGGCTTTAGCACTGAACCAGTCATAACACTTCTCAGTTTGTTTATTGCCCCTTTAGCGTTGAACTAAATGTTGTCCAGCACCATCGCGCATCTGTGAAAATCTTGTGGCTGTTCCGTGTAAATAAATATTATGAGCAAATTCAAGATGAGCTTCACGAACTAATTTTCCAAGGAAAAAATCCTGGAATGTGACGGCCGAGGACTATGAAGTTCTGAAAATGGCATGCTTTCAGAAGGCTGCCAGAAATTCGGGCGATTCTAGGCATGGAACAGCCGATCGACGGAAGCGTCGTCTCGCGTTGAAGCAACTGCAAACATCTTGTTGAGTGGATTTGTTTTGCTTGCTACTTGGAATTACTTAGGCCTTGCCGAATCCCCTTAATTTGCTTAGACGGGGATTAGTTTTCGGTCATTAGAGCAGTAGGGGTAAATGAGCCCGAATCAAGTTGAGAAAAACTCATTCAAACCCTAAGATCTACGAGGGAATTGAGACTTATCCAGAAGAAACAAAAACAAAATCTGGAGAGGAGAGAAGCAGATATGAAAACTAATAGCTGTGTTTACAAATATGGAAGCTGGGCAAAGAGGCGCAAAATAGTATAGTGTAGGATAAATTAATAGGTGCGAAATAGGCGTTCATAATATCGCTTCAGGGTATTTGCCCAAAAAAGGGGCATCTATTTGCGAACGCTGACTAAATTAAACGGGCTACAAGTGTACATCTCTTCAGAGCAGTTCAAAAGCAACAGTTGGAAGAAATGCGTTACGGGATCCTGTGTGGTCTTGACAAACTTCAGAAACATTGCCTGTTTCGAATACGTAGGCCGCAGCCGCCTACTCGTTTATTCGACCCGGTTGGTTAAGTATAATTGAAGGAATAGAGCCTTAATTACCCTCAGCTCCACCTCATTTCAACCCTGGAGCATAATACCCTTTGCTACGGTATTCTACCTACAAAAAAGAACCTTCCGATAAGAATTTCCAGGTGCTGGATGGGAGAACATCCTTCATTGGATTGTTGAATGGCAAGAAGAAGAAAAAGGCACGTGTACTCGATGCACGATTCCACGCTTGCAATCCTGGTGGGAAAGCCTGAGATTAGGTCCGTGAGTCATTCTAATGAAGTAGTGGACCTCAATCAAACTAAGCCTGTTGCGGGAATTTCTTGGCCGAAGTGCTCGTCAACGACATTTTTAGAAAAGTGGAAGATGTTATCGGAGAGAAGTGATAGAAGAAGAAAAGATTTTACATTTTTCTCCATGTAGATTCGTTAAAGTAAGCAAATTTTCCAAAGACTTTCCTTCGGTTCAAGAACTACATATGATTTTTCGTAGGGACAAAGCCTCACACATATGTCGTTCCAGAAGAACGAGGAACTTATACTTAATGACTGGGTAAGAAGATGCAGATGTCCCTTCACGATGAATTTCAAGGCAAGATGGCAGAGATGTTTGTTTATTTATTTATTTTCACTACACTGTGCCAGGGGCACAATGCTACCCCTCAGAATGAGGGTAACAAAGAGAGAGAGAGAGAGAAATGTCAAGGAGCGTTGCGGAAGTTCAGTGCAAGTTTATACTTCATTTGTATAATGTGATTGCATTCCATTAAATATAATGGTTGTATGTGTACCTACATCCGTCAATTACTGGTACTTCGGCAAACAAGCACGGAATCTCAGAAAATCTGAAGATTTCGTACTCGCGAAAATTTAACAGTTGAAAAATAGTTTTCCAATAAAGTTGGAAAAGGTAGGAAAATTGACATTTGAAAAAAATTATGGAGCTCTATCGTTTTCAGCTGATCAGCATTTCTGGTAATGTTGGAGTAATCTAAGGAATAACGAGGGGTTTCAGCTTATCTAGCTTGTGCATGCCTTGGTCAAAAACAAGAGAAACCGCGGAGCACAGCATTTGTGAGAGAAATTTTGGAGTAACTAGCACTAGCGATGAAAGTTCTGGAGAGTCATGGCATCGTCATTACATATTTTCTCCCTCTCCTCCTATGGTACGCAGCGATGTGGTGGCGAAGGTATTCAAATCCGAGACTACCTCGATCCACAAAAAGTCACTGCATTCGTGTACTTTTGGAATTCGATATCTCGGATGGAGTACCTCTGCTTCAAGATTCTCATTCTGTAGGCAGAAAAGTTGTTTGCAACGACGTAAACATCCACAAATTTCATCATCTCTTACCTGGACGTAGGTAGTTTTTTTGTGCTAAGAGGATTCTCTGTTTGCGAAAACGGGCTCTGTCTTGGGCATAACTACATAATACATTATCAAATGAATGAACAGTTACTTTGAAATTACCACTAAATAATCGCCTTTCGAGCCGTTACAGTGGAGAAGTCTTGAAGCTCAAAAATTTTTGATGCAATCTGACTTCAGTGAACTCAAAATCCGTAAAAGTGAACGGTATAATGGGAAAGGAGCATCAAATTAGCACTCGTTAACGTTCAGCAACTCAAAACATGAATCTATTTGTGATGTTTGAACCTAATGCTCATCATACACAACACAACATCTCGTTGAAAATCACATGTTCGCTCTCGAAGATAGGCTGGTTTTAGAAGAAGATTAGCGCGGCGGTGCGGATTTCTCATTGCTGAGCAGAACGTCGAAGCAAATTCAATGATGGCAAGCAATCGCCCTCGTCGAAGTCGTCAACACAAATGTCATGCATCAACGAGATGGAGAAGATAAGAGGAATCCAGAGAAAGATGCGCTCCCGTAACGAAGGTGCGAACGAGCCAGGAAGGAGTGGTTCGCTGGGTGCATCGACGAGTGGGATGAGTCGGCACGGGCAAACAAGAACGTTAAACCTGGAGTGGTCGACGGGGTTTCTGCTGGACACGCAAGAGAGCTGAGGCTGCTTTCCGTACTCGAGAATCTTCAGTTGCGGAATCTTCGCCGAAGGAACCTTGCCAAGATTGGTTCTTTCTTGTTTGAACAATAAGGCATGCGGGAGCGACCACACATCTATCGCATCCATGAAAGAATTCTTCACATACATATCTCAGCAAACACCCAGCACAGTTTGAACGGAAGAACATGATCAATGTAATCGTTGGAGGGCCAGATTGGCGATGGTGACTAGGGTTGGGTTCTTCCACCACCTCCACTGTTAGTTCCATCTCATTTGTACCTAACCATACCCCACCGCCCTCTTTTATATACTCACGCTAACCCTTATCACTTTACCAACCATAATAAGCAAGAACCAGGAACCATTTTCTCCCATCACTCCGCGGTAAATCGGTCGTAGCTAGATGCTGCAATCAACCGAAAGCTGAACCAAAACAGGATGTTTCTACTTTGTATTGTATCCACTAGCGTAGGGTAAAGATAATAGCTAGAAAAAGCAATGCAATGCCACATTTTCCGTTGATTTTCCATTAGGAAAATCGGTAGGACAATATGTTACATTGCAGTGGTCATAAGGTGAGTTAATGAGACCGAAACGAGCATTAGAAGGTGTCTCGAAGTCCGGCACTATCCGAACGGCCATACTGGTATTTGATAAGTTTCGTAGAGCTCAGGACAACTCATCGCCGACAAGCTGCAAACGGCCAAGTGCGATGTGGGCGGTCTCCGAGTCAAACCCTCACGGGTTCGGATCATCCCGGGACAAGATGTTTTGTTTGGTTAAAATTATCACTCCACGGTTTCGCTTCGTCGCCTTAAGGTCAGATCATGGTCTCAGTGTGAAAGTGCAAGGTGTCTCCGAGTTCCACATTACGGTTACGCTGAGGTTCCAGCCAAATTACTACCATCCAAGATAATCTTGAGAGTTGTAGACCTGCTCAGTCGTGAGGTCGTGAGGAGCTCCTCGTCGATGAAGGTGGGCGTAGCGTGAGCATCGCAGTGAAGTAACACCTTGAGGGTCTGAGGGCTGTGATCTACGTCAAAGGAAGGATTATGGAACAAAGCTAGTGCTGTTCTTCTCCGCAAGTGCTGGAATTTTATAGCAGATGAGATTATTGAGGAATGTGCTTTCATGCGATTTCTGCTCGGTTTTTATTATGCGCCACTCTTAACTGCGTGCTCTGGAAGTCCATTGTAGCCAGCTATAGATTTTGAAATTCCAAAATAAGCACCTACAGATTTTGGAAAGTCCAAAACCATCAGCTGTAAATTTTGGAAATGCTACACATGTTCGGACCCGTAGTCACATACGAGTCCTAGGGAAGAGTGAGTACTGTGAAGATGGTAAGGCTATGGACCAGATATCCCAAGATCTGCAGGGATGTTTTTCCATAATACTTGGCTTGTACGAGCAATGTTTAAAACATGCCAATTATTGGCAAAAAAAAAATTAAAAGATTGCAGGTGCAAAACGTGACCGTTTTCCTACAAAAATTTAGTTGGCACTGTCTTATATGTTGTATTTACTGGTTTCTTTTCTGTAGTATGGAAAAGTCTTAAATTGTTTATTCAGCATACTCTGTGAACACACTACAGAAGCTGCAGTTGTAGACATCACAGCTCAGGACAATCTCTCAATACCTTTTTCAATTTCACCAAGGAGTCGGTCTTTAAATATTCCCACAAGCTTAGCCGAGTCATGTTCAAGAGTAAGATCGTGATTGATATTTTCCAAAGCATTGCGACGGTCCACGCCTGCAAAGCAAAATATGTTCTCGAAAACTTTTGTCAGAGCACTTCCCATGTTCTTCAATTCATCTGCTTTCAAGTCTGAAGAAGGTTTGTAAGAAACTGTGGCATTCACTATTTCTTTGAAGACGAGAGCCGCCGCTTTTGCATTTGATCTTCGATTATTACTTCCTCTCATCTCATTCAGTTTTTTGTTTGCATCTAGGACAAAGTCGATTATAGAGGCAATAAGCTTTTGACAATCCTCCTTATTCATATCTGCGCAGAGAAGAGAGCCGCGTGCAACAGACTTGGAAGCATTCATTGCTCCTTGGTGACACCACTTTTCCAGCTCTGTTGGGGGTTTAGTCGTAGAAAGATCAGTTTTCTGTGCAGGAGTGATTCCGGTTGTAGTTTCCTGCATAGGAGTGACTCCGGTTGTAGTTTTCTGTGTACGAGTGGTTTCGGTTGTAGTTCTCTGTGTAGGACTGACTTCGGTTGTAGTTTCCTGTGTAGTAGGAGCTGACCCCAAATCCTGATCCGATCCACAGCTTCCTGGAACAATGCAAAGGTCGTGACATCATCTTTTGAAGCTGCCAGATTTCCAAACAAGAGCATTCATGAAAAAAATTGTTACACCCACATATACTCAGTGGGGATCCCCAACCTTTACCATTTCTTGAGCTTTATCTTTTTTATTTGCTGCCCCAAACCTCTTGGCTTTTCAGGAGCCACGTTGAAAAACTTTGAAAGAGTGGAAGACCTCTCTGGCATGTGTTATTAACCACATTTAAAACAGTGCAAATCAACTAGGTTGTTCCTCAAATAATGGCCGTTCTGAAGGTGCGCATTGCAAAATGCATAACTCAGCTCAAGATTGAGATTTCTCTAAGCAATGGAAAATATTATGATCAGCATTTCCTGTAGGTACAATGAAACTTATGTAGAGAGGAAAGCTTCAATCACAGGGGTTAACGAGGTGCGGAAGTTCAATTTTCAGTACACATTGGTTCACATGAATTTTCTAGAAGAAAAGTGGATTCACTGCAAGTTTGAAAGGATATTCTATCGGGCAAACATCCGGTCAACGCATTATTACAAGGAGAGATCCAACTAATTTGCGAAATTCAGGGGAATTTTTCTTAGTAGAATGTGAACCTGTGTGGATTTGCCCACCCGCCAGTGGACATGCACTTTTTCGGCTCACCAAAACTGAGGCAATTTTAACCGAATCTCGAAGCCGAGCCCCAAATGCTAACGGGGAGGCATTTAGTAAATTCTGCTCTTGGCCTGGTCTGGCTACTGTCGAACACCTCGAACAGTATTTCATCTATCAGAAGAAGTTACTTTTTCTGGGATGTCGAGGTATGTTGAATATTTCCGGATTTCCCTCACCGATACAAACAAAACTCCATTTTAATAAGCAATGTCTGCTGATTACAGAAAGTGGCCCAATTTTCCGGAATATTTCGCAATAATGTTTATTAGAGGGATTAAAGCAAATGGTACCACAAATTAAGCACTGATCGGCAATGCTTGAGTTCAAAATTTGCTTTGCTCATTTTTTTTTTGTGATATGTGTTTCAGAATTCTGGTCCCGCCTCCAGAACTATGCTGAGAAGTCTCATAACCATCACCTGGTCAAAGTTGGAAAATCTTCTCGTTTTGGAAGTGCTTTTCTAATCACAGCTGCTGTGTCCTCAGGACACGATTACCTAGCCAAATGCAGAGTTAACACCAAATCCGGCTTCCATCCTATTCGGGCAGAAAAATAGTTCAAAGATTGGAGAGGACAAAACCATATTCTGCCTCATCGTACAATGCAGAAACCACAAGAAAATCCCAGAAAAGATGGCCTCTTCCAGTGACGAGTGAATGATAAATTACATGATAAAATATAGTGTTGTTTGTTTGTATCGCTGAAGGAGATCTGGTTGTATTCAACAAACCTCGACATCCCAGAAAAAGATAACATTTTCTGGTAGATGAAATACTGCTCGAGGTGTTCGACAGACCTGGCCGACAAGAGTGCAATTTACTAAATGCCTCGCTTGTTACGATTTGGTGCTCGCTTCGAAATTCGGTTGGAAATGCCTCAGTTTTGATGAGCCGAAGAAGTGCATGTCCACTGGCGGGGCGGGTAAATCCACATATGTTCACATCCCACTAAGATTAGAGATTCTTTCGAAAAAGCGAAGTAATGAAAAAACTTTGTGCTGGAGCGTTATTTTGGCAGTACGTATACGACATGCAGTTAAAGGAAGGGTCCGCGCAAAAAAAAATTTAGATCTGGAGTGTTTTCTAAATAGGAGCTATCCCCTCTATTGGTAATACTCCACTCCATATTTTTCTATAAAAATTCTGCATTCATCGGTTGATGTGAAACGGATATGTAGCACTACTTTGCTTTCTCCTGCTGCCGTCACTCTACGCCAGTGGACTCTTTCCAGAGCAGTAACGCCCGTTCTGGTGCACACTAAATTCTCGCTGGATTGACATGGCTAGCGACCTATATATCGTAAGTTGATGACAGAGAATAATTTCCATGTCTCGCATGTTATTGGTGGTAAAGTGATAAGGTTATGATTGAGTATATAAAAGAGGACGGTGAGGTTTGGTTAGGTGCAAACGAGAACACAGGAGGTGTATAGTCCTTTCCATCGACAGTCGGCACTGGTAGAAAGGCCATGGACTGAGATACGATCGTTTTCAATCAATATCATGTATGCCGTACACCACCGCACAGCCTTCCTTCAATCTGTGAATGCATCAACAACAGGCATATGCGGAAGTATTTTTTTTTGTAGAACGTAAAGGAAGGCCAAAAATCGGCGGAAAACGGAAAGCGCAAAGCGGAAAACGTAAAATTTTGCCAAAGCATAGGTTTCTGACCATAAGTCCTCCTCAACATTGGATTTCCTAAGTATTTTCTTGCTGAACATAAGTGGTGACTCTCCCGAGTAATTAAGTAACTTCAAGTTTAGTGATGGTACCGAGTTACGAGAGATTACCAGAGTAATGTAAACAATAAGTGTCTTTGTCACTGAATGTTTAAGTAAACGAGAAGCTGTGGAGTGTAAAAATTGCGGCTTCTTTGCATTACTTTGCAGCAGACCTATTCTGCGAAGATTCAGGCAAAAAGTTCTTTGGTTGTTATTACGTTTGGAATCTGAGTAGGATCACGATATCGATACGTGTCACTTCCACGGCCCTTATCTCTTATATCGCCACTTCATTTTTATTCATTTTAAACTGTCGAAGTCTGAGGATGCTCTTAGTTTCTGCGTACAAAACATCCAAAAACCATTTGCAAAAGCCTTGGCTTTGAGAGTTCATAATCTCCGACCTTACTGCGATCAAGCCTCTCAGCAACTACACTACCCACCACTTCTGGCCTTCGCAATACAGAAAGGATACTTCACCCATAAGTGATGAAGAATCCTTTGCTTGATAGTTCGAGCCGCTGGCTGGAAACTAGCGGGAGTGAATGAAGCCGCTTTCTGTGCAGAAAACAGTTGGAAAATCATTTCCAAAGCTCTGACATTGCCGCGGAATAGAACCATCGAACGAACTGATGAACAAGCCTCTTGACCATTACACAACTGCCAACCATTTGTGCGCGATTAATGATTTCCGGCCAAGAATATAGTGTGAGTAATGAGCTCCTTTGCACTCTTCATGAGTGAAGGGCATGATGTGGACGTGTGCGCTCGGAGCGCGGCTGTGTCAGCGAAATTGTAAGCGAAAACAACAGCAAAACGTACCCAGGAGTCCACTTTGATCTTTCGATTTCGCAGGATGTCTGCGTCTCGCTTTATTATGCGCTCCTTCACGCACCAATTATTGACGAACTAGGACTTAGCGCTATGTCAGAGTCATGTGATGTCGGGCTCGAGATGACTATGAAAGCTCAAGATTTGCTGCAATTTACGTGCCAATTTTCATTCCAAGCTTAATTACTGGTTATACTACATAGGGAACAGCGTATTTCTAAAAGTCATATTTGTCTGTTAATTGGCACCTAATTGGGACTTGCACCTCAGCTGAAAATGGCAGTTTCAGCCAATTTACTACCACCCCTGGTATTTTTTCCTCTTTCTTCAGAAGATGACTAATGGCAGTGGAAGTTACTGTATTCATAATATAATTCGCTCATACTGTTTAATGCAACTGAACTGTAGCTGTTTTGTTTTGTTCAAATTGATTTGAATTCGTCCCAAAACCTATGCGTAGCAATTTAAGAACTACATGACAAACAAAGAGAGTGCTCCTAACATTCCAATGATAGTTCAATCGCTTTCGAGGTGGATCCATCTGTATCGTAGAACAAGGCCCGCCTTTACACTGGCAGAGTTGCCGTAGCATGCTAATTTAAGTGTGATAACTCTGTGAGCTCGATTCGTGCGGAAGTTCTGCCTAACAAAATGTTGACTCCCGCTCGAGGGTGAGCGAAAGTCATTCAAAAGTGAGTGTTTTTGTGCCGCAACATCCCGCAAACTTCGGCGAGACCCGATTTTGTTCCGAAAATGATACCATTATCATGGTGCGCGGAACCGAATTTTGTACCGAAACTGAAAAACATGAGAAAACAAAAATGTGCATTGAGTTCCGGGGCACATCATGCGACGCATGCGCCGACGTCGGCCGCTTCTAGCGGACTCGGACGCGCTTCTACATCCGCGCCACGTCCGTGCGCGACCCCACCCACGCATCTCGCCTGGTCTTCGCACTGCGCCACGGTTTCAACCTGGCCTCAGTAGGCCAGTCGAGTCCTGCAGGACTCCACTCTCCGCCGGAGTGGAGAGTAGACAAACCAACCTGCAAACTGAGACCCTTATTTACGCCGTTTTCGATAATAGTTCCTACACGACAATTACATCCTGCATCATTCTTCGGTCAACCTCGCAATAAAACCAAAATGATGTCTCCCACCTGTCGCGACTTTGTTCCGAAGATGGCTTTTCGCTTCCTCAACTAATCTTTGAACGAAACAAATTTGCAACACTGTGAATTCCAAACTTCAGCAAGGATGTTGTACTACCAGCAATCATAACTGCCAGGGCGATTCTCTACGGGAAGTTTCTGGATCAACTCCAGAGAATGTCTGCGTCATTCGTGCGTTCAGCGTGTTTCTACAGATTGCCCGGCAAACTAACTTCATAACTTAGCTGCGAATACTAGCGTATACGCGGCACACCCCACAGGAACTTTGAATAAATTCCGTGGATTCCCTCTGAATTCCATGAAACTCCACCCACTGCTGCCGGATTTCTTATACATAGAAATAAAAATTCCTTCAATTCAACGGGTTATCATATACAGTAACTGAGCGAGAAAATGCTTACTCACCCAATCTACTCAAAGCGGAGAATTCTCCTACGAGTAAACGGCACTGACGTTGGCTGAGATATTGGAAACTTCTTTGAAGACTGGAACACAGTCAAGAAAGTTTGAGAGTAATGAACGTGCATGGAAGTACCATGACAGCCACATATTGAGCACTCCACTTTGCGCGAACAAATGACGAAAATATAATCTCGGTAGCTCAGACTTTGAATAAGCAATCGGGAGTATGCTCGAGTATACAAAATGGCGTAATGTGTGCGTTCTTTTAATGAATGTGCTCCTCCAGAAAATGCTTCTGAACGAAGTTTCAATGCTTTTTCAAGGCTCAAAATGCAGTACTTCTGACAATATTTGCATTTCTTGCTCATTTCACTTCGTAAATCGAGCAAAACCTGCTTATGCGCAGGTACTCACCTTAAGGAAAGGTAAAGGTTGTCAACGACCAAAAAACTAGGGAAAGTGATTCATGGAGACTGCGAAGACGACTTCGGCTCTAGGGTTTTCTTCGGTTTGTGGTTCCGAGAAGTATTTAGTTACAGAGAAACAGGAAGTTCGGAGCAGGGTCAAGCGTATGATGGTAAAAAGTCGATCCCCATACGACCCCCCCCCTTTGAGCCACCAAAAATACGACCCCCCCCCCCTTTGCACACAAATTTCCTTCTATGTTTGCAGAATTTAGATGTTTAGATAACCCATTTCAGGTGTTCGTACTGCGAGAGGTGTGGTGGAGCCAGAGCATAGGAAGGAGAAAGAGGCTCTTTTGTATCTAACTAATTGTTTGGAAAACGTTGAAATGTACGCGGTGGTTTAAAAAACGTGCATTAACTATGCAATGTTGCTTACGTAACTAAAGAGGCTCGAACACATCAAGAAAAAACATCTATATACATCACCTACATGGTGAAGGGTTCGATCCCTATCGAGGCTAAAATTTCTGCTGAGGGTTAAAGCGTGTGCGGTGATCGAATTTCAGTCTGAAAGCGTCCGTACAGAGTTTCTAAACGAAATACCTTCGTATTCGTCACGAAAAACGACCATACACATCATCGACATGGTCAAGGGTTCGATCCCCTCCGAGGCTAGAATTTTTGCATGGCGTAAAATGACACGCGCTTGTAGTAGGTTCGAGATGATCGACCGTAAAGCACGAAATAACTGTTTATAGGGGTGGAGGACTGGGTAGGACTTTCAGTACGGACGTGCGAAAATTTCAACCTAAAATTTTGACTCGTTTAGAGACATGGTTGTAGTCGGACACGAATATCAGAAGATATGGCCTGTTGAGGTCCCAATTATTTTCAAATTTTTAATAGGCGAAGGTTTGCGCTTTCAGGGTGTACAGCTCATTTTTACGCAGCTGCTTCCACCGCCATTCAATTCCGTCGATGAAAACATGGAAAAAAGACCATTTTTATCGACGAAACCTCATCTCCGTAATTCCCGTGCTGAATCTTTCCTCTTGAAGCTGGAGATCTGAAACTTGGGGGTACAGCACTATTGGGTATAATCCATAAAATGACTTTTTACCGGCCTGCAGGACTGGGTAGGACTTTCAGTACGGAAGTGCGAAAATTTTAGCCTATAACCTCTCACTTTCCACCATTCAAATCATATTGTTAAAGTCGTCTAATCACGTCGAAACAAATTCTGTGTATGGATAATTCAGTGTCCCACTTCTTCCGTTTTTCCTACCTTTTTTTCTACCTCATATTCCACACTAAGGCACCCCCCTCCCGACCACGACCCCCCCCCCGTTACGACCCCCCTCCTTGATAATTTATCGACACACGCTTGACCCTGATTCGGAGGATTTCAATATAGTCTTGGTTCAATAAAATGAAGTTTCGTACTGACTTGACGGTTTGAATCTGGTCCTGGCTACCTAGGCATTACGACAGTGGCAACCAGGGGAAATTATTGCGAAGAAATATGCCTAGTTAACATCACCTCTCTTCTCTCCTTCCATAGAAAAATTTAAGGATTTTATATTGTACAATCTCTGAAAAAGCGACGGAGTTGCAGTTTTAATTTTCCACCTCATTTCCAACCAATTTGGTGCCCATGATTATCAACGAAATGAGAATAAATATCCTTATCACATACTCCTGGATTCCGATTGCTTACCCTGCGGTCAAGGTATGTAGAAAATTCTGTCTTCCAAGGTTGTGGATGTGTTTCCTATGTGGCTGTTGTTGAAAAAATTACCCGTTCCACGTTGTTGAACGTGACTCTCCTCTTATCCGTTCTCTCACCGCATAAGCAAACAGCTGCAAATGGGTATACTTGAACTGCATGATGTCATTGCAAATAATGTGTAAATGCGACATTATGAGATTTTTATGAGTGGTGCGAGTGAATATGCCCAAAACGTTAGCTTTTAGGTTATGCTGAACAGCGAAAAAAGGATGTTGGGGTTGTAATACGAAGTAATCGTATTGGGAATAATGTTATGTAATCGTAATACGAATAATGTTGAATCCTAGAGGGCCCTCAATGAATTGTAAAATTGATTCGACTTTTTCCCAGAACCAGTTGCAGCATGTAGAAGAGGAAATTCCGACCAAAGTAGAGACTAAACTTGAAAGACATGTTAAAAAAATTTAGATGTAGTCTTTCGAGGACATTTTTTCATCCAGTATTAGCAAATGTTTGTAGTGATTCATCTACCCATTGCATGGAAAAATGTATCCAAACCAAAGAGACAGAAAGAGGAGAGAGAGGATACAGAAAACAGGAGAACGTTTTTTCACCAATTCCAATTCTATGCGAATATATAACCGTATATCTATGGTTAGTGGTTTGATAAAGGCGTACGCACCGGAAAAAATCACCTAACAATGTAAAATAATTATTTCAATACCTGATCAATGAACCGCTTTCCAGAGTAGAGGAGCGTGTCGTACCTGGCATTGAAGTCTTCAATCTTACGAGCGACCTCGGGATTCGTCGTGCGTATCATGTCTACTCTCTAAAGAAGTGATTGTCATGTTTCAACGATGGCACGACAGTATTTTTGCACGTTCAATATTACGCGTCGGCGTCGGCATTATGAGTGACGTCGCTAACGGTTTTAGAGATACGAACTCTTATTATTGTTAGATTGTAGAGTATTAAGTTTGCGTTTCTTTCTTTCGTTCTTCGCAACTAGTTTCGGCCATTTTCATACAAAGAGCTCGGCTCCAGTGTCTTAGAATTCGATATGCTATGAGGCAAGGTACGGAGTCGGGAAGTGCTGGAGATCATTGATTTTTGAACATTTTTTTATGCTTCTGTGATGTGATAAGCGGCAAGTCCGTCGTCAAAATTTTTGACCAGTAACTGCCGCTATAGTCCTCGAGAACTGTAGCACCTTGCGTCCCCGTCGCCGGCGACTGTGAGGCCGATACGCATCGATTGTGGGTGGAGGGGCGGCGGCCGCCGTCGCCGGCGACTGGCGATAGCCAACATCGGCTCTCCGGCGACGGCGACGCAAGATGCTATACTCCTCGAGGAGTATAGCGGCTACCTAAGTTTGATAATTGAGTATGAGATTGCGCAAGATCGAGGATGGAGGCAACAGTGCCCCAGAAAGTGACCGCGGAAATGCTTTGTTTCTTTTTTAGCTATGCAGGTGCGGCTTCACGATCTAGTACCATCCGTGAAGTAGACGTTCACTAGCTTACTGCTTTTGAAGGGCTCGCCCTAAAATTTTTGCATATTTAATCTATTCATATTCATTTTTCTCAAAGCTTTCACCAGAGAAAGAAGCCTTAATACAGCTCAAACATTTACTCAAATTGGTTTTGATTTCTTGTCCCAAGGGCAAAATATATGTAGAGAAATTTTCTGTTGTGCAAAATTATTAGTGTGTTGAGTATGTGATAAAAGTATCGGTGTAATGAGATGTCATATGTATAATAAATCCCCTTTCTTCCGACACTCCGCTTTCTTCTCAGCAATATTTCTTTTCTTACTTGAGTTTCAGTGTAGTTAGGTCAAAAAATAATGTGAAACGTTTACAGGCAACCCATGTTCGAGGATAGTTTCACGGAGAACATCGAAGTCGTAGTCACTAAATTCGGTCACATCCTTTAAAAGTGTGTAGACACTGCCTGGAAAAGGGTTATTACTGAATTCAGGAAACAGAAAGGAAAAACATCATCTTACCTTGGCCCCTCACAGGGGTAAGACCCACTGCCAGAAATACCGTCAAAAAACAACGAGACATTCGGCCGTGCTGCCAATGGCGGCGCTCTCTACGATGACGATATCGGTTGCCGTTAAATACACGTTGTTTCATATAGTGATGAGCAATCATATTTTATAATGTTTCTAGAAAAGCTTGGTTTTCTGTTGACTAAGACTCTTTATTGGCAAAGCTGTTTGATATTATGATATGTGGTCTTCTCCATCGTCGAATCATCGAATGGAATTTTCTGATATGGTTGTTTCACCGATCTAAAAATATTCCCTTGCTTCGCGCTACCACTGTATCATATCATATATTGCTCATGCGTCTATTGCTTAGTTCTCAGCTTTCCTTTAGTGTGCTACTGTTGCATCGTCAATGCAATAGTGCAAGTGAAGTTGTTCAATCTCGAAAGGAAACCTGGGCAGTGTAAAACCTTTTCAACAATGAACACAGACCGTGTGCTTCTTTGTTTTCATTGACCATGCTTTTTTCGTTTTTGTTATACCTTCAAGCGGCTATTGCAACAAAGGCAACAAGCAACTAGAATAGTACTGAACAGTTCCTGAGTAGGTCGAGAGGTAACTTTACAATCGAACCTCTGTGCTTCGGAGGTAACGTCTCCTACGTGCGGGCGCTGATCTTATCGCCCTGGATTGTGATGATCGCCATGTTTTGGTGTTTAGATAGTGCGCTGCGTGAAGAGACACCGACTAAAGCACTCGAGCATCTCATCTCACTCGGAGTATGGTAATGGAGTGAAGGTATGGTCTGTTAGCCCAGAGGTGGCACCAGGCCCCAGCACGAGCCTGCTGTAGGGTCGGAACCGAAACGGAGCCCCCTTTGAAATTTTACGAAGCCCGCTTTGAAAATAGCTGGAGTTGCCTAAAAGCCAAATGCAGCTTTTTCGGATGTTAAACAGCGGGTTTCAGCTATCATGAAAGTCGAAGAGGTATTAGAGAAAAGATGACCATACAAATATGCGGTACAGTCTGTCCAAAACGACGAGTCCGCTCACGCACGCGAGGATCCAGAGGCTGCAACGCTGACCAGCACTCCATGTCATCATCATATTATGGTGTTGGCTGCCACGTTGTCCACGTCACAGCCAAATCTTGTGAAGATAACGATGAAATGTGATTAGAGATGATGACATAGATTAGAGATGATGACATGGAGTGCTGGTCAGCGTTGCAGCCTCTGGACCCCCGCGTGCGTGAGCGGACTCGTCGTTTCGGACAGACTCCTCTAAAAGAAACACCAGAAAAGAAGCTTGTCAGCTTGAACGAAAGAAGCCCATCAGAAAAGAACCTTTTAGCTTGAAAGAGAAGTTTGAAAAACTCAGGTTCTCGCGCGGTGAGTCGATTGGATCGGTGTTCTGCTTTGGAGCGCGGCAGCGCTCCACTAAAAGGCCTGCGATAGTACCTTGGAGAGGGAGGAAAGGAGAAATACGCAGAACGTCGGAGGTGATAAGTGATAAGATGTGCGGCGTATGATAGCACATACATACTAATTTGGGCATATGGTAGGAGATTGGAAACTTATGCGTTTAAATAGGAAAATTATGCTCCAGACAGGCTCAGCTTCTATGTCAACCTGTCGAAAATAGGCTGGCCCATTTACCGAGCATACAGTTTCTTGATTCACATAAGTTTTGTGATCTGACATCATGCATTTATTGTGTCATGACGCTCCTTCATCCCAAATCTCGTCTCTATCGGTTAAGTCTCGACATAACGGGAGAGCCCTGCAAGCACTCAGACTCAGAATGTGAGCATACACTTTTTTAGTTTACATAAGTTTAGATTGTCTTTTTCAAAAACTTCTTGTGTTCCCTTAGTCCTTATCTCGCTGAAGGTACCAGCTCAACCCGTGCAGATTCCGCAGCGCAGGAGTCGCTTGAGTCCCCCGGATTATGGGAACCTGTACATGATCTGCTCCAATCGAACTTCTCAACCTGGATCGCCGCTATTGCTCTGCTCAAGCTACGAGCAGTTCTTTTGCAAGCCTTTTTGGTCTTTCATCGCCTTTATCAACGCATTCCTTTTCTGTGGACCAACGAGCACCCCAAAGTTTGTTCCGGGGCTCGGCCCCGAACCCCATATGGAGCCGCTTTTGCTTTTCGACCCCTTTACGAGGCCCAGCTTGCCCACCGACAAGCCGTGCTGGGTGGCACCTGCGGTGACTTGGTCTGCAATAACGACTTTGTTCGCAGAATGCGTCTGTGAGGGGATTTTACTGAGTGGCAGTGGGGAAACATCAGAATGGAAGTAATCTTACCAAATGCATATCAAAGAAGTGTAAAAATTAGATTATTTGGCCGAAATATGGATGAGGTCGTAATTGCAGACAAAGTCAACCCAGGTGCCATCTCTGTGCTACCAGACTGTATATACGTATGGTCAGGTGCACGAATTGCACATATTGCATCTGAGCCCATGGACTCAGACATGTCTATTTTCGCCGCACGGTACAGAACAAGCTAAAGCGAGTACGACTTGTCAGAAGCACAGAGGTGCTTTTGGTGCTTCTGAGAAGTCGTACTCGTTGTTAGTCGCAATGGTTCATAACAGTCTCACACGTTAAAATAGCCCCGGAAGCGATGTGGGAGTACGTGGAACACGTACATTTTATTACATCTCATGTACGGTCCGTCCGATTCGCCGTGGCGATGATCACCATACTCCTCTCCAACACGAAATGCTGTCATCGCCCTGAAGGTGATGTGCGATGACACTTTACTACAGGCCCAAGTCTAATCCTGTGGAAGTGCCTTGCCATTTGTTACTAGTGGTTTGCAAAAGAAATAGTATTTCATCATCTTCCCCCAAAAACAACTACCATACAGGCTTTGCTGCGATACATCACATTTGGCTTAAAAGTGTGAAAAAATCCTTCGCATATGGTAAGATTTTCTAGCGGTTACATGTAGTAGAAATGGCAGCCGTAGCCTGACCTATTAGTGTAGGTTATGGCTTTCGACATGACTTAACCTTGATTCTTGGGAATTTCTCAAGACACCTATTTGGATGGATTTGGCATCGCAACGATCAACGAGGTGCTGCCGGCAAGAAGAAAATTGGAATTGCGGCATCTTCGAATCAAAAATAAAATTTGAAGCTGAGCTCGCGGTATGTTTCACTTCTGAGTTATTGCTGATTACCTTTAACACGCTTACAATAGTGAAACCCACGGATGGTGATGGAGGAGCATTGAAAATCTAATGTGTAGACCATTGTTGGTATGAGCATAGTGAGCACCGTCTTCCAAAGATTTTCTCTAATATGTGAGTACTCCTTTTAGAATGAATCATTTGTCCAGTACCCATAATACTATTGGCGCATTTTGTATTAAGTAGTTTTTATTTTGCAGCTACAAGCTTAGCAAGGAAGTGGTCAGACAGAATCAGAGACTGTCTATCCAAAAACTGGTAAGATAGTTGTTGCGGAAGCTCAGACTGTGCACTTGAGACTGTTATAAGCCAGCAGTGCTTCCAACACATTGAATCTCTAAGAAGGAACTGCATGATCAGATACAGAACTCATTGTCAATCACTCACTACTGGTTCTTCGTTTGATGTGGAATGCAAAGCGAAGGAGGCTTGATAAATGGGCGCCTTACGTATGAGCAGTCTGTAGAAAAAAAATCGTCGTTGCTACTGTATTCTTAGCACTAACTGTTGCATATTCTTTCTTAACGTTGCGTTAACTTGACGCAGACGTAACCCAGACCTCTCTGACCTATGAGAAGTCTGGAAGTTGGACGTGAGCCGAACTGCCAGACTTTTCTTAATTTGCTGTTTTCATAATTTTTAGAGTCAGTTTTTAGAGTCATTCTAAGGGATCTATAGACGCCCCCAAAATGCTTAACCCTTGAGCTGCAAGCTGACGAAGACATGCAATGGCAGATACTGGATGAGTTTGGTCTGCCGGATTTGGAGGGTCCCATTTCAGGCTTTAGTGAACAAGGTGTAACGAGAAGGAAGGGAAACACGTGCCATATTGATAAAGAGCAATACGAGAACTACGAAATGGTTCATGACAAACGGTTAAAATCAAGGTTGGAGGTAAAGAAGAAAAGCCGTTGTCCTTACTCAAATTATCTGCTACTCCAGTACAATACCCATGAAATTTCTCAAAGCAACATCATTGAAAGAGAATCAAGCGGAGAACTGCAAACGTCTCGCCTCTGTGAAAGACTATAAAATCCTCTTTCACAGACGAATTACTTTCAAAGGAATTGCAAGTTACTAAGTCATGCCGTTGTAACTTCAAATGCCTGCTCTAGTGACCGTGCTCCATGTTGCAACCATGAAGCCACTTCACGGTCACTAGAGCAACACGCGCATTTCAGCATGATTCACGACTACGACATTGTTTCGCAGGCGGCCAATTGATCCTTGCGTTCTCTCTCACACATCTGAGACTCTGCCGAACATAAGCACGGAGCTCACCTCACCAGGTAATATTTCAGTGGATGCAGTGTTGTGAGCCAAAGGCAGTGTCCAAGGTCAGGCAGTGTCAGTTTCCAGTACATTTATCAGATTTACGTAGGAGCACTAAAACAGTAGTATTTATGAAAATTTATTGTATATACTGCTTTCACTCTAAGCGGGCAGATTGTAAGAACAACTCTTGTAACTCTTGTATGTTTTATCCAACGAACAACGAGCAATTCAATGAGCTTGTATAATCGCAGAAGCTAACAGCGTCCAATTAAACATTTCATGATAGCAAGCAGTTAGCTATGCTCTCCTCAATATCACTATAGAATCACTATAGAACTTTTTAGACATTTTTTTCTGCGACAGTGGCTCCGTTCTTAATCTTCCGCTCATTAGCATTATAAGGTGCGGTGCACTTGACATTACAAAACAGGTTGAAGCACGAAGCGAGAATATATTGCTCAGCTCAAGGTGTTCTTCTTTTGAAACTCTGGTACCGGAGAAGCTAACAAATATGAGTTCAACCTTCTCCCTAATTGCTTCAAGATCCTGCGGTGGTTCCAGTGGCGCGTTTGATAACGCACTGATAGTGGTAGGTGTTGCGCCAGCCCACATATATTTAGTTCTGGCTTACGGCCCACGTTCCCCAGCCGCGTGCCAGCGCTCAGTATGACACCTCCTCGTGTCACATTGACCTCTTGGTGCTCCATTACCGCTGTCTGCACTTCACCTTACTACCATCTTCGTGGCCCAACACGCAGCTGGCAAAAATGGGCCGTAAGCCAGAACTGTATGTGGGCTGGCGCAACACCTCCCACTATCAGTGCATTATCAAACGCGCCGCTGGAACAACCACAGGATCTTGAAGCCATTACGGAGAAGGTTGAGTTCATGTTTATTAGCTTGTCCGGTACCAGAGTTGAGCTGAGCAATTTATTCTCGCTTCGCGAATAAAGACAGCAATAACAGAACTCCTAAACTCATTCCTACCACGGAACGCCGCAGACTAATCAAGGGCTTTGATGGCTGCGAAAATTGGAATCTGCCAGATTCTTCATCCAAGTGCGAATTAAGTCGTCTTGATGTGAACAAGAGTGTTCAGATAATTGAACTGTCTCAAGCCACTTGTGTTATTTTGGCTCTTTCAAAATTCTCTTTCTCCGATTTCTCTTAACATTCGAATGTGACACCCTTTGCGACCGTCCCGCCATCCTTTGCGGAGGAAGACTTGTTGCGATTGGTTCTCCTCAGGAATTGAAAGCAAGGTGCGCTGGTATATATTTTTTGTTTTGTGGGCAACTCCCTCCTTTTCATAGGAAGAATTTATGTAATAGATTGGCAGGCGAGAGTTATTGAGAAGTCGGGAGTGTTAGTAAATACTCCTTCAGGTTTTGTATTAATTTCGTTATACAAATGAAATTGAAGTCACCCAAGGACAAAGATGTGGTGCGTATATAGATGTGTTTCCTTGGAAGCGTCAACTGTTGTCTTATGCTGCTGGGTGTGTCAAGTTCTCAACTACATGAGCGTTATTCCTCATCTAGCCTGATTACGTTAATTTAGTAAGGAGATTGGGAAAAAAGACACCTCGTAAATTCACAAGTTCGACGCGGAAGGATCTAGGCAACAAAATGGGCCACTAGTAAACTAGCAACCTGAGCCCTTCTTTACAGTTTGTAATTTCTTCAGGTCAATAATGCTGTGATGTCCATTTATCCGAAAGCGGTGCTGATAAGAACAGAGATTGAATCACTGAATATGAGTCGGCATGTGAGTCCAAAACTCAAAAATACTCATTATTTCGGGTTTCTTCTACTTCCTACTCCTTTGCGAGCGAACAGACGCTCTATTATCAGTGCTTTGATGAAGAGACCAAGCTTCAACAACTATGATTTCTTCTCGATCTTCACTCAATCGTTCTGCTCAGACCTTCTAAGGTCATAAAAAGCGAATAGGTTTGATGTGGCTGGAATTGTAGCAGTAGATTCCGTTGGCGGACGCATGAGGGAGAACGGGGGGGGGGGGGGCGGGGAGGGCGATGAGTGGCGAACCCCACAAGAGTGGGTCGGTGAACTCACCTTAGCCGTTACGGACGCAGTAGAGGGAAAAGCAAAGGGCGGAAAGGGGGCTAATCTCAGGAATGTGTCGTCGAATCTTTGAAAATGGTTCATTAAATGGGCAGGAACTCTGCATCAATTTCCTGTGACTATTTACTTTTATACGTGTTTTTCAATCTTCACTTTTATTGGCTCAGTTTTGAATATAATAATTTTTTCAATTTCATTTTTCCATCCGATTTCCCAAGGTGGCGGTAACTTCACTTTTTCTCTCAAGCAACCTCACCCCCCTACCTTCTATCTCTCTGCGGGCATTTCTGCATCCGCCACTACCTTATAAATAATACGGTGGTGAAGTATCTTTAGATTCTTATTATTATAATGATTTTGACGTGTTTTTTAACTAATTTTTGATGTTGAAGAATGTATTTATCATAGTTTTGCTTCTGAAATCCCGGATGTTCGAGTCCTCCCCCCATAGTGGCCTTGGAATACTAGTGAATACTGTTTAGATCATTGGCCTGCCTGATGAATCCTATTCGGAGGTTTTCAAGAAAACAAGAGCGCTGGCTGAAACTCTTTCCATCGAAGATTTCTTCGTGAAACAAGCTACACTGGATGAAGTCTTCGTGAAACTGGACGAAAAATTTAAAGCTGAGAAAGTTGAGCAAGTAATGCCACGAAAATTCTTTTCCTAGAGAGATTTCTACGTGCGGTTTGGCCTGAAATGTAAATGACTAGCATAAGTATTACTACACATGTGTTTGTGAATGAAATGTATATCACAATCTTGAATAAATTAGAGAGATTGAAGATATTCTGTACCAATACTAATACTCCTACACGATAGATTAATATTGACTTTTGTCTACACTTAAATATCTTCCTTCTTATATTTCACACCAGCTAACACATCAAACAGAACAGCAAAAATCTGCTTCAAAAAAAGTAAACGACGAAGTGAGGAAGATTTTCATTGTAAGCAAGTGCAATATCACGAAATTTATGAGAATTTCTTGACATTTCACTATCGATGTGTCTCTTATAAAGGAACAACTTTTGTCAGATATGCAACCATCATACTTCTTCTTAATTGGCAGTTCATGTGTGTGTGTGCACGAGAACCAGCCATCGAAAACGGAAAATACCTACACCATTGTGTTCAGCGCATCGAGTTATGTACGAAAACGTGGTAAATTTTGATTTTTACCTTGATTTAAGGGTGTTTCGGGCCACTTTTGTCATGTTCAGACATGTTAATGGCCTGCAGTTGTTTTCACCACGGTCGGAATGAATGAGATAAGTTTATGATCACAGGACCGTATAAAAGGAAGGAGAAGGGTAGTATGCCTTTATAACGAGGACGATGAACCAGACGGGTGAGGAGTGACAAGGATGGGGATTGCAGCATAGAGTATGTTAGAGGTGGGCTAGCGGTTTGATCGGCGTCCAAAATAGGGGGAACGCCTGGAGACGGGTCCAAAGGCGTGATAAGTGTGCGCCGGCGTCCGAAAGTGGGGAAACACCTGGAGTCGGGTCCAACGGCGTGATAAGGGTGCGCCAGCGTCCGAAAGTGGGGAAACGTCTGGAGTGGGGTCCAACGGTGTGATAAGGGTGCGCCGGCGTCCGAAAGTGGGGAAACGCCTGGTTGGAGTCGGGTCCAACGGCGTGATAAGGGTGCGCCGGCGTCTAAAAGTGGGAAAACGCGTGGAGTCGGGTCCAACGGCGTGATAAGGGTGCGCCGGCGTCTAAAAGTGGGAAAACGCCTGGAGTCGGGTCCAACGGCGTGATAAGGGTGCGCCGGCGTCCAAAAGTGGGAAAAAAAGTGGGGAAACGCGTGGAGTTGGGTCCAACGGCGTGATAAGGGTGCGCCGGCGTCTAAAAGTGGGAAAACGCCTGGAGTCGGGTCCAACGGCGTGATAAGGGTGCGCCGGCGTCTAAAAGTGGGGAAACGCGTGGAGTTGGGTCCAACGGCGTGATAAGGGTGCGCCGGCGTCTAAAAGTGGGAAAACGCGTGGAGTCGGGTCCAACGGTGTGATAAGGGTGCGCCGGCGTCTAAAAGTGGGAAAACGCGTGGAGTGGGTCCAACGGCGTGATAAGGGTGCGCCGGCGTCTAAAAGTGGGAAAACGCGTGGAGTGGGTCCAACGGCGTGATAAGGGTGCGCCGGCGTCTAAAAGTGGGGAAACGCGTGGAGTTGGGTCCAACGGCGTGATAAGGGTGCGCCGGCGTCTAAAAGTGGGAAAACGCGTGGAGTCGGGTCCAACGGTGTGATAAGGGTGCGCCGGCGTCTAAAAGTGGGAAAACGCGTGGAGTCGGGTCCAACGGTATGATAAGGGTGCGCCGCCGTCCAAAACGGGAGGAACCTTTGGAGGCAGGTTCCAGCGGTGAGATAAAGGTGCACCGGTGTTCAGGTCCAATCCCAATTTGCACTTACTCGGTCAATTTTTACTATTTACTTCCACCGAAATGCGGCACCACAAATTGTTGGAAAGGAGCTGTCCATAGTGGGTCAATGGTTCCATGAACCGCGGTAAAGAATGCTTCTTTGTGGATAGTGTCTGTTCATCCACCTGCACTAATCTTATCTGAGGACAATGAAAATATGCGAGCGAAGCGAGCACGAAAAGAAGCCTGAGAGTCCGGCGTTAGCCGGACGATCAGGCTGGTGTATGTTAAATGCAAATCAAACTCTTCTCTATGTACGGAAAACACTCAAACACATTCTGCCCTATCTCGTGACTGATTTTCATTTTTCTATGACAATTTGATCGTTATTGCTTTTGTTCCCTTCAAACGCTCAATTTTCATACTTAACGCGACTTTCTTCCAAGGCCGTATACAGTGGGGCTCGATAACAATATGAACAATTGTTACAGATAAAACCTAGTATCTAATGGAGGCAGACAAGCCTTAAGAGTGACAGAGGTTCACAAACGTTATGCGTATTCGCTTGGAGTCTACTTGCTGCCCACAATTTCTGGCCTGACATTCTGTCTTGTTGAACAATACGCAGGAAGAATGTTCTATACCGGGTGTAGGTCGTATGGCGCGATTCTTCGGGTGGCACTATAGACAGGCTGAATCTGGAGCACGCTATTACCACCCGATTACGGTTATGCGTCGCGGTTTGCCTGTGCATGCCTGACAGAGCAACTCGTCCACCTTTCCTCCACTATCCTACGGTGGAAGAGAGCGTACAGAGTTTCTGAAGTTTTATTGTTTATTGTTTATTTTCAGTCAACTACTGTGTGATAGAGCGGAAGCAGATGCAACATAAAATGATCGACCATGAGTACGGCTGTTGTTTGGCCGGAAAACCCGTCGCATTATCCCCTTTGTTTAGTTAGTTAGAGTTACGAGTACCTCTATGTACTGAGCCTCTGAAACTAGCTTTCAGTTCTCTACGTGCTGCATTTTCACATAGAACTCATAGAGTTTTGACGGAATTAATCTTTACATGGAGCAATTTGCGCACAGAATCCAATAACTTCAGGAAACTGCGAGTTCGGGTAACTCAATTATTCGCTAGTTTGAAAAATCTACATTTTAGAAGCATTTGTTTTGATGTTTCAGGAAGCTTGTTGTTCTAACAGAGTATTCATTGGGCTTCCATAAGAACTTCTTTGTTATGACAGTACATTTACTGGAGTATTCAGATAAGCTTGATGTTCGAAAGGTTCGTTTATCCGTATATCCTAAAAATCACTACCGCACCTGCCCTTGTTGACGAGGATTTCATATTTTCCGTCGAAATACTACATATTGCTTTCCTGTTCTCAAGTACTCTTCTCTAAACAGTGAAAAAGTGCTCATGCTCGACTTTTCCAACACACAATACCCTCGCTAAATCCTTTAAAAAAGTACACTCTGCGCGCGAAGTTGCGTTCTTTTCGTTCCATCTCTATAAATCTGTTGAAACGCAATATACCGCGAAATAAAACGATGGGAAGGACGTAATTGATCCAAAGCTCAGCCCTATATAAGGTGAGCTAACAGTTCTCAGCTTCATCATGAAATTTTAAGTGTCCTCGCTTCACCACAATTTTGTGGCGTACCGCTTGGTTCGCCTCATGCGACGTCGCGCGCTGCTCGCGACGGAATCCCTCAAAATAAAGAACGCTTAAATTTCACAAATTAACATGAATTTTATAGCAAGTTCCACATATTTAGGTCGAACAGACATCTACGGTTTCCGTGATCTGTGCGGACTTTCGATAGACTGCATTCCACCAAATTATACAGGATGGAACGAAAAGAACGCAACTTCGCAGGCCAAGTGTACTTTTTTAAATAATTTAGCGAGGGTAGTGTGTCTCTAAACTTTCAATCCTCCAGTACTGAAATACATTATTCATGTCCATAGCACCAAACCTACAGCAATGCCAACGACATGAGCAAGATATTAGACATCCGTTGATGCCTTGGACCAAGATCCAACGATTATGTTCATAAGTTCACAGAAATTTCACATTTCTGCGGTATGCCCCCGCCCCTCCCCTGATCAATCCAACAAGCGAATCCAGTAGTGGATCTAGCACTCTAAGAAGCAACGTCTTATGGATTTTGTTTGACATCTCAATGTACTCTGTGCCCTTGTGTTTGCTAAAGACAAGGCAAAAAAGTTGAAACATTTATTCGACTAAAAACAACTGCTGCTTCACCTAGTTCTGCAAGTGCTTGTCCATCAACGCCTTTGCCTTCTCGTCTGGAATGATATTTTAACCGTTTGTACCACTAAGTGTGGTCCAAGTTATCAACTTACTGGTGAAAATGGAAGTGAGGATGGGGAAGTGCTTCTTGAGATCTTCTTTTGCGGCTGCGGTCAGCGCGTCGAATTCGGCCACGTATCTGAGATCAGTATTATTGGCTCGATAACGGCATTTTAGCGTAGGCATTCTAAATACGGAAGGGACCCACTTCTTGACAGTGTTCTTCAGTTCCTCAAGAGAAGGTTTGTTCCCGGCAAGGAGCTCTGCGTGCAGTTTGCGAGCAGCAGCAATCACCTGCAAGCTTAGCGACATGTGCCGTGGGTGTTTTTAGGCCGCCGGGGTTATTCGTAAGTAGAAGTCTTATTCTCATTTTCCGTCCGAAAATGCATTTTCTGTTGAAGTTGTCTGAAAAACCCACTTTCTTCACGAACGCCTTTGCTTCATCCCCAAGTGCGTCGACCTTAGCCTTAATGAAGTCGTGGAACTTCTTTGCCTTCTCGTGCAGGCTGGGTGACTTTTCCTTCAGCGCTGCCAAATACTGCAATAGGAACTTCAGATGTTCACCACCAGAAGTCGGCTCTTCACTGATACCTCATTCTCGTCCTTGTATTTGGCGTAGTCCTTCAGCACCTCCTTCAAGATGGTCTTCTCCTCCTCAGTGATAGCCTTGATGTGGTCGGCTACCTCCTTGGGGATCAGTTCTGAAGAAAAAAGGTTGCACGTTCGATTGACTGTTCCGAAAAGACTGACGACCTGAAGCAGAGACTCCTACTCACCTCTGTACTGCTCAGGAATATCCTCGAATTTGTTCACTTCAACGTTGGGTGCTGAAAATGCGCAAGCGAAGAGGACCGCGAAGAGAGCTAGTCGAAGCATGCTGAAAATAAGGATATCAAGTTACTGTATTGGAAAATGGCACATGGAGGAGCGTAACATTCGAAGAACTGTGAGAAGAAGAAGGGAGTGGCCACTCATCTAAAATTCTACTTCCATTTACGGAGCTTCTGGATGAAGCACAAAACGAGAGCGACACAAGGTCATCATAAGAGCAGTAGCTGTTGTAGTCATACGATGTCTTATTAGCAGATGACTTAAAAGCAAGTACCAAAAGTAAAGGTAAATTCAGGACTTCGTATCAAACATTCAGCCCTGATCATCCTGTTTCGCTCGTGATAAATTTGCACATACGCACTGCTTCAAAACTGTGAAATAGTACTATCACAGCACAAATTTGCTACGTTTATGACAAATTCTAACATATACCATGTAGGTCTGGTTAGCTAAGAGGATGATCATGAAGACCCGACAGGACTATTATGGAACACGTCAGGACATCACAGAACCGTGGCAAATCTTTGGATATTGAAAATATGGCGGACAAAAAATTTTGAATTCTAAACAAGGTAGAGTTCCTATAATTTTCAGGAATTCATGGTTGTGTTTGAGGGTAGGGTATTTAACAAAAGTGGTCCTAATAATAGCACAATAGAGTCCTGAAAAGTTAATAATTTTGCTGTAATCAACTCAAATGAAAGGCTGGTGCATCAATCAACTCAAATGAAAGACTTATATGTTTGGGAAATAAGGTGCAAGTGGCAAAAAGCCATGATGCCGGGGATGGAGCAAAATTCAAAGGAAACCGTTCTAGAGTTGCTAACAGACGGAAGCAAGGGAGAATTTTTCTAATCTAGGTAAACCTGGTAGGCAGAGCTGATGTTGGGTGCTACCACCGCAAAACAGAGATAAACCTCGAGAAAAAGACTTGAAGACCGAATGCTGTGATCGCTTTGACACTGCTTTTATATGCAAAGCAGCAGAGCCTCAGGGAGCGACGGAAAATCAAATTCCGATGAGATACCATGTTGCAGCGGGAGAAAAAACGAGCGCTAAAGAAGATATATTATTCAAGAAGAGTATATATCTTGCAGAGAGCAGACACATCCGTTTCCTGTCATGTGAAAGCGGTGAGAAGAGATCGAAGAGGTCAAGCAAGCATTACACCACGAGATGAAAGTCCAGATATGCGACAGGCTGTGCGGAAAGTACGATCAGAACTATACGTTGTGAGTCATGGCAGATTTGATTTGTAAGATAAAGGTTACGTGGCAGACGTATTGGGTATTCGTTTTAACGTGAGAAACCCTAGAACATGGGTTTCACGTGACAGGATGCGGCTATCCTGGAGCTAAATTTAGGTGTTTCACGACGGAAACAGGGTGTCGAGTTTTTTTGCACCTGGTCGGGAAAATGGTTTTTTGTCGGAATGTGCTCTCCTGGTCTCTTTTCTGATCTCTGCTTCTTCCTCGTTCGGTGTATAAAAGTTGTATGAAGGCGACTTGCAGCATCCAGTCACATTGACTTCTTCTAGAACTTGATCTTCTATAGAGTTCTTAGGGGTCTGTGCATTAGCGCCTTTAAATTTTAAAACCTTGAGTTCTTTGGGGTCTGTGCATTAGCACCATTAAATATTCTCCCATATTCTTAGCAGCTTATTCGTCACTGAAATCAGGGAAAAGGTTCAAATTTTAGTAAACTAGTGTCATTAAGCTGTTTTTTTTTAGTCAACTGTCTTTTGCCCTCGTTGTCAATAAATTCTCTCTTTTAATTTTGAAGTACCCTAATATCCCAAATACATATTAACACACCACATATTCATTTCTTATATTCTCATGTAACCTATTTGAATGACAGGTATTAACGCTTTTGTCGTTCCCGTATAATGTTTGGGTGTTTGTAGTTTGTGTTCTCCTTCGCAAAAAGCGTAACTCTTAGGCACGAAGTTTAAAGATGAATGACCTAATAACGTAAATTTTTTTTGGTTCTCAGCACCAAAGAAAAGGAAAGCTAAAAAGAAGTGCTTGCTAAACAGCAATACCTTCAGACTGTTTTCTTTTTTGACGAGCATAGCCTGCTTGAATCAAACAGTTGCTTCGCAAAATGCTCCTCAAAGAATTTTAACTTAATGCTGAACGCGACATTTTTCGTGGAGCGTTCCTACTTCTATCACTTTCTGGTCCCATTCTATGCTCCGATTTTTGCAAATGGAAACTCCTGTATGATTTTCATGATCCTAATGACATATAAGTATTATTACTTTACGATCGAAGAAATGCGCTGATAATGGCCCCTCAAACTGAGCATACAAAAAGGGCGCGACTTACCGGATAACTGCGTGGTTGTCAACTGGTTAAGTATAATTTTGGATCAGTTGCCCCTCTGATTCGTCTAAATGTTTTAGTCCCGCATTTTCCGCTCCTCAGCACTGTAGAGCAACTGAACCATTCACTTCCAGCATGCTTCGACTAGCTCTCTTCGCGGTACTCTTCGCTTGTGCCTTCTCTGCCCCTAACGTTGAGGTGAACAAGTTTGAGGATATTCCTGAGCAGTACAGAGGTAATAGTAATTCACTTCATCGATTCGATTTAGTTTGAGGCAGTTATAGTTCGTTCCAAACGCGACAATAGTTGAGTATCCTCGCGGATAATCTGCATTTCTCTCACTTCTCTCCATCTATTGCACACTTTCTTGGGTTCTTTTTCTCTCTACTATCTTCCCAACTGTCGTTCGTGGTGAAACGCACTATACCTTCATCCCTTTTCGTTAAGAACTAATCCCCAAAGAAGTTGCCGACCACCTCAAAGCCATCACCGATGACGAGAAGAAGATCTTGAAGGAGGTGCTGAAGGACTACGCCAAATACAAGGATGAAAACGAGGTATCAGTAGAGCGCTATTTCGTGAAGGTAAACATCCGAAACTCCCATTGCAGTACTTGGCAGTCCTGAAGGAAAAGTCTCCCAGCCTACACGAGAAGGCCAAGAAGTTCCACGAGTTTATTAAGGCTAAGGTCGACGCACTTGGGGATGAACCGAAGGCGTTCGTGAAGAAAGTGGGTTTCTCAAAGCAGATGCTGTTTGTGGAATTCCTCCTCTTCCATCCTGTCAGGAAGAAATTGTTACTGCAGTGCCGTTGTCATAAGTAATCTTTTCTCGAGTACTTTTGACTCAAGTCTTCCTAACTTCTTAACTTCGTGACAGTTACTTCGGTCGACAAAAAACCTTGAAAATTTGAAGGTTTTCATTCTATAAAGCGAAAATTTTCTGGCACTACAGAAAAAAAGAAAAATTCATTCACCTCGCTGTTCATTTCGCATGAGAACAAAAGATAAGCGTCAATGTAATACTTCGCGGTCGCTCCAGAAAATCTGAACTCTGAATCGGAAGTCTCGAAAAAACTCCCAGTCATTTCCGACTCATGAAACCCTTTTGATTGCTACACAGTTAGAAAAGATGGGAACAGCTGCTTCCTTGATAACTGCGTCAATAACTCTGATAGCCCTACAATATCTCATCGAAAAACTGTCAGGTTATCGCTGCCGCTCGAAAACTGCATGCAGAGCTCCTTGCCGGAAACAAGCCTTCTCTTGAGGAACTGAAGAACACTGTCAAGACGTAATTCTTTTTCCTTTATTTGAAAGTTGAACTTCAAAGAAAAGTGGCGAATTCAGGTACATGGCCGAATTCAACGCCTTGTCACCCGCTGCCAAAGAGGATCTGAAGAAAAACTTCCCTATTCTCACCTCAGTTTTTACGAGTAAGATTATTGTTTTTACCAGTGTAATTCAGCAAGAAATCTTGAGATATTTTCCATTCCAGACGAGAAGGCAAAGGCGTTGATGGACAAGCACTTGCAGAACTAGGCAAAGCAGCAGTTGTTTTAGTTGAATAAATGTTTCAAAATCACTCTCTTCTTTTTCGCAGACGCAAATGAACACAGCACTAGGAAAAAGTCACAGTACCGTTCAAAATGCATTAGCTCACACCAGTGCAGAGGACCAGGTGTCTGGAGAGAGGTGACTTCATTCTTTCAAAATCTTCGCGAAAACATCACGTAGCCGACATTGTCATGAGGAAAACCTGAATAATTTCGGGGTCATCCAACAGTTCTGCTTCCTACACTTTGGTGGAATTTAGACGGATAGATCTAGCTAAATTTCTAGCGATTCGGAACTTCTCTTCTGCGTATTCGAAATATTCAAGAAGGTGGAGTAAGCAATCATCTGAATGTTTGAATATCTCGAAAGGTTAGATATCTCGATACCCGACTATTCGATTAATGAAATTCCTAGGAAGTAATTAGACAATGTATACTACTATGCCACAGAGAACAGCTCTAGTGGTGAGCCCTTTCAGCCTAATAGCTACTTCATTCGGCAAGTTTTTGGAAGATAGTAGTAACGAAATTCGAAAGACTGCTCACCACCGCTGTAGTCCAATTCTCTAAACAGAAAATATCTAGAAGATATCAATAGAATGAACAATCGTCTCGGGCTTTTTCGAGGCTAGTAAATTGTTGCTACCTTTGACTGAGTCTAGTAGAGTATATCACATATCTATATGTCAGTGCTGGAGCTGACAGTCGGTAATGTTACGGAAACATCAGCAATGTCTGGATACCACAGCACGCGACTAACGGACTGTGGTACTACTGATGAAAATGACGTGGGCGACAGAAAGATCATGGGTCGTCTCCATTAGGAAAAGAAAAAAATCTCCATTAGGAAAAGAACAGCAACTCATCACTGATCGCACGACGCACGAGAAGTCCACGGTGGATACTGTGCTCCATTCGCAATGCGAATTGGCACCGATCCCGAGTTGTTACGTCCCGAGAATGCAGGGTGTTCTTCCGGGAGTAAAATCGGTGCAATTGCGGACCCAGTACAAAGGCTACGTGCGAATTGCTGGAACCTCCGCTTTCACGTGGTCTTTCGACTGAGAATTTGATCTATTGGAATGGATCAGATCGCGCGCGATTTTACTCCCGGAAAAACACACTGTAACGCCACCATTGGTAAAGAAAGAGGTGTATACTTCTTGTTTAGATTGACACTGGCTCCCAAAAGCATCTGAGCAACGCTAGCTGTTCGTGTTAATCTCGGTGGACTGCTGTGCAATTTAGGATAAAAAATCGTTGCCACGGCTACTGGTAATTTTGTGTTACTACCGGGTATAAGCGTGAGTCCACCCGAATGATAGTTTAGACAATGAGTCTCCCTGTATACTCATACCATCCAGAGACATCTCGCGTCACAATGTTTTTCTCTTCATTTCTCCACACATGAAGATAGTAGATACTTCACCACCGAGCACACGTTGGATTAATACTGAGTGGTTATGAAATCTTGGGACCCTACGGCAGGTTTTGCAGTCACTTGGATGACTTATTCCATAACGAGGCGGGGAGAAGAAGCAATTAGAGCATCTCGTCCTGGAAATGTAAATGGTGGAGCTGACAGTATTGAGCACCAGTAGAAGCTCTCCAGGAGGGTAGCTTTTTAGTCCATTGGTAGTAAGTTGAAAAGTTACCCTATTGGGAAGGAGACTCCTAGCTCGAATTGAGTCTCTTTCAGCTATCATATCAAATTTTCAAGTACAAGACTAGCATGTAATCACTGCAAGTGTGCTGTATAGCCGACATTGAAAAATATTTAGAACAGGTTGTTTCATTTTTTAATACTTGAAAAGAATTATGCATATATTATCCTGAAAATATCTAGGCTATTCGAACTGTTCATGCTTTCGCCATCCGAAAAAGTGAAACACTGGAATCATTCGAATGGTAGAAGAACCTAACAAGGTACTATTCGGACTATCCTTGCTCCGTTCACTTGAAATTCCATGTAGTCATTCATTGAGCTATTCTCAGTTTGACGGAGGTTACAGAGTATGCAAAGTCTATTCAGTACATAAATCTTTTCCATAGCCATGAGTCAAATCAGTTGCAGCGTGCCGCGGCTTGGACGGCTACCAATATATATTTGAAGCAGCTGATTCTTTGGGAATGCAAAGTAAAGTTCGCCGTGTCCCGTTACGATTTATAGCGATGATTTCGGTTTCAAGATTCGGTCTTGTGACACATCAGAAAGCACTGGCAAATATATCAACTTTCTTAAAGCTTTCGCTCACTTCAGTGTGAAAGACACCTCTTTCCCAAGTGGATTCCTGACAACTTTCTGGACAACTAATTTAATGGTAGTATATGGGAATAATTGCCCGTTGGAACGCAGTATAAGAAGAGGGGTAGCACTGTTTCTTTTATGAAAAGCTAGAACTCACTGCTTCTGAATAATGTCGAACTTCGAGGATACTGATAGCAATCGCAAAATTGTCGATTTTTTCATAGCTCAGGTGGGATCACTTTGTGGCCACTTTTGAGTAGTCCTCATGGGAAAAAATTGCATTCGCTCTGTGGGGATTTTATCCCTACATGACGATGCTGGAAATAACATTTGTGGAAATTATGAACAAAGACGCAAAAGGACATCTTTTGTCCTTTTGAAGCAACTTTGTTAAATGAGAACTTGTAATGCTTATAACAATTCAACAATGGTTATTCTGTACGCTGCAAGTGTGTGTGTGTGTGTGTGTGTGTGTGTGTGTGTGTGTGTGTGTGTGTGTGTGTGTGTGTGTGTGTGTGTGTGTGTGTGTGTGTGTGTGTGTGTGTGTGTGTGTGTGTGTGTGTGTGTGTGTGTGTGTGTGTGTGTGTGTGTGTGTGTGTGTGTGTGTGTGTGTGTGTGTGTGTGTGTGTGTGTGTGTGTGTGTGTGTGTGTGTGTGTGTGTGTGTGTGTGTGTTAGCCAAGGAGGTATTGACCAGCCGATCGGCTGGTTCAAAGCGGAAAAATCAATAAATCGACATTCTCTCGCAGTGTGGTTCTCACATTCGTGCTCGTTGTATTCATGAACATCAGAAGACATGCTTTCACCAACTCACTGGCAAAATAGTAAAAGATCAATGGAATCGATAAATCACAAACAGGCACTCATGTGCTTAATACTTGTCATATTCGTGTCTAGCGAATTCGACTACTCTAGTAGGTAAGTCTTCAATGAACCTTGATCAGAAGCAGAAAAAAATCAGTAAAACAGATGGTTCGATACTTTTGTGCATTGTGGTTGTCATATCTGTGCTCAGTCTACTGAAGGACATTAGTAGACATCAGAGATGAGCGGATAGTAGATTTTTCATGACCCGGATAACGGTGCGGATAACGGATAGGCCAAAAATGACCGAATAATGGATAACGAATAAGTGATGCAGATGCTACTAGACACCACCTCCCACAATATTAGAAATGGTAAAAAATACGATACGAATATTTTGGAGAAGAATTAGCTCATATTCTTCATCTTGTTACTCATCAAAATCCGCCATTCTGAGCGTGACGCTGAGCATGGCGTCATTATGAAGAGCAGTAAGGATAGTAAGTAACTGGAGCTCGTCGTAAAAACAACAGCTTCCAGTGACATCTGGTTCTTTGTTAACTTAAATGTAGCGTCCCACCTCAAAATCATTTTTGAGATTTCAGGGTGAAAAGAATCTCCAGGAGATGATGATCACAATGGTATACGCGATCCCATGCAAGACTGCTGAAAAACCTCATTTCCGAGCCCCAATTTTTAAGGAGCCTTTTGGGCGGGGCTGGGGGAGGAGCCAAGCAACATCCCTAATAATTCACACCAGGAAGCGCATCTCCTGAGGAAATTCGTATTTCTAGTAGAGTTCCCCATCTACTCCCTAATAGAATAGAAACTGTTTTCCATGTATAACTAGCAAATAAGTTCACGGTCCGGAAAGCCTGCAATTCCGCCTTGGCGCTGGAGCCAATGCGAGATTGCAGGGTTTCCGCCCAACGTACTCCCCTGCTCGTCGCGAATGAAGCGCAGTTTCCATTCTGTTAGGGAGTGGATGAGGAACTCTCGAGAAGAGTGCGAATTTTTCCAGAAGGTGCATCGTCTGGAGTGAACTGTTCGGAAAGTTACATGGCTCCGCCCCCGGCACAAAGGCTCCTTAAAAATTGGGGCTTGGGCTTTTCAGCAGTCTTGCGCGGAATCACGTACGCTGTTGTGATCTCCAGCTCCTGGAGATTCTTTTCATATTGAAATCTCAAAACGATTTCGAGGTGGGACGCCGCCTTTAATTCGCACATTAATTGCTTTAGGTGATATGTATCCATGTTCTTTTAGTTCAAGGATGAAGTCCCCAAAGGCTGGTCCCTAAAGGCTAAGATTTTGTGTTGGGGGTGGGAGAGGAGGGAGCTGAAGGGGGCTGCAGCTTTGCTTCACATATCTTTTGTGGAGTTCTGATAAACCTCTACTGACTATTAAGATCGTATTGACTCTCAAATGCTATTTGATCGATAGTTTATGGAAAATTGATAGAACCAGTCCTGTGCAATGAATATTCGAAAAATGAACCTTGCGAAGAGGGGGCACCGGTAAGCTGCCAGGTCACCAATTTCGACGTTCAGATATGGTAAGATATTTGAACGTTGAAATTTCAACGTTGTTAATGGTCAAACATTAGCGTTGTCAATAAATTCACAAATAAATGACGGTTTCGAGATTATTACCTCATTTTATCGGACGACAAAGAAAACGTGAGCAAGAGGATTTCTTTTCGGACAGGCCCAATCCATTTCACTTTTTCCTAGTTTTCTACAAGATTCTAAATCCCTGATGTCGTAAGACGCTAAAAACGCGCTGGATAGAGTAAAACGTCTTCAAATGTAAACTCTCCTCTTTTTTGAACGTGCAAAATAAAGAAACTATTTTCGGCCTTATCCGCACCGTTATATGGGGCCAAAAGCCCGGATAACGGCGCGAATAACGGATTGCCAAAAAACCTACGGATAACGGCAGAACGGATAACCGGATACGGATAATCCGTTCATCCCTGGTAGACATGTCATCACCGAACTCTGGGCAAATATTGTGAAAAATCGAAAAAATCGAGAAGCCGATCAATAATCAATTTGGGTAAAAGTATGTAGCCCATATTCACCGCAGGCATGTGCAGAATTTGGTCAGCATCGGTAGATCCGCAGAGCTTTCTATCCGGAATATACAAACAGACGAACAAGCAAACGAATAAACAAACAAACATCCACTTTTAAACTTGCAAACGAAAAGGTGCGCTACTCACACCAGGATTTTACTTACTAACCACAACTGAGCAAATCACAGAATTTTACTTACGAGCATCTTGGTTTTATGTTGTCATACATACATAATTCCCAGTTGTGTACATCACAGTATCCGTACTACGGAAGAGAAATGAGGTATACGAACACCATACACACGAAGTCTTTTACTCGAAAACATTAACAAAACAACTAAGAGAGTAGTTAAGGAATTTCTCGCAATGTAATTAATAACAAGATCAATCAGGCGTCTCTACGTCTTCCTATGCCTTCTCGTTCTCTTCCCAGAGTAAGAGCGTGCAGGCCTGGCGAAATGGATGCGTATCTGCTTCTGGGGCGTGGTGACGCGCTGATTGAGCGAGGAAGACTGCGCGCTGCACTCGCAGCATCTGTTTCATCGGACAAGTCGTTGCGGATATTGTTGGGGTTCACCATTCTGCCTACATATCGCACACCAAGAGAAGGAGTGGGACGATGGACCTGCTCCTGGGTAAGGGAGTGATCGTTAGTGGGCTCAGATGCCGTCGAAGTTGTGAGAAATCTCAGAGGAGTTAACCCTGAAGGCCGGCTCATTCTCTCGCTAAGGCGAGATGGCGACAGTCTTCTCTCTTCCAGTTTCGGGCTCCTTTCTGTATGAGATGTTGATCTTGGCTGTGCTACTCGTGCAGATATGGAATTACTCAGCCCCTTGACACTTTCCGAGCGGGGATCGGACTTGAGTGAGACGTCCACCTCCTTTGCATCATCAACAGATTTCATAGATTCGAATGATGATTTAGATGAAGCGTTCTTCGGTGCAGTGAGCGGCTCCACCGGCTCCTGCGTGGGTGATCTTGGTGGTTGTGTTGTCACGGCCTTGGGAGTTCGTATCTTTTGACTTGGTGATGAACCTCTTGCGAGAACTGGCTTGTCCTTCTGACTTTTCTTTGCACTCCTATCTCTTTCAACAGATCTCGCCGTCTGCTTTTGATCTTCTGTAGAGCTCTTAATTTTTTCTGCCGATAACTTGATCTTTTCTGCCAAGGTCTTCAACTTCTCAGCTGAGACGGCCTTACTTGCTTTAGATTTCTATAAACAAGAAAAAACAAAAAATGCATGAAATTCCATGATCCCCTCCCAAACTGCGTAGACTTCATTCCGATGTAATAACTCACAGTATCCCTTGTTGAGGCTTCTGTAGTTTCCTGAGACACCTGAAACTTGAAACACTTCACAAATATGAGCACTTTGACTAGTGAGCGAGCATTAGGCAAAGTAACGCATATAATCATTCTCAGAATTGAAATCTAACCTCGATATTTTCGACGGCGGACCCAATAACAACAAGTTCGTTGTACTTACGATCAAATCCAATACCCTTTAAACTTTTCGAAGAATCACCGTCCAAAGCGTGTTTCTGGAGAATAAGCATCTTATTTTAAAGAACTTTTCATCCCGCGCATTCACTCAACTTTTATTCCTTGCACAGTTCTGCAAAGAAAGACATGATGTTCAGAGAAGCCTGGCTATGTTTTGGAATACAAAATATTTATCTGAGAATTTCACTATACCAAAAGGCCGGACAAGATCAATTGCGCAACTTTAGCGCGTAACGGAAACAAATAGGAGGGTCCCTGGCGCCCACTTGGTCTACCAGAACGAATGCCAAAGCAGTTACAGGTGGCACAGGTGTTGCTAACGAGGATTGAGGAATAACCGGAGATCAAAAATAGGAAATTATGTGCAGCAAGGGGCGAGGAAGATATAGCAGCGTACTCCACATCACTTTTGCCCCACCTTTCAGAAAATAATTAGATTTTTTCGGGCTTCTTCTGTGAATTCGTGGGTACTTTAGAGGGTACGGATGCATGTGCTTCGGTTTCTTCATAACAATAACACTGTGAGTGTGTTATGTGCATCTGATATGCCTAATGAATTTGGCATAAATTGGCCAAAGTTTTCTCAGACTCGTTGATAAAGGTTAGGAATCAAAGGTTACATTCAATTCTTACTATTTCTCCAATTTCTCCGTGCATCTTCAACACTCCTTGGTATTTGAAATCGCCCTCTCTTATCTCAGCGGATGGCATCTTCCGTGCTTTTTTCTAAAACAAGATGCTTTTGCTTTAAACTCCTCTTAGTCACAAAATAAACAAGTGAGTCTTTACATGTGTATACACTTATATACATATGAGGTTGGGGGAAGAAGTTCTGTCCACCAAAATTTGGCTTTGTTCTTGTTTCTATCACAGCTCTATCCACATACTTTTTTGACCAACGATATGAACAAGATGAATAGCAGTGACTGTAAGCTATTGTTGAGCTGCTTCAGTGGTTTTTTGCTACGAGAAGTTCTGGTTCTGAGGCAGCAACCCCCATTTTGCGATTTTTCCTGAGAATTTCTTCTGTTACGAGAAAGATTCGGGAAATCAGAGCAAATTATGTACAATTACAGAGTGCAAAGTCACGAGAATAGAAAGTGTGGGCTGTGTCGTAGCCCAGCTTCGCTGGTTTCTGATGGACTTTCCTACCGAAAGGAGTAAAATTAGCGTAGAAAATACATGGCCAGAGCTGAGCAGAGTTTCTAATTTTTCTGTTTCCTTTCACAGCACTAATCAGTGTTCAGACTTGGCCAACCGGATGGTAGCCATGAATGACTGCCCCCCCCCCCTCCTCTGATTTCGAACTCTAACACAAGCCCACAAAGTAAATCCAAATATTGCTTAGTTTACGTCTTCAGACATAGAAATACAACAAGTGGATCAGAGGGAACAAATGGCTTTATATGGCGACACTATCCTCCTCCTATCTTGAGGGAAGTACGGCAGCAAGTAGAGCCCACAAGCGTCGAACTCAATGTATTAGGTTGATGCAAAATTAATGCGGCTTTTAGGTTGGTGCACAATTAATGCGGCTGTTTTCTCGACTCCTTTTCTTTTTTCAAAGTTAACGTTCCTTCAACGGTTTTTTAATGTAAATAATCCTATTTTTTCATTGAGTAAAAGTGATGCCGAAAATCATGTCCACATTCACCATCTCATGCAAAAAAAAAGAAGCCTGAGAGTCCAGCGTAAGCTGGACGATCAGGCCAGTGTAATGTTATAACCCACCTTTCTTCTCGCTATAAATGCATTAATACCTGAACATGTTGCTGTTAACCAAAATTGTGGCCTTGGTAATTCATAAACAACGCTCACGTCGTTGATCGATCCTGCGTTGCATTTCATTCCTTACGTGGAAGCCGCACATGACCGCAATGAGAAGAATGGGTGTACCAACGAGAGGTCTGACAATAGATTTTTAAACAAGTAGTTACAAAAAGCACTCGTCTTGTAAGACAGTAGTTGATTCTTACATCAAGTATGTTAGGCTTCGCTTTTGGCTTTGACGTCGCTTAATTTTCTCCTCGTTTTTTCTAATTCTAAAAATACAAAGTTAAATAATAAGACACCTCTCTGTCTCTGAAAACGAAGAAACTTCAAAGAAACAGTTGATTGTCAAGATAATGGTGAGTACCATAATGTGAAAAAATAGCAAGTACCAGCGTATCAGTTCGCGCTCATGGTAAGGCCTATTCGCGAACATAACAGTGTTCATGTGGACACTTTCTTCTTCTTCCTAACCATAATTGCAGAGATTGAGGTAGGCGTTTCATTTGTGGCTGCAACATTTCCTCTCATGGAAAGCGTCGCCGTCGGTGAGTTTTGGTATCCAGATAACCTTGAAATTTGAATGGAGGTGATGTTTCTGCAGCACATGTGACTGAGCTTGTGGCATTCCTGTAGAGAAGCTAAGTGGAAAGCTAACAAGGTAGCATGTCAAAGCTTTTCTTGACATTGAGGAAAGCTACATAGTTGAACGTTCATGCTCCTTTCTGTTTCGCAGCCAGCAGACCATCTGCATGAATTAAGTCATTTGTGCTGCAGTTCTCGACAAACTCGTCAATGGTTCCATGTAGCTTCAATGATATCGCGGAGTCGCCTATCCAAAATCCATTCTCATTTTTCTGATTTTTATCGCATGACGCAGCAGCCTAATTGCTTGGTTCCTCTTGCAACCTGTGATGTCTCCTTTACTCTTCCAAATAGATACTGTGATAGCTGAAGGGTGGTGCTGGTGGTCCGGAAGTTGGGTAGTTTCCCTTCAGCTATCATTCCGTTGGAGAAGAAAGCTAGCGGATTTTCGCACTTTCTCCTTTTCTCCAGATTTCAGATGGTAGCTCACATGAGCTGGGTAACATTCGATCTCCATCCTTTCTAGCGCAGTTGCAACCTCCTCTTCCTTGCTTGGTGGTTTTGCTCCTGACACAGAATTCACCGTTGACATCACTGGGCGAACGGATCCTTATTGCACACGGCACTATAGTGTTAGCTATGGAAGATGTTCTTTCCACCAATGGTATTTAACTAGTCATACAGAGCTCTATATCGTGCACTTGCAGCTGCAGCTGCTTTCTTCGCATTGACCTTCGTGATTCTATGCACTCGCATGTTGCCGTGTGATCTCGTTTTGAGCCACGTCTCGTGCGCGTCCTCCTTCGTCTTCATGCAAGCTTGGATCTCCTTATTGTCAGGCCACCACTAGGTCTGCTTGTCGATCAGCCTCCGCACTGCTTCGATTGCAGCAAGCATTTGGCGCGCTCCCTCGGACAGTATTCGTTCCATAACGACAATATCACGTTGACGTCTGCAGTAGTGGTGGTCCTGACTGCAGGCCTCCACACTGACACAGAATGAAAAGTTCCTTTTTTTTCTCGAAAAACTCATTGGCTGCAACCAAATCAGCAGCTTCGGCATGGTTAACAAACATCGTTTATTCCTCATTTTCTATGCCAGAACCTGTCCGCCATGCCATCTCAGGCAGCCTCAAGTGGTGCCAACGTGCCCACTCTTGTTTACTCATGTTTACGCCTTCGTTTTCATTTTGGCGCTGTTGCACTACCTAAAACTACCTAATGTTACCTCACTACCTAATGTTCCTTTATGTCATCGGTGCATATGCAGGGACAATCCTTAGCCCTTTGCTTCCTGCAGTGATTCTGATGGACACCATGCGGTCGAAAGCGAGGTGGACTCTGCCGAAGAAGTCTTCGTAGCCTTCACCGACGATGATACTAATACCACTGTGATCAGATAATGCAGTGTGGTATATGAGTTCCTCCACATCGTTGATATCGCACGACCTTGTCCCTTTCCAGTTCGCTCCTTGCACGCAGGCGATGTCGACCCTTTGCTTTTTCATCTTTGACTCTAGCTGGGTCCTCCAGTACTTCTCCATCGAGTGGGCTATGACGACCAGTATTCCTTGCCTATGTTCCGTTCAACAGCTGCTATGTGCAGTGAGGAGGCGCATCGGCTCCTGGGTACACCCTAGCTTTGCTCGAGTTTCCTTCACTAGCACTATTCGTGATTTGAGAGGCGATATAGTGTTTATCGGCTGAATTAAGGCTAAGCTTGATGCTGGCAAAATTGAAAAGGAGGAATTCTTTTCAAGGCGGAGCACCAGTGGAGCGGAAAACGCTAAGGGCCCCAGTCGCCTCTGACGTTCTTCTCAGTATTTGAAGTGCTGACTTTTAGTTGACCTCATTTGAAGAATACCACCATCACGTTCCGAGATGTATTCTGACACATCCTGGCTCTAGGTACGCAGCCAACCTCTTCAAAACGATCAGGCTTTCTGAGCTATGACTGTCGAGTCGCTAGCTTGATGCGGAATTCACGAGTTCTTCTGGTTTACTTACTTTCTCTCTGCCATGCAGGGCATGGTGAGACAAACATAGGTGTGGGAGAGTTGAATCAAGGTTGAACGTCAAACGCAATTCCGAGTGTCCCCCACTCTCCTTCATTTGTAGTATGGTTCTATTTCGCGAGTATTTGAGCATATAAAACAAACAGAAAATAGTTACAAGATGATTAACGGATCAAACATTTACAGGATTAATTTAACTCACAATTCGTTCAGATGGTACAGCTGCGTATTCGTCATGTGAGATTGCTGATGATCTAGACAAATTTCCACTCGGTTGGCGACAATCATTACCCAAATGCAGCGGCAGCGACATGTTTAGCACTCTCAGTTTCAGCGATCAATAGGTGAACATGTGAAATCCGTGTCCCAGGCTTGGAAGGGACCATCACAACCACACCCGAGAATGTGCTGAGGCACAATGCGATCTTTGTTTCTTTCGCTATGTTTTTAGTGCTAAAGAATCATCACCATATGGGTGTCACAGTGAACAATAGAAAAGGAGCTCCCATAGATCCCCAGAACACAATCAGGTTTTGATTGTTCTTCGATTGCCCAAGGCAAAGATGTGTTAGAAAAATTCTGTTCTCCAAAACAGTGGATGTGCTAAATATGTGCGTAACCAATACTGCATTTAATTGCTTTCGTACCTGGGCAACAGATACCTTGACTGCCTACAATAGTTGCGCAGTGGTATTCATCGCGGCAATCTTGATTTAAAAAACAAGTTCGGACGATCGGATATGGATTGAACCCATCTAGCTGAGGCAGTCCATAAGTGCACATGACTAAAATTAAAAAAATAGCAAAGTGCACAAAGGATAAGTAAATTGCTGTCTCCTTCGAGAATGTCTGAACTTTTGGGGCACAAGTTACGCATTGACACTGACGGTGCACACGTTTTATATTGGATTCTAACTCTAGGTCAACCAAACTTCTTTGTTTAGGTAGAAACACTTTATTGTAGGAACGGTGAAGTAGAAAGAAATCACAAACGGAAAGCAAACTCATGGTGCCTCCAAGAAGTAATTGACAAACGCTGATCACCCACCACCACCACATCTGTGGAATCTTTTAGTAAAGACGTCAACGCTCACTGCTGAGCCGAAAAGTAGATAATTGGTACGAAGAAGTAATGATAAAAACCTCTTGTACAAGTTCAGAAGTGTCTTGTACTCAAAAAAAAATGGGGTGAAAAAATAGGTCGGCAAAAAATTCAAGTGCACATTGTATACAAGATGGTTGTTCTGGACTTCGAAAAGGTTCAGAGCCTGAGGTGCAAAAAGTTTAAAGCAGTTCTTCTAGAAGTAATGTCCATTACTTACTGTTCAGCATACAGCACACTCCAATAGATTTGCCATTCAAGCTGCAAAATGCCGGGGTAGGACAGTCGGCGGCAGATCCATACTTACAAATTTGCACTCCAGTTACGTTGCTCATAGGACATCCTTCGGGACATAGATCTGAAAAAGATTCTATGCAAAACCTACTATTGCGGGTTATCTAATGTCGAAGGCATAGCGCAAAATACTTTGGAACTATTGGCGTCATGCTTCACAGCTACTCAGTTCTGTATTTGCGCAGGGTCACTTACTTTTAGAGGACATCATTATGATCACGAGATACTTTCTCAGTCCTCTACTCTCAGTTTCCAAGGGTGATTAACTCAATTTCCTCCCTTTAGCGTCCATCTTAGCAATTTCGCACAAACTCTCCAAAGAGAGCTGCTTCACTTCATAGTTCAAACCATCTTCTTCTATCGTTCCAATCCATCAAGAGGAAGGGCTCTGTCACTACTGGTAGCAGAGGTGACAATTCTCCAGAGAAATGTGAACGCCAATTTGAGAATACGGTTTAAACCCCTACTGCCAAAATCCCCGAAGAAATTGGCACAGTCTCGAAAGTGTGAAGATGCGAAGTATTCTCTTCATGAACTAGCGGAATTAGTAGAGGACAGACCTCTTGTCGAGCACCAAAAAGGAAACCAAAGAAACTAGATGCTGGAATCGGGACACTACATAGTCCTAGGTTGGCTGCCCTTTCCGGGTAGTCTGCATTATGGCAAGCGAGAGGAGGCCCTGTTCCATAATCATGGTAATACTTTTCCGGTCTCACTTGGCAGAATCTTTGTTCTGTGCCGCTGAAAACCAGTCCAACATGTTTTTCCAAAAGAGTATGACAGGAAGTGAACATGTGATCATGGTCTTAACGCATCTGCGACGCAATAAATAAATCAATCAAACGAATGAATCAATGAAACATAAACATTACTAAAGGAATCCACTCACGAACAGTCGTGAGGCAAGGAGGCTGAGGCACTTATATGACCAACCGCGTAGAGCCGCAGAGAGAAGCTAGACAATTTGCCAGATTCCACTCTTTTGGTTGAAAGTATTCCATGCAAAGCCCGTAGTACCGCTATGGAGCTGCACCTTTCCCATACACGTGTTTTCCAAAATCAAACAGATATGGGTAACTCAGCTTTAACATATCTGATTCCGACCCTACGGCCTATGGCATACTTCACAGCGACACCGTCGCGCTGCAGAAAATTAATGGAAATGATATAAACGAAGTGCTGCAAGTTCTCATATTTTATCACGCGGTGAACGGTCGCAGCGATGGTGGTGGGTACCCGGATAATTGTTGCACATCAACCAACCTGCTCGATCTCGTCTCTGTCCCATTCCACCACACTACACCCGTTTCTAGCATTTTATAGGAACTCAATATCACCATCGCTGACCAATCGTAGAATTTTGCGACACACACACACACACACACACACACACACACACACACACACACACACACACACACACACACACACACACACACACACACACACACACACACACACACACTGACAGACAGACCGCTTCATTATAAGTCATGATCCGGTCCTACTCGACGCGCTGATTCCAATGATGTGCTTGGAATGCTTGAAATTAGAAAAAAACGGTTAAAGGACCGTATTTCGGAGCCAAATTTGATATTAGAGTGGACTAGATACCTTGCGGGAAAACCGGGAAAGCGGATGAAAAGCTAACGTAGCCACTATACTCCTCGAGGAGTATAGCAGCTTGCGTCGCCGTCGCCGGCGACGGCGGCCGCCAATGTTGGCGACCCCTCACAATCGATACGCACCGGCGCCGCAGTCGCCAAAATTGACGGCCGCCGATCGCCAATGTTGGCGACCAATCGATACGCACCGACGTCACAGTCGCCAACATTGGCGGCCGCCGATATTGGCGATCGCCAGTCGCCGCCGCTCGCCCACAATCAATGCGTATCGGCCTCACAGTCGCCGGCGACGGCGATGCAAGGTGCTACAGTCCTCGAGGACTATAGCGGCAGTGTAACCTTGCACACTAAGAGTATCTCCAGTCTTCGCCAGTTCAAAATGGATCAAAATGAATCTGCGATATTAGGGACCAGTCTGGCTGTCCGGCTGACGCCGGACTTCCAGACTTCTATTGATGCTCGCTTCGCTCGCATACTGCACGTTGAAAGCAAACACAAAAGTGCAGATGGATTGATAAAAAATGTATCCTTCCACACCGTTCTATCGCAATCCTGTGAAACCCTCGATCTTGTAGATGGTAGATTCCCCACATATGAAGAAAGTTATGCCCTCTCATATAAGCGAAGTTAGTGGCCGTGAAGAATTGAGTGTAACCAATTCAGTGCAAATGTTATCTTGAAATGATTTAGGCTCAATTGGTTGTTGTGATAATTCAAGTGATAAGGGTCCACCGGTGTATATAAACGGAAAGGAGGGAGTGGTTCATTCAGACATAACGGAATGGGAAGAGAACACGGATACGAAAGGAAATAGTGTACAGCTAGGTGATTTAGATAGGAGGGTCCGCCAAAACGGGGTAAGCGTACCACTCATGCAGAAATTGGGAAGCCTGCGCACCCTTATCACACCGTTGGACCCGACTCCAGGCGTTTCCCCACTTTTGGACGCCGGCGCACCCTTATCACATCGTTGGACCCGAGTCCAGGCGTTTCCCCACTTTTAGACGCCGGCTCACCCTTATCACACAGTTGGACCCGAATCCAGACGTTTCTCCACTTTTCGACGCCGGCGCACCCTTATCACACCGTTGGACCCGACTCCAGGCGTTTCCCCACTTTTGGACGGCGGCACACCCTTATCACACCGTTGGACCCGACTCCAGGTGTCTTCCCGCTTTTGGATGACGGCGCTCCCTTATCACACAGTTGGACTTGACTTCAGACGTTTCCTCACTTATGAACGCCGGAGCATCCTTATCACACCCACTACACTAAGGCCTAATCCTCATCCTCGTCGTTCTTCGTCCGCCTCGTTCCTCCTCTTCGTTATAAAGGCAACCTATCCGTCTCTCTCCTTTTATACGGTTCTGTAATCACAGGCCTATCTCATTCATTCCGACTGTGATGAAAACAACAGTTGGACATCAATATGTCTGAACATGACTGGCGTGGCCCGAAACACCTCTAATTCAAGGTGAAAATCGAAATTTACCACATTTTCGTACATAACTCGAAGCGCTGAACACAATGGTGTAGGGTAGATATTTCCCGTTTTTGGTGGCTGGTTTTCGTGCACACACACATGAACTGCCAATTAAGAAGAAGTAAGATCTCAACTATCTTTACATCCTTGAAGTTGATGATTCTCCCAACTTGTTCCGATGCGAGTTCAGCAGCGCAACAAACCAAAACACCCATCGGATGAATCATTGAGCCCCACCTTTGCCACCTTTCCTCTACAGGCTGTGCCAACTTTGGACATGTTCCCTGCTGTTTCCCTACTTTGGGCGACGGCGCAGCTTTATCAGAAGGAGTTCTTAAGAATTTAGGCGCCTACGCATCCTTATCACAGCAGTAGATCCGTCTCCCCCCACTTTGGGCGCCGGCGCACCCTTATCACAGTGGTGGACCCGTCTTCCCCCACTTTGGGCGCCGGCGCACCCTTATCACAGTGGTGGACCCGTCTCCCCTCACTTTGGGCGCCGGCGCACCCTTATCACAGTGGTGGACCCGTCTCCCCCCACTTTGGGCGCCGGCGCACCCTCATCACAGTGGTGAACCCGTCTCCCCCCACTTTGGGCGCCGGCGCAGCCCTTCTCCATGGACTCCATTGACGGACCCGTTGTACACCATCCGACTTTCTGTTCGATCTCATCCCTACCCCACTCCACCACACCACACATGTTCCTAGCATTTTATATGATCTCACAATCACGATCGTTGACCAATCGTAGAATTTCGTAACGGTCTGACACACATTCTTACATACTTACATATTTACATACTTACATACATACAGACACACATGTAAACAGGCTAAGCCCGTTATTATATAGAATGATGATGATCATGATAACGACGATAGAAAAGATACGTATCGATTCTCATGTTACATCGCCTTGGATCGCTTCCAAACGGAGCTCGCTCCTCATCGCCTCTTTTCTCGAGGATGTGCCCAAAATGAACCGGCGGTATGAGCTACAGCGATAATGGAAACGATGCTTATCGGCCGCTACGCCCCCTTGATTATCATCTCTTTATCTCTGGGAACTCTTCATTCGTATTATCCACGTGGCAACCGCCGGCTATCGTCGCTACGATGGCTGGCGAATTCTGGGGATACTCTAAAATGAACTTCTCAGCAGTAGCTATTATACTTCAGGCTGGATAACGCATTCAAATAAAAAATTCGAGTAAACATTTGAATACGAATAATTTGAAACTTGACTATTCGAAAAAAAGCTATTTTCGAACGTCGAATATTCGGAAAGAAATAAATTCGAATCGATTTCGTTTCAAATGATTGAATACTTTCAGATATTTGAGTAAATTGTGTGTCTGCAAGGTTCTTCTTTTCTAGCTCCGAGAATTAGCGTGGCAATATCTATAATCTACAATGATCATGTTACTCCTGACATGAAAGAAGATAGACGTACGTACCTTCAAGGACATCGTTCCGCCTTACTTTTCTACTTGAGCTTTTACCGCATGCGAGATAATAGTGCAATCACAATGATCCAATGCTCGTACTTTCCTAACCTAACCACCAACTACTGTCCGTATATGTCGTTTGAGTCCTCGCTTTCTGTGTCACGATTATAAGCTCTAGTTAGCAAAAATATACACCATCTTCTCTTTATTAGAATGTTTTCTCATATTATACTTGACATAGAAAAGGCAGAACACTGAATTCTTGTTTCAGGAAGGTATTGGTTGAAGTCGGTCTTACTTGCAAAGCGTCAGCAGTAAATTAGAGGCAGCACCCACGAAAAAATTCTTGCTCGAGATTTCGACGTAATCTGAGGTATTTTAGTGTGAGCGCTAGGGTATCGGTCGAAAAAAATGATGAAGTTTTGTCGTCACATCTTTTCTCTCGCAATCACCTATCTAAATTGCTTCGTTTCTTTCTCGATGGAGACCAAAAGAAGTAATTACTATAGGAAGTGCAACAGCAGACAGACAAGCCACTTAGAAAGAAAGAAGTCTCAAAAAGGGCCGAAAATACGAATTTGAGTCAACAAAAGGAACGAGTAAACGGTGTTGTTTGCAAGAGGAGGAAGAAAAGGGAGGAGGAAAATAAATTTAGCCAACTTAAAATAAAAAAAGAGGAGAAAAGGTTGTTGTAAACGCTAAAAGAAGGCAGGGGGAAGCAAATGGACTGTGAAACAGCTGATATCTGCAACATTTCGCGCTTCAAAAAGGCATTCCAGTTCTTGCTTAAACACAACAACTCGAACCAGGGAAAGCCGAATTGATGTGTTGAAATGAAGTTGTACTTTTGATACCTCGGAGAACACAAGGTCTCCTATAACACTAGCGTCGCTGAATTTTTGGGTTTATGCCACAGGTTCAAAAGCACTCGATCTGAGACACGAAGATTATCGTGGGTGCTGGCTTTACCCGTCGGAACCCTCGACTATGAGTTAAATCGCCACTAGCAACACACATTGCCAGTACATCACAAATGTTCAACAAACACAAAGGATCATGGATGACCTGTAAGAAAATCCAAGTTGAAGTCGCGAACAGACGCGACTTCCGCGTACACAGTTCCCTCATATGCGCCAGTGCACACTCACAGCGGTCATCTCGTACATGGGTGAAGGCATTATGCCTTGTGGGACCCACGAGTGTCAAACGTAGCGCGCATAGTCGTACGGAAAAAGCACCCCGATTTCGTGGATTTCTCTTGTCTTTCGCACTATTTCACTGTTGGCCCCTCAAAACCCCGAAATTTTGTAAGATCTCTAGAAGAAAGATTTGGGCAGGTGCTGCCTTTAAAGGGATCCTCGCAGCCATAAGTCGAAAGTCCCAAGCCTTTGCAAGTTATACCAGTTGCGAATTAGTCAAATTACTCGAATATCCGAATAAATTCAAAACGGAATTTCGAATTTATTCGATTGTTCGACAGTAGAAGAACCAAATGTATTCGAAAATTTGGTTAAAAGAGAAAATCAAACACATTCGAAATTCGATTATTCGAGAAAAGTGAAAAGTCAAGCATATTCGAAATTTGGTTACTGGAAACAATCAAAAATTGATTAAATTCGAAGTTCGATTATTCGAAGAAACATTTCGAACACTCCGAAGTCTCTAATCCAGCCTGTTCTCCACTAGCCGAGAATTTCGAAAAAAAATCCAAAGAACCTCGTAGCTTTGGGTTTTCGACGTTGCCCTGAAGCCTTAAGTGTTTCTTCGCGCTCACCAGCTCGCATGGGTTCGGCTGAGGTGAGAATCTTGAAAGCGATCACTGAGCTGACACACTGCCTTTAAAGGCAGCGCCCACGAAAATTTTGCTACCACAGGTTCTGCTACATATATTCCTAGGTTTGCGCTATGGGAAAACGGATGCTGTATTCAATTATAGTTTTATTTTATTGGATTTCAATTATAGTTCTAGATTTTAGTTTTCGTTTCGTGCACTATCCTTATACGAAACTAAATAGTGCTATAAGTTTCCTCCTGCACTATCGAATCCTACAGAAGAGGCGGTTTTCATTGCCAAGAGTTTCGCCCATTTGCACAGAATGACCGAGTTGCCCGGGCCTAAAATATGTAGAAGGAGGAGGGAATAAAAACAAATGCTATAATAAGGAAAGACAGAGATTGTAGATGAAAACACCCGCTCATTTTATGCTTCAACTCATCTAACTCTGGAACGAAGTTATTCTCCTTATATCTTGAGAATACTGATAGCCACGGCTGTGCACCTATCGTAGAATTGTTGCGACCACTGCTAAGTACCCAAAACGATCAAAATCTCTGACACGAAAATTTCCGTGGTTGCTGCCTTTAAGGCTACCACATTTCGTCTAACTCACTTTAGTTAGCTTACTAGAACAGAAATTTGTGCTGCTCCCTCCAGTACCAGATCTGACGATGATGTTGTTTCTAGATCCATTCACGGCTCCAAACACCGTACCAATGAAGAAAATTCTCATTTACCACCCTCCATCCCCTCATTCACGAGATCTGACAATGATATAATGACTGCCTCTATCTTCAGTTTCTTCGCCGCTTCTTCTTAGAGTATCCCCAGACTTCGCCAGCAATCGTGGCAATCGCAACGACAGCCGGCTGTCGTCGCGATCCCCACATGGATAAAGTGAATGAGGAGACCCCAGACGTAAGTGATGATAATAAATGCGGCGTGGCGATCGATAGATTTCGTTTCCACTATTGCTATCATTCACATCGCCAGTTCATTTCGGGCACATCCTCAAGAAAAAGAGGCGATGAGGAGCGATGAGCTCCGTTTGGCGGCGATCCATGGCGATGTAACGTGCAATCGATACGTATTACTTCCACGATCCTTATCTCTTATATCGCCTGTTCATTTCTATTCATTTCGAACTGGCAAAGTCTGGGGACATTCTTACATTGTTCTACTGGGGAACCACCAACACTGCTCAACCTACCACCAGAAATACAAAAACAGTCGCCGGAAAAATTCATATCCTTGCTCAAAAGGTGCAATATTGCCTAAAATGTTTACCCGCTCGTACTCTCCTCTGCGCGCTTCCTCAGTAATATTCAAATCTCGCTAGGTTTGTGATCGGACCACAAAAACACTCCACTGTATTAGTATCTGCTTCCAGAAGACCACTCAGAGGTACTCAAAACCCGTGAAGAGTATCCTTCCGTGGCGATTTGTCGGAATTAGCATGTCTTTTAACTTGTGTGAACCTTCTGTTCACGAGGTACCCGTATATTTTACCAGCGGCCTAATGTGGCCGGTCTCCTGTTCAGCTCAGAGGATTGCAAAGAGTTGGACTTGAAAAGTGGACCTTTCAATCCGACAAGTACGTCTCCATCCATCGCCGATGCGCATCATTAAAATTACCCAGGATGAACGTGCAGACGCATTACCCCCATTACATGGCACCCATCAAAGTAATTACCCCACGTGACAGGGTAAACGGCGAGTAAACTGTATCCAACGTTGGACGGCTCGAAGACTTCACCAACAACGGAAATGATTTGGTGCTTTGCGAATAACCGGATAATTTGGGCGCAGCTCAACAGAAGACTTGAACAGGATCGTTTCTAATGTTCCGTACTTCTTCCCACTTTCAGGTATTTTTGTGAATTTATGTCTTCTAGGTCCACAGGTCCGGGTGCCATGTGGAAGAAGGTTGTCTTTTGATAGCACTTGCTTACAGTAGTACATATTTAGCTTCTTGGCAGTGATGAACAACTGCCAACAGCTGACCCTGATGATAAATTACAAAAGCTGACTTTGTGTTTCTGGCAAAATATATTTATATGGCATATATGGCACCTGTTTACTGTTGACGCTAGGCGGTTGCTCGGTAAAGTCACGAAAATGTCGAGAATCAGGAGGCACTTAGAAAAAAGAATGGATCTTACCCTTCGTCGGGCAGCAAACATTTAGGTCTTCGTTTTGTGCACATTCATAACCCGAAGGACATTCTGTTGAGTTTTCACACCTCCAGTAACCCCTGTCTGATGAGTACATTGCAATCCCCTTCTCACAGAGCCCTTAATTGTAAAGACGCGCTTAGCCGTTCTTTAACACTAGATGAATCTGAAAACTCACTTTCATACTTGAAACCGCGTTGGAATCTCACTCTCTGCATTTCTATTCTTTTTCTGATATTGGTGATATAGGACTGAAAGCAAACAATGCAGTAATCAAAGAAGAGGCCTAAAGCAGACGTTGACGAACAGTGCAAAGATTCAAAAAAACGTTCTAGCAGCCACTACCTCTCTCAGAGCAGTTACTCCCACTATTAATGCTATCAAGCATTGCAGCAACATCACGGACGTACCACTCTTCACTTGTGATCAAGAATGAAAAATGAAATGCATTCCTACCCCAGCACTCTGTACTTGATAAAGAAGATAATCATAATAAATAGAAAAACATGAGGGTGGAGTTGATGAAGCCAATCACATTTTTCACTATTCCTTACACATGCACAATTTAGCACGCGTCTCAGTAGCTTCCAACTCATCAGGTTTCTGATCTCAGATGGGAGTTGCAGAATGTAATGCTGATGGAGTTTTGGTTCTTACAGCTTAATTGCTGAACAGGCGTGATAAGGTGGCTAAAATAGTATAATAGTTATTGTTCTCATTTCGTAGCAGATTAGTTGTTGAAACGTTTTAGCATGCCTAGTCATTTTCTAGGCTCCTATCCGCGGAATGGTATTGATGAACATACGTACATCGAATAGGTGTAATGAAATGGTACACAAGCACAAAACTTCCAAAAATCAAGACCTTTGGCAAAGCGTTACATTCTTATGTGTGGCTCGCAAGGAATCATAACGCTCCGTCAGCGTATGCACCACAGATTGAGAGGGGGCGCCGTAATCTGTGCAAATTTATAGTTCCTCTTCACTGAGGGGAAATTCAATAACTATATGTGTAACTCGAGATGAATAAAATCACAAACACAGTAGTGTGAGACCGAATCAAACAGCACCCTGGTTGATTCAGGACGACATGTCCACTTGCACAGTTTCGCAGTGTGACCCAATCTCACATTGCGGCAACATCTATCCCTCGCGATGAGAATGAGGACTATGTTTACGGCCTGTCGGAGGACATAAGGCGTGGATAGAAGTCTTTTCTAGAGACCTAGATGAAATAATAAACATGCTAAAAACGTCAATTTCGATATCAAAGAACAAAAAACAAACATTCATAAAAGAAAAATGTCAGGTTGGACAATAAGTTCGTGCGGTGTTTCTGAGCATTCGGTGTATTTTCACAAAGTGGGCTAGTTGAACTCAGGTTTTTCTAAAATTTAGTATCCGCAGTACTTCCTCTCCACATCTTGAGCAAGTTCTTGCAAAAAAATCACCTCATAACTCCGCGAACTGTGAGTACAGAACAACGTGCATCCTACAGTCCAAAATAGACTTCTCTGGAGCGGACATGCACTCATGCGCTGTCCCTTCAACAGTAATGGCTTTCACTTATCAGCAGCTCCAGCAGCATGAGCTGCATTTCCTCCACTATTGTAGTGGAACAGTTGGTGGTGTCGGAGATGTACTTATTGTCCATTTGGAGGGTCATATTTCATGCGACAGAAAATGAAAACTAGCGAGAATAGGGGAAATTGGCTATAATATTCGTAAAGAGCAGACAAGGGTTAGAAGATGGCCTATGATGTGCAGTCGAACTTAGTCGGACCTCGTAAAAAAATTGAGTTGAAAAAAAAACATCATGGACTCACTGTTCAACCCAATAGAAGTAAACAACTAGTAAACAACAATATAAGACTTTCTTTCGCTTTCTAAAGTGATTCTGAGGAATCGGCAACCAATTTTCGTGAGGACAGACACCCCGAAACGCACCCTTCCCATAATTTCTTGTAAAGATCTATGAGGTGGAAGATTGCCTTCAAACACACCTCTCTTCGCGATTTACTCGTGACACTAGGAGATTCTCCTATAAAATGCAAGCTACACCGTTAGAAAGACTTCTTAAGCTCGACAGTGACGTCAGTAGAGCTGAGTTGTTCTTGGTACGCCTACTAGTGACGGTGTATTCCTACTAATGTTGTAGTGGAAGACGTTCTTTCTTGAATTTGTGGAGCACGTGGTAGATCCCATTTTCGATGGGGTTTCACAGTGCTTTAGCCAAAACCAGTTGAATGCACTGGGAGAAGAAGCCTTTGGTAGTAGCTCGTTGAATAACATCATCTTGAGCCGCTTTCAGGTCTCTAAAAACGACGTGAGGTCGAAAGATCAGGCCCTACAAAAACGTGTTCATAGAAATCTGTGAGCCACAGTCGCGTAAGTGAATAAATTACGAAGATACATATACCCAGGTTTTACGAAGAGAGAACATGAGGTCTATTTCGAGATCCGTGTTTGAAGACACTCACCACGTGCTTCACAACTTTAACGAAGATGGAATTCATCTGGCAGAGGAAGCCTTTGGTGAACTACGTAGCCCGTGAAGTCAAATTATTTTTTGCCGCTCTCAGGCTTCTCTCTAAAGACGATAAAATTCAGGCTGGGGAGTCCTGGTGCTCCCCTGCTGACGACCTGTGAGGCGCAGCAACATAAATAAACTCGTGATATTTTCAACGACAAAATTTTTGTCCCTACATTTGAGCGTAAAAGTTTGTATTCAAAGAAAATTCTTACAGTGGGTCAACATGTGGGAAAGGTTATTCAAGGAATCTTGAATGGAATAGAATCCTACACACTTCAAAATTTCAACGTTACTGGCGCTTGTATTCTTTAACAATCCTTTCTGTTTCCATGCTTTCCCATTGATTACGCTCTACGGAATCAGTGAAAAAGCATGGAAGCGCGGACGTTTCATTTGTTATGTTCGGCAATACACTCATCCATTTCGTGCCTCCGCCCCAGTTTTGCATATCATGCATATGTGTTAAGTGAATCGTGTACTGGCATCTGATTCGAAATTTCAATTTCTTCAAGATGGCAACATTTTCCTTTCAGCAGCAAAATCATTTTAGTATTGTGTGAAGTGAGAAGACATCTGCGATCCCTCTATAATAGTGCGTTGCCTACTAATAGTGATAGCGCTAACATAGCTGCCTTTGATAACGTCCAATTTTATTTATTTTTATTCCGCAGAACCTCTAGCGGATTAATCGTATGTAAGAGTGTTCTTGCCCTCCCTCTCCCCTCCCCTCAACCCCGCCTGTATTAAAGCCTACACCCCAGTAAGAGCATGCTGCAAGTGAGATAGTCGGCTAGGTCCCGTCACGATACTGCGTCTCTGAAACGTATAAGTGTTCTGTAGACTTGTCGTTGTTGTTAACTTATTGGTAGTGATTCGACCGTTCCCCCGAAATTACGAATGACCACGGATTTTTCATTTTCTTCGGGTTAAATTGTCAAAAATTCTGCATGCGTTCATGTTTTTTTGGCTAGGCCTTTCAAGCGATATCTGTCTGAATGCAAGGTACCTAATCAATGGAAGACTAGCAGGATCGTGATGCTGTACAAGAAGAGAGACCCGCAGGACATCGACAATTATCGCCCCATCTGCGTACTGTCTGTCGTCTACAAGCTTTTCGCGAGTGATTTTTAACAGGGTCGGAAGACAAAAGACGAAGGACAGCTGTGCGATTAAGTGGGATTTCATTTTAAAAAAAGACTGATTGTGAGTAAGATCGATCACATACACACAGTCAATAGAATCATCGAGAGTATAAGACGCCTCTTTGACTTACTTCCACGGACATTGCCGTCGACGTCAAGATCGGGGTTCGATCAGGCGACATCGCATCGCCAGAACTACTCAATGCCACCGTCGAGGACGTGAAGCGGACGCTAGAATGGGATAACATGGGAGTGTAAGTTGATGACCGGTAACTTAACCATATTCGCTTCGTTGACGGCATCGCCCTCGTAACACCAACCATCAGCGAAATGGATGCCGGATGACTTCGACAATGCGTGTAGAAAGACTGAGCTCTGAATGAGTCTAACGAAGACGATGTTCATGAGAAACGGATGATTCCCGGACCCGGATCCCCATTCTCACTCAAGGGAACAGCCATAGCCGAATGCTCCAGCTACGTATGTCCAGTTTGAGAGATCAACATGGTAAACGGCTTCGCTCCAGAGCTGGGCAGAAGAAAACGAGCGGCTTGGGGAGCATCAAGGACGTAGTGAAAAAGACGAAGAACACCAGGTTCCGTGGATCACAGGGCTCCCTACAGTTGAAGATCACGAACGCTGCCGCTTTCGCCAAGTTGAGCAAGATCAGGTGGGCCGGATACCTCAAGCATCTCAACTACAACACGTGGACAAGTAAGTAGTAACCGGACTCCACGGAACGTCAAGCGCACAACAGGGAGAACATCGACGCGATGGTCAGACTTCATGACGATGTCCTTATAAGAAAGATGTGATGCTTTCGAGTCCCTCGAACGAGCAGAATCCATTGGACAGTTCTGACTCGGAAAAGCGACAAATGGAAGGAATGCTGGCTCCCTCTCGATATACCCGAAGATCTACGGGAGTCAAGGTGATTCTATGTGATTCAAGACTAATATTTTAGTAGTTTTACTTATTAACTTCTGGAAATCCAAATACTCAAATTATGGGGATCTCGACTTTTTCCCACAAATAAAAGTGGTTTTTACCTTCGTCATTTCAACTCGAAACAGACTATTCTTGGTATTTTCTTTTGGTGCAATTGGGAAACTGTTATTTTTTTCCTCCAGTTTGGTACAGTTTTCAAAATATTAGCCGGTATTGCTCCCAAGTTCATTCACTACATAAGTATATTCTTGGTTCCTACAGAATTACGAGATTTTATTGAAATCACATTTATGGAATAATGTTAAGAACTGCTGTTGTGGAAAACCACTGGCTCACTCGACGTGCTTGATTATATCCCGCCCATGCTACTCCGTCGCTCATGCCTTCGAACACTACATAGGCTCGAATGAACTGTACGTAGTTCCAGAGCTCACCATGCTATGAACAGCTTTGTTTGAATTGAATCATCTTCATAGGTGGCTTTCTGCTGTCCAATTTCAGTGTTTTGGAAGTCACACAGCACAATAGGGTTGTTTTCGATCATCACTTAGCTTTAATGATCATCACTTCAGGGTTGTTTATGTGCGAATGCTCATCGAGAATTCATCTCAGCAATCCATCAGCCCTGTCCTCGTTGCCACGCTGACTTCTTCCTCTATTATTTGGGGTTTCTCATCTATTTTCATTTCTAAATGTTCCATTTAAAGAACGAGTATACATTAGTCGAAGAGGTTGTTAATCTCACGGTAAATTTATTCGAGATGTTCAAGAAATTGATGTTATAGTTTATTTAGAGTGACACATTTACGAACATTCCTGGGCTGGCATGCATCAATAAACCCATGGGTTTTCTCATACCCATGGGTAGGCTACCCATGGGTAGGGGATGGGTAAACGAAAAACTGTGATGCATGAAGCTCTACCCATCCTAGGTAGCGCTACCCATGGGTAACGCTTAATAAGTGCCCAATGTGTGATCACGACCACAGCAATAAGTGGACGTCTACTTGAAAAAAAGCCCCGCATTTCAGAAATTCATGTATAAAACCGTTCCGTTCATGTAAAAAAACCGTTCCGTTCATGTATAAAACCGTTAACCGAGTGAAGCTGATCTTGTCGTTTTTGGAGTCAAATCATCAACTATTAGTCCCAGCACACAATAAAAACCAGCTCTTGATAGACGGAATCGTTCACGAAACTGCACGTCATCCAAAATGTCGAGGGGATTCGTGCGCTCTCTGAAGACCCTAGGAACTGCTACGCGGATAAGGCGTTCAAACAACTCCCTCTCGCTATCCTCCATAGAACTGCCTGAAATTAGTACTTACTTTATTCACACAAAGGCACGCAAACATTCCAATAACATCACGAGAACCAAGTCAATAAATCATTGTCAAAATACTGGCCAAGCACAAGAGAAAAGCCGGGAAATGCAACCAAAAATTGTGGTTTCGGAAAGAAACAGAGGATTCCATGCTCCCACCGAAATTTCAGCCGTCAAGAGGGGCGCAAATCATCCACGGAGCGCCGAATGATGACGTTTATTCAGCATGGATAGAGCTGGGTAGAGTTTACCAGTCGCTGAACATCTGGTAGACTATACCCATCTCTTTACCCATCCGCTCGTGGGTAAGCAATTTCATGGGTCGCAGGTAATGGCTTAAATTGGGGGTTTTGGGTAGCATACCCATGGGTAAACTCAATTATGCATGCCAGCCCTGCACATTTATCACCATCCTAATCAATTCAAGAACGCAGGAGATTGAAAGTACATTCATTGCAAGTTATTTCTATGTTAACACTACACTCGCATGCAATACGTAACTTCCGACACAAGATGCAGGAGGCAATTTCGCTCGCAGCAACAAATAATTAAATAAGCTTAACCAATCATAAGAGTTTTGAGCGCATTACAATAACAACAGAGCAAAGTGACCTGATCTCGGACTCATGAACGCAAACCCAGGCGAAACTGGACTGACTAACCAAGCCGTCCGTCTCTTGAAATCATATGATCTATAGGGTAACCCGTCAAGTTAACCATCCTAGTCTGCTTATTACTCCGGTGCGGGTTTTTATCCGCATCCAAGCAGCAACGGGAACATTTTTTCTCAATCCGTGCATGGTTTGCTGAAAATGGTGCCTCAGGCATCTGCTCTGTAGGAAATGTTGTATTTTCACTCGTGCTGCCACTGTTTGGCTTCTTGCTCTGATTGCATTTCTGCCCCTACAATCCGGCTAGATTTGGCCGCCAATATTTACATATTTAATATTTCTACAAGTGAATTTCCATTAAACTATTTTAGGCTAGCCCCATAATCAGTGGCCTAAGGCTACTATAATGAAGTGGAATTCACTAGATATAGGTGGGTTTCAATAGATAAGTACGGATTTTCCACGACACCCCCAGCGGACTAGATTCGATGGCCCTAATTGGTGCGAATGAACAAATCAGTACTCTGCCTTATGATCATGTCCTGTGGAAATGGGAGTCCTTGCTTATTTTGTGATTCGAACACGATTTAACTTAACTGAGTACTAATTCCTGAACGAGTTTTCCTTTTCGATTGCAGTGTGAGAGAACAATTTTTTTTGCGGGCAAAATGTCAATTTCTGAGGAAACTCTCTCGTTGTCAGAACACAACCACAATTCCACGCTATTCAACACATTCTTTGGTTCAATCCGATTTATCCCTGCGTGGATACGACCCTCAGAACGACTTCCCCATCTAGAAGCTTAACGATCTTCGTCGGTATTCGAAAGAATTTGCCAATTTTCAGTGAGGTTATAACTTAGGACGACAGAAGGGTCAACTGGACGAGGCTGTTTTTCTTGAGTTGCACTTTCCGCCACCATTCATCAAAACGAATTCGAAAATCCAATAAATGAAGCTGCTCAGTGGAGGAGGGGGGAAGGCGAAGTCTTTACCGCTTTGGGACCTAGACCGGAAATAAAAATAATGAAAACATTAGTTTAAATAATAAATAATTCATAATTATTCAAAAATAGCGATAAAAATAGACAATTGGAAATAAACTCACGCAGGACGTTTCTTTATTTTATTTTACAAAGTAATTCGGAAAATTCGACGTCTGTCGTGTGGGTGGGGTCGCCCATGCCCTGCTCCGCCACTGGTGAATCCGTGTCCATGCAGATCATCTGCAAGTTATACCCTCACCTTAATCCCCAGCCCGTCAACAGCGGAGCGGAATCCATGACTCTAGCTCTCATCGTCTTGCATAGTGTTGCATGAAGTTTAGTTCTCCAAAAAAAGGTCCTGTGCAGCCATTAAATGAGCAGAGTCGCCGTGTCTGCTAGTGTTTTTCTCCAGCGCTAGGCATAGCAGCCATGACTAAAAACACTCCCAGAGGAAATGAAACATCGCCATTGTTGCATAGTTGAATAGCTCATGAAACAGATAGGGTAATCTCATTTTGCTTCTCATCTAAGTCTGAAAAGTATTGCAGTCGCTGTTCCTTACATAAATAGCAGTTTGCCATGGAAAAAAACCATAAGAGACTCAAAACTACCACAAACAATACTGTGCAATTAGCACCTTGGTTCACAGAGGAGTCATACTTGTGGTGTAACAATTGAGAAGTCTCTCTATTTATATCGTATCCTAATTAAGGATGTGACTATGCTTAGAATAGCTGTTTCTAGAGCAACAACATGGTTACTCATTTCCACAAAATTCCACAGATGATACTGCAGATATGAACAGCATCATTCTTGCTCAAAAAGCTGCTCCTTTTCCCCCGCAACTCTACCTAATCATGACCTTGGAGAGGGAAGATTTCTCAACAGCTAGGTGCATGTCCCATCTTTTAAACCATCTATTAATTAATTCAATAGCGCTTGTAGTCTTTCAGTATCCGCCGTTGATTTTATAGTCCTATAATTTTTTCTGTCGTCTGCATACATTTTACAGGTGACGTCTAAAGCAAAAATGTCTTTAGAAATATCATACGCGTACGTATATCAGATATCAAGAATATACCCTGGCTTGTAACGGCAGTAAACATCTTTCATAGCTACTGAAAAAAGATCAGGGCTCGCCCTGACGTTACATTACTTCTGAAGAGAATGATAGAATTTTTGAAAAACTAGTAAAAATCGAACACCAGCACAGTGTTATGGAAAGGGCCCGATTCAGTGCTAGTTTCACAGCAATTTTCATAATTCTACAGAAACTTGCTGTAAGAAAACCACTTATAGAATTCCAGTTCAACCACACAAGAAGTGCAACAGGGATATTTATCGAGGAAACCTCTCAATGTCGCTTATTTACTCCTCTTCTCCAGTTTCTGGAAATAAGACAAACTTCCAGGTAAATTTCAGGGCAGATATTTGAAATTTCCTCATTCAATGAGCCGTACCACTTGTCTCTGTGTCTGCTTTTTGCGGATTTCTGCCTCATTAGTCGTACTGCTTGGCAATTGAATCATTCTGGAGCTGGCAGCTATTTGTTGCACTTTGGCGGGCGAGCTGCTTTTTCGCTGCCAAGGCATAAGTTTGCTTTCTCCAAAGGGTTTCTTCTAATGTGGGCCTCATAATTCGCTTGTATCAGACTTCTTTTATAACACGTTGCTTCTGCACACTGAGACGATGCAACACTTGTCGCTCATCTAACATGGTCGTTAAGATTGTTGACACTGTCGAAGTTATGTGATTTTCGGTGGAAATTCATGAATTTGAGTTGTTCTCTGAACATCGTCTTTATTCTTCTGAATAATTGTCTATCTCATTTGAAGACAACAACTCCCACCTTCATGCTCTTAGCAGCCAATTTGAGACAGTTCAATGTGAACGAACTGCGTGCTTTTCGCGTGGAAGTGCCAATCTACAGAAGTCCAGAAGTTGGAATAGTTTCCATGCCATTTGTTGTTTAAACGTGGGCATACTTGGTAAATTCTCTTATTTTCTTCTGCCCCTACCAGGTCCTTACGCGGAAGGGGTCATCTAGGCCTCTGAGAAAGACGCCACCGCCGAAACTTCAGGCCCTCGACAATAAAATGTTCCACCTGACAACCTTGCAGGCAAATAAAAGAAGCAAGAAGTTAGATTCCAGCTTGTCCATCCTAGTCAAATTCGGCCTCTAAGACTTCCTCTGCTAGTCTTCCCTCAAGAACTAATTCAAACTACATACTAGCTCTTCAAAACAGTTTTACCTTGAGCTTAACGTGAGCCACGATAACAGAGAGCGTTTAGATTACCGCAGTTTTATTGCTATAGGTAGGTACGAAGTTTTCATAATTCCTTGTGGCTGAATCAACCTTGAAGGACAAATTTTGCCGTAGTGGACAAACCAGAGTCCAGCTTAAGTAGAACATTGCTCTCGACGATTAATTCTTCCGTTTGAAGTCGAAAATTTTCTATGGATCCGCTAGAAAAAACGCTAAAGCAGCAATGCTTCAGGTGCTACAAACTATCACCAATCATCTCAAACGTTTTTTAACGATTAGGCATCGTCCATTTCCATGCAGGACTACGACGCTAAAGAAAGGCCTGTCAGAGTTAGATTTATGAGGTGGTGCTGAGCTATGGTTAAAACTCATTTTCGTCAGTGTAGGGAAGTGTAATATAGAGGTGATTCCCTTCCAATTTTGTGTGTCAGCGTTAGCTTATGCGATCTATTCGATTCAATGCAGAATTGTGTTCATGACTCCTCTAAAACATTCAGAGTTATGTGTAAGTTTCCCTGATCAAAACGTATTTGTTTTTTTTTGAATAATATACATAATATGATGAATTCTTGTTTCTTGAAGTTTCATCAGTTCTAGTGTTGCTGGCATCTGATCATTTCTTAGAGACGTCTCTCCAGCTTCACAAATACAGATTCTCTCCTACTTTAGCAGTACTTTTGAGGAGAGAGTACGAAAATATCCGACGATAGCGTACGTTGCAAGAAGCGTAAAAATTGAATACAACGAAGAATTAGAAGGCGAGATTTAAAAAAAGAAAAAAAGGAATCCAAAAAAAAACAAAAGGTTATTAGAATCAAAAGTACTTTTTTCTGTCTTCACGATAAGCACTGGCGCATTTTTCCTCATGAATCACTTTTAAAACTAAATCATAACCAATCCTACATACGTAACTGCACTATTGCTTGTTTCAGGTGACCAATAATTGGAAATCCAGTGGATCCATGCCCTTGTAAGTTGTGTGTCTTTTCTGTTCTTCATTCCTTGCTTAGCTTCACGTCATCTGGGGATAGATGTTGTTTTCTTTCAAATACACGATTCGCCAACGCTTCATTCACTATCCTCATTTTCCTTGATTAACTTTTTCTGCTTCCTTCAGGATAAATATTATTAAGTCTGGGTCTCATTGAATTGCGCGCTGTTCTTTTTCCTTTCCTCTCATTTCCTATACTCTTCCTTCCCTTTCTGCCTCGAACCATCTTTTCTGGGGTTCATTTGACCTAGCGGGTGTTTTTGCTGCGAATAAAGAGAATTTCCACGTTATTTAACATCCTTTTGGAAACGAGTTGTCAACCAGGCAATTTTTAGCTTCGCGCTCCTTTGAACTTGTCTTCTAGCTCGCCAAGTGATCGCTTGAATGCCCTTCTTTTTTTCGAAAAAAAAGTGGTGTTTTGAGTGTAAGCTGGTGTTTCGTCGGATGCCTCGAAAAGCACAATGTTGCGTTGCGTATCCCGGTTTCAGTGGAATAAACATAAATTATTATACATCGTTTGACACTATTCCAAAGCCTGAACCTTAGATCCTTCCAGAATCCGCTCCGATGGTAATCGCTGGAAATGAAATCCCAAAACCCAAGAACTGCTCTCAGGAACAACCATCCAATAGTTTTTCTCTGCATGCAGCTACTTACCATTTGTGAGCCATGCATGCCTCAGCAACTTCTGCTTCTTGACTTTCTGCCCAATTATCGTCGCATCTACCTTGCGAACGATGTATTCTGGCTTTCAAAAACTTTGCAGACATTCTATTGACGACAGCTCGTCAGTGTTCAACTACTGGCTGCCGCAAATTTCGTGACATTCCCTACTCTGTCCCTACATGTTTATGGGCCTAGGGGGATGAGGACTCCCGTCGAATGAATGTACTTGCAATTAATTATGTTCCACTTCTTCTGCAGCTTTCACTTAGAGTCTTTTCATTAGGGTAGCTCTGTGCACGTATGCATGGATGGGGTGGGATAGTTCAGACGCATGGTGAGGCATCATTAAGTCACGTTTGAGCGCTGTCGTTTTTAATAAATGCTGAAGCTTCTCTAGACACATACCTGCTGCACATACATGAAAGTGTTGATGCACATACATCAAGGAAACAGAATGAGGCTAACCCGGGGATCGAGAAACAAAAAACATCCATTTTCGGAAGCATTGTCTACGATGATGTTAATGTATGGTCTGTTAGCCCAAAGGTATGGTCTATTAGCTCACAGATGGCGCCTGATCTGACATTGTCTGCAATTACGACTTTGCCTGCAGAATGCGTCTGGAAGGATATTTTAAGCGATGGCAGTGGGGAAACATAAGAATGGAAGGAACCACACCATATGGATATCGAGAAAGTGCAAAAAATCGGTTAGCCTAAAAATGGTGAAGTCGTAGTTGCGGACAAAGTCAGATCGGGCACCCTCTGTGAGCTAATAGACTGTAGCACCTGAGGTGACTTTATCTGCAATTACGACTTTGTCCGCAGAATGCGTCTTGGAGGAGATCTTACTAAATGGCAGTGGGGAAACATCAGAGTGGAAGGAATCACACCACATACATATCAAAAAAGTGTAAAAATTTGATTATCTGGCCGACTTCGGGACGAGGTCGTAATTGCGGACAAAGTCGACGGAGGTGCCACCTTTGCGCTACCACACTCTATGCATATCATTTTTGCCCAATGATATACGCTCAGGGAAGAACGCCAAAAATTCGACGGAAAATCCATATTAACACTTACACTGCCTGAACAACGAGATGAAGTAGAGTAGGCCAAGCAACACTTGAGCCCACCACCAGCTGTGAAATTTTGTCCATGCTAGCGTGAGGAAAAGCCAGAAGAATGCGTCAAAGGTGCACCAATGCATAGAGTATGTATAAACTACTCTACACTCCTAATTCATGTATGTATATCACACTTCCTTTAGTCACTATATGAGCTATCGTTGTTGCCTTCGTTGGATTTGAATTAAGAGTGTACTTTTGCTTCCCCAGAACCGTGTTAACCAACATTTTTGCAAGGTCATGTGCGCACCATTGGAATCAGCTGATCCAAAAAGTGCAGAGCCTGCTAAAAAGCATTTAGTACTTATAGCATTCTATGCATTCATGAATGCCTCGAAAATGTCGTAGCTGAAAGAAGGCAATCTTCTTTGCGGGTACATTTTCCGTTCCTTGGTGAGGTAAAACGGAACTGAAGAAACGAGCGTTGAGGTCATGATTTCTCGAACTCTGTCATAGTCTGCTTCGAATGCGGCGATAGCTGTGTACCCTTGTTTCTCCTGTTTTTTTCTGCTTTTCAGTTTACTTTTTACAATGTCTGCAAACTTTGTTGCACTCTTCTGCCCTGTGGCCTCCCCCCATCTATCTTTTCCAGTGAAAAAGCCTGTACAGCCTATATCAGTCACTTTTTCCCAATAATCTGGGGCAAAATGTGCTCAAACATCTATTCTCAAACCAGTCTGAATCTCTGAAACAGTTTCTCCAAAGTACATAGCAATGGCACATAGTATGTACATTTTAGTAGCTTCGTGAAGATCTCAAGGGATTAGTTTTTGCGCAAAAGCACTAAAATAAAGAGTTAAGTCACCATTTACGTCAATGAAGGTGCTACTGCTCTCGAATACACGTCTTTCACTGCAGAGTACAGCTTCCCTCAGCGAGCAGATTTGCCCGCAAGGCACTGCAGCACATGTGGCATATGTACAAACAAATTCCACCCCTTAAATCCACACATTGCTACCACATATCACCGTCGCGATTCTGTCCTGTTCATCGATTAAAGCTGCTATTTCGTTTCTCGCCATTTTCATGCACAAAACATCGAAAACAGCATGCAGACTGGCAATGGCAACATATCCATACTGCAGCCCTTCCAGGTTTTTTCGCGAATTTTCCCCGTTTTAACAAGTGTTTTCCCTGCGAAAGCAATTTTTGATGTTTGTGGGTGTGCATACTCTCCCTTTAATAGGAAAAGCAATACTTCAGCACATTTAGATTAACACTGGAATGGACCTTTTTCGAAACAACAATGATTAGCTATTCTTTGCCTCCCTCCTACAAGAAGGCCTTGGAAACCCACAAATTTTGTCGCACCTCCCTGCTTTGCTTGCGGAAGGGCTCGAAGCCATCAAGCTGTTGCGCTCCATCACAGAAAAGACAACGTCGCCAAATATTAAACCCTTCTTCACTAATTTCTCTACAAATATTTCATTCTCGAAACGGACCGTAGCAGATTACTACTGCTCACAAAAAAGGTATATGTATTGTATGTAGAATATTGCCTGCATGCAGTCAAGTCGCAAAATGATTACCTAGCTGATTTTCTCAGAGTCCATATGCTTGCAGTTTTTGCCTCATGTTACTGACGGCATCCTATCTACTGTATTGAGATTACCCATGGTAGGGGTGTTAACGTGCCCTTTGCCTTGTACCCACCAACATGTTCAACCATGACCTGGATATTATTGAGATTAGCCAGGGTAAACATGTTGACGCCCTTGTTAAAGGCAGGGGTCCACCTCATTTTCGAAGTTCAGCTAACAGCAGATTCTGCATCTACTCGGCGCGGTGTTTCCAACGGTGTACATAAATTGCCTCAGAACGGCCTATAAACCCGTCTTCCAGGACGGGGTCTGTAACAGTTTGCCAACCCGAGTTGACATGTGAACCCGTTGATCTTATCGATTGGACACGCCAAGACTCGTTGACTGACGTGGCAGCCGTGGCAGGCAGCCAGCACAGCTTGGAGCGATCCGCCTCCGGGCTCCAAATTTTTATCCAGTTCGAGCCTTTCAAAAATGGGGATTTCGTCGCTTCTGTGCCTGTTGATGTACATCCCAGGGATCAACATGATGAGAAGGTCTAGGATATGTTGGTAAATCCAACAGGCAGAACGAGGTGACCCTCTGCCTTTAACAATGGGTAATTTTGGGCAGTGTTTCTTTGACACTCGGTAATCTGAACGATGCATGCGGCCATATATGTGCCTTTATTTTTACCCACTGTCACCACTGTGTAATCATTTCCATGGGTGTGAGATTATCTATCGTTTCAATGATGCATCCGGGTCTTGAAAGATTTTTTCAGTTCCCTTTTACTTCTCCCTGGTGCTTCACATAACTTTCACTTTTTTCTATTAATAGATTGTTATATATGTATATATATATTCATTTATTTATTACATGAGCTGAAACTTATGCGAGTAAAAATGAAGAAAAACAACTAAAACACTACCAGGAAAACTTAATGTAGAGCGAATAAAATTGGATAATTGCACATTAGAAACAAAACTATGACACTACAAAATTAACGTAGTAAAATCAAACCAAGTAAATGTACCAGGAAATCATTCAAGCATCTTTGGATGAGACGACGATTGAGTAATCTTCTGAATGCGTTGTAGCTAACAGGAAGTAAGCGATTTTTGCGAGATTCGTAATTTAGAGATTGTCCTGATTGAGAGCGCGAAAAAAATATCGCCTGCAGTTGAGCCTAGCTTTTTTGAGCTGGAGTGTAACAGCTCCACCTCGAGTGGCTGATGGTCGCAATGAGAAGAAGCTCTCAAGTTTGAGCCCGCACTCACCGTAAAATATTTTATGAAGTAAAAGAAGATCTTTCACTTTTCTACGAAAACGAAGTGTCCTGAAACCAAAGTTTTTGTTTCTTTCATCGCTTCCGGGTATCTGATCATAAGCAAACCCTAATATTCTTATCATAAGCTTTCTGGTGGAAGTAATTTGCGTTTTTTTATTTCGTTAGTTTCTCTATTGGTAGTTTTTCTATTAATAGTCTCATTCGTACCATACCAGCCATCTGGTGTGGGGTTAATGTGTTTGTTCGCTAGCCTGGCTAGCACGCATTATTGAGATTATCCATGATGGACCTGTTAACGTACCCAATCTTACATTTTACCAGACACCCGTAAGTGACGCTGTCTACACCTAGCTGCTGCCCATGGATATTCACACCATCAGTTAGAGACTACCCATCCGTGTAATGACGCACTCGAGCCCTGGCTTGTTTCGGTTATGCGTCCATATGCCATTTCCCAGTGTTTTTGATTTCCTGCATTGATTTGGACTTGAGAAGAACGTTTTATAATAGACGTGCAGCGGTTATGTGGGGAAATTTAGATTTTTGCTAACTCGTTTACATCCAATTCAGCTCGTATATAGCTCATGCTAATTGGCCTATAGTGCGTCTGATTATATGAACTATGCTCACTAATTAAACTAATCTGAACAAATAGTTATTCAGCTGTGAGCAAAGGAAAGAGCGCGCGTGCTGAAATCCTTAATTTATGCCTTTTCGAAAGCGATTCACTATTCCGGACTACGATGAAGTGCAAAAGATGAAATGCTCATCAGTGTTCATATCTTTCTAAAGGAGCGTCGTTTCAATTCAGATCAATTAGTTGTATTTTTTAGAAATGGGAGAAATTACTTAAGTGTTCATGCAGAAATTTTTAATTTGTGCCTTAAACGATAGGCATCCAACTTGCTGCTTGATTTTTTAACTCGAATATTTCGCTATGAGCTGATTTTGCTTTAATACAACATAACACGCAGTGCACGTACTTTTCCCAACATTACAATATCAATTTCACCTACAACACAATCATTTCCCTTTTCCCTGTGGGCAGTAGAGAATAGGAATGCAGGGATGAATTCGCGGAGGAAGCGGTCAACCTTTCCGGGCACTGTCCCACTTTCACGGACCCAAAAACTTTAGAAAAAAGTTTTTAGCCGGAACAATCCGGGAGGGGGTTATTTGAGGTGCTGAACACAGATATTGCAACCAGTTTGTAACGTAGCCCCATTTTCGTTTGTACACGGTGGGCACACGGTAGGAAGTTCAGAGAAAATGCCAATTTCAGGAAAAAATGAAGGTGGTACGTTGGTAATCGTGATCAGCGCCTAAAACAACACCTTTATACGAAACTTGAGAGGATTCTGTGGAATGCCATATCTACAGCATACCTGCCATAACCCTGCGAAAACGGGGTTACGATACAAAATGGATACAATGTTCGTGTTCAGCACCGCAAATAACCTCCTCATGCAAATTTTCAGCCGAAAATTTTTCCCGAAGTTTTCGGGTGGTGAAAGTGGAATTGTGCCCCTTTGAACTCAATTCTACCTCTTGGTGATACCTATTCAAACAGGCCTGAAGACCTGTTTTTACTTCAGTCTAACCCAATTTTACTCCTTATGACAGGGAACCGGAAATTAGCGTAGGTTTGCACCTCTGGTGCTGCAACGAAATCTTCCAGAGGAGTGAAAATATTTGACGTCTAGTCTTTTACTTAGATGGAGGCCCCAGCACGAGGTCGCTCCGGGTAGAAATCAAAACGAAGCCTTCTTCGAAATTCCGACTTTCACGGGACCTCCTCTGAATATACAAACGAAAGAAATTAGTTTGAAAATCAGAATCCAGGGGAACAGCTTGTGTTGTGGCACGAGTTCATTGTTCAAGCTACAATCTAAGGAATGTAAAGGCACAACATACTGAAGCAGAAATGAAAATGGACATAAATTTGAACAAAAACCCAACAAAATAAAGTGTTCATTTAGATGTGAGGATTCTTATTACAAGACATAACGCGTTGAAACTATGTAATTCTCGAAATCGTTCAATTGAAGCACATGTTGTACAGGCTTGGGCTACGAAGATTTAGAAGGACCCCTGCGCACTGTAAACGCAACCGAATGACTTAAAATCTTCACTGACATAAGAACTAAGGAGGTACATGCTAAAAGTGTTTGCTACGAAAGACCAAAACTTATGCACCGCTCGAAAGAAAGAAAAGGTTTGGTTTTGCTCTTTGACATTCGTCATTCGAATATTCATTATATTGTTGTGTTTTCATTAGTTCACTGTTTTGTTTGCCTATTTAATCAGTTCTGTAATGCTTTAAGCTAAAAGTTTCGTAGTCAGCCAAGCGCTCTGTATTTCTAGAGTTCGCACTCAGTACAAATTGCCCTAAGAAGACACGGCTCTCTTTGGGCAGGTATCCGTGAAGAACGCGTTAATTCGGGATTTCCACAAAATCTCCGGTATCCAGGGGGCTCCATAAAATTTCGGTTTTTCAAACGGGATTTGCTTTTTTGGACCTTACAAAAGCCTCGTACTGAGGCCTGGAGCAGGCACCAGCACGAGGTCTTCCCCAGGCCAAAATCAAAACGAAGACCCCTTCGAAAAATGAAAATTTTACGAAGTCTCTCTTGAACGTGCAAACGAAAAGAAAAGTTGAACCCACTTTGAAAATTGGAGTCCCAGGGAATAGCTCGTGCTGGGGCACGAGTTCACTGTTCAAAATATAATCTGAGGAACTTGAGAGCACAATATCCTGACGCACAAAAAAAAATAAAAAAAGAAGCATAGTTTCGAAGAAAACACCTTTAATCCGAAAAGGAATGGACTAGGAAGTTGAGCAGATCAAAGGGCAATTTGTATTAGATGCGTGCGTTTAATGCGCGTGCATCTATATGACGAAGGAGGATAGAGCCAGTCGCATCGCTGACTCAGCTCAGGTGCACGCGTTTACAGCCTCGAGACGGCCGTGTTTCATGGAAGATGTGCATGCCGCTTTGACCGGTTTTCATGGATAATTCTTCGGGAATCGATGCGTGCGTCTGACGCACGCAGCTAATATAAATTTCCTATAAATTGCCCTTGAAACGGTGACTGGAGCATGTGAGGATGGACAGGTGATTGTTATTACAAGGCGAAACGCGTCGGAACAAGTCCGCGGCGTCGATCGATTGGAGCACATATTCTACAGGCTTGGACTCCGTAGGATTCCAAGGATTCCTGCGCAGCGTAAACGCAGTGGAATGAATAGCAATCTTCAGTAACAAAAGAACTTAGGGGGTACTACAAGTGTTTGTTAAGGATGAGCGAAACTTATGTGAACTAAAAAAGTGTATGCTCCTTATGTATGATAACCGCTAGTTAGAAACATTTCGGGAACTTCTAGGAAGTCCACACTTCATGGATCGCATCCATCAGGTGCTTGAATGATGAAGCGGACCCTACAGAAGAAGTGTATGATGAGCAAGTCCAAAAAATTATGTAAACTAAAAAAGTGTATGCTCATTAAGTGACTTAGGTCGACCTGGGAGAACTGGAGGGAGACCTGAGGTCTCTCCCGCATATATTCTTTGCTCCGTACATCGTTTCTGGCAATGCTGAGCACACTGTTGTAGTGCCCTCTTAGATCTTCTCAAAATCCAATTTTCAAGCCCAATCTTAAAGTCTGAACTTCACAGCAGCTTCATGAAATTTCCGGAAAACAGCGTTTTTCGCGTATATCTTTCGTGCGGTGCATAAGTTTTGATCGTCCGTTCGAACACCTGCAGTAGTCTATTATTTCTTTTGTTAATGAAGATATCATGTCATTTGGTTGCGTATAGACTGCGCCGGAAAACTTAGAATCCTACGGTGCCTGTAGAATATCTGCTCCAATCGAAATGCTTGGACCGGACACTCGCCTGACCACTCAAAGCACGAACAGCCAGCCTACTTACAAGCCGTTTTTCGATTCAGTCGCCCCTATTGCGCCGCTCCAAGCAAGAGCAGCTTCTCCGCACTTAATGAATCGGTCGCTTAACTTATTTAAACCTCCTACCTCGCCTGACGAAGGTGATGCCTTCCTTAGAAGTAACAAAAAACATAGTTTTTCCGGGGGATCTGCCCCGGACCCCAGTACGAAGCCCCCTTTGCTTTCGATCTTTTTACGAAGCCCAGCTAGCCCGGAAAGACCTATACTGGGGCCCGGCCTGGGGCGACGAGGCGCGACAGCCGTGATTGCAGTCACAGATCCGCTGTTATCGATTCCGATGCATATCGATCGCCAATTGATCATGCACTTGAGCGACAGACCACCGATAATTGATGCGTACATGTTAGAATCACTTCAAGCCTATCATTATTCCAATTTTTCTCAATCCGTTAAGACGTTAGGTCACTGGAAAAGAAGCAGGCGTAAATGCGTCAACTTGTTACACTGTTAGCCAGCGACGCAGTCGTGGATTTAGTTCGGTAAGGTACTTCACTTCGAGCATGTCTGCAGTCCATGGAAGACAAAAATGGGCGTGCTACACGCTATTCTTGCCCTCCTACATCATACTTAGTAAACTCGCAGTACCCGTTATTACTAGCTCACCAGGCCTCACAACTTTGCCGGCCTTGAATATTTCTTTTGCAACAGGAGATTTTTCGAGAGAAAATTTTTCGAAGCATACATCATTTGTTCAGTAGCGGTTTGTCGGACAAAATTAGCTATCTCATGCATGGTCAGCAAAGTGACGCAAGCCATGCATGGAGTAGGCCATCGACTCGATGCAACATGCTCCGGAGATATGCTTCACGCCTTTTTCTTTTTTTTTCATGCAAAACGCTGTTTGCCCTGCCTCAAGCATATTTATTGGTTCCCATATTCGCAAGATGGTGTTCTCAGAGGCTTATAATACTTTATTTGAATGTATGGGTGGGAGATGTCATTCGCAAGTTAGGCTGGGATCAGTTCTCGCTTTTTAAGTGTATTCTAACAACAATGAACATAGGAAAATAGGCTTTTCTAGTTGTAAGATTAACTTCCAGAGTGCAACTCTCGACGAATTTGACGATGCTTCCCACTGAGTCATTAGACATTCCCGATAATTTTTTCATATATAGGTATTTATTCACGCAAGAATGTGCTATCACATGCGTTATGTCAGTTTTACTCAGTGATATGCTTCTTTACGTGGACTTTTTATTCTCTAACTAATAATAATGAACGGAAGTGAAATTGAGGGAACAATATTGCAACGGAAAATTCCGTGAAGTCTAGTGGTGTCCACTGCGTCCTGAATGGAATATTTACTTGATTTCTACTTTGATTCTTTTTACTATGATTCTACAGAAGCTATGCCTATGTAGATAAAGCTAGTGATAAATTTCCATCCAATACGCTCTTCAACGATATTATCAAGGATTTTTCTTGTTTTCATTCTTCACAGTCGAACATTCCAGAACACTTGGAAAGGCTTCCGCCAAGTAGATATCGTTTATGAAGCGCTTACTCCTTTATTCATGTGCAACTTCACTACTGCACCTACAGGCTCCGCCCACAATCTCCCCGAAGGTTGGGGCTCAAAAATGAGTTTTCCGCAGTTTTGCGTGCAATACCATTGTGATCAGGAATCCTGGAGACCCTGGAGATTTATTGTATGAATACCCGAAAATCTTCTGAGGTGGTATTCTGCCTCTTTGAAAAAATATGAATTAGCAACGCTTGCGACGAAAAGACGCATTACGTGCGTCTTTCTTTCAAATTCTTTCAAAAACTGGAAGTTACATAAGCAGTAAGTTATGTTCCGTGTTGAACTTCCTCAAAAATAAGCGATGTTCCTCAAAAAAACTTCAAAATCGCAATTTTGCAAGCTTCACAACCCTGAAAAACGTTTTATATGCAGAATATATTTTTTTAATTATATATGTAGTTTCCTTGAAGGAGGTGTTCACATACCTCCGCTGTTTCCAGTAGTTCATTTCCTCGCATCAACAAATTCTCGAAAAAAAAACCTATGATATTCCATTAACTAAATGGATAGGAGCTTGTTCCTTAGCGGATCTAAAAAACATGCTTCTCTCAGCGTAATACTTCTTCTCTAGCAAGGATATTCCAGTGGACTTGGTCTTTGAAAACTGAATTCTAGCTAAGGAGCCATTATTGTCTCAACACACATGCTCTTTAAAAGTTGATATCCGACGCGGAACACAACAATAGGAAAAAAATCATTCGCAATTAATATAGGGTCCGAATTACTGCACTTTAGGACAGGTTTATTGAGTGCACTAGGAAACTTACGTCAATGTTTAGCTCTCGTATGCTGTTTCTGCACGAAACGAAACGCGGAATCAAAAATTTATATCAAAACACAGGTATTGGACGTTATATTTCTTCCCCACTTGTTCATCTTCTTAATTTATTCCTTCACTTTCTTATACTTTAGGTATTTTGCTAGTGAGTGTGACTTGCTTCATGCGTCTTTGTCGTCTTTCTTATTGCAGAATTCATCCAAAATCATGTTATTCCTACTTGACAACCTAATATTTGGTTTTAATCATTTAGGTTCACGGCCAATCTTGAAAAATCTTCATTTCAAAATTCTGCTCCACTGCGTTTCCTGCGCTGACAGCTCTATCATTATAGAAATTATGGATTTAACATATATATTTGTATTAATGACTTTAACAAAACCATTCACAGCTAATTGACTCTCCCAAAAGTCTTAGTTGCAAACCTCTTTTTTGTTATATCCCTTACATAAATACTCATTCCTTTAGAATGCTCTCATAAAGTCAAGTGTTTGCTCGTTGCGGAAAATTGCCATGGCTAATCGAGCTAGCCCATAGCAATGGGTTTGCACTATGCGACACATTGATTGGCCTATACGGAATGCACATTCGAAAGAAAAACCTTCAGTGAAATACGTTAGTTTTCAATCATGGCATAGAGGATTTTCACGGCTACAAAAATAGACCAAAGGTACATACGTCTTACGCACTCCCTCCGCTATGCTTTATCGTAAAATTGCTTACGTATGACGCACAAACATCCATCCATACGTAAATTGTGTCTTAGTGAGATATAGGGGATAATAGCATAATTAAATGCTCTTTTTACGACACAAGAGACGCTGAGCTAAAACGATTTGGGGAGATTGTAACAGAATGTTCTCTTATGCATGTAAACAGAGCTTGTGGTGCCTTGATTCCCACTCAGTGAGGAATGCCCTCTTTGATGGTAGCACTTTGAACACAAACCTGAACAAACCTAACATAATTCCTAACAATTATATTCCTGCTTTTCCTATCAGAATTGTGAAAAGACTTTGTAGATTCTCTAGAATTACTCATTTCTTATTTTCCGTTTTTCAAGTTTTTTTGGTCAGTATTTGTTTCTCTTAGTTATTGTTTCTTAACTATGTTTTGTTCATATACCGATAAAAAATCCTTTTCGTTAAGAGTCTTCAGCTGTTGCCGGATACCTTTAATGTGGCACAGCCTCAAAGCAAGAAATACGTAAATAAATAAGTAGAGAAATAAATAGACATAGTAAACGTTAGTTGAAACGGATGGGTGGAGCAGAGCATTAGAACTGAGGTCATGTCGAGAGCAAAATAGCGAGGGTTCATGGAAAGGTGGTGTTCTATCTAGATCCAGTGGTTTTTGCACAATCTGCTCATAAATCTGCATGTAAAATCACGAAAAATCGAAGAGTAAACTGCAAATTAATTCCATCTACGTAATTTTTTCAAGTCAAAACACAATCTTTCAACTCAGTTCCATTCTTTTGTTGTTTTCAAAAGCATACTTTCTCTTTTTAGTACGAATATATAGGTGTAGGCCATTCTTGTTTTATTGATCATTTCCTCTCTATTGTTATGTTCTGTTCCTGTATCCCGTGTATGTACATTATGTACGTCTCAATAAATATAAGGATAAAGAACCACTGACTACTGACTAGCAATGGCCACTTCCTAAGGAAATTATTCTGAATGTTGATCAACAGTGCGCCAAAAGAAGCAGTAGACGACGTTATTTGGACTTTTATACGTTTTCTCCTCATGTAGTTCTGCTGGCATTAGTGAGAGAATAGGTAGTGGGTCCACGAAGTACAGGTTTATAATCAGGAAACAATTAGGCTGTTATAGCTGCTAGCATTTTACATTATTGCACTCCCTGCAGAACCCATTGACTTTATTGTACGCTTTCCGGAAACTTATAAAAGTTATGGTTAGGTTTTTTTGTGTTGCAATTAAGGTTATGGTGAGCACTGTGATTACTACACATGAAGTTCCTTTTTTGGACGGGAATAGGTGTGCTAAGGTAGCGGAGAAGTAGAAAGGAGAAAAATTCATGAAGAATGTAAAAACGAATGGTCTTTGAAATTTGTGAGGAGTGCAGCTTTCCTAGGAGAGTATCTCTATAAATGTATGAACAGATAATTTAGAGCGGTTCACAAATTCGAAGAAAAAGAGTCCATTAAAGGCAGCACTCACGGAAATTTTCACTTCTGAAATGAGTCGCTTACCGTGTAGCCGGCCGCTGGACAATCGCAACAGTAAGTTGAACACCTTGAATGGCCGCCTACCTGCGAAGATACTGCTGTGGACACATCTACCGCTCTGGACATTGGGGTTCCGTCGCGCCAACTAACGCCTTTGACAGGGTGTGTGCATGTGGTTCAGCGGGGCGTGTCTATGAAATTCGTACCACTTGCAGGGTTCCGTGGCGGGACCCATCTCGGAACACTCGTCCGCGCTGTGGACACACATGAAATACCGCCATCATTTTCTGTGTTTTTCGCGTGTTTCACGCAACTTCATCGTCGTCAATGAGTTCCTCGTCTCTAAAAACCCCGATATACCGCCAAACCCTCAACCCAAAAATTTCCGTGAGTGCTGCCTCTAAGGTATTTCGTTAGCTACTAGTCATGGTAGCAGTAACAGAAGAGAGGCAGATATAATTTAAATCATCTAAAATATCATAAAATCAAAAATTGAGTGAACATGCTAAGAAAAGCGACGCACTTTTCCATTTCTTTCAACAACAACTTAATATGTATATTTCGCCCAGCGCTTCATTTATTGCCATTCAATTTTTATAGGATATATCATGTACATTCACACCATTCTCTTGTTTACTTGCATTTAACGTCCCTTGTTATAAAAAACCTGAAGATTATCCAGTTTGCATAATCCGTCATCAGTGACGTCGTTGTGAAGCCCCACTGAAGGAGTCTCACAAGTTCTAGTGAAGCAACGCCTGTAGGCGTTGCCGGTGGGCGTTTTCCTAGCCGTTACTCATCGACGTCACATACCAAAAAGCCTTTGAATTTGTTTCACATCTACACTGCAGATTTTTTGGTTAACCTTGGGACACATCTGCTGTATTCATATATACAATTTTACATGTTCATGCTCTTTATAATGCCATTGTACAATTTGAACAATAAATCCACACCTTGCAAGGCCCTTTTCTCATTTTCATCTAAGGGCTTCTGCTCCGTTCATTTGTACATAGTAGTTTCCAAAAAGATAAAATTCTGTTGCTAAAGGAACGCGGTGGAACCAGAGCGATGCATGCCGAGAGACCTTGTTCCAAGTGAGAGGCTCAAATAAGTCTCACCGCGATTCTACGGCGACGACGTTGTGAAACCGTAACTTTTTTTGACAAGGACACTACAAGAGTTGTGTTTCATCTTGAGGGGAAATGGGGCGTTGCCAGGTTGCTGTGATTGGCGTATTGATTGAATGAGCCAATCACAGTGGCTTCGTAACGCCCCATTTTCCCTCACGATGACACACACACCCCACTACATGCGCTACTTTTTCTACACATCTTTGAATTCCTGTTCCTCTCCTTTCAGTTTTCTCTTATAATTATCAATCTTCGAAAGTGTTCAAAGCTAGTTGATATCGAGCGAATCCTGATTCAAATAAAATAACAAATATTGCGCCTCCATACAGGCAAGAATGCTCAAGGAAGGAAACTTTCGTAAAGAAATTTTTGTGGCATGCACACATGATGTGAAAGAGGTTTCAATTTTCAAGACGAGTGCTATATTATATGGTTGATTCAGAATAAGAGCCGTAATAATACATTCAGTAGAATGTGCGGATGCGCAGAAAGTCAAGAGTTCCAATAGGCAAATGCAGCGGTTTGGCGAGAGGGAGTAGACCCACAATGACCTCCTAAATGCATTTTATCGCACATATTTATGAAAAAAATTTCTCTTCTGTGTCTTCAGGAAAATTTTAAATCAAAAAATAGCCCAGCTAAGTTGATTTAAAACATTAGTTTGTACGCCCAATTTGCATATTATCCGCAGCACGAAGGTCTCAAGTGAGTTGAGAGTGCATACGCTGAAGTTGGGGCATGGCTTCGTTATGCGTCTGCGATGTGGTATATTGGTCAACTGTGATTGAGAGAGGGTCCAAGCGCTGTACATGTTGGAAAGTACATAAAATGGAGGGAAGATGGTGGGATGTGCTGGTCCTTTCCCTTCGAACAATAACAAATTTTCTGAGAATTGTTGTTGTTGTATTTGTTGGGAGAGCATACTCTTCCTTCTTAGTCTTGAGGGAGTGGGTGCTCCAGCCTCCTTCTGATATCTCGCCGGTCGTTGTCTACATGTTGTCATGATCTTCTCCTGATGTTTTTTTTTAATTTCTCGTGGTCAGGAATGCTTCTGAAAACAAATACATAGGAAGTGCGGTGAGGCGCCCTACATAGCTTTTCATCACCAGGCTTGAATTTTGTCCAGAGAGCACGATGTATAAATTCTTCCTCGACCCATACTGATGCTATGGTTTCAGGAAGACAGTTTTGTTGGCGTTCCTGATCGCTTCCGAGCGTTTCATTCCGGTCTCATTCAATTATCTAGGGTCGAAGCTGTCGTTTCGAGTTGTATTAATTTATTGCACATGACATTTCCGATGTTTTTCACGGTTATCCACGAAAAGTTCAATAAAAACGGTTCAATTAATATTCCATGTATTGGAGCAGTTCGTATCGAATGGATTGTCGATGCAGCACTTTCACTGGACGTCAATCAGGGGATGTACATTGATTTTAGCAGCACTTAAAAAAGAACATAGTTTTTTTTTTATCTCGTGCCTCTCCCATTTTAAATACTAGGGCTGAGTGCTTGGTGCTTGACACCTAATCAGTCCCAACATGAAAAATGGGCTAGATAAGCTCAATATCTACTCAGAAAATATTGAGCAGCATGCTTAGAGCTCCAGAGGTGGTGGGGCTTATACAAAACTATGTATTTATTGAAACCTGTTTTATAAAGTTGGTGATAATTTGATAATTTTGTGAGGACTTATCTCTAATTCTTTCACTATTAGATCTTATTTTCGACTTTCTTTGGGTTCGCTAGTACTAACTTAAACTTGCGCAGTTTTGTTTTAGTTGTTTTGTATCTAAATTACTTGAAACCGGCTTACCTTGAAACCGGTTCCGGTGAATTGCCCTCTCAAAAGCTAAGAAATAGGAACTGACCTAACCTTTCCAACATCTCAATCTTGCCCAGTGCAGACAGAAATTATTTGTTTAATATTCAACCCAGAAATGACATAGGAAAACAATCTGGCCAATGTTCACCTCTGCTGCCGTCGTGACGTAGACCGCTAATGATGTGACTAAAAAGCTAAACTACTGCCTTTTTCGAAGCATTTTTTCACGATTCAATCTCGGAAATAGTTCCACAATTGCTTCGCTTCCGAAACGTAAGGTCCTCATCTCACTAGTCCACACCCTAACACCTTCTTCCCCCCCCCCCACCCGCCCCCTCCCAACCCCCAAACTTCACGGACAATCCGCTATGGAAGACAGCAACTCCTAATGTCTCGTCACATTCCTAGGCAGTTTTGCGTGGGAAAACTTGCTGAATGGCTTATGACAGTTCTGAAACAAGAACAGCCAGAACACAGTGTACGGTATGCCTTATCTGCTTTGTAACAATCGACCCAACGAAGCACCAGCTCACACCATTTACGGGAGAGAATGGTTTGTCACAATGACGCTATTCCCTGATTGGACTCCACGAGGAGGGCGGTCGCATGGCGCGATTCTTCAGGTGGCACTATAGATAGGGCGGATCTGGGGCGCGCTACTACCACCTGATTACGGTCATGCATCGCGGTTTGCCTGGATCTGCCTGACAGAGCAACTCGTCCATTCAACCATCATTCGACCGTGGAGAAAAACGTTGGAGTGGCGGTTCTTGTGGGTTTAGGATACACGGATGAGCGAACGTTCCGAACGTAAAGCTTACATGAATACCCAAGTGAATGTATTGTCAAAAGAAGTTTTTGTATAAGCCCAATGACTACTCTGTCAGAATAAGAAGCTTCTGAGACATCCGCGCAAATGGTTCCAATGTGTAGATTCGTCATATTGCTGAGTAACTGACAACTGAATTGCCCATACTTGTGGCTTTCTAAACTTCTTGGACATTTCAGTGGTACTAGTAATGACATTAAAGTTGAATACTTGACGTCAATTTGTCGATTTATTTTATTTAAGATTGATTTTGTCAGGACCCTACCACTTCTGTGTAAAAGTCGCGCATATAGAAGTGATACCTAACCTAATTTGTTGCGTAGAGGTCCCTGTAAACCCGTACGCTTTCTTCCACGGTAGGATAATGGCGGAAAGGTGGACGAGTTGGCCCATCAGGCAGATGCAGGCAAACCGCAGCGCGTGACCGTAATCGGGTGGTAGTAGCGCGCCCCAGATCCGCCCTGTCTATAGTGCCACCCTAAGAATCGCGCCATACGACCTACACCCACTCCACGATGACGAGGAGGTTTTTTATGGATCTTAAGATGGGGGGGGGGGAGGAGGAAAGAAGCAGAACTGCCTTTCTCAAAGACTTTCTGCCGAAACTGGCAGAAACGTCAAGAAATATGTACTAGAGCTTAACGAGAATAATCCGAGCGAATATCCGGCAAAATAACAATTCCAGTGGAATCCAGATTGTGTTCTCGTACCAGTTCCGCTCTTATTTTCAACACTTTGACAGAGCAAGTGAAACTTCTTTCTCCAAGACATTTAAGAGTAAAATGAGCAGATGGAAACGTATCTTCATCGTTTCCCGTCGTAGGCCTAAACTATCGGATTTTGTTGCTCATCTTTGGTTTTATATTGTGTATTTTCACGACATCGACCAGCAGTCACGCTTCTTCAGCATCAATGACTCATGGTTGTCTTGTAATAATCATATTCTAGCGCCCATATCCATACAACAAACAGCGCAGAATCGTAGATAGCCCTGGGTGCTTCCTCTTTTCTTCTCATAGCAACCTCCGCTTTCATTCAGGACTTGTTTTCGAGCATGAAGCACTCGTTTGCTGGCTGACAATCCCTAATCACCCAGTAGAGAGCCTAACTCGGAAAAAACAAACTTTCTTCAAACAATTGGGCAATTGTGGACGATATGTCGTCCGCTTCCTTCTCAAAAGTGCAAATTAAAGGTCCAGATTACTGTTCTCTACTACTCTAATAATACCTTCTTCGCTAATTTGCGGATATCCTGCAATTTTTGCTGTTTCCTGATTTGCCCGTGAATTATGCTGAAATAAGAGAAGAAGAGAAAAAGTTATATGTTCCACTCGTCTTATATGTAGTTGTTTCCTGGCTGGTTTATTGAATTTGGAAGCGAAAGCCACAACTCAAAACTAAATTTGAAAGACACCATTGACAATTGAAATTTTTGTGAGGACCCTTAACATTGGAGTGAAGGTTCCAGTAGGAAAGTGAGCTTTCCTTATCATCCTATTTAAAGTTATCCAAGCCTGAAAGGGGGAGATTCTTCTGAAAATTTGGAGGAGCAATTGACTTGAGTTTCCCACGTATTTCTAGTTAATCTGATGAGTTCTGAATTTTCGAGAAGCTTTCCAGAAGAATGATCTGTTTCTAATGGAATGAGAACCTTCCACTGAAGTCATAGACTTTCATTGGATTTCCACATACGTATCTTATATATTCATTTCGGTAGAAACGGTTCCATTAATATACCATGCGTTGTTTCGCCCAGCTTTCTACTTTTCAGGACTCAACTTCATGCGTTTCCGAGTTCTGGTGCCTCTGGTTCGTAAGAACCTTCCAATTTCTGAATTCCATCTTAGAGGCAGTGTCAGCTCGTTTTTGTGTTTGGGCTTTCAGCGAGTTCTGAATTCCTCCCCCCCCCCCCCACCAGTTGTTTTGTCGGAGTTTTCGACAACCATACGAGCTTCATTCTTTTTTCCGATTTAACTGATAATAAACATTGGACAATAGATATTGGAATATTGCTGTATAGAGCCGAACAAATCGTTGTCTGACAACGCGAATGTCCATGATTTGGTATTTCAGGTATATTCCAGGTATTGCTAGATGCTTGAGTGTGTGTGCCTCAGTGAAACGTTCATCATGACGAAAAATGGGCGAGCATCAATAACTGGCCAACCTAATAAAATAGCTCCATTGCGAATTCGGCCCGAAGCCCACAAAAACGAAAAAAATTAATATAACAGAGTGTTCTGTGGAAGTTGAAAGGGACTAGTTTGGACTTCTTCTTTTATCTTTTCTGCAGCTTTCTTTACGAGGACATTTCGAACGATATGGTGCTCATTATCAGCCACGAAATTGACGTCCGTCTAGTTGCAGCTACAACAGCAGTTTGGCCCTATTCCAGACATATTCATCGAGAACTCTGCAGCAGTCCGTCAAAAAATGAGGACGCTTTTCAGCATGAATTGCTTGAATGGGTGCATGTCATTACCTTCCTAGGATAGGTCGATTTAGCAAAGTGACGGCTGTCATAGGCAGGGCGAGTGGCGATATGAGGGGATTATCCCTCGGGATTTCATCGCCAAGACACGAACGTCGTCATCTTCACCCCTAATAAGAAGTGCTGACGTTAGGGCAGCACTTTGGTCGAATGGCTTAGCTTCAATCAGCACAAAGAATGCCGAAGCATCTCTATTGTAGTGCATAATGATACGGAAAGTGTTTATGTGCCATAATCGATTTAAGACATGCGATTTTGTGCGTTAAATGTGCTTTAAACGGCCATTATTGGAGCGGATCCCATGCATAAACAACAGCTAAACGCAACGATGAAACGCCACACAGCGTTACTGATGCGCTTGCCCGTGAATTTCATTATTGCCGTCCGTCCCCGTGCGTCCGTCCTGTAACGCCCTTACTTTCTTGGCTTAGGCCACGCCCCCAGAGAAGAGGGCGCTCTCAGTTGACTCGCCTGTACTCGCTTGTACTCGCATGTATTTGTAAAATACGTTTAGAATAAAACGTGAACACGAATCTATGTAAGTTGTATCGACCTGAAAGAACTCCTAAGACCCAAAACGTTACATGGAGGTCCCGGGTAAAGGTCGATTACAACGAAATACGTTTACGAAGGTAAAATTGACAAAAATCGAAATACGAGTGTTAAGTTGTCTCAAGATATGAAAGTGGCGCATAGGTGTGCGGACACACCATAATTAGAAGAGTGAAACTAAACTACGTTGCGAGTAAATCCAAATACGAAAACTACGTCGCCAGTTTCTTATTGCGCTGGAGCTCTCCTCTTTTCTATTTGATGTTTTTCTGAAGTTTATTAAGAAATGCCGTGTTCTTTCGTACTTTGATGCTATAAGATAATCGTTGAATGATTTTTATGACGTCTTCCATGATGTGTAGCTCCAAACTTCGCCAGGATAATACGAACTTCACGATTCTCAAGTAAAGGCCAAGGAATTACAGGTAATGCATCGATATATTGATTATTGCTGATATTATTGTGTCCGCCTATGCCACTATTTGCACGTGCCTACATTTGTTATGGATCCAATATGTGTACGGAAACAGAATTCGCGCACATTTTAGCTGACTTTTCTTACTGTAGCTGCAGATACAGTAGGAACCCATTCCGCAAGCTAAAGTGCAACGTACAAAAGAGCTCGTACGATTCTCAGAAGATGGTACTGAGAGATTCAAAAAGTTCAGAGGTACTTTTCTTTCACATCGCCAGCAGATAAAGGCTCAATCGCAAACATGGGCACTGTAACCATAAAAACTCTGGCAAAAACTGTCGGCAGCTGCGCGATTCCTTTCACAGAGTCCAACAAAGATGAGTGAGAAAAGCTTTGAATTCCAATCATGAATACGAAAATGATCAAGTACATTCCCAGTACGACCGCCTCCGTTGGTTTTCATTCGCACGAAGACCTTCTGGAGGACAGTCTTCAGCTCTCTATTTTCACTTCTCCGTCTCGATCATTTCATCTTCACCAAATTTGCCAAGTACTCCGAATAGCGGTAGAGCAGCACGCTTATTACGTCGAAATCTTGCAAAAGACGCGAGATATCTTTTGTTAGAAGTAAAGTCCCGTTTATCTCAACTCTCTGGTAAAATGGGAGACGCCGACGACGGCAACGACAATCGAGTGCATGTGTCTGTTAATTTGAACGACTTTTTCCTCCCAGCGCTACAGTCGTGGCCTGTTTACAATGGCTCGAACATGCCCGTTGTCAAATTCGTACGCGAATTGAATGAGAAGGCAACAGCAGCTGGTTATACGGAGGAACGCCTAGCAAGAATGCTTCCTCTACAGCTGTCCGGAGCCGCGAAAATAAAGTACGACGCCTATGACGAGAAAACGAAACAAGACTATAGGAAAGTTGTAGATGCCCTCAAACGAGACTTTCGCACCAAAAACTACATCGAAATAGCGAAATCAAAATTACATCACGTAAAACAAGAGCCCGACGAGGACGTTGTCGTCTTTGGCCAGAGGGTTAAAGATTTAGTGGAAGATGCCTATAGTGACAGCTCAGCTGCTACTATCGAGGAAATCAAATGCGAAACTTTTATAAGAGGTCTTTCTACAGAATTACGGATTGCGGTAATGAAAAAACGCGAAAGCACGCATAACTTTCAAGACATTTTGAAGCTCGCAGAGAAACAGCAAGATACTCTTGAGATCACGAGGCGAGAAAAAGAACATAGCGACAAACAAATGATAAACGCGATTACGAATGCGGTCAAAAAGATAACTTTGTCGGGCAATAACGGACAAAACCATAGCGCTCAAAGGAGTAACTGGCGTGCACGAAGTAGCTCCAGTCACAGAAATTTTGGCTACCAGAGAAACTTTCAGCCTTACAACTCGCAATATCGATGTCCATGCGCATCTCACTTTAAACCTCGAGGCAATTTCTACTGGAGACCGCGCCCGAGTACTCATCAAAATCGCTATTTCGATAAAACCACGTACAAAAATACGAATTATCATTTCGGAAATCGTTCACCGTACCGTAATAACGCGAAATTTTCAAATTTTTCCACGAACATCAACAGAAACAACTTCCAAAGAGGTGGTTGGCGATCAGCTCGACGAGGGAAGCAAGTGCAATTTCGCGACAGACTGCGATCAAGAAGTCCAACGCCAGCACGTGGTCAAAGCAGCAGGATAGCATCAGTATTTACTCAGGTACCCACTTTATTTCTAGCTTTATCTGTGCTTTTGCTATCTGGTTTTGCCGATGGTGCTAATGCTCAGTATAAGCTTTGTGGTAACGGTAAATCTGGTCTTCCTGTTGCTTTCCCATCCTTGTTGAACTGCTCGATTCCTAAACAAAACGGAAACATTCTAATTGCATATGGAGAAGTGTACGTCCAGAATTTTGAACTCGAGAAATTCCCTGCAGCTCATTGCTTCAAGAAAACACGCACTATTTGTACCAGCTCATTCCTTCATCTCACTCTCAATGTTGACTCTGACAATGTTATCACCGAATCTGTGCCATCTGATACATGTAGATCCATGTTCAAGGATCGAAAGCTCAATAACGTGACGCTGAGAAAACTTCATGATCGTCTCTACGATACTAATAACGAAATTAACTACAGTTACCCTTTCATCGGTAAAAGGTGTACTACTTCTTCGAATATTTTTCTTGAAATTGGAGAAATTGCGACTATTGATGGCACTAGCCTCATCTCAAATTTGGGAGATCTAGGCTCCTGCAGTATTTCGAAAAATGAGTGTTTCAACAAACACGGTGTCTTTATTTGGAAATCATCTAGAAATAAGACGCACTATTGCAAATATGTGAAAAATGGTGCATCGAAGATGTATGTTACGTCGAAACATGTTTTGAGTGAAGAACTTCAAGCGGTTTTTCATTTTGACACTCAACCGATTCCTGCCAAGCTGAAAACAAAATGGTGCATCCCAGAAAGGGCAGAAAAAATGGTTAACGGTGTTTTTATCAATTTTCCTGACGTGAAAAATTATGCTCAATTCGCTTCAATTCGAGACTTCGTTAACAAATCGAAGACCCATTTTCACCATAGTTCGAGTTTTCGCGAAATGGTCCGAAAGTTTGTTGACAAGCCCAACGAGGCACGTGTGAGTAGCCCCTCACTTCGCACAATTGATTTTCTGGGAAGGAGAATTCGAAAACGATCTCTTGATGAAGAAAATAACTACGAATTGAATGTACGTTCCCAATTCTTATCCGTGGAGTTACAGAATCAAATCAACGCCGATTTTCGCTACCTGTGGAACAAAATTTGTTATCTTATGAATAATAACATCCTTCTTTTAAGGGCAATTTCAAAAACCGATCCTTCCGCTGCTGCAAGAATTCTATTGCATCAAGATAATATAAGTGCTAGTCTTGCAGGCGATGCTCTAATGGTTACAACCTGTAAAAGTGTTACTATAGATAAAATCTACTACGATAATCGGTATGGCAGTAAGTGTTACGCAAATACTCCAGTTCTTGTGAACAATCACATAATGTTCATAAAGCCTGGAGAAGAGCGCGAACTTATGACGAAAAGTTTAGAAATCGATTGCGCACACGCTCCTACTACGGTCCACAAAGTCGGTAATAAGTGGAGAACAGGTGGTGGAGATATTCATGTACTCGAAGTGAATAACAATTTGCCTTATAGACAATATAGCGAAATTATATTCAATAGCGCACCTATTTTTCACTCCGAAATTGCGTCTTTGAGAACGATCTCGGAACTTTTGAGTAAGAAAACCGATTCCGCCACTGCGCTTGTAACAGCATTAAATATCTCATCATCAGATTCGTTAAATTTAGAACTCGATCGAATATCTGATGAAACAGGAAGATTTTTGCATTCTGTTGAACAAAACGCGAAAGAAATTATTAGTGCCGGAGGTGAAGCTATACTAGAGTCGATAACGCACTATCTTTACATCGTAATTCCCGTAATTTTATTCATTGTTCTTCCTCTATTCTGTGTAGCTTTGGCAATATGGTTGAAATTCTCAACATTCGGCCAACTTCTTTGTTGTTGCTGTTCTTTGAGAAAACCATCGCGCAACCCACGATCGCGAAATAACGTAAACACTATTGAACTTAGAGAAATTCTAGCGCCTTCCGACACTGCCCGCGCTAACCGCGACATCGAGCAAACGCACGATGCCGACGATAACGAAAACAGCGACGCCGAAGAAAACGACAACACCGCGCGCACAAAGATAGGTCCGCGCGTGGCAACAACGAAATTTTTGACGTACGTACCCATTGTGATTGGACTCGTCCACGCAGTTAAAGCAGGAAAAAGCTATGCCATCAATTGTGCTAGCAAAATGCGATGATCACAATACGTTAGCGTTAGTGGACACCGGCAGTTCGCTGACATTTATCAACGAAACAACATTTTCTTCATTGCGAAAACCCCGTGAGAAAACGCAAACGGCACCAGGTTTAGCTGCAAATGGAAGTGAGATCCCATTCTCTGGTTCAGTAAAATTGGAAATAACGTTAGGTAAAACACGAAAACCGTACAGAGCATTGATAGCGAGTGACAAAAACTGCCCAGCTCCACTTACTATTGGCACTAATTTCCTAGCAGAATTAGAACTACCCATATGCTTTGACTTCGTTAGCAAATCAATATCGTTTGGTTACGAAAACTTACCAATGCTCCCAAATTACAAACTCGACGACGATTTTTGCATTTATACAGTACGACTCGAAAATGATGTAATATTACCACCAAGATCCGATAACTTTGTTATTGCTCTTATTGAAGGAAGTTTCCTACATGATATTGAAGTAATTGCGGAAGACTGGTCAAATAATCTTCTACCAGATGGCATTTTCGTTGGTAAAACGCTGTTCCTCCCAGGAAAAGACCGTCGATTCCCTATCCGTATCTTTAACGCGAATTGTTCAAGTGTTCGTCTATACAAAAATCAGCATATAGCAAACGCGCAAGTCGTTTCTCATACGTGCAAAAGAAGTGTTGTGTTTTCCGTGTATGAAAATAATTTAGAAAGTGGTCAAATCGCGAAAAACTCTAAGGAAATAAGTGATGCGGTAAATTACGTGCCTCAAGAAATAGATTTATATGATCCTACACCACCACATACGAACAAAAATTTGTGCGATCAAATTGATTTTTCAAAGTCAGACTTGAACGAAAACCAGAAATCCGTCATTTGTCATCTTGTAAACGATTTTCGAGATATTTTTCTTGGAAACGACAATAAACCAGGACGATATACTGGTAATATTCGTCATACGATTGATCTTGTCGATAACGCCGAGATTCCAAAACAACGTCTGCATAGAGTACCTTTGCAACAACGCGAAGAAATTGCAAAACAAATCCAAGAAATGTTGAAACAACGAATCATCGAGCCAAGCTCCTCTCCTTTTTGCGCACCCATAGTGCTGGTGAAGAAAAAGATGGAACATGGAGATTTGTGGTAGATTACCGACGATTAAATGCGATAACAAAATCCGAAACATATATTATACCGAATATTCAAGAGATTCTCGACATTGCTTGCGGCAAAACATTCTACACTACGTTAGATTTTAAATCCGGTTTCTATCAAATACCTGTCGAAGAATCTCATCGCGAGCGAACAGCTTTTCAATGCTTTTTAGGTCTGTACCAGTTCATAACTATGCCAATGGGTCTAAAAGGTGCTCCTGGAACCTTCCAGAAAATAACAAACTCTCTTATTAGAGAGCTTCGAAGCTGCACTTTTGCTTACATTGATGATATCGTAACTTGTGCAGACAATTTCGACCAACATATACGTGATGTGCGAGAGCTATTTTCTCGAATTCGTTCATTCGGCATGAAATTACGAATCGATAAATGTGTTTTTGCTGCTAAAGAAGTGGAATATCTTGGCGTTCTCATAAGCAAAAATGGATCGCGTATCAACCCCAAACGAATTGAAAGTATAACGAAATATCCAGTACCGAAAACAGTGTCTGACGTGAAATCGTTTCTTGGTGCCGCATCCTATTTTCGTAGATACATTCCAAACTTTGCAAAAATAGCGAATCCCCTTACTGGACTAACGAGAAAAGAAAATAAGCGGTTCGTATGGAGAATTGAGCAACAAATGGCTTTTGAAGAACTCAAACAAAAGCTAATATCTGCACCAGTTCTGGCAGCACCGCGCATTGGTCAACCATATGAAATTCATACTGATGCCTCTACAAAAGCAGTCGCTGGCACGTTGCTGCAAATGAATCCGAAAACAAGTTCGCTACATCCAATAGCATTTGCGAGTCGATGTCTGAACAAGCACGAACGAAACTATTCTATTATCGAACTTGAAGCGTTAGCCATTGTCTATAGCCTTACACAATTTCGTCCCTACGTATTTGGTACAAAAGTTACTATTCTAACCGATCACTCTCCACTGTGCTCCTTGTTACACCGCACAGATTTAGAAGGCAGATTAGCAAAGTATCAAATTGCAATTATGGGCTATGATGCCGAAATAAAATATCGCCCTGGGAAATTAAATCCAGTATCCGATGCTTTATCACGACATCATGTCAATCTTCAAGTTAATTCAGTCACGAAAACGAATTTACCGACTATTGACGAAATTCGAAAAGCCCAGAAAAATTCCGTTTATCGCGAAAAAATCGAAAATTTGCGAAATAACGAGCTCAGTTTTCCAAATTTCGCACTAATTGACGATCTACTATACCTTTCAAACGGTAAACGACATCGCTTAGTCATACCCGATAAGTCTATAGCTTTAAAACTTATATCACATCATCACGAAAATTTATTAGACGGAGGCCACTTGGGTATTTCGAAAACTTTGGCGAAATTACGCTCGAAGTACTTTTGGCCTAATATGGCAGAAGATGTTAAAAATTTTGTGAACTCTTGCGACATTTGCCAAAGAATAAAATCGCCTCCTCAAAATATTCATAGCGAAAAACTTCATCCGTATCCTATTCCAGTACGGCCATTTCAACGCGTCCATTCCGATGTTATAGGGCCTCTAATAACGTGTGAAAACGGCTATAGTTACGTTCTGATACACACATGCGCGTTTACAAAATACGTTGTATGCACTCCTATAACGAACCAACGTACATCAACCATCGCAAATGCATTAGTCAATGACATCATATGTCGTTTTGGTGTGCCAGAAGTCCTCATTTCTGATCGAGGCAGTAATTATACCAGTTCACTATTCAGTGAAATCGCACAACTACTTGGCATCGATCATGTGTTAACAACAGCTTATCATCACGAATCAAATGGTCAGGTCGAGCGTTATGTGAAAACGATTACACAAATGTTAACCGCTTTTGTGAGTCAATCGCGAGAAAAGTGGTCCAATTTCATTCAATTGGTAGTATTCGCATTAAATACCTCAAAGAATGAAACTACAAATGAGACACCATTTTTCCTTATGCATGGAAGAGACCCACAATTAATCGCGGACATCGCTTTAAAGCTCCCTTCCCCATCTTTTTATGACGTAGAATCGTACAAAAATCATCTAATTCACAACCTTTCTCTTGCGTGGAAAGAAAATCAGAAACGAATAGCTCATAGCGTTAATCACTACAAAACAGAATACGATAAGCACACTAATCCGAACACTGACGTTAATATCGGATCTATAGTTTTATTACGCGAAGAAGCAAATCAGCCGAAATTGAATCACGATTGGAAAGGACCCTATAGAGTACTCGAAATTTCGAAACCTAACGTCGTTATAAGCCCTATTGGAGCCCCTAGCAAACAAGAGAAGGTCCATTTGAATCGACTGAAACTGTACACTCATCGGGTTGAAGTCCCTTCACTCATCAGTGCGCACAAAGAAGACTCCAGGCCGATGACTGAAAAGAATGAACCCGTACCACTACGCCGATCGGAACGCCTCAAGTCGCGCAATCTAGGAAGAAGCTCCGCGTACATTTGAAGCTTTCCAATTCCAAAATTTCTTCGTCATGAATTTTTGGCTTTCTTTCTAATTTAATTTTTACCATTGTTCTATTGTTCTCTTTTGATATCCTAATCATTCATTTCCCCACTTGTATCTTAACTTCCTTAAATAGTTCTCATTTATCGTTTGTTCAGTTGTTCGTTGTTACTATTTGTCGCTAATTTATCCCACAACTCTCTTTTTACTAGTTGTTATTGTAGAATGGAGCAAGATGAGCTCGACTATGGTGATGAAATTCCGAAAACACCACGTTCTGATGCCGCTTCGGAATTCGAATTCGGTTATGACGAAAATATTAAGGTGAATTAAATTTCGAAATAATAAGCAAATGATGGTTACCCACTCCGAGTACGATGAAATCTCACAACTTTAGGACGAAACTACGGAAAACAGTGAAAGAATTTCGTCACTCGAAGCCCAATTCCGCGAACTCAAAGACCTACTAGAGCGCAATATCGGCGAGAGACGAACTGATACAGGAAAAGAAGAGAATCAGCCGAAAAATATCGAGGACGATAAGAATAAGCCGAGTGAGAAGCAGAGGATTGTCGTTACGATCCAGAACGACCCTCCAAATCTCCCTAACATCGCGGAAAATAGCGAAGAAAAAGAAAACTCGAATAACAGCAGCAAGAATAGGACGCAACCGCCAGAGCTCGTCGTTGAGCGTATAATGTACTGTCGATTTTGTGGGGAGGAGGGATATAGCGATAGTTGCCGCAATGTGATAAGTGTTTTGCGTAGGGCTGAGATCGCCAGACGTGACCACTTATGTCCGATTTGCCTGAAGCCACATAGCGGCAAGTGCAGAAAACAACTTAGCTGCGTTTATTGCGGCGGTAATGACCATCATCGCGCGCTGTGTCACAGTATCGAGGCCTATGATAATCGCGGCGAGATAGGTCATCATTGTTAAGTATTACGTATAACGTATAGCGAAAATATTTTGAAGAAATGCGAAAAATACCACTCACTCCGAAGTAGTGTTCTCATTATATTTTGTAATTGTTTCCATCTATCATTGTAGTTGCTTGTAATCCACTTACTAGTACTGTGGATTGTAGAAATGTCACTTGTTTAGTCGTTATGAAATATTTTTAACTCGATCACTATGTTATATTATCGTAAGTTCTGTTATTTAATTGTTGTTGAATATCAATTATGGTTGTTGTATCGTCAAGTTATTTTTGTAACAGTGTTATGTTACTGTAACGTTTGCGAGGGCGCAAACTTCCCTGGAGGGGGCATGTAACGCCCTTACTTTCTTGGCTTAGGCCACGCCCCCAGAGAAGAGGGCGCTCTCAGTTGACTCGCCTGTACTCGCTTGTACTCGCATGTATTTGTAAAATACGTTTAGAATAAAACGTGAACACGAATCTATGTAAGTTGTATCGACCTGAAAGAACTCCTAAGACCTAAAACGTTACAGTCCCACCCCCACCCCGCCGTCCGTGCTCTCGGTCTGGCCATCGTCACTACGCCGGCTATTCGTTCCACTCATACGCTCTCGACGGAAATTCGCCGTTCTTAGCCGTAGTAAGCCGAAATAGGATCTCATTGTTTATTCGGCCGCCGGCACGACATTGCCACTCTACCCAAGGGACCTTTATTGGCTTTTTGTGGGCCTTCGCTGCTTGGTTATTTTTAGAGGGGTTTCCTCCCTGTGTCAGCAGACGCTGCATTTGGAAACTGTCATCACATTGACATGAGCAATTGAGAGGGGTTTTTCTCATTATACGTTGCACACAAATGAGATGTGGACGGCGCTCGCCCCTTCCCCACCTATTTTTGGCTTGTCGATTACTGCCGGAAGCATTTTCATTGACCGCCAGTTGGATGTGGACTGCTGCATAGCAACTATGAGAAGGCTAACTGTTTCTTTCAGGATTTCAGTCGGTGTCTCAGTTGTTCCACTCTTTTGCCCCTTAATTTGCGGGGATTAATGGCTGGATAATCGTAACATGCATGTATAGGTTTTTTTGCGGAGTCGATGTCGGATTTTCGATTCATGTGCTTTGGTTCCCCTAATAAAGAAAGTTTCGATAGTATCATTTGTGTCCTAACCAAAGCTCATCTAATCGTCTATCTGGTCTTATATTCCCTTTCAAATCTTATTACCTTTCGAATTTAACCATCTCTCTTGGCGATTCCAAGTTCAGTTGGATGGATAAATCCGTTGCTATGTTGTACCTATAACACATCCGAGCTCCACAAAAAAATTAGGAATATTCTTTTATTTCTCACTTTCCCCTTCCCTTATTGTTTCTTAAGTTTGCTTTCGTTTCCGTGATTGAGCCATCCTCTCTAATTTCCACCTTCATTTGTTTTTCTTCTGAGACGTGACAACAATTCCACCACAACAGTCAACAAAGAATTTTTGCATATCATGAACAGCTTGCTTCAACACCAATCTGCCTATGTTCCTAGACAAGCATCGTAAGTGAGCATCGTACATATCCACTTACTTATTTGTTTAATTATCTATTCTTTATTCTTTATTGCGATAGCACATAGTGTGTCTGACTTCTTTCGCGAAGAGTCCACAAATCTGTTCGTACACGCATCGAGCAAAGTGGTCCAGTTTCGCCGAGTTTCTTCAAAGGCATACAACCCACGTGTGCCTAATGCGGGTTGGGTTGGAGTCTTCTCCGTTCCGCACCAGCCTTCTTGATAGGAACTCGCTTCTTGGTCCTTGCGATCGGAGAGCTGTCCTGAAGCCAACCGCTCTCGGAGTACTGACGGAGTGAACTAATTATTAATTATCTATTATTATCTATTAAATGCACTAAAAGGCGCACCATAAGCAAATTAAGCAGACGGCTCTGTGAAACCTTCGTTCTCCAAGAATGACAATCCAAGATTACTCAAAGGCAACTTTGAGATTCCATATCACTTTGATTTCTAGGCCTATGGCATACTTTACAGCGACATCGTCGCAGTGAAGAAAATGGATGGAAATGATGAGAGCAAAATTTTACAGGTTTCCATATGTTGTCACACAATTTGCGTGGAAGAGAGTGCTGGCACAGGAGTAGTTGTGCGAAAACTTTTGGTGGTGAACGGTCGGTCGTTGCGACAGCGTCGCTGTTTAGCATGTAATTGGCCTTAGGCACATTCCTTACCTAGCCGACGCATTGATTACAATCTTAGATGCGAAATCTTCCAAAACGGCCTATACACCGCTATTCCCACGGATTTTTTCCAGGTCCTGATGTCTCGTCGCTAATTGATTGAGAAAGCGATATAGAACACGTGCACATTCACGTACTGTTCTTTTATTGTATCCCGCCGCACTATTTCACCTGCACAAATACACAGAGCCGCACGAATTTCACGTTTTCCTATTGAAACACTGCTTGGGGGTGCACTTGGCGGTCAAATCACGATTATCCGCATCATTTTGCGAGCCACTAACACTTTCTTGCTACAGTTCTCACACTGACGTGAATTTTTACAGAATAAGAATATTATACATATTATTGCATATATTACATTTTTATTATGCCGTATCCATGAGAAATAACGTTGTGATGTGAGAAAGATGAATTCGAGATAAGGAATCTAACTCACAAACATATCTACTACTTTTCTTAATTTCACTCATAACTGGGTGTGACCGCATCAGCAAACCAAGCTCGATTTTTTGCGCCTCAACACATTCCATTTCATGAAAATACAATAGGTGGGATGGGAAGGGGGGGGGGGGTAGGAAGGGGGCGGGGAGGATTAGAGGGGTTGGTGAAATGTTCTGGCCATTGTGGTGCGAAATTTCTGTGGAATACTCTCTAAAAGTGGAATCTCCGTCTCCGCAGCGTTGCAGACCCGGAGTGAGAGTAAAAATAGTGGAAATACCAGTCTATGCACTGACTCGTGCATTGAATTCAAGTTCCAGGGCTTATGTCCCACAGAATTTTCCTGAACTTCCATAAAGCGATCATGTCGATTGCTGATTAACATTGGCTATCAGACAGACAATCGTAATAATCATAATTGGTTTGTCTGGTTAGCTTCTCGTGTATACCATCGTAGCTTGATATGTAGGTAATCCAGTTATGCATAGTTTTGAAGGATTTTTTTTGGTTCTGAAGTTTTTGTGGCACGCACATGCAATAGTCTCGATTTGTGGTCAGTGAACTGGTTTTCTCATAAGAGAAATGAATTTAAATGACCAAATGCATAAAATTAACATGTAAATAATCCCTTCGCAAATATTATTAGTTTGGTGCATAATTAATGCGGCTTTTTTGGCGACTTCTTTTCTCAACAAAGAATGAAGCTTTTCAAGTGGTTTTCCGTGAAACAGTCCTTTCTTTCCACTTATATGTACAAGGTGCCGTCGAAAGCTGCATCCACATCCGCCATGATATTAGGTGTTAACACAAGTCCTTGCGCTTCTTTTTCAGATCTATTTTTCTAAACCAATTTGCCACCATTTTGGAGCATATCATATACGATTCGGAAGCGCTATTCTTCCTCTACAAGAATGTTGTGAACAGTTTCTTTTAAATTGATAGTTTGCTTGAGCCTGCGAATTGGAGCAATGAGTAAACGAAAAACAGCGCAACCGACAGGTACCCATACTGGCACTGAGTCAAAGCTCGAAAAGCCATCAAAACTGGCCAGTTGACCTGTGCTGAGCATGAAAGAGACGTTTTGCTTGAGATTACCGCTCATTAGCGCTTTTCTAAGATCAAAGAAGACATATTTGGTATCGATGACACCAACCACTTCGACCAAAGAGATTCCCAACACAAGAACCCGAGAATTGTTCCAAAGGAAATTTACGGTCTAGATGGACATCATGGCCCGTGGTAAAGGGTCCAACGCAATAATCGCACATCACCTTCAGGGTGATGATCGCACTTCGCGTTGGAGAGGAGTATGGTGATCATCGCCACGGTGAATCGGATAGGCCGTACATGAAAAGTGATCAAATGAACGTGTATATATGTGCTTCCACATCACTTCGGGGCTGTTTTAGCGTGTGAGACAGTTATGAACCATTGCGAGTAACAGACTAGAACGAGTACGACTTGTCAGAAGCACCAGATGCACCTCTATGCTTCTGACAAGTCCTACATATTCGAGCTTCTTCTATGCTGTTGGACGAAAATCAACATGCCTGAGTCCGTAGGCTCAGATTCATTCTGTGCAATTTTTGCAACTGATCATACGTACCTTCACACCATCACCATACTCCGAGTGAGATGCTCCGATTACTTCACTCGACGTCTCTTCGCTACGCACACTATCTAGTCTAGCCTTCCAGGGCGATGAGATCAGCGCCTCGCTCATACGTGCTCGCAGCACCGCCACGGATAGTGATGATCTTCCATCCCTCAGCGTTGGAAGGTCTTCGCGCCTGCGATAATCGCCTCAAGTGTGGCGACGAGTTGTGCATGCAGCTGATTTCACCGCTGACACTTTACTGCCGGTCCATACTTCTCAGAGCTATCGAATAACTGGAGTAATTCCGCTGAAGGAATACAATCGCGAGGGTCTAGTAATCCTGCCCCATGGTGACTCAGAGCCCACTTTCCAAGTCAAACTGCCGCTACCACAGTTCCACTAACGATGTTCCCATGCGTTTATATTCTACTGGGCTTACACGTTCAAACAGTATGGGATGCTTCCTACTCCCTACCGGATACATAGTCGGAATTGGGTTTTTCCCCGAATGGGCGTTTTTCTTCTTAAGCTCCAAAATTGAGTAATTCATCTTAAGCTCAAAAATTGAGTAATTCAATAGCACTGTGAAAGCGCTTGATGATAGGGATGTAGAAGAAGAAATGCGTTTTCAGAAGTTGTAATACATGTTAGAGAAAAATGGCGATTGGGTGGAGAAAATCGCAACTAAAAACCTCCCATTAATGTTTCCTACGTGGCATCTCTTTCTGAGCCAATACCTGCCAACGTATAACCCATGTTATTTACGATTCGCCTTCCATAGGGATTTCTGTCCTCTACTGTATATAAATTCTCCCAGTACATTCGAGGGAAAGCTTATTGATCGAGTGTGAACCGAGGAACGTTTTTCAATCTGTGCACTTTCATGCCCATTGATGTGCTAGCCTGTTTCAAATACCCATTTGTTCACGTATCCTTGTCATTGTTCATCTGTCATCCACGCACTTTTCGCCTATTTCTCTTTTTGCCTGTATAACCCAGTGAAATTATACGAAAAACTGGTATTGGTTCTGCGCTTGTGATCATCACGCACGCTGCTCCGTGAAAATAGCAACTGGCGTCACTAACCATGGTAGGGATGATGTCATTTATGAAAAAGGGGGTTTCCATGCGTCTGAGGAACGAGCAATTGTCGTCATTCTTATTTCTCAATTACAGCTCTATGTTCGGCAAATGAAAGACAGCGCAACGAAATATTCATCCCTGATACGAGGGCGGTTTGAAGAGTTCCTGGAATGACAATAAAAACAAAACAAATCTGACGCAATCAATATTTTATCTCATAACTCAGTCCTCTCGAAGCTCAACACACGTGGCCCGATGTGTTTTCAACTTTTCATTCTGAATCTAGAATTAATTTCTCTGGAGTACTCAGAATAATCGGGTGAAGCCACGATTAATTCGTCATGCCCAGCCACGAGGAAGCCAATGTATTAGGTTGAGTCTAAAGTTCTCGGACAAACAGTATGACTTCTAGTGATCATAACTCAGCGAAGAGCTAATGAAGGTGGATGCGCGAGCTACCGATAGGGAATTTGATAGAGAATGAGAGGCTCTCCAAATTGCAAACTAACAAGCATATCAAATTAGTTCCTTTCCTACCCATCATGCCGCGCAATCACAAGCCGTCGCCACTCTATCCCCGCAACACCGTACTCTTTCTCTATCTATCTGCGCTCAAGCGCAGACACATGTGGCTTGAGCACCTAGTCAGAAGGGATGAAAAGTGGATTCTCTATTCTAACGTTCACCGAAGTTCCCGATGCGTTGACAAACGTGCAGATGCAGAAGACGTCCCTAAACTCAATGTACTCACCAGAAGGGTTATGCTCTAAATTTCGTTGAGCGTACACGGCGTCAAATACAGGGAGCTGCTCGCCGAGGGATCTGCGCTGACCGTAGACTTCTACTACATTGAAAAACTGAGGAATTTGAAGGCAAGTGCGCGCCCACAGCAGCACGAAATCTACTATCAGCGCGGTAACGCTCGGCCGCACATTTCTAGAACGACCCAGGCAGAGTTGATGAAGTCCGGCAGGACCATTCCACCACACCCACCGTATTCCCCACACCTTGCTTCTCCGGACCACCGCCCTTTTTTCCTACTCCTACGTCATCTGGATGATCATGACTTTCACGACAACATTAGAAAGGCATTCGAGCAGTTCTTCGGCGGCCAGTCCTCTGCGTTTTGGAGCAAGGGCATCCGCGATCTGCCTAGACGTTTGCAGAAGACCACCGATGTCAATGAAGCATACTGCAAGTGATTCACAGTTATCTTTTGAAATTTGTAAGATAAATAAAAATATTGTCAATTTGCCCGAGATCTTTCGACTCAACGTAATCGAAATACCGTTGGATGAGGTGGAATTTGCGATTTAATTACTACAAGTTTTTTTTATGAGCCATAACACCTGCTCAAGCGGTCATGCTAACATGTAGGGTCAATTCTTTTCTTCCTGTTCGCTTGCCGCTCGGGTTACCACTACTGAAGCTTCTAAAATTGTCGCCTAATATTCCCTTGTAATTACTTTTCCATCAATCCCATGGAACTCCCAAAAACAGGTTCCGTCACCATTCCACCTCGGTTAACGGTTCTTTCTTCTTCAGAATCCATTTTTCGTGTGTATACTACCTACTGTTTCACTGCATCTTTTGTGACCACAGTGCAGCGTTCAGTCTGTTCTTCGATATGGATCCCAGTTTCGATTTGAAATCCAATTTAACCATTCAAAATTACTCTCTGGTTCTCATGTTGGATTGTGTTTTTGTTCACGATTCAGCAAATGCGGCACTCAATTTTGAAAACGTTTCTTTTTTTTTAAAGTTAGTTCATCGGGCAAAATAAAAATTAATGACACTTAATAGATACACTAAGCTCCCTTTTTTAGCACGCCCTTGTATTCTATCTGTCAAGACCTCGTCAACGATTTCATTCACTGTTTTTGATGTTGTCAACTTTTCCTAACATTTTGCACATGGCTTACTCATTGCTCGCGCCCAGCTACGCCTGGTTTTCTGAACCCAGAAACTATGGCTGAAAAATGAAGGTGATGACCCTCTTAAATCAATATCCAAGTAGTGTTCCATTAACATGCGGTTTTCTCTTCCATTTGAAAAAATGATGTCCACCTAAATTTAGCTTCTCTCTGTAACTGAGCCCACTCGCCATCGCTTGATTTGATCCCCTTGTCAAAAGGGTCGGAAGTACGAGATTTCTGAAATTCTGTACTTAAAAGAGCGCGCCTTCTGGAGAAACACGTACTTTTCTGGAGAATTGCTCATCATCCAGTTCTTCAACAGGAAAGGAATTGCACTCCATGTGTAATTAGATAGGGTATACCTGGAATCCCGCAGTCCTTTTCCCGCCCATAAGCTCCTCAAAAGTTTGGGCTATAAATTGGTTATTCGGCAGTTTTGCACGGAACGACGTGCACTACTGTGATCAGGAGCTCCTGGAGATTCTTCCTATGCAAGAATCCAAAGATCTTGAGGTGGGACATGCAGCAATGGGGGCCAGATGTTATTATCTACTAGAAAACTGTCACTGAAATTGATAGGACTTTTTGCCGCGTAAACGTTTTGTTTACGCCCTCCTAAATAAATAAATAAAGGAATAAATAAATAAATCTGGAGCTAACGATACCACCTGCACAATAACCTTGACTGTGCATTGCTTGCTGTATGGGTACGGCTGTTGCACAGCCTAAAACAGTTTGTTCCATTTGGGTTCGTACTAGATCTGCATTTAAATTTCTTTGCAGTATTTGTCATATATGCCAACAAATTGTGGGTGAGTGAACTTGGGTACCCGCAGCCGGCGGCGGCTGGTACTTTACTGCCAGCTTGCGCGCTCCAAGGCAGTTGCCAGCACCGCGGCTGACTTGTGCTGCGCATAGCACTAGCACCGCCCAAATCGTCGCGACTCCGTCCATTCCTCCGCGCGCGTACGCAAACATCGAAGGGGTCCGCAAAGTGCCGCAGAAGAAGTCGGCTTTCACTTAAGTTATGGGTTTTACATGGTGATCATGATAGTTAAGTGATTTTGTGTGTAGAAGCTTTTGAGGTTCTGAAAGCTAATGATTCCAGAAATCCCAGTGCGTCGATACTATTCACTTTAGGAAGAGCTGCCATGGACGTCAAAATTTCTTGAAATTTGCACAACAATTCGAACCTATTCTGGACTTTCTGAACCCCATCTATATTATCATTTGATTATCTATAATCAAATGATAATAATCAACTCATATATTACCATGGTTATCTCGCGCGCAGTTTGCTTTTGTGTTTTGTTCGTACTGCTCGTATACTTCATGTATATGCGCATTACCCCAATTACTATATTTATTCTAATACCAGATTGCATACATTATCAGTTCGCCGAAAAAAAAGAGTTATAGAAATGAAACCTATGTGTGACTCAGAAATTTATGTATTTGAATTCTTTTGATCCTTTCCATTGGATTTTCCTCCAGAACTTGAGCGTTCATCATTCTTAACAACTTGTCCTTAAAGGCAGTGTATCACCTCGTTCCGTTGCTTGCAGATATCAACAGAGTATAGACCTGCTCGTCACGCTGAGTCCAATGATGTACGATAAAACGCAAGAAATTGTAATGTAACGCATAAAACCCCGTTTTCGGAGGGCCCGAACCTGGAGTTCACGGACCATTTGGGCGGAGCGGTCCGTGACTGTGCTGGCTGCCCGCCATGGCTGCAACGTTGGCCAACACGTCTTGACGTGTCCGATCGATAAGATCAACGGCTTCCCACATCCACTCGAAGCAACAAACTGTTCCAAATCCCATCCCGAAAAACGTTAATAAACGGCTTAGAGCCCGTTTTGTAATAAGTTATGTATACCGCTAGATTCACCGCCTCGAGAAGATTCAGAATTCGCTGAAACCCCAAGCACGAAAACGAGGTGACACACTGCCTTTAAGCGTGTGAAATATTCGAATCGACTACTACTCCACGCCAGATGGGGTGTGAAAAATGTCTCGCAGATATGTATTGTGCCTGCAGGCGTACCTCATGGATACAATGCCATTAGATCGCCGCTCTATAACTGCCTTGCTAATATCCATTTCATGGAGCCAAAAATAGAGTAGTCGGTTTCAAGGCGAAATACATGTGAAACGTATTGGTGGTTCGCTTGTGTGTTTCAAATTCAATTTCAATTCAATGATTTAACTCAGTTATATTCCTAAGAAAAGGTAACTACAGCAATAGTAATGAAAATAACGTCCCCTTTAGTAGGTTTAAAAAATTTAGAAATTCAGAAGCCATCGACAAACTCTAAGGTGTCGCAAGAAAGTTGACATTGGTCTGCATCAGAATCTTCCTAATTATGTTTTTGATGAAAGTCGAGAACTAGGCAGTTCAGCAACCTTTGCGGAGGCAGATTTATTTTCAGAGAAAAAAGAAACATCATTCCTCTGCGCGTCAACGCTTTCAAAATTCCATCGTGAAAACAGTTCAAAATAGTGCTGTTCTTCAAAGTCCTTTTATTTAATCCTTTACAAATACAAGTTCTACGCCAAGTAGCTTTAGGAAAGAAATTGCACCACTCTGTATGTACCTCAACTGTGAAAGAAGACGTGATCATTTAAAGAAGATTACGAAGGATGGCGTTACGATGGATGGGGATGAACGCTGGTTCAGAACTGGACGGGGTAACGATGGAGATAGAACGAATAAACAATGAAAGAATGCAATGGAAAACGCGTTATTTGCTGACAAGATCCCTATTAAAGGCTATTTACTTGTCATATCTGACCTATCACAATACTATCAGCGGTAATTTCCATTAATCACAAGAGTTTCCGCTTCACGGATCACTTAGATGCCATTCACAGTTCTCCGTCGCAACGCGAATGCCGCGCGCGGTGGTTGGTTGGCTTGCAGCGGTGGGCGTGGTTAAGAAACTACAGCGCGAGCAGGTGGTAAATTACAGTCGCTTTAGCAGCGAGCGCTCGAGCTGGCAGTAATTGACAGTCGCGGGCGGCTGCGGGTACCCAAGTTCCTCCTCCCACAAATTGTAAATATTTTCGTACACACATAAGCAAAACTTTTCTGCGCTACTAACCCAGTGTTTTGTCCAAAACGGCTGATTTGGTCCTTACCCCAGAATCATATCCAAGGCCAAAGCGTGGAAGGCAAACGTCACAGAATACCTGAATAATATTTGGCGCAAGTGTCGCCGAACTCTCGCGGTCATCCGGAACCGTTCTGAACTGCGTCGAGTGCCACGTCGCTCGACGATCGTCGCGTTTCGCAACAGCATCCACGTCTCCCTCCTCCATCAGCAAGGACGTTTCAATATTGTTGGCTCATTTTATAGTAGCAGCTTTTTCCTAACGTCATTGCTACCTCTGCGCTCTCAAATCCACGATGATACCCCAACTGTGAAGTGCAAAGGTGTCATTTAAGGAAAATTTCAATCACTCTTTTATCGATTTATCTCTATGTTTTGTTTCGCTCGACATTGTCACAAGCTTTTTGTGAACTATTCATTGTGGATTTTACCCTGGCAAGCGATAATCGTGGCGGAGCGCGGCATTTAGTGTTTTCCTTTTTCGAGTATTAGCCAGCACAGTGAGTATCAAAATTATAATATTTATCCACCGCATGCCGGTCATTATTTTGGTCGGAAGCGGAATCTGTTCCATAGAAATCTGGACTTGTGCAAAGCTCATTGTCTCGTTTCCCAGTATACTCCACGGTATTGACAAGAATTCTTCCAGGTAAAAATTTCTTGTTCGTATCAAAACTGTGTATCCAGCTAGGTTGTAGAGTAGAATGGCATGACAGCACCTTTTTCTTTTTCGAAATTACGGAAAAAAAAACTTCACAACTTTCATTAGTGACTAGGGGGTAACTTGATGATCCACTAGTCGCAAGATGCTCACCCACTTCTTGCTAAAACTATTTATTCAACGGCAATGCTAACCATAAGCATAATACGTAATTATACCTGGTATCGAATAGCATACGGGACTCGAAGTCAGGAATTGCGCTAGGAACAAGTAGAGATATACGGTGATGAGAGTTGTAACATAACCTCGTGCATTTCGTCATAGTAGATTTTTCTTTTCCTCAAATTAAAAAAAAGAAACTTGAACTCCGAAGCAACCGCAAGAATATGACTTCTCATCAACTTTCGTCAGTTTTCTAAATCGTTTCTAATTCCTGTATCTCCATCTACCATAGCAGGTGCAAGAGGCCCGGCTCGCAGATAGGAATGAAACCTATCTGGCTTGAATTTTATTTGAGTAGTGATATACTATGTATTTCATTAATGCCTACCTATAATGTAATACCCAAACAACGATTCAAGCCAGATGGGTTTCATTCCGATCTGCGAGCCTGGCCTCTTTTACCTCCCTTGTAACAATATCCCCCATTTTTTCTGTTGAGTTTGTATTTGTGTTTCTTTTTTAACACTGTCTTCCCGTCGTAAAACAAAGGAAAAAGTTGCTAAAATTTATGTGTGAAACGTCATTGATTGGCCTTATTTTGGTGCATATTTCATGCGAGCAATAAACAATAGATAAAATTAAAAGGTTTCAAAAAAGCGCCCTTTTTCTTGAATATTCGGAATTTTGAATGCGTTCTTATACTTCAATGGAATAAATCAAACTTATGAGTAGTTGATCCTATATATTGCGTTCGACTCTGGGATGTAAGTGCAATTAAGAGAAAGCAGTAATAATAATGAAATTTCTTCACTGACAGATTCAAGGTATATTCTATCTGGACATCTTTTGAATTGTGCACTCTCAGACAGACTGAAGAATCTCGCTCAAGTATAGGATAGATTCCCGGTGAACTTGCTGATTCTGATTTGCACTTGAACACCTACTAATAATAATATGTATGTAAATTGGCTTCCTGTTCCACTTTTTGCGCTTCCTCTTGAAGTTTTAGTGCAGTCTGCAGGTGAAGAATCACCAGAGTGCTCTATTCACGGTCGTAATATAACACGATCGATCGATCGTAACACGATCAATAGATCGATTTCTTCACATCATTTTGCGACTTTCTACTCGGAATTGGCATTTTCTCAGAATTCTTCGAACAATTCTGCATTAATCCTATAGAAATTCTGTTACGATGCATTACAAGTACGATTTTCGCGATCAGCAAGGCAGGCAAAGTCGTACCCGGCAAAGTTTGAACAACGATTTTTTTTTAGATTTGAAATAGAAGGACATAAATCAACTGGTGGGAAGGAATCTGTCAGAGCTCGCGCATGGCCATGAGATGGAGAGGGGTAAGGAGGTCTTGGCTTTTCTCGAAGACACCTACTCACTCCCATACCTCCTTTCAATAGCTGGTCTGCTTCGTGTTCTTACTTTGCATGAGGCTCATTCCACCACGTATTGCTGTTTTAACGGGTCTTTTTTTCAATGTAAACAAATTTACAGCCGATGTGGCACTTAGTGCCTCTACAACAGCTTCCTCTGAAGGAATTCCACATCTGTCCCTACCAATGGTTTTCCATCTCGTTTCCACCCCAGATTTTCCCCGGTGGAGCATTGAAGCATGTATGAGCCGATTATACGTATCCAGTTATCTGTTTAGTCGTGTTCCAGGCGCTTTGTCTTATTCGTTATCCAGACATTTATGTATCCGTCGGATAAGAAATATGTACGTGGGATGTGAAACCACTTTTTCAAGCAACTACGCTTGTTTCACTCAGACACACTACTTTTTATTTGCATACCGGTCTTTATTTTTGCTCTTTTATCACTTCCACTCTTGTTTCGCATTTCGTTTGGAAAGTGATGGATTATTCATCGGCTAATGCTTTTTTCCATTGAAGCTTGTGAGTATTACTAACAAAAGGTCTATTCGGGATTCTTTAAGCAGCATGCAATTGTTTGTAAAGGTGCAAATTGAAATTGAAAAAAAAAGAAGTCATCTCAGAAAAACGCTCAAGGTTTCGTCCATGAAACAGAAGTTTTAGAAGTTTTACGTGCCTATACCTGACTGTTCTGCTTGTGAATCTGTTTTTTTTTTAATTTTTCCTCACGAGATCATAACAACATCTTCACGACACCACTGTTGTAATCATTTGCTGTTGATATCTTCAAATGATATGACGTCCGTATAAGGCGGATTCCCGGGTGTCTGATGTACATATCCGCCATGTAGGAGTTTTCGTTTTTGCGTGGTCCTATCAGTTATCCGTAACCAGTTTTGCGGTCGTTGAACGGGTTTTGGAAAACTTTATTTGCCTCATTCTTTATGCGAACCTTGTTGTTTCCCATGAATATTTCTCACTCTTAATCAGCCAGTATATCTTCTAGAATTAATTTCCAAAATTTCTAAAATAACAGGTAGCTAAGTGAAAGCCTCACTATTCGCAATCACTGGTCGTCGCTTCTTCTCACTCCTGGAAAATTTTGGAAGTGGTACATACATTTTTTATCCCGTCCTAAATAAGAATTCTTCATTTACATTCGATGTTTCGATTTTTACTCTTTCTTATGACTGGAACGTGCAGAACATCTCTACTCTGATACAACTGACAATGTTTTACAACATTCCTTTATTGCGTTCTAATCCATGTTCATGTTATGGAAATGTATCTGAGCCAGAACCATTAATGCCACGCTCGAGAGGAAAAGCAAGAAGATACTCTACTCACAAGAGAATCTTCTTCTAAATAGTGTGGATTTCATGTCATGGACTCTTCAAACTTGATTTCGCTTCTTTATTGGAAAATTCTTCCAAAAAGCGGTCCTCAAACATTTCTAGGTTTTAATCATGCCTGCAACGGCGATGTAGTATGAGTCTAGCGAAGGCATTGATGAAAAATGTCCTGTGTGAGTCGGATTTCCTGAAATCCTCCTTGGGTTTATTGATAGAACCTCCACCCTAGTGAGGATTTTTGTCTTCCCAAAGGTTTTCAGGTTCAGATTTTTTTTCAAAGCGGTCACATTTTCGCACAATCCGCTTCTTTCGTTTCAGCTTCACACCTGATGAGGGAATATTTTGTGCTAATCCCTAGATTACGCTCATCCTGCTTTAAAGGCACAGTGTGCTCTAAATTCTTTGTGCTATCAAAATATAAGGCTCATCGTTTCTCATACACTCCCCATCATTACTCTGGGGGTATTGTATTGCTCTTCATAAATACTTTTCTAACCAAACAAAGTTGCTGCAATTTTCCATGGCTGGGATTGTTTTCGTTTCCGGAAGTACTTGGAACAAATCCTTGATTGATTTTGATTAGAAGACAGATGCGTGTGTCAGACATGCGACAAATTCACGCATCCAGTATAAATTCCCCTCGGCGAAGACAGAGGTTATGTAACGATCGATAGGCATCTTTTCCACTATCGCAATCGCTTATACCTTCTGTCCATTTTCAGCTCTTATTCGAGTAGCAATGAGACGAATGGGCAGCGATCCAAAATATTGCAAAATAAAAATCGCCCACGAATCTCTTTCACTATCGTTATCTCTTAAATGGCAGGTTCTTTCCGAATCATTTTGAATTGGTGAAGTCAGTAGTGTTTATTTCATTGAAAAACCATATACTAACCGGCCGCGCCGCTAGATATCTGGGGCGTGCTGTGAGTTCTTCAATGATTTCACGTTTCTGTCGCATACACCATGACCCTTTAGTAACTGGTTCAAAGGTTAAAAGCTGTAGTCCGCAAGGAAACGACAGTTTTCTTGTACAAATAGGTGTTAATTCGATGGATACCACGATTTAGCACCAATGCCAATCCCTGTTGAGTAGAGCACTGGTTCAGTGATAATATGAAGAGCTCATTCCTGTTAGCAGTTCGTTTACCATAGTCTCTATGCGTAAAAGAAATATGGTTCGTGCATTACTGCAACTTAGACATCCAACCCGGAGATCAAGACCTCTCGAACATAGAATCACTGACCACTGTCGAATTTGAGCCTTTACGGTACATATTTCGTTGCAGTCCTTCCTTTTTTCAGTTTCTGCTATAAGATTATGTGTGCATGTTCCGTGTGAATATACTCGAACCAAACCTTATATTATGCATGGAAGCTACGGAAATCGTTCGTACACCGAACTGAACTTTCCATTTTGTCTCTAAAAGGGACAAGGAGTACGTGTAACTGACATCCAAAATTTGGCTACGTCCCATTGAAAATAGGATTACTCTCGATGCGTCTGAAATGCTTGTTTTCATGCTGGATTACATCAGAAAACCTGTTTCATTGCATTTTAAGAATATCTCCAGTATTACAGTTTTCATTATGTAGCGTATAGAGCCCAAATATGTGTATAGCTCGGTAGAAATATCCTCCATAAGCTTGTCGTTTAGATGGCACCTATCAACGTGTTTACTCGTACGTGACATTGTCTATACCCAGCTTCTACTCATGGCAATAAGGTTACCCACCCTTCCAACTATCGAGCGTCAGAGCTCTAGAGTCTCATCTATTTGGGCGATTCAGAGAAGAACTAATCTATCCCTCCTCAAAGTGAACAAGATGGCAAATTTCTGCTCAAACTGTTCCCTTAAAAATCTTTCTCTTTTTGACGTTAATTTCTTTGGAGTTTTCCTCCTCATCATTTTTCATTCAACACCACCTGGTTGATACAAAACATGCACTACTTATCAATTCATCATCCCTTTTTCCCTTTCTGCTCTCAGAATTTCTGCACAATTATACATCCAAGTGCGCATCCACATTTACTCTTATTACAACTCCATCTGAATTCCATCCATTCGTCCACCTCTCACATAACAAGTACATGTAGTTCTTACAGTTAGCTTTTAAACGTTTTGCTACCTGTCATTAGAATCATCTGTTGCACTCCACTACTTTTTTTCGCAACAGTCTTCCACCACGATTTCCTAATTCTAAATCTTTCTAGCTGATTTGCTAGTGCCTGTGATGCGGGTAAATGTGGCGCGGGTGTGGGAAGATGCGGACTATGTGAAGGTCAGAAATATGTGCGATAACAATCAAGGATGGAACGAAGTAAGTGCCCATGTCGTTTTAGGGGAAAAATTCACGGAAGCAATGTCTTATTATGGTACATATTTCTGCCAGACACCACGCTTTTTATGCTTCTAGCGCCTTGAGCGCGCACAGTGTAGCTAGCAGGCAGCGGTCAACTGCATTCAGAGGGGGTATCCATCACGGCGGCAGTCAGAAAATGAATCTATGCTGACCTATGCGGTTTACGATACTCATCTTCAATTATTTCTCCCAAATTTCATGTCCATTTTCCTGAGCCCGGATGCATCATTGATTACCAGTCGTAAACGTATTGAATTAACCAAATTGACCTTTAACCTGGGATACCTCAACATGGTTACCCATAGATCCTTCTTCCTAGCGTTTGTCCCGTTTCGTAGCGGGGTCCGCTTTGTTGATCCTTTGACGCCATATTGCCCTGTCGTACGCCTGGTCGGGATGGATCCTAACCAGCTTGAGGTCGGCATGCAGAGTGTCAAGCCATCCTTGCTTTGGTCGTCCTTTCGGTCACTTTCCTGGTACTGCTAGATTGAAGCCAATCCTACAGACTTTATCGCCATCAGCACGAACGTGACCGAACCATATCGCAGACGCGCCTCACGCCTCCAACATGGTAACCCATAGATGACGTTGTCTATACCCAGGTGTTACCTTCGGATGTGAGATTTCTCATATTCCAATGACGCATCCGGGCCATGAGGTTACCTAGCAAACTTTTTCGCACGAGCTCATCGATTATTATTTTCAAGGCCAGCGTGGCGTTACCTCAAGTCCGTTTTTCTCCAGGCAGATCGTCTATGTTGTTTAGCTTATGAACACTAAAATGAACAAGCTTACAATATCAGTGCTGGCAAAATCCGTGCACAAAAGCTTCCCCATGTGCTCTTAATTTTTGGAAAACCTATGGGTAGTATACTAATTTTCGGTGAGAGATCTAACATAACAGCACAGAAAGAATTTTCTACATGGGAATAACCAATAGCTAGAAAGCACAAAAGAGATATCCGCAGCAAAATTTACACCAGCGAACTTAGTCACACGAAGTCATTCAGAAATCTTGCTTTCGGTGCTATCCCACGAGCAACATCACAAATATGGATATGGGAAATATCCTCGACAAGTATTTGAAAAAGGATTCGTATTAGCTCTCAGCAAGATTGGTATACATACTTTACTGGGCTAGCATTTCATCCTCTTCGCCTTCTTCTGAGCTTGGAAAAGCCGGGAACGGGAACACCACAGAATGAAAGTTCAGTTAGGATCTAGAACAAGGAAACGACCGAAGGGTGCCAGTACACGTAAAGCTCACCTTTTCTGCGAAGCAAATGATTGGAGGACTACATCCAGCTAGCCATGCACTGAATGAAATAAAAGGGGATCTCGTAGTTGCGCGGGTAATAGATGAAAACCCACTCAAGTCGAGGTTTTACATGATATCTTTCGTTATGGAGGATTCATTACATTGAGCCGCTAGAGCAGCCTACAATTCAATACTAGCGATCACTATGATGAAGTAACCCTACTTCGTTAGAGTTGTCTAGTATGGAGTGTGCACGATTGATAGAAAAAAGAGGGTTGCACACTGATTTACTACATTTACCATTTCAACATTAGGTACGTGCATTTTTGACTGCTCCCACACTAACTGAAGGCTTGTTTAGGTATACAAAAAGAAGATGATCACCGTGTACACTCAGTCAGTCCCATGCAGTAATTATCAGATGATCAAGGTATGCCAATGCTCATTTGTTCCCATGATTAACAGTTTTGGGGAATTCTCAAGCTCCAAGAAGAGCGTTGAGATCTGAACACTTTGCTGACTCCTTGAAATTTGAATGTAAGAAGTGCTGATTCCTTCATTTTGCCAGTGCTCTTTTTGACTCATACCTCTTTAAACGACATTTTTGTAAAGGAGCTACTGGCCTGGAGATTCATGCCATCTGAGTTCATTTTACAGCTGTAAAAATTTAAATTTGAAGTAGCTCTACCTAGGCTGTGGCAAAATTCTCCGATGTCTCACCCGGCGTCGCCTATGATGTCCTACACGATTCATCTTACCGAGCGCACTGGGATCGACATATGGCCGCGCAGTGCTTCATTGGAATGATTAACCCGAACAATGACATTGGATACTATGCATGTTCGTTTTGTTGTAAATATTTCGGTCCGAGTATACCTTAATGAGAAGACATACTATTTCAGTAACGGCAATGCCTCCAATTCGTGCACGGGACTTTGTGATGCAGCGTTCCTGGCTCGACACTGGAGATGAAAAGATGATCTGCGGTCATTCAGTTTGTCACCAGGTAGGTCTATTGCTGCCATTTTTTGAATGTACGCAAAAGCCATAGAATGGTGCGTAAATTTATCATCATTTTAGGATTATCCCCCTATGAAAGGCTTTGTTCGTGGAACCGCCTTGCTTTCCGCATATCTTATCCGACCCTTTGACGAAGAAGGATGCCAGATCACATACATAAGCCATTCGGACCCGAAAGGTGGGGAAATCTCTTTTTTACCTTTTTTTCTTATCTAGCCTGATTGATCTGCGTATGCCTCTTTGATATCTATGATAGATATTGCTTTAATGGTCGAGTTACTGATTCCCACCACCGGAATCGTAGAAGCTATGACTGAATAGGGGTGCGTGTGGCGCAGTGGTAACAGGCTCGCTGCGCACGCACACGGTCGATTGTTCGATCCCGCCCGAGACCAACCAAGCCTGCCATCCCCCCCTGCCCTCCCAGGGGTCGGTAAATTGTTACCAGAGGAGCCGGGGAGGATGAAGCACTGACTTGATGCCCCCCGCAAGTCACTATATAGGGCACATACGCATTCAACGCCTCTATGATGCCCATGAAGTCGAGTGCGTGGCGCATCCCACGTGACGGGATTGATTAACGCCGACCACTTTATCCTTTATTCTTATGACTGAATAGAGAGAAGCACTTCTCTTTTGAAACGCTTCGAAGCAACTGCCTTGCGCAAGAAGAAACGATATTGTAGGGCAGCATAGTAGTCACTGAAGGGCAAGCTAGAGGGAAAAGGATGGTGTTGTACCACGGTCTACGCCTCAGATGAACAAAAGATTACCCATAGTAAGACTATTGACGGACCCAAACCGTTCTCCTGACAATATTAACATGTTTAACCATATGTTGGGTGGCGGTCAAGACGTACGCCGCGACGCGACCGCGCAGCACGCGTACTGTTTTCAAGTTCAGGTTGTTCCTTCAAATCCGACGCTAAATGACATCGGTGGCCACCTTCTCACAGTTTGCGGGCTCCGAAAACACTCATCTGTCCCACTAAAGCGTAGAAAAGTTGTCCATATCCACGCAAAACTGTGCCCTAGAAGGCTGCAGCCGCGACGCGCACATGAATCGACCAGTCACAGACCAATCATACCTCTTGTCACGCAGCCCAGGAAAGCACCGCTCAGTTGGAGCAGTGATTGTTGTGGAGGAAAAAGTGGAAGAACTAGAGCGCTGAATGTGAAGAGTTCTCCATTTCCGCGCTTTTTTTTGTCGTAGTCACCAGTGTCTGGGCACATAATGAAAAGGAAGTCGTGCCTGTCTCACCTCGGAAGAACAGCTTGAGTCGCAACCGCTTATTCACATTATGACATGATGTGAATAAGGGATTGCGATTCTCTTAAGCGCTGTGCAATATAAAAGTCCAAATTCCAAGACTCGAAGCAGTTGGACAAGTAACAACAGTTTTCATGTTTAGGCGAAAACCGCAGGAGAGACGGGAGAGCAAAATGGGCGACTACGATGTACACATACATAGTTCCCCCTAGTGAGGAGGCTAGCGCCTTATTGCTGGAAAGTAACGGAATTGAGAAAATGGAGGATCAGCAACTGCACTGCTAAGAGGTCGCCGCTCAGGTGCTGCAAGCCTAGTCATTCCTAAGAGGAAATTTCATGAAATCACTTCAACACATTCTATGTGCTCGACCGTTTGACATGCGTGGTGGGATGTGTGGGACCGCGTGCTCAACCGGTTGGTAACAAATGCACGCTTAGCGGACCCGCCTTTGCCTGGTTGTATATGCCTAACGCGCCAATGTATTAAAAGTTGTTATGCAAGTGGAACAGAATTTTCTGAGGAGTTTCTAATCTTTCAGCGTACAAAAGTATTCATTATTTATTGAATTCTCCATGCTTTTAATTCTATATTCAGGAAAGTTACCTACATGGCTAGTGAATCGCCTTACACGGGTAATCGCTCCCAAGGTCATCAAAAGATTACACAAAGCTTGTCTTGCCTATCCAGAATGGAAGCAGGAGAATCACCCAAATCTCAAACCCTGGATTTATGCTGAACAGCAGGTACTCGCGCCTGTCCGTTGTTAGTACCAGTGATACATCCAGATGAATTCCAGATGGACTTCCCTCGTGTGGATTTGTCGAAATGCCAGCCTCAGGAGTATGAACAAGAGATCATAGACGAGTCACGCACACGTCCTACCAAAGAGGACGATGCAGACGAAGAATAGCGCCGTTCCGCTCACGTGTCACTAACCACATATCGTAGCCTCATTTGTACACTACTTCCGTAACCCTATTTAAAGACATGTACAGTCCCACTAACCAATCAACCGATTAATACTAACCACTGAGTACTTAAAACATATCGCTAACATCTGTTGCTTTCACAGTCGACTTTTCCATATTCTTGTCAGCGACCAATTAACCTTGTGGGTCCAGGATGTGATACATTGACTCTGTCCTTTATGAAGAAAAGTATATAATTAAAAATAATAATTAAGCAGCTCTTATGTTGTTTGAGATTCTCTTGAAATACAAGTGATTTGCTCTCATCTTTCCTTTCCCATTTTGCATGAAAAAGTAAGGGTAGTTTCCTGCGAAAGGGAAAGAAGTGTCTCAGCAAGATACCTAACAGCGGCTAGGCGGCATTCATCAGAAGCTCAACATCTGTGACATATTTTTAGCACAATTCCCCGACAGTTGGTGCTGAGAATTTAGTACGTGACATAGTACATCACCAAAACATGAAACACTGAACGACGTGACATTGGATGGGCCCAGTTATATACGAGGAAAATATGCACAGTTCTTCTAGAAAATTTATTAACAAATGTTCAAAATTTACTTGAATATAGTTGCTTTAAACGACATCTTTGATTCCGTTTCTCAACATTTCCAGAACATCACTTCACAGAACTCCGTCGTTATCCTGTAATGGCAAAACATTTTTTCCTTCGCACAGTGTTATTCGTCGAAGTCCCGTTCCGTTCATTTTTTTAATATAAAAATGAAAGCTATAGAAGTATAGAACATTCTGAAAGGAGTCCGCACAGGACCACACAGAGCAGGTGAGGGATTAATTTTCCAACAAAAAATCAACCTTCAGCGCTTATGAGACTGGTGTTCTTTCCACATCAGCGACTAATTATTACATGTTACAAGGCGCTAGAAGAACAAAGAAACGCAAGAAGAGATGCGATATACGAAGGTACAATACTGCTCATGGGATCGCGAAAACCGACGGTCGCTCCGCGGAGTCACCGTCGCGCACCGTCGCTTTGCCATAACTTGCTTAGAACTGCCCTAATCAAAGTGTTTTGGTCACCAATCGATTTGTCTCATCGAGATCTTTCGAATGACCTACCGAATGTGGGGGTATGCCTTCTGCTTACTGGTTTTCGCCAAGTAATCGATATATCGATCGATGCCATGTAATGGATCGAATCTGTAGTAGCAGAAATACGCGCGATGAGTCGGAACTGAAGCTCGATTTGGATGATTTTCTCTAAACAAGGGCAAAAACTTCCAAAATCACGCACGAAGGCGCAGAACTGGGCAAACTCTACATGATTTCAAAGAAATTCGATTTTCGACGAGGTTGCTGATGGAGCGCACCGTTTCATCGCAACTAGGTAACCTGAATGGGGAATGATTGCATGTTGGAAATAACTCTTTATGCACTAGAAGTCCTGCAAGTGGCATTGCCGCTGGCCTGCTAATCTCGATGTTACTCTCGCTCAAAGTGCGAACTTTTGCTGTCCCCTGTGAAAACCTCGATGTTGAGGAAGCTACAGCTCCTCAATGGGATGAGCTACCGACCTATCTAAGGAAAGGTGATCAAGAACAATGAGTGCTCTTCCAGAAATTGTAGTTGCGATGGTTCCAGCCGTCCTCGCTTGTCACCTAGGACCGCGTTAATTTTGCTAGAAATTAAGGCGCATTCCTGTATCTGTCTCTAACAGCCCTGGAAGAGCGGTTGGACAATGGGAGCCTATGCACTCTTGAAGAACTCGTAAGTGAGCACATTCTGTGTGAAAAGGACAAGTTTTCCAGAGATTCGATTTTCCAGCACTATGTATTAACTCATGCAAAGCTTCCCTTTGGAAGCGAGGGTCCCACAACGACGCGTTTGTGGTGGGTCCCAGGTTCAATGCCCACCCGCTGAATTCGTTTTGCAAAATGCTAGAAAAGATGAAAAAACCCCGTATGAGGGGTTTCTAAAGGCAGTTGCGGTTTTTTCATTGATTTTCGCATGGCGCAGTGGCTAAGCGTCTTGTCTGGCGAGCAACAGGTGTAGGGTTCGATGCCCGAGTTTGGCAAAGTTTTGCAAAATGTTCCTTCACGATAAACCAATGTTCAAATGACCTGAATGTACTGATTTTCGCATGGCGCAGTGGCTAAGCGTCTTGTCTGGCGAGCAACAGGTGGAGGGTTCGATGCCCGAGTTTGACAAAGTTTTGCAAAATGTTCCTTTATGAAGATTGATGTGCCGAACACTTTCATAACGGAACTCCGGACCCTTCTTCATTCAAAAAAAAAACTATCCAAAACAGTCATCTATGGAACACTTGTTTGTTCATGATTGTTCTGCTCTATAAAAGTAGCAGTGTCTTATGAAAAATATTTCAGTGCGTTTTCAAGTATTACCAAGTGCCCAAGAGCCTTCAAACAAAGGTGTGTAAGAGCGTGAAGGACTCATTGAATAGCAGGACTCGCAGAGAACGGAAATCAGCAAGAGAGAGACAACAGGAACATCCACCCTCTTCATCCGAAACCACCAGAGCTAACACTGAGGAAGGGTCAACGGCATCACCCGAAGGCGAGGCCCTTTACGGATTCAATGAAGACCTCTGATCTGGTAATAGTTGTGTTCCATGGAAGACTACATTTTCTGTTGAATGAAGAACCGTCGTGAAAGTGTTCGGCACATCAATCTTCATAAAGGAACATTTTGCAAAACTTGCCAAACTCGGGCATCGAACCCTCCACCTGTTGCTCGCCAGACAAGACGCTTAGCCACTGCGCCATGCGAAAATCAATGAAAAAACCGCAACTGCCTTTAGAAACCCCTCATACGGGGTTTTTTCATCTTTTCTAGCATTTTGCAAAACGAATTCAGCGGGTGGGCATTGAACCTGGGACCCACCACAAACGCGTCGTTGTGGGACCCTCGCTTCCAAAGGGAAGCTTTGCATGAGTTAATACATAGTGCTGGAAAATCGAATCTCTGGAAAACTTGTCCTTTTCACACAGAATGTGCTCACTTACGAGTTCTTCAAGAGTGCATAGGCTCCCATTGTCTAACCGCTCCTCCAGGGCTGTTAGAGACAGATACAGGAATGCGCCTTCATTTCTAGCAAAATTCACGCCTAGGTGACGCGGTCCTAGGTGACAAGCGAGGACGGCTGGAACCATCGCAACTACAATTTCTGGAAGAGCACTCATTGCTCTTGATCACCTTTCCTTAGATAGTTCGGTAGCTCATCCCATTGAGGAGCTGTAGCTTCCTCAACATCGAGGTTTTCACAGGGGACAGCAAAAATTCGCACTTTGAGCGAGAGTAACATCGAGATTAGCTGGTCAGCGGCAATGCCATTTGCAGGACTTCTAGTGCACAAAGAGCTGTTTCCAATCTGCAATCATTCCCAATTCAGGTTACCTAGTTGCGATGAAACGGTGCGCTCCATCAGCAACCTCGTCGAAAATCGGATGTCTTTGAAATCATGTAGAGTTTGCCCAGTTCTGCGCCTTCGTGCGTGATTTTGGAAGTTTTTGCCCTTGTTTAGAGAAAATCATCGAAATCGAGCTTCAGTTCCGACTCATTGCGCGTATTTCTGCTACTACAGATTCGATCCATTACATGGCATCGATCGATATATCGATTACTCGGCGAAAACCAGTAAGCAGAAGGCATACCCCCACATTCGGTAGGTCATTCGAAAGATCTCGATGAGACAAATCGATTGGTGACCAAAACACTTTGATTAGGGCAGTTCTAAGCAAGTTATGGCGAAGCGACGGTTTTCGCGATCCCGTGAGCAGTATTGTATCGAGTGAGTGCTACTATGGATGCACCGCGGTGTTTTGGCAGCTTCTCAATGATAGTGAAGTATGTATCTGTAGAGAAAGGAGTTCGCTAAGGCGACCCAGGTTCACCGAATTTATTCTCAGCGTGTTTGGAGTCGGTCACTTTCAAATGCGACTGGGGCACTTTTGAAGTCCTCATCGAGGGAAAGCGATTGAATCATCGAAGTTGCGCAGATGACATTGTGCTGATCATGAGGCCACCGGACGATGCCTCTAAAATGCTTCGACTGCTCAATGAAGTAGGTAGGAGGAAAGGCAAACCTCACCGTCAGCACGACAAAGACCAAGATCATGCGGAGCACGTTTTCTTGTCAGCAGCCGGTACTACTTCAGAGTCTTCCCCTCGAGGACGTCAACGAATATGTCAATCTCGGTTGCCTGCTGAACATAGAGAACCAAATCAAGCCCGAGATTGGGAGGAGACGAAGAGCAGGGTGGATTGCTTATAATTCGATTGGAAGCGTACTCGGAGATAGCAAGGCCCAGAAGCTTTGAGCAGATCTCTCCAACTCGACATGTTGCCAGCCCTGTGTTACGCGAGCGAAACGTGGGTGTTGACAAAAATCGCCGAAATCCAGCTCCGCTCAACTCAGATCTCACTCAAACGTCGCATGCTTGGGCTGTCTTTGCATCAATAGCATCAGAGCGTCATGTGCGGCTCAGATATTAGAGCACCGTCGATGGTCCGTGATGCTGTGCTTCATGCCGATGAGTTGGAACGCCAGTACGTAGCAGATCTTATGTGATGCATAGATGGTCGATGGAGTCCGGCGGTTCTGCGATGGTATCCTCGCGAGAGAAAAGGACGGCGCGGCCGACTTTCTATAAAGTGGTACGATTCGTTTGCTTACCGAAACAACAGCGGTGCTTCCAGTTCAGTTAAAGTCCACTGGTCGACTAAGGCTCAAGACCGATCGATGTGGAAGAGAAGTTGAAATCCACGCAAGGCCAACCACCGTGCCGACGAACGGGTCACTCAAGTATTCCAAATAAGTAACTAAGTAAGTACGAGGGCCGTTTGAAAATTTTCCGGAATCACCAGCAAGGACTTGTTCTTTTTCAAAAATTCCAATGCAGTTGTGTTCGAGAGTCCATCACATGAATTGATTGTGAATTTCGAATCGATCTGACAGAGTCTCTGCTTTTGAGGAGCGGATCAAGTCAAGCAACTACGACTGCGCTCGGTAACAGACTCCGATGTCCGCCGCCGGACCAGCAGGCGGGAGAAGGGGTGTGTCTGACCAGGAAACGGGAGAGCTGAAGTTTGCCTGGCCAGTTTACGGCTCAACTGACGTTTTCAGATGTTGCCTGAACATTTTACGGGTCATGATCCAATTCGGCTCAATTTACGGGTGTTGCCTGATCAGATTCCCGGACTCGCTGTTTCCTGACCAGGAAACAGATGTCGCCTGGTCGCAGCTTTAAGTGCCCAAGTTCAAAATGCGCGTACCATGAGTAGATGGCAGCGATCGCTAGTAATATAGCAATAGCAGTGCCGGGCATCAGATGAGATTAGTCCGTCAATTGTGTTTTATTTTGCTTCATTGGACGTCCACTCTTTGAGCAGCTTTCGTATCATCACATTCTTGCTCTTTTCGTGTTCCGTTAATTTCGTGCGAAGTGATCGACACATTAGTGTTAAACCTATTTTAGAACCACAGTAGACATGTTCTCGTTCGTCCCCGAGTGGAAGCAGAAAAACAGACGAAATCAATAAATTAATCAGTCCTGACATTGTTGGAAATAGTTCTCAAATTTGTGTTCGGCGCAAGCAGAACCGCAGTAGACATGTTCCTGTTCGTCTATGAGTGAATTATAGAAATCGATGAAATCCATAAACTGATATCCTTTCCCAAAATTGTTGTGATGTTTGTGTTCAGCGTATCCGAAAACCTTGATGGCAATGTTGTTCTTTTCTCTACAGCAGAAATGAAAAAAATCAAATTGATAACCTAGCGGGAAATGGTTGTCGTATTCGCGTTCAGCGCGTTAAGAAACCCCATTACACTTGTCCTCGCTTACCCCTCATCCGAAGTAGAAAAAACCAATAAATCGATAATTTGACTATCAGCGGTGGTAACATTCGTGTTCACCATACTGAGGAATGCTAGTGGGCATGTTCTCGCCGCCGCCAGTCGCTGGGCAAAAACAGCGAAAAATCAATAAAATCGATGTAATTGATAAACCAGTTGATAATGCTCAGTGGAAGGTAGCCTGAAACCTCCGCCGGCCGCTGGAGGGCCTACTTGCAAAATTTAGTCCACATACACACATACAAACTTTCACTTTTGTATGTACAGATGAGTTTATAGCAGGCATTCACAAAGCCAATGCACAACATTCGCCTGCAATTGCCTGGCCAGTTTCCGGGTCTTGGCTGGCCAGTTTCCGGGTCTTGCCTGGCCAGTTTCCGGGTGTTCGTGGCTGCCTGATCAGATTCCGGGAATGAATTTCCTGACCAGCTACCGGGTGCTGCCTGGCCAGTTTCCTGCTCTTGCGTGCCTGGCCAGCAGGCAAGTACGTCTGCTGGCCAGGCAACGAGACCCGTAAAATGTTCAGGCGGCGGACTTCAGAGGAGACGGCTTAATTTAAGTGGTCATTAATTTTTCTAAGTTGGAAGAGAAGACCGCAAGTTAACCGAACATCACTTGAATGCTAATTTTGGAGGATCATCACCTTCATTTTCAGCCATAGTTTCTGGATTCTGAAAACCAAGCGTAGCTGGACGCAAGCAAACAGGAAACCATGTGCAATATGTGAACAAAAGTGACCATACCAGAAAAAGTGAATGAAATCGTTGCCGAGAATTTGACAGATAGAATACAAATGCGTGCTGAATAAGGGAGCCCAGCGCATCTATTATTAGTCATTGGATTTTGTTTTACCCAACGAATTAATTTTGAAAAACGTTCTGAAAAAGGAGTGCCACATTTGCTTGATTCCGAACACAAACGTAATCAGCATGAAAATCTAAAAATTATTTTGAACAGTTGACTTGGATTTTAAATCGAAACTGTGATGCTTGTGGAAGAACAGATTGAGTGCTACAATCTGCTCGCAAAAGATGCATGGAAACAGTAGGTGAGGCACGAAGAATGGGTTTTAAAGAAGAAAGTACCGTTCACCCAGGTAGGAATGGTGACAGAAAGTACCGTTTACCTAGGTAGGAATGGTGACAACGTCGGTTTTTGGGAGTTTCAAAGGATTGATGGAAAGGCTATTACAATTGAATGTTAAGCATATTTTTTAGAAGCCTCAGCTGTGGTAACACGATTGACACGCGCGGATTCGAACAGGAAAAAAGAATTGTCCTTCAATGTCAGCATGACCGCCCAAGCAGGTGTTATGGCTCATTTAAGAACTTCTAATTATGAAAACCATAACTCCACCTCACTCAACAATATTTCTGCATTGGCTTTCACGTACCTGTACCTGCTTCAGAATCTTAACATCTTCCCGTCAGGGACAAGATTAGATGAAGAATGAATAATTAAAAACAGACCGGACCACTTGTGTTGGGCTTCGAGAGGATTGGGTTATAAAATAAAATATTGATGCATTAGATTTGACATGTACTTATTGTCGTTCCAGGAACTTTTCAAACCGCCCCCGTACATGGGGATTTGGAAATCCAGCTTTACTCTACGGAGGTTATGGACAGATATGTATTTAACAGCTCAAACTAACCTACTTTATATTACACTATTTATTATTGAATCCACAACTCTTACTCCATTTATTATTAAATCCACAACTCTCACTTTTACACCTAGTATGAGTTTGTGCCAAACACTCACCAGTTTCGAAGCCAATTGTGTTTTCTCTACACCTAGCTCTACTGCACATAGTGTTGCCGGCCGCTCATGAAATTCAAATGCATCATCCTTTGAATTCCGCCTTCAACTAGTTCATCTTTTGAATGTTACAGCAGCGGCGTCCAACAATAACTCCAATGTGCCTTGTTATTTAAGCACCAGTCTTGCCGTCCGGCTAACGCCGCACTTTCAGACTTCTATAGATGCTCGCATACTGCACGTTGAAAGCAAACACTAATTGTGAATGGATTGATAGAATCTGTATGCTTCCACGCAGTTCTATCGCTCTCCTGAGAAGCCCTTGATCCCTTAGGTGGTAGCTTTCCCTCATATGAACGAAGTTATGCTCTCCCATATGAGCGAAGTTAGTGGCCGTGAAGAATTGAGTGTAACCTATTCAGTGCAAATGTTGTCTTGAAATGGTTTAGGCTCAACTGGTTGTTGTGGTAATTCAAGTGATGAGGGTTCACCGGTGTATATAAACGGAAAGAAAGGAGTGATTCATTTCGACACAAACGGAATGTTAAGAAAATACGAATACGAAAGGGAACAATGTATATCTAGGTGGTTTTAGGAGTAGGATCCGCCGAAACAGGGTAAGCGCACCCCTCATGCAGAAATAAATCCGCCTAGCGAATTGCTATTACAGAGAACTCCAAACGGACGCAGTCAAGAGTACGGACCGCGGCGCGGCTGTCTTGGGCAGAGTCACGGGAGCTCAGCATAGTGTGCGCCTGCGTCTCTGCCCTTGAGAGCCGCGCCGCGATCACGACTCTTGTCCACGTACGTTTGGAGTTTCCTATACTTGTGGAAGCCGGCACACCCTTATCACACAATTGCACTCAACTCCTGGCGGTTCCTCACTTCTGGGCGCCGGCGCACCCTTCTCACAGCGGTGGACTCGTCTCCCCACTTCTGGGCGCCGGCGCATCTTTATCACAGCGGTGGACTCGTCTCCCCACTTCTGGGCGCCGGCGCATCCTTGTCACAGCGGTGGACCCGTCTCTCCGACTTCTGGGCGCCGGCGCACCCTTATCACGGGGACCCGCAGGTAGGCTGCTAGCAACCTCGAGGTATGATTGGAATAGGATAACTGTCCTACTCTCTCTTCAAAACAGGATGAACGAATTTCGTGACACACGGACACACACAGACACACACACACACACACACACACACACACACACACACACACACACACACACACACACACACACACACACACACACACACACACACAAACACACACACACAGAGAGAGAGAGAGAATAAGCCCGTTATTATAATTCATCATGGTGAGCAGCAGGCTCTTTACCATGGAGGAAGTTCGGTTATCAAGTACTGCGTCTTGTTTTGTTATCCTTCCTTTTAGAGAAAAAAAACAGGATGAAAACGTACTGTTGCTGTTTGTGTTCGGTCATTCTCCTGTTCATCTTGTGTCCACTCCGGCTGTAGAACGCGGTAAGGCATAGTTTCTTTACCCCACAGCTCAGTCGATATCACCTGGCATATTCGGATCAAGAGAAGAGGATCAAGAGAATCACAAAGAACTAGCTCAAAGCCAACATAATTTCTACAGATATGAGGATAGCCCTTGATATTACCTAAATAACAGCCGTGCAGTACGACTCATACTCGAACGAATTAAATTTTTTGTCAGATTATTATATGTAAATTAGTTTCCAAACGTGGTACATACAGAGGTCCACTACTCCACGTTCTCGGAAGCTAGTTTTACACATATCTTTTGAATCACAGAAAGGCTAACAAAAGATTGCAACTTCTCATAGTATATTTAGGACTTTGCATTGAACAAAACATTGGTATAGTAGCAGTTGTTCGGAAGTTGAAGGTAAACGATCATGATGAAAATGCTGTGAAGTATTTCATACATTAAAGCTCAAGTTGTAATCATGTTTCTGACGTTTTCCTTTATTCTTAGCCTTTGAACCGTTTCATGTGGCAGAAACTGCTCTCCCCGTCTACTGAATGGATTGCCTCCTATAATTCCAAGTGGGTGGCGCTCGCAAAGTCCCGAAGAAATAATAGCTTCTACTCAGGCAATCGTGGAGGTGACTGCAGTTATGTATGGGTCCACCCCAGTTGTAGCTGGGAGTGGTCCACAAATCACGGTTTACTTAAAGGCAGTGTCTCACCTCATGTTGGTTAGGTATGGTATCGAGATATCCACAGATTCAGGTGCAGCTCGAGGCGCTGATTTCAGTGATGTGCTTAATGTCAGAAAACACCCTCAAAACCCCTACTTTTATGGCAAAATTAGACAAAGGAGCGGACGAGTTTCCTTGCAAGGAAGCCAGCAAAAGCGGAGCTGAGAAGCTGATTGTGATGTTGCACACTAAAACGAATTTTTCAGCAGCAGCTATTGTCAAACAAACAAACAATTACGCGTTGAAAAACCATGCCGCATCCTCAGCAAGCTCTTGCTGCGAGATGAAGCCACTCGTCCACTGGAATTTCGAAATTCTCGGCCAAAAAAACTCTTAACTAATGAAGTGTTCGACGTTTTAAAGTACATCTATGTGCTCAGCGGCTCGCGTTTGTTCGACTGAGATGGGGATCTCGAATGCGGCTCATGAGCTGAGACATTGCCTTTGACCCCCATATCGCAGACGTTCCCCACGTGCACTTGCGAACGTTCTCCTCACGTGCTCTCGCGGCTATCCCCGATCCCACAAAGGGATGCCGCCCCTTCACATCTGTTCAGATGACAAAATGTGAGCAGGAATACGTGTGCTTTCGAGCAGATTCCCTTATTTTTTGCCGGAATATTTCCCATTTCACCCAGAAATATACGTAAATCTTCATAAGGGAAGAGAAATACGCTGAATTTTACGCGAATTTCCCCTGAAAAATAAGCGAAATCTGCTGGAATGTGCGCGAAGATCGCTGGATCAAGGGTGGTTTGAGCTGAAGACTTCCCCAAGTCTTTACAGACCAGAAAAGAGGTCACTCGGTAAACTTGCTGTTGTTTACTGTAGATATTGCTCCAGCAAACATATCCACAACATGGCCTTCCAATTCGCTCAACCACAGCTGAGTGGGGCTCAAAAAACCACACGTCAATAATTTGTGCGCACCCTGTATTGCTGGGCATTGCAAAGGCAAAGATCTCATGCAGCGTTAACAGTATTCAAAGGCAGCACCCATGGAAATTTGGTTTGAATGGCCAAGTTGCTCGGGCTTGAAATAGAAGGAGCTGGGGATGAGAGCAACTGCCCTCATAAGTACAGGGAGTGATTGTAAACAAAACAACCATTCACTTCAAGTTGCAAGTCATCCTTATGCAACGCTGGAACGCAACTAATCTCTTTAATCTTGAGTGTTGATAGCTACCGCAACGCAACCTTCGTGGAATTGTCGCAACCATTGCTGACTATGTAAGACGATCAAGGATACGAAATTTGGGTGGGTGCTGCCTGCAAAGACAGGCTGTGTATGATCTAAAAGTACATGACATCAGACTGTTTTTATTTCTTTTGGAACTCTTAGAGTTCATTCAGTGAACATATTGTAAATATTATTTTGAGACACCCTGTATATCGATGTTCTTGTTTTTTTTTTTAGTTTATCGCTTGCAACTGAACGCCAACGTGCTACTCACAGTGATGGAAACCTGTACTGCTGCGTTTTCGTGTTCTTTCTCTCATCTCTGGGACGCGACATACTCTTACTTCACTGTAGACCTTTTGTCACATATACATCTCATATATCTCTTACATCTACATCTTATGAATGAAAAGCATGGTGGTCGTGAGGAGCGATAGGTCGTGACAGCTGCCAGCTGCATAGCGCATCCCATGTAAAGGATGTCACGCCTATCTTGCACAGTACGCATACTAGCCTACCCTGTAAAAAAGGCCGAGGACTTCATTTGGTTAAGAGCTAGAGTGAATGTGGGTTTAGAACAGAAATGTAATAACCCTTGCTGATTATGCATCAGGTTTCAATGGAAGTTAAGCTTTATCTACTTTAGTCCCACTAAATTTTGTTCAAGTAGGTCATAACCATCCTCATTAGTGGAAGATAACTAACACACATGCATCTGCTAGAGCCTGTGAACCTCTGTATTATCAAGGGGCGGGGCTACATTTGCATAGGATATTGACACACGGGTTCGTTGCAGGCGACTATTGCCATCTATCGTTCTTCCTAGCATACACCCGAATGAAAATCATGATGGCGCTATCGAGAGGAATTAAAAGTTCCTGTACCTGAATATTAGATTCCTTCACTCTTTTTTCTTTTTCCAACGGTGGTTCTTCATTTCCCTGAAAAAAAACTCTCTTTGACTGAATGTTCGACTGCGACAGCTGGTGGATTCAGATCCACGGCAAACTACTAGTGAAAGGAGGCGTCTTGGATGTTCGCTTTGCCATCATCGATGATCCCCTACTTCAATTACGAAAGGTAAAAAAAAAATTATCACAGTGAGCGAGTATGATCTGAGCGGGTGCGGTCTCCAGCGATGTGGAGAGCAGGCTACTTGATTGCCCTCGCACGGGCGCACAGAGAACTGGCTGACGTCCATCCTCACAGGAGGTGCGAAATGGTTTCTGAATGTCAACATCAAACGCCACCGACAACGATGGGCTGCGTGAGGTGCGGCCGAAGACAGGTCTTCACTTTCTGGAAGTTGTGGCCAGTTTCGGTGTAACTGCAAAGGCATCATCCACTATACGCTATTGAGGGCCGTAAAAACCACAGAGAATCGTCCGAATCACAGCACGATCCAATTCCTAGATGATGATGTTCGTCCTCACAATGAGAGAGTGACTTTCCAGAAGCTAATCGACTTTGCATGGAAAGCGGTGGCTTACTCAACTACGATCCTTAGTTTGCGCCGAAAGATAACCACCTTCGTTTGTCCCTCACTAAGATGCAGCTTTCGATCATGAAAATGACTTGGATGGCTGGTTGAGCATTTTTCCGTGTCAATTTCAGAACAATTCTATGCCAAAGGCATCGAAAGGCTTTCTGAAAATTGGCAAAGAGTAATAGGGTGCGGTGGTGATTTATTCATTTCTTCATGTGCCTTCATATTTTTGAAAAGTCAAGAAAGTGTACTGTTCCAGAATCCACGAAAAACTTCCCTACAACCTAATATTCGGTAAAGGGGGGGGGGGGGAGTTTGCGCGGAATACTGTGCTGGCATAAGAGCCACTGTGAGTAAACCTGTGGTGGTGAACGATATATGGCACTGCTAACTAATTTGTCCTAGTATTATAAAAATGTAAAGTAGAGAATGAGTGCCACAATCCGAACAGTTCGAGTTATGCCATCATTTCATTTTCACTCTGTCATATCCCGAACGGTCCGGATTGTGGCCACTCATTCTCTATTTGCATTTTTTCTAGGACAAATTAGTTGGCAGCGTCATATATGCCCTAGATCTTGGGCGACGATTGCATGTCAACTCACATCCACGCAGTATAGGATAGCAGATCATTACTTCCCACGTCCCTGCTAGAGCACGCATGTTGGAAACGGAGGAGATCATCGCCCTGTTAGAGTCTGATTGCCTTCTCATGCTGTGGAAACAGCGTCAGAGGTTAGTGGACGCACAATGAGGAGCACGGGGTAGCTGACTCTGCGTCCACCCCCCTCTTCCACTATTTCCGTTGTTTGTATGAGAAGGCGATGATAACAGGGCAGTGGTTCCCTCTGCACGCACATGCGTGCTCTAGCAGCGACGCAGAAAGCAATGATCTGCTGTCTGTCCAATGCAATCATCGCCTAAAGCGTGATGGTGAATTTTGGATTTCAACTTACTTTATTATGAGCTGAAGAGCTCAGAAGCTTTTTCAGTTTGAACTGGAGAGTGGAACATCTTCCACTAATTCATTTGCTAACCATTTTGGGCGTAGGGCTAACACAGGACTTTCAGAGGTCCGAGTCTAAGGCATCAGCGCTCTGCTCATAAGACAGTGGACCCAAAGCATTGCTTTCCATAATTCTGCTGCCTGCGCATCCCTTCGGCAGCATTTTTATACTAGGTATCCATTTTTTGCACCAAAATTTCAGGTCTCCATGTTCAATAGGAGCGATGATATTGCGAAGGTGCGATAGTGAGGTCTATATAACTGAAATGGTTTTTTGCGTGTTTTCGTGACCTAAATCGGAACCTGGATGATGACAGCCGCAAAGAAGAGACTCTAACAGCCTCTGCCGTACCAGTGACTCTACCGAGATCAGCGAAACACTCTCCATTATTGCTGTGTCTAGCATGAGAAAATGAAGCTCACATGGAACAGCTTGCTAGGCTCTACTTCCCAGTGAGTGTTGAAGAAGGGTTTCGTTGAGAAGTTAGCCGGGCTTCCCCGGAGAGGAAGTTGGGGTTTATTTATTGGAGGTTAGGAAAAACCGCCTCCCTGGCACTTCCACTCAATTGAATGCAGGTCCCTCTGTCTGAATTTATGTGCAAGATAGAACCTAAAGAAAAGCAAACACACCCACGCATGCTCCCATTAGCGATACACTCACAGGCAGGTAGTGTGGACCGATTCAGCACTGCCGAGGCAAAGAGTCTATCCCCCGAATTGACCGGCTTCTGAGCGGGCACAGGGTCGCGTTCGGTCTGCGATTAACCCCCTATACGCCACCTATTGCCGCGCCACGCAACTAATCTGCTGGGAACCCTCGAATAAGGTAGTTGCTTAGACCCCTTTTTTATGAGTGGGCAATACTTTTTGTTGTGCCCCCGCCTGTCTCCTGGCACACAATCTTTCTCCGCTTCCCCTCTTCTGACTGATTCCAATGGAGACCTGAGCCTTACATACACCTCTTTTTCCCGCCATCGCACTTCATTGCAATCTATCCAGACTGGAGATCTCCACGCCACCTAGGGAGTTCATCGGTTTCCTGTCTGCCGATAACAGAGTCACAATCAGGCAACACGCCATCAGCCACAACATTTCTCATCATGCAACCAAATTGCGGAGAACAGATGATTTTTTAGTTGTTTTTTTTTCAATATGGTTTAGATTAGATGAGCGTCTTATGTAGGAGGCAAAATGAGCATAGCTGATGTGATCATGAAGAAGAGCTGTAAAATAAGCTCGCATCAATAAATAGAACCTCTAAAAATGACAATTCATTTGAAGCCACAGGAGATCCTAGCTGAAATATTCCACAGAAAATGTGAAATATAGGGGTATCAAAAAGTTTCCGGCCTGAACCACTTGCAGATTAGCTATCGCAGTGAAATTTTAGAGTAAATAGATATGCATCCCTCGAAGACCGAAACACTATTCGTCTCATCATTTTATTCAACTTACCCAATTTTATAAGAATTTTCATCAGCCGAATATAAACACCTAACGCAGACTCTTTCTCGTTATCTGTTTTGTTACGCTGAAGTGCCGTTTCAGATTTTCTCGCGGATTCTAGTATCTAGTCCCTAGATCCCTTTTACAAATTAGCCGAATTAGCGAAATGCATTCGCATTGTCATGAAGCAATACAATTTGTGAAAAGGGATGTCTCATTGAAGAGCCTGACATCCGTGGTTGAATTTCTGCAGTCATTTTTCTTGACTCATTTCCGAAAAGGGTGGATCAAAGTAGCGTTGTAATAATACACTTGGTTAGGATTTACGTGAAGGTGGTTAGGTGACAAAATCTTTTCTCTATCCCACAGAACTTTGGGCAAGACATTTTCACCCCCGCTTCCGTGTTCGATCGCACTGCTCTCAGAGATCTTCCCGTCCTGACCCAGTACTCCGTGCTTCGGACTTTAAATCTTGGCAGTGAATTTGCCACTTATCGACAGTCAACATACTACAGAATGTCTTTTCCGCTTCCTACAAAACTCCCAAAAATCTTCTTTGAATATTCAACTGTAATTTTCTTGTTGGACACCGAAAAGGTTTTAGAGACTCAATGTTCTGCGAAGGTTAAAATTCTTAAATGGTAGCCTTAAAAAATTCCAAAGGAAGTTTTGAATAGCTTAGATCCTTGCACATTTTCTGCTCCCGAAGTCTGTCTGCGATGCTCAATAATTTTTACTACAGTCGCAGTAATCCGTCTTCGTCTTACCTCTTCTCGTTGATCAGAGGTCGATCCGTTTATGGCCGACTGTTACTCCTTTGAAAACGTTGAGTTTCAATAGTTTGGGTAAAAATGCTAGAGGACTTCCTCTTCGTTTAGAATTCATGGGCGGATTTAGATTTTGTTCAGTAAATTTCGTTTACAAAGCAAAAATTCGTCGGTTGCTTCTCGCTGGATACACATTTTTTGAGCGATAACCATACCTTGGCTTGAATAAAACGTTTTTATTTCTGAGAAGTTTAATGAAATCTCATGGAACTTTGCAAATTAACATGAAAGGCTTCACCCTACATGGCGCTCTCAAAACAGTACAGAAATATGGAACAGGCAAGCGGAGGCCGGAAACTTTTTGATACCCCTGTAGATACGAAAAGATCATGGTCACCCGCATGAAGCTGTGCTTTTTGTTTGAAAATAATTTTCTCGAGTTCAGCTTGTCTAGAGGTAGAATGGTACATGCATTCAATCCAAATTCACGCTGCTATTCTCAGAATTAAACATATGGTGGGTTCTGCATTTTGCGTTGCACTGCTGTGCATATTCCAAACAGGGACATCGGCACCTACAACTTGACCTGTCTTCTTCCTAAAGGTGTACCAACAGACAAATGTTACGCTTTAGCTGCAAATTGCATAACTGTCACATCACATTTGAGCCGTCTGCGCCTTTTCATCCCGTAATCTATAATGAACTCCATTCTTTGTCGTTTCGAAAATCCTTTCATATCGACTTCGGGCCTCGGTATTTGAAGAATGTTATTTCGTTTATGAAGGAGGAACGCTATTTCCTTCCTTATTGGAATCACTAAGCTAAATACTTACTGCTTTTGGACTCCTGGGATCAATTTCTTGATCGGGTTGCGTATAATCTAGCTGCATAGTAGACGGAGTTCTCGGCGTTATCTTCTTGCTCCACCACAGCTCTGATCTTATCTGAGATTGTTATACATATAAGGAATTCGCAGCAAACAAAAACAAAAACACTACTCGCAGAAAAATGTTAATGTTATTAATGTTATTTTCTTTTCAGAGCTTGAAGTTAGCATTTATGCGCACAGCCTCTCCCTTCATCCCCAGACTTCGCCAGTAATCGTGGCGATCGCCAGTACAGCCAGCTGTTGTCGCGATCGCCACGACCGCCGGCGGTCCACATGGATTTAGTGAATGACGAGACTTGAGACGTGAGTGAGATGATTCCTGACGTTGCGTAGCGATCGATAGGCATCTTTTCCACTATCGCTATCGCTCACATCACCATTTCATTTTGGATACATCTTTCGGAGAACAGGCGATTATCGTCTCCACGATCCTTATCTCTTACAGTCGCGGTCGAAAAGATGATGTAAACTGAAGCTCTATGGGTGCTTGCTAACAGCAGCTTATCTGGACAGAAACTCAAATTTGGAGGCTGTAGTATTTGCGCTATAACTGCCGGTTAACCAGCAGGTTAAACCGGCAGTTATACATTTTATAACAGGAACCATTATGTTCTTAAACTGGTCTGAAAGAACTAAATTTCGACTTGGTCTCAATAACCGCGATATAACCGGCAGGTTATACCACAGTTTGTATGCCGGTCTCGGGCGCAGCAAAACCGTCGGTTTACTGGATCGCTCAGGTACTGCCACATCGATATTGATAGAGCAGGCGCAGAGAGCACGCACATGTCTTAGACGCAGAGAAGGGGACATCGACATCAGGACACTTTTTAGATCCCGGTTAAACAAGCGTGTAAGTGGTATTGCAGCGTGATTCAGCGTTAAAATCCGGGCTTTTCTAACTGCGCATTGTAGTTGTAAGCTGATGTTTTTTATATCTAATAGAATGAAGCAATTTCCTTCCGTTTTGAAGCTCCGAACTATTCTTTCTGCCTCCAAAACAATGGAGTAGCCTTAGCAATGCATTCAGTCTCATTATTATACCATGCGTTTATTAGGCACCTTCCGCCAAATACGACAAGTTGCTGTATGGCCGAGGTGATAAGAATATAAGGTGTGACGTGATGGGTGCGGAGTTCGAATCCTTACGATCGCCCGCGTTTTGCATTTTTGTATTTACGCCTTTAGCCCTAATTTAACTAGTAAAAAAGATTCGAACACATTATTTAAGTAATTCTGCACCAGCCACGAGATACTTGCTGTATATGGAATGTATTTCAGTTCCGACACAGTATTGCCTCAGAATGGCTGTGAATATAGACTTTTCATTTCAAACGGAAAACGGACTAGTCGCAGGAAAGACACTCAGACAATTGTGCCGTCGAACGGCAGGTCGGACCCCCGTCGCTCCTCCCACTTTTGAATTGGGTGAACGTGTTGGACGTTCTGGCTTAGCGGAACGTGCTGCCCATACCACCGACGTGCTGCTGTCCACCGGAATCCTCCAGACGTGCTACTGTCCGCCGGGACAGTGATAACACGTGCATATGAATTAATTAACAACTTCATCTTCTCTCACCTTCACTTTCATCCTAACATCCTTGGAGCGGTGGTGAGTGTTCATGAGTTCTCATTATAGGGCAAATACATAGACAATGTGTCAGTTCATGATGGGCATGGGATTCCAGAAGAATTCAGTCCTACTCGACACGCTGATTCCAGCAATATGTTTGAAATTGGGAAGAACCGTTAAAGAATTGGAGGCCAAATTTGATACTAGAGCGGACGAGTTTGCTTGCTAAGAAGCTTGAAAAAGCGGAGCTGAGTGGTTGAGATTGCACATCAAAATGAACTTTTCAGCAGTAGCTGTTATCGAATGAATAAGCATTGCCGTGTTGGAAAACCTTGCCGCACCACAGCACATGTTTGATGCGGAATCAAACCTTCCGTTCACTGACCAAGAATTTTGGAATTCTCGGCCAAAGAATCCCTAACTTATGGGCTTTCCGACGTTACTCTAACACCTAAAGTATACCTTTGCGCTCAGCGGCTCGCATATGTTCGGCTGATGTGAGGATCTCGAACGCGATCCTTGAGGTGACACTCTGCCTTTAACGGCAATTTGTAGCGACTTTTGTGGCGGATGGTTGCGCCCTAGACCCTTGGACTTTATCTTGCCCGAATATACAATGTAGTGGTTCAGTGGATGACATATTACTGACTGTACGGAGATGAGCAATGCGAGAAAAACAGTGAGTAAAGTGTGCCTTGTATTAGGAGTAATGAGAACAGAACGAGTGTTATCGATCAGTCGATCAGAATTTATACTAGATGTGTGCGTTTGAGCGTTCGTCTATATGATGGATTAGTCGCATCGTCGACGCAGCTAAGACGCACGCGTTTACGGCCTCGTGGCGGTCGCGCGTTCTTCTTGCTGAAGATGTAGATCGATCCTCATCATATCCTAAAATTTCTGCCGAATAGCTCAATCCCAAGTTTGGTTATAATGAAAAGTCCCACCTTCAACATGGCATTGATCATATCTTATTGACCGTGACTGTATATCGCCGGCTCATTTCTACTCATTTTGAACTGGCAACGTCTGGGGATATTGTAACTCATAATCTTACCAAACCTGTGCGATAGCGGATCCCATAACTATTCATTAAAGGAGGTACTCATAGGGAATGCAGGCCTCGTGATCTTGATGCATTGTGGGTATTACTGTGAATATTGGTACTGCCCTGGACACTGCTGAAGCTATGAAACGTAGCCAAACTAAGAAATTTCCCTTTTTCGCAGGACTCCTGTCAACCACTTCAACGGAGGTAAGTCGAGTTGCCCTGGGGTGTGGATCGATTTGAAAAAGTCGATGATGCCGCTTGTCGCTACCTTTTTTTCTCGCGCAAACAATCATTCAGATTGTTTGGCGCCCTTTCCGAAAAACAGTGGAAGAAGTAACCACTAGAGGAAACACAGCAACAAATATGGAAGCTGCTGGAAAAGCAAGAAGTCATAACTGGCTTAAAGTAGAAACTGAAGCGAAAGTTCGCAGAAAAAATTACTCTCCGAACGAAAAAAAACAATAGTGTTTTTGGGAAACATGATGAAAACGAGAACCGAAAGCACAAAGGAGGAGGAAAATTGTCTAAGCGCTAGAATAAGTTAATGGAAAAGTCAGTAATGAATGAGCTAATTTCTGGAATTCTCCGCGCTCCAAGAAGAAACTGCAGCTCTAGTCCATTGATGGCAACTCGTGCGTCTCGGTATGTAACAAGTCCGGCTCAACTGCTGAGACAAAATTTTTCGTGGATGCTGCCTTTAAAGCTTGGTACAAGGATTAAGGACATGCGGGGGCGTAATGTAAGACGATTTTGCTGACCTTATGAAGGTCAGGCATTGAGGGCTCATAGGTCGCATTATGGGCGAAGAAATGAGCCAGATGATTTCCACTGTTGGTGCAGTTGTCTTTTATCGTTATGCCCAGAATTTGTTTCTGATACACTCTGACGTCAATTCTTTCTCAAAGTAATTTATCAAGCGTCTGATATTTGCAACCCGATGACCACCATCTCAGTGTCCTCCATATCTTAAAGCTTACTAAATTCACGCCACCTTTGTTGTAGAAAGGGACCAACTCTAGAAATTAACTCTCATTACCACAATATAACTTTTCATGGTGCTAGGTCACAATTATACAGGGTGAGCCAAAATTATGTGTACTGGCCGCGCGCTGTGAATTTGCTCGAGTATTGGCAAGCTATGAGGTCCACTCAAGATTTCTTGAATTTTTTTTTCGGTAGTCTAAATTTTATACTTTCTGCTCATTTCACTTCATCTGTCGGTTTCAACCATTGTCCAGTTACGGACCCACCTTTTTTACTAGCACATAACAACACAACAACGTTTAGAGTACAGCAACGCAAGAGTTATAGCCCTCCAAAAATGTGCAAGACTTTATTCACAAGGTGATACGACGATTCGAAGCCCTAGTAGCAAAGGGCATGCCGATGATCTTTTGGCCTCCGCTCACTTGATTACTCTATCTGAATGATTTCTAGATTGAATGCATGCTAGAAATCACATATTGACGTCGATGGGCTTGAGATAGCTTTCACAAAAACTCGAGTGACAGTGACCACTACTTGCGTGCTGCAGACATCATCTACCTGCTAAGTTTGAAGACCCTATGTCGACACTGATACAGTGGCATTCGAAATCAAATGTAGGTTGTTGTTGCTGTAAGAGGACCCAACATTTCCTTCTAGATAACTCACTGATGTTATGGCTTTTTCGTTCAGGAATTAAAATTTGGTACCCATAATTTCGGCCCACCTTGTACATGCATGTGGTGTGGATCCCATTAAGCTCATCTACGGCTGCAACGGCACGCACATGTTAACTGTTTGTTTTCGGGGTTCCTCTGTTCATTTACAAGAACGGATCACTACTGCTTATAGATAATTCCCTTTAGTAATTCTGAACGAACTATCTTTTTTCTCCTGAAAAAAAAACAACCAGATGCTGGTCATCTATGTTTATGGGCCTGACCATAGCACTCATATCAATGGTCCCTATATGCATCATTGCCTACTTTCCTTAGCTCACCCAAAGTTCCTCAATATTACTAATTAATGCCTTACCAAGAACGTTTTATCTGTAAGCGCACTCCTGGTGCATTAAATAAATAAATAAATAAATAAATAAATAAATAAATAAATAAATAAATAAATGTTTGGTGTTGCTTCAATCGCACCAAACGTTAGTAAAAAAAATTTCACTTGTAATTTCCTACTCTAACGGAGTTTTGTGTTTCATTCCACATGTGAATTTTAGAGCCTATAAAACGTGGTGCTCAACTGATTTGTTATACTATGTAGGAAATCGGAGATGTCATCTCAAAAACAAAACGTACTTTTTGTGACCTATCTCCTTCAGCGCTCGGGCTTGGCGAGTTTGATCGAGGAGGTCTCTAAAATTTAAAATCACAAATCGCTCATTATCATACTGAAGCTTGGGCCCGTAGTAATGCCTCACGGCACTGAATTGATTTCCAGAATCTTGTGTGAATAAAAAAAATCCTAATCTGATTATAATGGCAGGGATTTTTCGAAGGGCCATACGTGCAAGTCCGCCTTTTTGCATCATATGCAGCAGCGTCACAGCACATCTCAGCGCCGCCAGATAAATATGTTGATCTTCTGCATTCTACAATTTATAAGACCAATGACATGTCGATCCGCCACGTTTAAAAGTCTACTCGGAAGTGAAGCGAGGCGTGACGCCCACGCATAACAAGTATCAAAAGGTAGGAGTCCGTTCAACTCTTCGGTCTCTTGTGGTCACACTATCTCAAGTGCACAGCTTGTTAAACTCCCTTGCAAACCCCGAGCAAAAGACTCTCGAATGTGATGATAGAGTGGAGTAGCGATGGACGGCACCACTTCACTTTTTGATTTCGAATGACAAAGAAGAAGAGCATCTCGCGCTTGTGCACGGCTATCAGGTTTGGCGATCACGACGGATGCACATTCACCTGCTCTAGCTCTCAGAAAATAGGCTTGAACGGCGACAAAATCCGCCCAGACGACGCTGAGGGGAAGATTTTGTGTTCAGAAACATTTCTATTCTAGAGCACTTTCGACTTTTTTTCGTCATTTCATTCTTCCTCGTCAATCGGTAGTGCAGCGGATGTCCTCCATGTTTACCCTTGCATCTCATCATTGTATCTAATCCCGCTTCTGGGGTGCCCTCGCGCGCCTAAAGGGCGGCACCTGATATTTCGAAATCATTATCGTATTTGTACGCTCCGGAAGTAAGGGGTTTGTGGAACGCCGTCTACTTCCAGCCGAAGGTGAAGCGTCATCAGGGACATATAGACACTCGTCCACACCTTAAATCCAATTCTACGTCACAAACGAGGACGTATTGAATAGGCTGTTGTCTCTTGTAACTATCAGGCAATGACGTGAACTGCGCAGAGCAGGTCAATGACAGTAGCGTTATGTAGTGATCTCATTGAAGCCATTTCTAGAACTGCCAGAGATTAGGAGGTTTTATGCGTTGACACTATCCCCATCAAAACCCTCTCCAAAGTCGATTCACATCTAAGAGCTTATCACTCATACCAGTCTGGCCGTCCGGCAGACGCCGGACTTACAAACTTCTTCTAATGCTCGCTTCGCTCGCATTAGTTCATCTCATTTCCACAATAATATAACTTATTGTCCAATCGAGTTCCTTAATGGGAAACCAACACAGAATGTAGCATTGCATTGCTTTTTCCTGCTGCCTTTACTTTAGGCCAGTGGACCCTGTACAGAGTAGTAACGTCCCGTCTTGGTGCACAACAAGTTCTCGATTGAAATAGAAAGCCACCAATTAACCGTGGAATGTTGGAAGAGAATGTTGGCAAAGTGATATGGGTTACCTTGAGTGTTTAAAAGAGGTTGGCGAGAAATGATTAGGCACAAATGAGAAGGGGAACGCAGGAGTGGTTGTAATGCTGAACAAAGGTCAAATATGCGCATCAGTCATCTACTGCCGGGTGCCATTGTTAAATATTACCACTATTGAGGTGCGATACCGCTCTCACTTGACGGAGAACTCGTCGTAGTGTTTCATCGGTAATTAGCGCGGGCGCACTCCTGCAGCAACAGTGCGCCCGACTCCACCACTTTCGGAAGCCGGCGCACCCTTATTACACGGTTGGGCCTGTCTCCAGGCGTTCGCACACTTTTGGACTATGGCACACCCTTATAATATAATGGGACCTCTCCCCACGCCTCCCCCCCCCCTTTTTCGGGCGCCGGTGCACCCTTGTCGAAGTGATGGACCGGTCTTCCCTACTTCTGGGCGCCGGCGCACTCTCATTCCAGCGGTGTGGACACGGGTCTAGGCCTTCTCCACATCTGCGCCCGTGCGCACCCTTATCACAGTAGTGGACCCGGCTCCCCCTTTTTTGGGAGCCGGCGCATTTTTATCACAGCGGTGGACCCGGATCCAGGCCTTCCCCCCACTTCTGAGCGCCGGCGCACCCTTGTCAGAGCGGTGGACCCGGCTCCCCCTTTTTTGGGAGCCGGCGCATTTTTATCACAGCGGTGGACCCGGATCCAGGCCTTCCCCCCACTTTTGGGCGCCGGCGCACCCGTTGAAATGTTGGATCTATTGTGCAACCTCATCGTCCAACCTTTCGCTCGACCTCCTCTCCACCCCACTCCATCATACTACTCCCGATCGTAGCCTTTTATATGATCTTGCAATCACCACACAATCACGATAACTGACCATTCGTAGAATTTCGTAACGGTCTGACACACATACATACTGACAGACATGTGAACAGACTAAGCCTATTATTATAATCACCCATATAATTAGGGTAATGACTGAAGCAAACACCATATCATAAAATAAAACAGAATGGTTGCGATCAGCCATTTCGGATATGCGCTGCCACACAGGGAGTACATTTCAAGAAGTGAAACTGTAGCAGAGTGGATATAATAGAACCTACATCAGATGTTTCTATTCATAACTTCTCAAAGCTATGTAGTTCCTAATTCGTCTCCTCCGTTGGAAGTTTGGGAGTTTCAAAAATTTTGCGATTAAAACTGTAGTTTTTTGACTCACCCCACATGTTTTAAATTCAAGCTTGTTGTCATTTTGTGGTGTCCTGACAAGCGGTCTGAATAGTGCACTTTAAACAGTCTCGTGTGAAGTCCGACGAAATTCAACGTATTCACTACGAATACTATCTTCAAGCTGATTTCAAGGCACTCCATTGAATCCTTAACACTTCAAAAAGTACAGCGCTTTTGATCCCTTAATTTACGATGAGGACACAGCTGCAGTTTCTGTCAACAAACCGTGATTGTCTTTTTTTTTGCTCGTGTGGTGGAGTGGTGATATTGTGTTTACGATTGCAAATATCTACAGTAAGTGAAGGGGGATGCGTTGTTCGCGATCTCGAAAAGCATGCCGCTCACGATGGAATCGTCGCCTCAGTGGCAAATCTGTGGCAAAGGTTTTCTCAAGAATGATCCATCATATCTGACGTTACCTAACTAGAACCAACTGTCAAGAAAAAACCTTACGGTTTGTTGTTCCGGAGCGGATTCCAGCGAAAGCAGCGCAGTTGCGCAGCGTGCTTTTTGAGGACACCAAAAACGCATCGCCATTGACGCTCAGTGTATGCACATATGAATAGTGCAACACATAGCATAGTGTTCTCCTTCCTTTTCAAAGCTTCATTACCTTCGTTACCTTTTTCCTCCCACAACCGAATGTGACCACTTTCAGGGACACCTGATTTTCTAAGATGAAGAGCATGAAGAATGATATTGTAGTCTCTGGTAGCTATGCAGCACGAACGCAGCTAGAACGGAGCAGTGGTCCGAGGAGAAATCGTTGCAACAACGGTTCCCGGTTGCTGCCATATCTCAGCAATTGCTGCTAAAGAGACGGAAGCTTGAGCAGCAATCGAGGAGAGGATGGCAGCAACCGTTCCTGCTAAGTTTTCTACTCGGACCATGACGTCGCTCGGGCTGCGTTCGTGCTGTACAGTTATCAGAGATAGTGTGCGAAACAAGGCGGAAAAAGGAAATACATGTCAAAGGGAGTGGCGGTAGTGTAGTGATACCTGGCGTAGCGAAAAATAGTATTGGTGGTGTTCGTTCAAATGTGCTGGCATCCGTGAAAAATTGAATCCTCGAGTTGCTGAAGACTTTACCGGGATTGCATTGAAAAGCAGTTCAAAAACTTCAGCCAACATTTTTGCTTCCTCTCTACCGGTTTGTGCAACGGCGCCTTGACTAGACAACAAAACACCACCACCTACACCACGTGCGCCTTGTATATCACTGTGAAAAAAAAACAGTAATACGCAACACCATTTTCTATTTCCAGAGCAAGCCCAGTAAGCCCACTCTCGTCATAACAGGAATTGCCGCGAGTCATGTGCATGTACACAATTGCGGTCTACGAAATCACATGTACATACATGCGGCTATAGCAGTGTTTGCCTTGCTTGAAAACTATAATGGATTTCTATTCTGTTCACCTACGAATCTTCGCTGTTTGGCAGATCATGAAGTCACAAAGTTACTTCAAAAGTAGAACCCTTCACCCTCAACTAGACCGCCTCCAACTCCATCTTTCTCTTCTCGACCACCAAAACGGGGCTTTCAGACCCGCGTTTCTTTACAACTCTGGACAAAACTGACCAATGTATTCGTGTTCATCATTGCACGAAACCTAGAATTACAGCTACATCTTGATGGCCAAATTTTCCGTAGGCGCTGCCTTTATAGGCAGCTCCTACGGAATCTCTGATCTCCCTGCTTTCGCAACATTCCTAGGCCTAGCGCTATAGTGAAAACAAAGGCAGAGATCAATTTTGTCAAATCTTACAAAAAATGCGGTTTTCATTGCCGCCAGTTTAGTAGATCTGCAAGGGATGGCCGAGTTACCCACGCTCCAACTGGAAGGTGGTGGGAATGAAAACTGGTGCTATCACAAGGAAAGAGGGTGGTTGTAAACAAAACATCCACTCATTTCGTACCACATCTCATCCTAACTGATCGCCAGCACGCACTTTGTCTCTTCATATCTTAAGAATGCTGATGTCTACGACTGTGCAACTTTCGTAAAATCGTTGCGATAACAGCTGAGTATTCAGAATGATCAAAATTTCAAACATGAAAATTTCCGTGAGTGCTGCCTTTAAGAGGTAGCTCAATTTTGGGCAAAAGCTAGCCAATCAAAGTTGTGTTTTGTGAATTAAGAGAATTTCCAGTGAACATTCATGTCATCACGCAATATGTGTGGAGAAAGCAAACCTTGGAACTACTTGATCAGTGTAGTTCGTCCGTTTAGCGCCAGATAAGGAGGTTTCCTGAAAACATTTTCCGCTGAAGGCTGGCCTTTTCTTAAAGACAGGGATATCTCAGCATGAGTCGGTGAAATTTTGACTTTTCCCTACACTGTCTTTTCCATATTTTCTCTCTTCATATATGTATCCACATTACTCGTGATACGGACAGAGAAGCACACAGATGGAATCCCTCTTTCATTTTCCATCCGCAGTATTCATTCTCCACCGTTTACAGTGAAATCGTTAACCACCAAGCGTATGGTAGAAAGCGTCCCGCGCCTGTTTCAAAAGAATTGATCAATTTGTGGAATAGGACGGGAGGAGCTATATCTAATCGCTGTGGAAGAAAACGCATTGCAATGGCATCGCCGACCTATGCGAGACCATGGTTTGATCGTTCCACTTCAGAATCGTATCTGAGGTTTTCACTTGGAAAGAATCTCCAGGACATGTGGGCAATTCATTCGAACGGTGTATTCAAAGCATAGTCTCGCGTTTTAGATTTCAGCGATTGCATTTGGTGAGCGTGGACCGGTATCACTACCTTAGGCAAGATTTGGGAGAAATGTTTCACAGTTCAAATCTCAAAGAAAGCATGCCACTCTCGGGCCTTGTGAAGTTCTGTCAAAACGTCAGGAACAATCATACTAGGTCTGTTAATCACCATCAAGGAGTTGTTCTTTTTCAGAAATTTTAAAGCAGTTCTGTTTGAAAGTCCCTCACATGAATCGACTGTGAATTTCAAATCGATTTGATGAAGTCGCTGCTTTCAACGGTGGGATCAAGTCAAGCAACTGCGACTGCGCTCAGTTACAGAGAAGCGCTGAACTTAAGTGGTCATTAATTTTTCTCAACTGGAAGAGAAGACCGCAAGTTAGAAGCAGCACTCATGAAAATTTTGCTGTCAGAGGTTTAAGTAAGACTCTACGCATACAACTATAGCGAAGACGTACGCAGTGATCAATTTTGACAAGTCCTACGAAAAAGGCGGTTTTCATTGCCACCGTTTTAGCCCGTTCGCAGAAGATGGCCGAGCTGCCCGGGTTTGAGTTGGAGGGAGGTGGGAATGGAATCAGGTCTGTCATAAGGAAAGAGGGAGATTGCAAACAAAAGTACCCATTCATTTCATGCCACAACTCATCTCTGTTGAAATGTTGAAATACGTTCAGCCTCTCATTTTTTGCGAACGCTGACAGCTACGACGGTGCAACTTTCGCAGAATTGTCGACACCTTTGCTAAATGTCCAAAATGACCGCGATCTCGGACACAAAAATTTCCGTAGGTGCTTTCTTTAAGCGAGCATCATTTGGATGATATTTTGGAAGGTAGTTTTCAAAAGTCGTCAAATTCATTTTTCAGCCAAGTTTCTGAGTTCTGGAAACCGAGCGTAGCTGGAAGCGGGCAAACAGTAAACCATGTGCAAAGTTGAAGAAAAGGTGATCACACAAGAAAAAGTGACTGAAATTGTTGACAAGGATGTGAAGGATAGAACACAAATGCGTGCTAAATGAGGGAGCCTAGCGCATCTATTATCAGACACTGGTTTTTATTTTACCCGACGAACTAATTAAAAAAAAAACGTTTTCACAAATGAGTGCCACATCTGCTTAATCTCGAATAATGACGCAATCAGCATGAAAATCAAAAAGTGATTTTGAATGGCTGAGTTGGATCTTAAACTGAAACTGTAAGGCATTTCGAAGAACAGATTAAGCGCTACACTTTAGTCACAGAAGATGCAATGAAAACAGTAGGTTAGACAAGAAGAATGGATTCTGAAGAAGAAAGTACCGTTCACTGGTGACGACGTCATCAAAGAACTCAATAATGAAAACCAAAACTCCACTTCATACACTGATACTTCTGCATTAGCTCCTTCGTACCTATGCCTGTCTTAGAATCTTAACAACTTCCCCTTAAGGACAAGATTCCGTTTAAGAGATGAGCTAATCGTGGCTTCCCTAGTTATTCTAAGTACTTTAGAGAAATTCATTCTAGATAGAGAACGAAAAATTAAAAACAGATCGGACCACTTGTGTTGAGCTTTGAGGGGATGGGGTTTTAAGATGAAATATTGAGTGCTTCAGATTTGTTTTGCTTTTATTGTCTTTCCGGAAACTTTTCAAACCGCCCTCGCAAACGAATCATTCACTGAAAGCCAGTGTGGCAAAACACAGTAACATCAGCAGCCACCTTTACTTCTGACATTCTAATGTGCACCACTTTTAGTGCATCGAACAAATAAATATGCGAGTCCCTACGGAAGCTCTCCAGGCTACTCTTTGGTACCCGATTCTAGTGTATATCGCCAACTTTGATGCGAACTTCAGAATTTTATTATGTATTGTAATTGAAGTGAACTATTGAATTCGTGATTCCATCAGAGTCATTTTAGTCATTTAGTGCAGGGCGGCTATTCGTGATTTGTTGTAATAAAATTTGGCCGAAGCGGCTTCGACTTGTCCCATCCATAGGTGCGATAGTCCAAACCAACGCTCAGAGCCCCTTCACTTTGGGAGGGGTCAATAGACCTCCTTCACCAAAGTGAAGGGAACAGGTGGAGCAAAAAAAAAGTAAGCGAAACAAAAAAGTAATTCCCTCCAATTTCGGGTGCGATTTGAAAGTATGGAGCAATTGGACGGAAAGGAACCATTGTAAAAGACAAGGAAGTGACGAAATGAAAAAATTAATCCAGTCAAGCCGAAAAATTGAACAATAAAAGATTGATAGATAACTGTTGATGTGAACAGAGGAGTCAGGAATCGAAATGACGCACTTTGTGTTGAATAGAGCGCGCAGTGTGACCATTGCCGCAGACAGGGAAAATGACGAGCGAATTTCTACGTGAAGGAGAAAGAATTAGATACAACACTGCCGCTATAGTCCTCGAGGACTGTAGCACCTTGCGTCGCCGTCGCCGGCGACTGTGAGGCCAATACGCATTGACTGTGGGATTACCAAGATCGCCAGTCGCCGGCGACAATATTGGCGACTGTGACGTCGGTGCATATCGATTGGTCGCCAACATTGGCGATCGGCGGCTGCCAATATTGGCGACTGCGGCGCCGGTGCGTATCGATAGTGAGGGGGCGCCAACATTGGCGGCCACCGTCGCCAGCGACGGCGACGCAAGGTGCTATACTTCTCGAGGAGTGTAGCGGCTACCTAAGTGAAGGGCATCTAGTTGAAGCTCGAACCTAGTAGGGTTCACCACGTTAGAAGTATAGACCACGTTAGACCCCATTCACCACCATTCACCACGTTAGAAGTATAGTATAGTTGCGATAGGTAGCATAGTTGTGGAGAAATTTTCGAACACATAAAGGTATGAAAACAATGATGTATGTTTCGAAGATTATTATGGAAAAGTTCATGAACTAACCGGAGGTGAATAGTCCACCACGATTTGCGAAGATTTTCTCTTCATTCCCTTATATAACATGTGACAGTTAGTGTGAGCAAGCAAAAAGGTGGTATCAACAGGACGGTCGAAAACTCCACAATTTAGGAGTTATATAGGATTCCTTCTTGTATTTCCGAGAAACTGGTAAATATTGTACATGCATACATACTAGTGCGCTTTCCGCCCATATAGGGTTTTATGGAGGAAACCCTTTTCTGGTCGAAAAGAAGAGGGGGTGAGCCGAAACAATGAAGCATTCTCGTGCCCGTTGTTAGACAAATGACGAGATAGTGGGGTGAGAATGGCTTGAGAAAAGTTCTCACTCTCCTTCACAGAAGACGACACGACCACATGAAACGGAAAGTGGTTTATCAGTTAGGGGGATGAAGGTGGAGAACATAGATACCCTTCACTCCTAGGATTCATCTCCGTATAAAGCTGTAATAAACAAAAATAGCTCAAAATTTGATTTCAGTGTCAAATTTTTGTATGTGGGGGAGAAGAAATGTCGTGCCGCTGTGTATGTGTGAATGAATGACATCATGAAGATGTAATGAGGACTATCGTCATTAGTGTAATCAGTGGCTGGTTTCTTATTTGAAAGCAGTATCCTGGAGCATCAGTAACAGGATAGCGATGACTCCTCGCTATCGTACGGTTTCATGAAACGGTTAAACGGTGCGTTTGCGGGAGTATATTGCAAGATTTGCTCAGTTTTCATGACATTTGGAGACATATTGGGCATTGGAGGCATGCTAGGGCGTTAACACTTACTTACCAATACAACAACTCTTACTAATAGAAAGTTAAAAGGTGTACCCTCCCCCCCCCCCCGCTCGACGCTCAGACGCTCACAACTCTCAACGTTTAGACACTAGCACTAATACTACCCCGACACCCTTCACTTTCTGTCCGGTTACCCCTTCACATCGGCATTCTCACCCCTATCCCACCTATAGTCTCATCGGTGCCTGAAGGCGACGGCACACAAGTGGATTCGGTACTACGAAACAAATTTTGTTCTCATGTCCGCCCTTTACGCAATTCTCTCAATTAGGTGGCCCCCAAGTTGATGGTGCTAGTTAGTCGTGAACGCTTTGAAGCTCGCACGAAATTGATACAACGATTCGCACATAAATTGTCGCGCGTGTATTCGTACTTCTGTCGTTGTTTCCTGAAGATTTTTTATAGGCTTCGGAAGTACGCCTGTTCCTGTCGCTGGTGCGCCGTTTCTGGTCTAATGGATATGAGTATTCGTCACCTCTAAGTTTTCACCAGATTGCACGAACGACTAGCCTACCTAGTAAAGAAAAGAAAGAGGTCCCTTGATGTGAATGTATTACTCACCAGTGTCTTGGCACGTTCCCATGGACGCTTCCGGGCGCATAATATCCATAGAAATATTGGGATTAATGTAATAGTAATAAAGTGTAGAATTTGTCCAATGATCATATTTGCGATTATTGTTGCACTCAATACTGAAACAGCAAAAGGAATAATCTCTTAGATTAGATGCTTTCAAACCTCTACATCTCACAATACTAGCTCCTTGTTCGGAACGGAGGAATCCCGGCACCAAGACCCAGTAACGGGGCTCTCTGTACGTACAATAAGCTATCGGCTGGCGGATCTGCTAGATAAAGTACAGCAACCTACAGCATCAACCGAAACAGATCACAACTAACCACAATATGAAGTCCATCTAAAGTGTGCCTCCGATGAAATCGGAGACCTCTATTTTCGGTCGCAAATTACCAATTCTGTGGTGCGGATCAGCGGTCTCGACCGTTAAAGCACTATGGAGGAAAAGGAGATTGGGGGTTTGAGCAGTCATGTTTAGGCTTGGGACTAAGCTCAAACCTACGATCAAGTATGAGCTTACCCTTAGGCTTCTATGGCTACGCCTTCGACCACTTATAGGATGCCACTCATCAACCCTTTCGCCAAGTATTCTAGCAGATTAAATAAGTTTTTATAAAGTTAGATGAAAGTAGCCTTTTAGTGCAGGTATCTGCCGGCAAAGTGTTTTCGCTAAAACACTGTTCACCATTTCTGAGAGTGTCACTCACCCACCTATAACTTCAAAACTCGCCATCGAACCAGCTAAAGGCCCGTATCCATAAACATCCCCGCTGGGGAGGGGATCGGCTGTTAAGCATTGCAGCGATCCCCAGCGGGGTTCGCGCACATCCCCTCCTTCGATCCATTAAGCGAGGGGATCCCCTGGGGTGAGGGGATGTGCATCCCCTCCGGATAGTAGGGGTTCGAGAGGGGATCACGCTCAGCAATCAATTGTTTCTTTTCATAATTCTGCATTTTTTTCGTGAATTGCAAGCTTTTCGACGGTTCTTTGCCCAACTTTACTGATTTCCTATTCTTTATGTGTTTCATCCATTTCAAGTGTCTGCATTTCCCCTTTTGAGTGTACCTGTTGCACCTCTCTTCTCTATAACCGTGATTTATGATTTTAACTTGACTTCATAATTTGAACTTTATAATCAATGCATTCCCTCCTCAATGGCACTTTCAGACGGTGTTTCGATACTGAGGCCGTGGATGTCGCTGTCCAAGAACGAAATGCGACAAAAGTTTCCACACGGTGTTTCGATGCAAAAGACGTGATTGCACAAAACGCGCAAACAGCACGCGCAAGGGATGCATCCCCTCTCCTCGAGAAGTTTCATGCATAGCAGGGAGCCCCGCTGGGGAAGGGAGGGGTTTGCTCCCCAGGGGATGCGCATCCCCTCCGCTCCCCAGCGAGGATGTTCATGCATACGGGCCAAAGAATTACAACACGAATGAATTGCGCTCCGGACAGGCTAAATGTTATTATGTTATATTGACCTTGAAGGCATCACGCTAATTTCCCCTATCAAGTAGATCAAGTACCGCGCAGTAGGTTGCCGGGAAAATACGATAGTAAGTAGAACACAGAATAAGCACCTATCCAGAGGTATTTCTGGGAATGTTGCCCCCCCGTACTAAAGTGTCATGGCGGTGAGATGAACTCCAAAACTCATCACCACCCTTCAGGCGATGATTGCATGTCAGTTCACATCCACGAACTATAGGATAGCAGATCATTGCCAGCCACGTCACTGCTAAAGCATGCATGTGGCAACAGAGGAGATCATCGCCCTTTTAGGAGATGATCGCCTTCTCATGCTGTGGAAATAGTGCGAGAGGTGAGTAGGCGCAGAAATAGGTAGCCGCTATACTCCTCGATCAGTATAGCACCTTGCGTCGCCGTCGCTGGCGACGGCGGCCGCCGATGTTGGCGACCTCTCACAACCGATACGCAGCGGCGAGAAATGCCGTTTGGACAACCCTGCATGGCTGCCCTATCATTGATTTACATGTTTTGTCAGGATATAAACGAGCTGCAAATGATAACAGCTAGCATGGGTAAATAAGCGAAGGAGAAGGGTGAGTATCATTCAGATGCAGGGAAGAGGAACCTAAACGGCGGGGATGTAGCGTCAATAAGCCTACATAGCAGTTCAGCAGTCAGCAGGTTTCAGTGCCTGGATGGTGCATTTCTAGGGCTAGCAGTCATAAACACATAACCAAGCGAGACTAGATTAGCAATCCTACTTTTGCATAATACATCTCCTAATATTTCCTGGTCAGTAGGGTGAGCAATCGCTTTAACCATCTTTGGTTTCGTGATTAACACCTTATGCATCCCAGCATAGGATGATTTTGCTTCCCTACAACTGAACGCTTGCGCACTCTTCCTGTGGCGGAGCCAAGTAGTGGGAAAAGAAGAATCTCGAAATTTGGAAATCCTTCGCAGAGATATAAGTGATCGCTTCAAGGTGGCTTCATTTCGGAGAACATGTTCAACCGCTCAAGTCGGCAGTCAGTGAACGGATGAATGATTACTATGAATCCAGCATAACAAATGTGAATGATAAGAGGGCAGCCGTGCACGGTTGTCCAAACGGCTTATCTCCGCACCGGCGCCGCCGTCGCCAACATTGGCGGCCGCCGATCGCCAATGTTGGCGACCAATCGATATGCACCGACGTCACAGTCGCCAATATTGGCGGCCCCCGATTTTGGCGATCGCCAGTCGCCGGCGACGGCGGCCGCCGCCGCCGCTCCGCCCACAATCAATGCGTATTGGCCTCACATTCGCCGGCGACGGTGACGCAAGCTGCTACAGTCCTCGAGGACTATAGCGGCAATGTTAGCTGAGTTTTGGAGTTCAACTCACCACCATGTCACTTAACTACGGGCCTTGATGTCAGTCGTCAGGCAGAATCCCGGCGTAGCCCCAACCATCTTAGGCCGGCCAGGTTTGGCCAACGACATGTACAGAGAACTCCAAACGTACGTAGACAAGAGTCGAGACCGCGGCTCTCTTGGGCAGATTCACGGGAGCTCAGCATAGTGTTCGTCTGTGTCTCTGCCCAAGAGAGCCGCGCCGTGGTATCGACTCTTGTCTACATACGTTTGGAGTTAAAGTAGATACGATACAATACTACACCGTGCGACCCGAAGAAGAAAATGGCTTGATCGGGGCACCCGAGCTACCAAATTTGTGGGCGTGGCCTGTCACCGGGCGACCCGAGGATTAGATGAAGCACCGACTCAGACAATTTCGAGGGCAAATCCCGTTCGGAACGAGCGGGGGGCGACGAGGGTCGGAGCGAGCGCTTTGGTGTTTTGGCCGAAGAAGTAGCCGCGTTCAGGCCGCTGTAGAGCCGCTGAAAACAGCGCTTACATTCCTATCCTACCGAGTACTGTTCGCGTTCAGGCCGCCATGAGCCAGCAAACCACCAGACGCTACTGCTCCTACTCAGCGCACAAGGCAGAATTCCCCATAATTATCTGTCGACTGGACGCCGGCACCGTGACAACCCCCAGAAGATGGGTCACACCTCGCGCACAGTCTCGGACGGATGAGTGCCGGGTTCGACGTCATTGTGGATCCACAGTGATCCACCGGAGTATAAAAACAACATAAATGCGCAATTTCACATCAGAAATACAAAAAGATGGTTGTTTGCAACATGGTTTCATAGTGCTACCCTTCTTTTATTACTGAGAGGATTCGAAACAACCCGACCATTCTTTATGAATGACTGAGAGACCGCTGCTTTATCCACTAGGCCATCCATGCTGCTGATCGCCTCCATACCGCTGTGGCCTTCATCCTTTATCACGTCCCTATTATCACCAACCAATCATTTCGACCAGGTCAGTTCCTTATTGAGTCGAAATATGTAGTCGTTCAGGCCACTTTTTGGAGATATTTGCCGGCGGTCAGTGGCCGCGAAAAACGGGCCTATGCCCGACACTCCTCACATAGCGGACGGAATCCCGACGCTGATGCGGGTCGCCTGGTGCTTCAAGTAATTCCGTCGGGTAATCACCCGGTAACCGGCCACGTCCACTTTTTTTGGTAGCTAGCGTGGCCCTGTCGGGCCTATTTTGCTGTAGGGTGGTCCGGTGTTGTTGCCTGAGCAATGTGTGACCCACCATTTGCGACAGCGATGCGACTGTGGCGACTGTAACGAGCCGTGAACAGCTAAAAAATGGATGCTACTCGACATCATTACATCCTAATTGTTATCCCATGCAATATCTTGTTTTCTTACAATTACTCAGACAAAGTATCGCACACTTCCATAGGACTACTGCAGGCCTCCCGGAGGACTTGGTCAGGAGACCCGGTCTGTTACAGACCGCAAGTCCCGATACAGTCCTCCGCAAGTCCCGATTCCCTCCTCCGGCTTCGCCCGACTCCGACCTCCGCCTAACCCGCCGTCTTCCTCCGGTATTCCTGCTTCTCTCCTTCTCATGATCCGTATTCCTCCTCCGGCTATTCCGATTCCATCCTCCGTTCAGCCCGATTCCCTCCCCCGCTTCTTCTCACATTCTCCCACGCTTAACCCGATTCCTTTTTCCGCTGGGCCTAGCTTAGTCCTGCTATAGCCCTGAATTTCGCCTTAGCAGTTTGGTAGCTTATGTAGCAACTGTCACATACGCGGCATGTGACAGGTCATTTCTCGTGAACACAAAATTGATTCTTTTTTTATTTTTATTCAACAACAAAAGAAACGTGAATACTAAGAAACTGATTCTGTCCTCATTTCTTCCTATTATTTGGGATATCTTCAGCGTCCTCCTTAAAAAATAGCAACTGTTACCGGAATTTAGGTTATCTTACTGCTTGTTAGCACCGATTATACTTTCAATTTGTAATCTGTACTGACCTGTTCTAGATCGCGTCGGCGCTCCCCGCGTTGAGGCTTTCCATTTTTCTAAAACATTATATCGCTAGTGCTGTTAGATCCAGCTGATCAGCAAGCCCGGAAGAGATAACTAAAGCCAACCGCTGGCGGCACTAATTTTCCGTCGCAAAAATAGTACTCCCTGTGGTCATTCCTAAAATCCACGAACATAATTTTTCTTCAGAGTAATTGAGGCGAATTCCCCAAATTCAACCTACAGTGCTAGTGACAGGGCTGTTCGTGCTTTTAGAGGCCATGTGTTCCGCGCCTCTGCGCGAGTTAACCTCTCTTGTGTTCTTCTTTCTTCGGTTAACCCAAGATTTAGCCAGAACCTGGAAGTGTCCAACATTGAAATTCTTCGAGCGACATCTAAGCATGGAATTAAAGACCCAACGAGTTCGAGCTGCCTCTGAATTGTTCCATCATTCCTGGATCGAGTTCAGGGGCGCTTAAACCCAGAGCATCCGTCGTAAAGCCTGCAATAAACCAGAAACCCTTATATAGCACAGCAGCCTAAATATGACATCCAGACATGGTTATACACTTGTAGAGTTTGTAGTTATATACCTATGAGGATTTCTTCTAATTCCTCCGGCAGGTCACAAAGCTTGTTGTTTCTAGAGATTCCATGAACCCGTACAGCGTATTTCCAAATATGGATGGGTTCAACGCAAATCTGCAGATAGTTTTTCGCAATTATTTCAGAATATCGAAACAAAACTAGAAGCGCAAACGTTTTTAAGGATCTTCCTGAAGAAGTCCACGGCTAGCAGAGAGTGCGAGTTGGCCCGCGCGGGGGCGACATACTTTTGCAATTCCTTTCCGAGGTTGACGCTCTGAACAACACCAATGATCAGGAAAAGAAAAATATGGCCACATTAGTACTTAAATTTACCCTGAATATGTGGCTTGATGGTGTTAGCCATGCTCTTGTGAGCATGCCGGCGTCAAACTTGACTTTTTTAGAGAGTGGCCTGTGCTCGTTTTTCACCACTACAGCTTTCAACTGTTTTATCTCTTCCGACATTGATCGGAGCTCATTCAGCAACAGATTTTCCTGAATTGTAGAGCAGTTGGAAAGTATTGTCTGCATTTATTGTGCCGACCAAGCGCTCACGTTGATTCTTGACGAAATCAGCATTTCTGCTAGTTCTCTCACCGCATAATAGACTTCGTGCGTTCCGGTAGCAGGTTTCGCTGGCCGTCAATAGCTTCTGTATGTCACCCATGTCGAAGCATCGCGATTTTCCGCTACCACTTCGGACAATTTCCTACATTCTTTCCATGAGCACCTAACAAAACTGCTTGTTCACCAAGCTATGTTGGAGACTGCCCACACAGTTGTCTTGTGCGATGCTTCGGTGCGTTTTGTGATTTTTAAATGTTATGTATGCTCATGCAGTAGGTTAGGACCGTCACTCCGTGGTTCAATATCCATCGGATATCTCAAACGCAAGTAAGCAGTTCTATTGCGAAACCCACTCTGAGACCAGTGTGAGAGCGGCCCGAACGTCGTACTAATACGCAATACGTCGAGTAGAAATTCTAGCAGCAACTCCTTCCAAATGTTGATATTCTCCCTCGATTGCTGCTATCCTTCAGCAATTACAGCTGAAAGAGCGAATGCTTGACCAGCAGCTGAGGAAGAATGGCGGAGACTGGAACCATTTGCTGCTAGAGTTTCTACTCGACGCATTACGCCATTCGGGCTGCGAACTTGCTGCACAGTTACCAGAGCAACTCCGCTGGCAGCCTTACTGATCACCAACTGTAGCAATAAGCGTAGATGAAAGTGATTTTGTTTGTTTTTTTTGTTTCTGTTTCCTTCAGACTTCCACCGATGATTCGAAAAAAGTAAGTTGATATTTGTGGAATTTGTCAAGAGGATCTCACCTCTAATTGCAAGGCACCTATTTGACCGCTGCTCAAAGCCTCGTACACGGGTGTCGTATACGTTTTCGACGATACACGCGAGCAGAGGAGAGCGCCGCGAAGATATTCTGAAAACAGAGATAACCACTCAATCCAGTGTTAAATTTCCTAGTAAAGCTATAGATTCTATGCATCACTTACCTATTGCCAGTGTTCCTGTTGCCGCAGTTCCAGTGCGGCCAGTTTCCTGCACATGCATCCGAACAGGAGTCAAGGTAGTAAGGTTGTTTGGCGCTTCACCGGTCGTCATGGCGATACTTTCAGAATCAGTACTTCTCCTACATCTTTAAAAGGTTTTTATCTTGTTGAACTTTCATATCACTATCATCGCGCACTTAGACTCTATTCCAGAACTTCATTTTCATTCTAGTTTTACACAATTGTTACGTAATGGGCCAGACTCCAGTATGGAAAGCAATGTATGTCAGACTTCAGTATGGAAAGCAAAGTATGGGAAGCAAAAAGAAGTTATAGGCTTTCGGTTTATCGATTGCATCGATTTTTTTGATTTTTCACAATTCTTGCCTGGGGGACAGTAAGGACATGTCTGCTAGGGTTCTTCAATACGCTGAACACGAATATGACACTGAACACGAATATGACACTGAACACGAATATGACAAACGTTTCTAACGGCAGCATCGATTTATTGGTTTTATCGGTTTTTTCCCATTTTTGCTTGGGGACAGGCAAGGACATGTGTGCTGTGATTATCCAGTACGCTGAAAACGAATATGACTACCGTTTTGCACCAAATTTATTTTATATTGATTTATCGATTTTATGATTTTCGCTTTCCTACACCATGGGGCAGTGAGGTCATGTCTGCTAGGGTATGCCGTCTAGTTTAATATACTCTTAAGCAGAACAAACCATGAACAAAATCTATTTTATTCATACTCTGTATGCATAAAGGCGATTTCCGTGCTTAAAACATACAGCAGGACTACGAACATCGTTAACATCTACAACTAATATTCTATCTTCGATAACTTCATGGAAGTGATCGTTATTCGCACGCACTGCATGCATTATCTCAAAGCATGGAGTCTTACTCGGATGTCGAGGTGTACTCCGGAGCGCGTCATATAGATCTTGAAAGGGATCTATAATCTTAAAGAAACGAAACACGCAATGAATTGAATTCGAGCGCGTTTCCCAGGCGAATAGAAGAGCTTCTCCATATCCTCTGACTTTCTGTCCCACTGAATTAGTTCTTTCAAGATAGGCGAAATTGTTCTGGGATTCAGTGGTCGTCCTCCAAGAACGTGAAGAACAAATAACTTTCTTCCGAATTAGTATTCGTGAGCTAAACCAAGATGACCAGTCATTTCAAATATTCCGTAAAATTTCAACACTAATCAAAAGGAAAACGTATAACAAAGAAATTGCGTTTCGTGTTCTTGATTCGATGTATGCCAAAATTTCAGGCTCCACATTATCTGCATTAACACAAGAATGTTTTGGAATATATATGGTTTCTGATATCCTGTGTTGTGTTGGAAACCTATGAAATATCTTATTGTTTTTGGAAAGATTCTCATTTTAAGCTTAACCTGTTCGTGTTGTTGTTTATGGTCGACAGTAACTGCAAAAAACGCGCATCGTTTGTTGTTGAGCAGGTTTCCTCTAGTATCCGGGACAGACCTCGAAGAAACTTGGCGTGTTTGAATGTAGCTGGAAGTGGACCAAACACCTGTAAATCAACGTGAAAGTCGAACTTCGCAACTTTCTCGTATATAACACGATTTTTTGGACAGATGCTGCAGTCATTTTCCGTTTTTGATGGCTGGTCCTCGTACACACACACCCATATATACACACATACACACACACACGAATTGCCATTTAAGAAGAAGTATAAGATAAAAATTTTGATTCAAATATTAAATACGGGGTGTTCCCCATGAAATGTGACGCAAGAAACCACTCACAACTTTGCACCAATCCATCTAAATAAGAGATATTTACTTTCACTCAATAGATGCAGAAATTCTCACACATTACATTCACGATGACCGCCTTCAGCTTCAACACAAACGTCTAATCTCTTCCTTGAATTCTTGAAAATGCGCTCGATTACTTCTCTCGTTCGTTCCTTCAACAGGCCTCTTTTCAGCAGATCCAGTGGTCATTTAAAAAAGCAGACTTTTTGCTTCAACATCAACTACTATGACAACTGTGCAGGCCGAACGCAAACCAAACGGCGTAATGGTAGTAGAAACACTAACAGCAACGGTTGCCAAATGCTGCCATCCTCCACTCGATTGCTGCTCAATCTGTCAGCCCTTTAGAAGCAGTTGCTGAGGGACGGCAGCAATCAAGAGGAGGATGGCAGCAACTGGCAACCGTTGCTGCTAGGGTTTCTACCCGAACCATTACTCCATTCGCGCTGCGTTCGTGCGGCACAGTTATCAGAGTAGGTAGCAAAATCCAAAGGATTGATATTGGGCGAGTTTAACGGCAACACTTCATTCGCCCAGAAATCCGATGATTGGTTTCACACTATTCCAGTGTTTTCCTCGCGCCGTGGGCAGGCGCCCAATCTTATTGGAAGATCCGGTCTAAACGCTCAGTGTTTTCTTTGGTTAAGGGAATTAACGCATCATTCAAGGGAATGGATTTTTTATCGTCCGTCACACTTCATGTGGACCACCCTGTAGTCCTCCTACTCAGACAGAGTATCGCAAAGCACTATATTCAGTGTCAGGTACCAAAATAGATGCAAAATAGGTGCCTTTGTGAGTAGGAATTCCGCTCAAATTGTAATACTCCAGAGACACTTCAGAGACTTAAACGATGAATGCCGATTTTAGAGTGAATATGACAATAAGAAACTCAATAAACATTATTATAAGAGAAATTTCCGAGTGATCATAACTATAAAAAGCGTATCATACGTTATTATAGGAGAAGTATGGAGTACAGGGCTACAAGTAGTGGAAAGATAGGCAGAATTCACTGCTCTGTGAGGCCAGATATCGGGGAGTTCTCGGATTACCTGCCACGTTCCTCCGCACTCATCCGAGGCTTTTATCAAAGTTCGGGGGTATGTGGCACCTCCGACTATATCCTCCGCAAGTCCCGACGGTTTCTCGGGCCTAGATCGCACCCCTCGACTAGGTCCTCCGCATGTCCCGAAGCAAGCGGTCACCGCATGACCGCCTAATTTCCTTAAGAAATGAGGGCCATCGTCCTCCGCATGTCCTGACATCTTTGTCTGAGTACATAATTGATTTATCACATCTGGTACAATGAGTTTATCGAGCGTTACTCTTTAAAGGCGATGTCTCATTGCCCGCGTTCTAGATTTCCGTATCGGTCAAACATATGCGAGCCGCTGAGCACAAAGATGTGCTTAAAGTTTCGTGAAAACGTCGAAAACCCCATAAGTTACGGGTTTCTTTGGTTATTACAAAATTCTCGGTCAGTGGACGAGAGGCTTCATTCTGCAGCAAGAGCTGGCTGAGGTTGCGGCATGTTTTTTTTTTTCCGACGCGGCATACTTGATCAGTTGATAATAGCCACTGCTTATTGTTAGAAGTTCATTCTTATGTTCGACCTCAACTTCTCAGCTCCGCTTTTGCTAGCTTCCTAGCAAGTGAACTCCTCCGCTCCAATATTGAATTTGACCTTCAAAATAGGGGTTTTCAACCGTTTTTTTTTTCCTTTCACATTTCATGCACATTATTGGAATCAGCACGTCGTGTAGGACCAGATTCCCTTAATATCTCAATACCCATCATTAAGTGAGACACTGCCTTTAAAGGGGCATGCAGATACCCAGATTCAGGTGCAGCTCGAGGAGCTGATTCTGCTTGATGTCAGAAAACACCCTCAAAAGCCCCTACTTTTAAGGCAAAATCAGATACAGGAGCAGACGAGTTTCCTTGCTAGGAAGCTGGCAAAAGCGGAGCTGAGAAGCTGAGATTGCACATTAAAATGAACTTATTTGCAGTAGTTATTATCAAACAAGCAAACATTTCCGTGTTGAAAAACTATGCCACACCCTCAGCAAGCTCTTGCTGCGGAAGGAACCCTCTCGTCCACTGGTCTCGGCCAAAGAAACCCGTAACTTATGAGGTTTTCGACGTTTCCACGAAACGTGAAGTACATCTTTCTTCTCAGCGGCTCAGGTATGTTCGACTGAGATGGGGATCTCGAATGCGACCCATGAGCTGAGACACTGCCTTTAATAGATCTGGTGCGTAGCTTTACGCTGCTTTTTTTCAATGTAACGGTGAGGAATTCCCGAGAGATGAAACGTTTTATTTCCTTTGGCATAGTACACAGCGACGCTGTCGACTCGACGGTTCACCACCACGGATTATTGCACAATTGCTTCTATGCCAGCACGATATTCCACGCAAACTGTGTGATAAGATATAAGAACTTGTAACAATTTGTTCTCATCATTTCCTTTCATTTTCTTCATCGCAATGGTGCACAGTGGGTAATTTCGAAGTTCTAGCCGATCAAAATTATTTTTCTACGGAACGATTGGATAAATTCTTTCATTTTTTGGCATGTATACTCTGCCTGGTCTGCTGCTTCTATGCACTGCACATGATCCACGGGAGCCAATAATTCAGGGGCAATTTCTAATAGTTTCGCAATGATGCCTAATGGCACAAAATCGGTTACTGAAGAATAAATTCCAGCGCAGCAGCTGCGCTACTTAAATTTGAGTCTGCATGCATATTTTTGCAAATAGATAAGTATGTGGAACGTGAATATGCGTTTTACGTCCAAGATTGTAAACATTTCCACATTATGAGAATGATGTGAGCTAACGCATTGGACTGCAAGATATTTTGTAAAATTCTGCTATTAAGAAAACACTAATTCTAGGACTGTTGCTCATATAACTAGCCTGAACGGCCCGGAATGTTAATATACACGGAGATCTTATAACTCTTGAGAATTCCGATAAAGCTTGTTAAGGTTTTGCTTGGTGAAGGTGGTCGCCTGTAGGGTAGCTCACATAGCATGTCTTTGTCATTATTCCATTTTTGACTGGTATTTTCGCAGCCAATTTTCCCATTCGTGTTAGTTTTTCTGAGGATGGTTTCTATTTTTGAAAATTTCAATGCTTTTTCATTAACATTATGATCTCAAAAGTGGCGCATCGCCTTCTCTCACTTGCTTTCATGATGTGCGCTACTGGCGCGAGGCTCATAAACCACTGGTGTTGCTCAGGTAGACCTCTTGATCCATCAAAGTCTTGCGTACCATTACCCGCAATGACATTCTGAAAACAGAACCATTTGCGGAATTGCAAGCTCATTTCCATCAAACGTATCGGAAAGGTCTGCCTTAAAGAGTAGCGGTTTCGGCCCACATAGTCATATTTTCTGTACGGGATCGCAGGTGGTCACAAAAATAACACACATGCTATACAGGAAGATTGTTGCTAGCCATCACACATATTTTTTGGCGGAATCTCGTGGAACTTTTTTTAGATTTACCCGAAAACACAAATAGATTATGTGCTCAGTCGCTCGTTTCTAGGAGAAGTCTGGATATTTTCGCTTCGTCTGAGAAAGGTGATTACTAGGAAATATGGAAGCTTGTTTCAAGATCTATTAAAAAAATTATAAATAGGAAATCCAGACGACAACATAGGCGACAGAGGTAACTCATGAAGTACTAATCTGTTCTACGTGGGCGCTGGTGGATTGAAATGGTATCTGTTCGTTATCTAATCATGCCCGGCCAGATGATCGGTCGCCAAAAAACCACTTGTATCGCATGTGCGGACTATCGGCGAATACTTTGATGCAGTAATCGAGACGTGATAAGACAGGTCGAAAAATACATTTTGAGCGGCTAGATTTGCGAAAATGCACACTGTGCGGTGTCGCTGTGAAGTTTGCCATGGGCCTTAGGCTGCTCTCCACGACTTCGGAATCAGCAGCCCAGGAGGAAAAGATGTGCACAATCTCTTTCCTTTAGTTTTCAATGTTCAGCTCAATTACCCATGCTGTATTTGGGAAAATGGTTCACTTAAACCGTGATTGTTATTGAGAACGATAACCAGCAGTAAATTTCTAGCTGGCACAATACCACAGGTGGTCGCAGAGAAACGCAGCCAGGTACGGGATGGTGGAGGGGAAAACTGTGCCCGTCCCCCACTTCAAGACGGGCACTTGGAGTTTTGAAGGTAAATTTACGAAAAGCATCAATATTAATATTAGGCAATCAAAAATAAGTATTTAAAAATGCCGGGAGTGAGAAATTAAAAGTAAGTTTGCGCAAAATTTTTAAACGTGTTGTAAAGTACATGTGAAAAATTTTACGACTTGTTCCCGGGGGTGAAGGAGGGGAATAATTATAACTAGGTGGAGAAAAAACAACAGCAAAGACTGGGCGCATGGGCAAAACGGTTGGATTTGGCTTCCGAAATTTCGAGCAACAAAGAAACAATTTACATGCTTAAGCCTGATCAAAACCTGATCTCAGTTTGGGATATAAATTTGAAGCAAATATTCCAGAAATTTTAATTATAAAATTCCGGCCATATTGGTGAATTTTTCGCGGACATCCTAGTTCTCATTGGACCACCACCTCAGTTAGTGTCCGTCACGGATACATACAGTAGCGAGCAAAAAGATTGCAACTTTTGGTTTTTCGTCTGTAACTTTGTTCAAAGCAGAGCATGAGTGCCCAAATTTTTATGGGAGTTGTGAATACTCATGCGCGACAGGAAAAGTTAGAGCCTGCCCATTCCACTGTTTTTCTGTTCTTTAAGAAAAATTTATTTCGCAGAAGTCGAAATCTGTGATTTGGCACCATCGACAACGTCTCGTGAAATGACGTCTATCGTTGGTATCTGACCACGCTTTGGTTCCTTGATGCAGAATCAACCCGTATACGCTAGAAAATATGCATCCGTACACCACTGGTTGACATACGCAAAGTCCACTTGAGGTTACTTCAGCAGTGATCCTCTATGAATGTATCTGTCAGCCTTGTTCCTTCTATCAGCTCTGTTTAGAAGGGAAAGGTACCGCTGACGCTTCCACAAGTTTAGTTCCGAGTATTCGGTTTTAATGCAGTTCATTACTCTCTCGGAACTCCGAAATATTCTTGCTGATTTCAGTGCACCCAATTGTGCACATCACGGAAAATAAGTTTTGGAATTTTTTCTGTCTCTGGGGGCAAGATGCCTCAACGATCCCATTAGTGATAAAGATGCTACAGGGTTCCTAGAATATTGTCGTGCACACTTGGATACATGCCGCCTTGGATTTATCGAAAGAGGACTACTCAAAGTGAGCAGTGCCGGTCACTAAGACGAGTGCACGTGCCCCCTTGCTCCACACACGAACTTTCTCAGTTGATCCGGGGCCTTTTGCTCTAGAAATGTCTCGTTTAGTTCACTTAATCCAAATCAAGCTAAATTAGCCAATTTGCAATGTTCCAAATTACAATATCCCGCTTCGGTGGTGTCTCGTATATTTCATTGCACCTTTGTAAGACCTACCTCATCAAATCCAAGGCGGCATGTATTCAAGTGTGCACGACAATATTCTAGGAACCCTGTAGCATCTTTATCACTGAGGGGATCGTTGAGGCATCTTGCCCTCAGAGAGAGAAAAAATTCCAAAACTTATTTTCCGTGATGTGCACAATTGGGTGCACTGAAATCAGCAAGAATATTTCGGAGTTCCGAGAGAGTAATGAACTGCATTAAAACCGAATACTCGGAACTAAACTTGTGGAAGCGTCAGCGGTACCTTTCCCTTCTAAACAGAGCTGATAGAAGGAACAAGGCTGACAGATACATTCATAGAGGATCACTGCTGAAGTAACCTCAAGTGGACTTTGCGTATGTCAACCAGTGGTGTACGGATGCATATTTTCTAGCGTATACGGGTTGATTCTGCATCAAGGAACCAAAGCGTGGTCAGATACCAACGATAGACGTCATTTCACGAGACGTTGTCGATGGTGCCAAATCACAGATTTCGACTTCTGCGAAATAAATTTTTCTTAAAGAACAGAAAAACAGTGGATTAGGCAGGCTCTAACTTTTTCCTGTCGCGCATGAGTATTCACAACTCCCATAAAAATTTGGGCACTCATGCTCTGCTTTGAACAAAGTTACAGACGAAAAACCAAAAGTTGCAATCTTATTGCTCACTACTGTAGCTATCGACACGAAGGGATGACGAGTGCACAGATACCTCACAGAATCGTCCACTTATGCCAAAACCACTCAGTCAGGATGGACTCCAGCTTCCGTTACTGAAAATTGAATCTTACTCAGTTACCGAGAAAGGTAAATGAACGCAGGCTCTAAATGCTCCTCAATTTCGACTTTATTGAAGCCTTGGTATGATGACAGAACTGTTGAGTGACGTAATAACCTTCTCATTTACTTTTATGTTTCTTCTTCATTTCTCCCTATATCTATTTTTGCCCACAAGAGGACCCATCAACAGGTATATGAGCACCAGTTGATGACCATATTTAGGCATCGTTTTCTAAATCCTTCTTATTCCTTGTTCCGAGTATCATTGCGCAGTCTGTGATTCATCGAACACGTAGTCACATTCTTTATCGTGTTGGACGTGAGTCAAAGTGACGGTACCCTCCCTTTTCAGACTGAAATTTGGATTTTTTCTTTGAATCCGCGTCCAGAACAAAGGATTGCTGAAATTGACAGCATGTTCATGGTGGTCTAAAGGAAACTCGCCACTTCGGAATGGCGAGGCACAAAGCGCGTTCCTACGCGTTCCTATATGACTTCCATGTTTTAGTTTTATTTGGCGCTATGCAACATTTGTTCATTATATTAGGTTGTCACACAAATATTGGCCGTTTAGGAGGTGCGCATTCCAAGACGCGTAACTCAGCCCAAACGTGAGATTTCTTCCAGCAATAAAAAATATAATAATCAGCAGTTCCTGACGATGATTTTCACGGTCTAGTGAAATTTATGTAAAGAAGATAGCCTAAATCACAGGAGTCAACGAAGGGCGAAGGATCAGTTTTCAGTACACTTTGATTCACATGAATTTTCTAGATGAAAAGCGGACTCACTGCAAGTTCAAAAGGATATTCTATTAGGCAAAGTCTGGCCATCACAATATTACAAGGAGAGATCTAACGCCTCACTCAGTGAAATTTTTTCCGGTAGGATGTGAACCTGTGTGGATTTGCCCGCCCCGCCTGTGGTCATGCACTTCTTCGGCTCACCAAAACTAACGCATTTTCAACCGTATCTTGAAGCCGAGCCCCAAATGGTAAGAGGAGAGGCATTAAGTAAATTACACTCTTTGCCAAGTCCAGCTATTGTTGAACACCTCGAGCAGTATTTCATCCATCAAAAAAAGTTACATTTTTCTGAGATGTCGAGGTTTGTCGAATATATCCAGATCACCGTTAGTGATACAAACAAAACAAAACTTCATTTTATTAAGCAATGCCCATTCATCACTAAAAGAGGTCCACTTTTTCGGAAAATTCCGCAACGGTGTTTTTTAGAGGGACTGAAGTAAAGGTGCCGCAAATTAGGCACTGACTAGCAATGCTTTTGTTCAAAATCCACTTTGCCCATTTTCTGCGGTGTTTAGTTGCCAAGAAAGAAGAGCGACCAGTGATTTAGTTGCGCTCAACCTAGCTGCTAACACTTTTATGGACTGTTTCGGAATTCTCGCCCGCCTTCAGAACTATGCTTTCGTATATGAGAAGTTTCATGACCATCACCTGGTCAAAGTTACAAACTTGTATCTTTCTGGAAGTGTTTTGCAGGTCACAGCTATTGTGTCCTTCTAACACGACTACTCGGCCAAATGCACAGCTAACACCAAATCCTGCTTTCGTTCTACTAGGGCAGAAAGATAGTCCAAAAATTGGGAGAGCACAAAAACCATGTTTTGCCACCTCTTACAATGTCGCCTGCAGAAATCATAAAGAAGGTGTTAGGTTGTCGGGAAATGATTGAGACAATTCACCAAAATTTCTTCCTTGTATCCCTCCCACGTGACTTGTCTCCATGGTATGTGAATATGTTGATACCCTGCCCTCTAAGCATCTTTGCCATGACTATGTAAGGACGTGGGGCTGCGCCGTTTGTTATCTAGGAGCGAAAATGGACGAGCAACCAATTCGTGCGATTTTCTTTCACGAGCTCTTGCGGGGCGTCAATGCGAGCAAGAGGGACAGCAACATCATCATGACATTCAGACCGGGGATCGTCAGCAATGCAACCGTGAGCCGTCGGTCGTAACGCTTCGTTTCAAGCGATATGTCCCCTCCAAGCCATTTTCCTATTTTGAGATCTCCTGAGCTTAAAGGCAGTGTCTCACCTCATTTTCGATTCCGAGATACTAACAGAATCCGGACCTACTCGACACGCTAAGTCCAATAATGTAAGTGATTTCTGATAAAACCGTCAAAAACCCGTTTTTGAGGGACCAATTTAACTTGGTGTGGACGAGTTCCTCGCCAAGGAAACTGCCCCTCTTGCCATACACCTCAGCAGATCTCATTGATCGCACAGGTGTTCTCATTGCCGAAAACTGCGCCGCAGGCGGGAGGCGCCTCGTCCACCGGCCGAGAATTTGGTCAAATTCTCGGCCGGTGATAGTGAGGTGAGACACTGCCTTTAAGTGCAGGATGTTTTCTACCAGAGTTGTCGGTAAGTAACATGATGGGCAACATCAACATTTGCAATAGTCAAATCAGAGTGATGACCGTGCTCTTGGGCAAACGAAGACATCAACGTATTTGATGGTGCGTTTTGTTGTACAAATGGTTTTGTTAACTCATCGGCACTCGGAGGAGCAAGCACGGACCACGATGCCATACACGCCACACTTGCCCATCATCGTGCTCTCTAAATAACACCTTGCCTGGGCGCTGAAGTTCTCCCTGGTCGAGCCGCACTTCGCCAACTTCGACGATTTTTGATCAGTGACTGATGAATTCTTCGACCTGTATTAACACGATTACTGACCCCGCAGTGCTGGAACTGTCCCTGATAGATGGCCCCAGTGATAGGCGTACATGATCACTACAGCATGTCCTGAATTTTTCTAATAGAAGAGAAAACGTTTGAAGACTGCAAAAAAAATTCAGAGAGTCTCAATCATTTCCCGACAACCTAATAATTGATGAAGCCTTTTCAGGATACAGGTGGAACAGGTCATGGCTCTTTATAATGGTTCAGAATTTGTCCATCCACCTTCTAAAGTTATGGATTTATGAACTTCTAAAAATTCATAGTGAGGTTGCAGCCATTTATTGTGGGAAAATCTGACAGTTTTGTTAGCATCGGACTGCCGCTATACATACTTGGATTATAACAACTTGCGTCGCCGTCGTTGGCGACTTTGTCAACGCCTATCAACCATGGGCTGACCCAAGTCGTCTTGGTCACTGATACTGGTGATCAACCGTCGCCGTAGCTAGCAACCACAGTGGCTATTTCATAGTCTTGACTTCGTTCCTGCATATGTAATATTAGTCTGGCAACGAAGTTCTCGGGCTTGGCGAGACCAAACGCGGAAAAAATCATTTTAAAAAAGGAGGACAAGAGAATCAATCGAAATAGTTCTCCTTTTGAATGCACAATTCTTCGCCATATTTCAGTTAGTTTCTCTATCCCATTTCTGTAGAACTGCGCCGGCTTTGTCTCGAAGAATCTAGTAAGACGGTCTTTGACCTCCACTACATTCATGAGCCACTTTCCTGTCAAATAATGTTGAAGCGACCTGAACAGATGATAGTCGCTTGGAGCAGCGTCTGGACTATAAGGAGGGTGAGCTAGAAGCTCCCAGCCTAACTCTTTGATTTTTTCCAGGGTATGATGCGCAGTATGAGGCTGGGCATTATCCTGCTGTAGAATGGACCCTCTTCTAAAGAGATCCCGCAGTTCAGCTTGTCTAATTTTGTCGTTTACTCGTTGCAGCTGCATAGAGGAGATGTCGGCGTCTATGATATGGCCACTTGCGAAAAACTCCCAATGAATAATCCCTCCAACCCACCATCGCACACATAACACAACCTTCTGGTGGCTCAGGTAGCCGCAATACTCCTCGAGGAGTATAGCACCTTGCGTCGCCGTTGCCGGCGACGGCGGCTGCCACTGTTAACAACCGCTCACAATCGATTTGCACCGACGCCGCAGTCGCTATTATCGGGGGCCGCCGTGACGCTCCGCCCACAATCAATGCGCACCGGTGTCACAGTCGCCAGCGATGGCGACGCATGGTGCTACAGTCCGACTATAGCGGCAGTGCAAGACTCGGTTTTGTCACCGACCGGTGTTGGCCTTTAGCGGGGACGAAGCCATTGCTTGCTCATGCGGCGGTTGTCGAAGGCAATCCAAGTTTGTCGCACGTCACTATTCTGTCCAAAATTGGCTGCTTTCTATGGCGATCTAACAGACCTCGAGCACACTCAAACCTTCTCTTTCTCTGGGGAGCGGTCTGAGGACCCATTCCCCCTGGCTTACTTTGAACTCTGCTTCACACAAAATCTTTTCCACTATGGTATGTGAGCAGCGAAAGCTGCTGGCCAACATACGGGTGCTGAACATACGGGTGCTGAACGTATTCTTAACGGCTTCGACTGCGAAGGCCCTGTTGATCGACCTTGGCCTACTTGCACGTTGGCCGTCTTTCACCTCCGTACATCCTCGTCGATACTTCTTGTGCCAAAATTCTGCCGTGCTCTCTTTAAGAACATCTTGGCCCAACGATGCACACACGTTTCTCCTTCCGACTGCTGCAGAGTGTCCCAATTGGTACACCTGGAGCAAAAAACGTTCGCGAATGCTTGATTTGGTGGCAGACATTGTTCGTATCGCCAAAAAATGGTTCGACCACCCCAACCGTCTCCTTATATACTGTTGCAATCTCAATGATATACCTAACACGTTGGCTCATAATTTACTCAAAAACATTAGGTGGCAAATCTTTAAGAAACTGGCAAACATTGTTGTTTCAACAAGCCCAAGAACTTAGTTGCCAGGCTGATAGATGCGGCGTTCTTCCCTGCACTTTAGTTATACCTTACTCTCAGTGGCCTCCCAACATATACAGCGTTTCGCGCTACTCATCACCCAGGATCCAATTTCAAGATTTTTTTCCTGAATCCATGACATCTGACGACGCAGCAAGAGACCACTACGCAACATACGCATGAGCATTGTTGGGACGTCTACTCCATCCGATACTGTAATCACAGCTACTATACTGATGATTTCACCAGCTTCCTCAGTATCTCAATCAGGAACCAGCGAAGTCGAGCACAGCAGGGATTGTGCTGTCCTACCACTGTCAACATAGCAAATGCGCTTATATAGGAAAAAAGAAGTCAACAGTGCTGACTGAACAAGAAAAAACATTCAGCAGTGTTTTACCTTCTATCTCAACGTGCACACTTGTTTACCAACAAGTTACGATAATTCGCTTTCATTCCACTGATTTTTTCTGGAACCCCAATGTGCGAGAAGTACTTACTAGTCAGACATATTAGATGTGTGCTTTTTTTTTATAAATTAGGAAGTTCGTTTTTCTTTTTGGATGGTTATGGACACATTTTAAGTCATTCCCCTAATGGCGCGTTATATCAAACAACGTGAACGTGACATTATCTCTATTTTTTCTCCAACGGTTGCATCGTCGAAGCTGATAAGCACTTCATTGTCAACTGTATGCCTACCATCACAATCGCCACCGCTATTTCACAGCTTATCGCGCTAGCTCATTTTGCCTGCGTTTCTTGACTATTCCTCACCAGTATTTAGAAATACAATACCAACGGTGTCGCTTGATGAAACTGCGCGATCTCTGCGATTTCGCGCTTTTTTCGTCGTTTCTTCATAACTCGCATCTATATCAACCGTTTTCAAGATGGAGGAGATATTCAGAATCAGGATGGTCCATTCTATTAGGTCGTCAAGTATGAAATGTCTGATTTTATGAGCGGTCAGTTTGACAGTCTGTATCTCCGAAAATTTACTAGATCTCTTCTCATCTTTGTTTTCATTATGAAGGTACATCCTCTTCCTTTCAAAATCACTTCTTGGGTTTTTGATCAGTTTTCGAATTTTTGTTTGAAAGCATTTCTTGTAGAACTACTCAAAGACGAAAAATCGTGTCGTTTTGGAACATCGGTTCCTTTTTTCAGCTATTAGAGCCGGGGAAGCTGGGAACATCACGGTAGTGTTAAGGGACATTTGGCTAGTAAATGCACTGAACAGCGTTTGCTTGGGAAGTTCTGCTCAGGTGACATGAAGCTGCAAAGTGAGCCGTGTGATGAACCTGGATTTCGATGAGCTGGAAGCCGTAGCCGAAGCGGATAGGAGTCAAACTAAGTCAGCATAAGTAGCAAGATGTGATCTTGATAATCCAATAATATTTAGTTATCAAGGCAATATGACCGTTAAAAGTGGTTCGGTAAACGAATTTTTCCCAGTTTGACCCTCAAAAATGGGTGTCAATTTTTGACCATTTTTTACAAATCGACGCTGCTTAAGCCAGAGGAGCAGGGGTGAGGACCCACCTGCCAATCACTGTACTGAGCAAATCTTGCTCTATTTGACTACAACTCCTTTCAGGGATAAGCTCACTTCTTGCTGGAGAAAATGTTCAATTTTCAACATCATGTTGGAAACGCTCTTCCTCACTTGATCACCCATAGCTTTCCATGCTTCTAAGGTGTTGGAGCAGCTAAGCCATATTTAAGATGGCAAGGCTATGGAGATAGTATAGAAGCATATTCGGATATCTTATACTGTATCTTGCTTCACAAACAAAACTCAAAATCTTCTCATCCAAAATCAGACATTTCATACTTGACGACCTAATATCTAGTACTATGCTTAGAATTTGAAATTTTGGAATTTTTTTTTTGTGATCAACCAGGAAAATCACTCAAGTATACAATTAAGAGCTACTCGCTGCACCGAGTGTACTCCGATTATATCTGCAGATACTTTTCCTGAAAGTGAGGCCCGTTAATCCCCCATCTTCAACGAAAGTCATACCACTGCATCATGCATCCATTTTTCAGCATCTGGACATGATTCGGACAAGAACGGTATCTCATACGATTATTTTAGGATTGTCTTAGGACTAGGACTACAATCTCGTCGATTTCAGCCAGAATTTTTGAGTGTCTCAGCATCCAGAAGACAAGTCCTTAAAAATATTTTTTGACCAATGCGGAAGCATGTTGTTTAATATTTAATCTTTTAATCGCACAAAGGTGCAATTCAATTTAATTTTTTTTAATGCCCGAAAAATGATTTTCTCGATGCTGAGACAGATTTTCCAAGGGAAATAATCCTGAAACGCACATCTCATCTCATCACCTGGTAAGATTTTCAGACCTCTGCAACGGCGACAGCCGCATAATTTCGCGGCTGAACATGCGATTTCGACAAGTTGGCAGTTTTTTGAATTTTCTTGAAAGTTTTCACTCTTTCCAGTGGATCTTCTACGAATTTCCCCTCCGAGCATCCAGAGATTATCGGTTGATTGACAATAAATCCATTACAATTCATTTCCTTCGTATGTTACTTTCGAGCTCTACCCACATTCCTGGCAGGCTATTACCGCGGCCCAGGTATCGCTCGACCGATGGATCGCTGGACATCGCCACAGATGAGTGCGCCCGGTGGTACTTTATCAGCTCATGGATGCCACTACATTTGAAAAAATGAAGGAAATATTGAGAAAGGGAAACTTGGTGAAAAACGAAGAAAATTTTATTTCATTAAGGGAACTTGATATAAAATCCAATTTTCAGAGTTTTTTGAGCTTGCACCCAAAATATTTTATGAGTAGTAGTCCTTTACAGGACTTTGCGTGATTATCGATGAAGCGTTGTATGAAGCTGAGAATAATTTGATCGAGGAGTCATCTGATCAAATTTTCGTGCACCGCGTCAGGAAACGCCCAGAAACACGCTCGAAAAATCGTGTCAGTTGTGTCAGGGAAGCAAGCGGAGGAACGGCTTTTTACTACAATAGGCTCCGCCCACCAGAGAGGCGAGAAGCATAGGCCGCAATGCGCCGGCGAGACATGAGGATGCGCAGAGCATCACGATGCTGGTGAGAGCCAAGAAAAAGAAACGCAGACAGCAGCTGGCAGCAAATCCTTCTAGGAATCCGTGGACTCGAGGCTTGACAGAGTCTCAACAGAATGCATAAGATGATGAATCTAACATTACAAAACATTTGAGTTTGAATAAAACTGTTACAAAATAATTCAGTTTTAAACAAAAAAATTATTTTAGATGATTACGAATTCGATATTTATTTTGTATCCTAACGTCATTTTAATGGTGTTCCAACAAGTATACGAGAGATACTGAACTTCTCCGAATCTTCTCAAAATTTGAAATTCAAACAGTGGTTATCGTTCGTTCTCATCACGCACTCAGTAAAAAGGAAAAAAGGCATTAAAACAGAAAATGGATTGTACTGAGTGCGTGATGAGAACGAACGATAACCCCTGTTTGAATTTCAAATTTTGAGAAGATTCAGAGAAGTTCAGTATCTCTCGTATACTTGTTGGAACACCATTAAAATGACGTTAGGCTACAAAATGAATATCAAATTCGTAATCATCTGAAATAATCTCTTTTTTTGTTCAAAACTGAATTATTTTGTAACAGTTTTATTCAAACTCAAATGTTTCGTGATGTTAGATTCATCATCTTATGCATTCTCTTGGGACTCTGTCAAGCCTCGACTGTCCACGGATTCCTAGAAGGATTTGCTGCCAGCTGCTGTCTGCGTTTCTTGGCTCTCGCCAGCATCGGGATGCTCTGCGCATCCTCATGTCTCACCGGCTCATTGCGGCCTATGTCTCTCGCCTCTCTGGTGGGTGGAGCCTATTGTAGTATTAGGTGCATGCAAAAGTTTCGGGGCAGTTGATGGTATTTCACCGTCCAACATTTTGCTCCTTGCGTTTGCGATATCTCGCAACTGTTTTCATGTATGCTGGTAGCCTAAAACATCTGCTACCTACATCACTTTTGGCTTGAGTCTACCTTACAGCGTTGCTCTGTTTTGGGTGTAAAACCAATGCTATGAGCTGTGTAATAATTTGGGAAATTCGTTTCATGAAATCAAATCTAGGTGATCAACAAGAGAAGCGATCCATAGCATAAATTATAAGTTTGTGGAAAGTATGCTCTCTAAAACGCCAGGTGCTCGAAGGTTCCTAGGAATTCTGAGCGGAGATGAGAGCGTGGAAAATGCTTCACAAGTTGGTCAGAGATTTGGTTATCGCAAAACGCCAGGAAAGAGCAGGTTGAACCAGACCTTGTGCAAAGCGCGCAAGACTTTACGGGGAATTTAGTCAACAATGTCTCGTCACCCGAAGAAAATCGGTAAGAAGGGGAAGGTGAGTAGATGGATTTCGCGTGAGTTGAGCGAAGAGCACCAACGTCCAACTGGCAAGTTTGCAGATATTCGACCTTCAGATTCCCTAGCATTTCGTCTCATGGAAGAATTGTTATTGTTGATAGAGAATGGGTCAGGTACGACAATAAGAGGAGGTCGTCCCAAAGTGCGGGCTTCTGCCACCCACCTAAAAAATTGCCGAACCATCACTACCTTCTTTGAAATAATTCTGACCTTCCATGGTCAGCAACGTGACTCGTCTGCAAAGAATTTTTTTCTATTGAGTGCGCAATAATCGCCCTATAGTATTTACTCTTCCCTGAAGTAATCACGGGAAAACTCTTAAGCATAGGGCCGATACGGGCGGAAATAATTGGTCTGATCTGGTTGTAGGACAACGCACACCAGCGCGTTGCAGTCTCAACCGTATAAAGAATTGGCCATTCGTGCTCCGAAATTCTAGCCTAACCTATATTACTCCTTATACCTCCCTCTAACAGATTACCCCCATTCCACCTTCTATGGCTCTATCTCCGCTGTAAAACTTTTAATAAAGAGACCCTACTAGAAAATGACGTGTGCCACTACTACAGGTGTAGACCTGTCAAATTTTTATTTCTGGAAGAATCTTTTCTGTGCCATATTGGCAACATTACGCAGATGCCAATGCTTTTTGTTTTGAACAAAATTGCTGACTTTGAGTCAAGTCAGGCGCTTTGAAATATTAGATGCAACTGCTCCGGAACTTTTGCACGCACCTAATAAAACGCCCCTCCTCCGCTTGCTTCCCTGACACAACTGACTCGATTTTTCGAGCGTGTTTCTGGGCGCTTCCGGTGCACGAAAATTTGATCAGATGACTCCTCGATCAAATTATTCTCAGCCTCATACAACTCTTCATCGATAATCACGCAAATTTCTGTAAAAGACTACTACTCATAAAATATTCCGCGTGCAAGCTCAAAAAAATCTGAAAATCGGATTTCATGTCAGGTTCATTTAATGGAATAGAATTTTCTTCGTTTTCTACCACGTTCCCTTTTCTCAATATTTCCTTCATTTTTTCAAATGTACTGGCATCCATGAGCTGCTAAAGTTCCACAGGGCGCACTCTTCTGTGGCGATGTCCAGCGATCCATCGGTCGAGCGATACCTGGGCCGCGATAATAGCCTGCCAGGGATGTGGGTGGAGCTCGGAAGGAACATACAAAAGAAATGAATTGTAATGGATTCATTGTCAACTATTCGATAATCTCTGGATGCTTGGAAAGGAAATTCGTAGAAGATCCACTGGAAAGAGTGAATACTTCTAAGAAAATTCAAAATACTGCGAACTTGTCGAAATCGCATGTTCAGCCGCGAAATTATGCGGCTGTCACCGTTGCAGAGGTACCAATCAAACCAAGTGATGACATGTGCGTTTCAGGATTATTTCCCTTGGAAAATCTGTCTCAGCATCGAGAAAATCATGTCGGGCATTAAAAAAATTAAAAAATTTTGTCTAAATTGCATCTTTGTGCGATTAAAAGCGCAATCACGGTCAACGTGCTTCCGCAATGGTCAAAAGAATATTCTCAAGGACTTCACAATCGCGTTGTCCTCTGGATGCTGAAATATTGAAAATAGTGGCTGGAATCGACGAAATTGTAGTCCTAGTCCTAAGAAGATCCTAAAATAGTCGTATGAAGTCTTGCCCTAACCATGTCCAGATGCTGAAAAATGGATGCATGATGCAGTGGTATGACTTTCGTTGAAGATGGGGGATTAACGGGCCTCACTTTCAGGAAAAGTATCTGCAGATATAATCGGGGTACACTCGGTGCAGCGAGTAGCTCTTAATTGTATACTTGAATGATTTTCCTGGTTGATGATCAGAAATTTCCAAAATTTCAAATTCTAAGCACACTACCAGATAGATTGGACCATCCTGAATCCGAATATGTCCTCCATCTCGAAAATGTTTGAGATTGAAGCGAGTTATCCAGAAACGACGAAAAAAAAACGCGAAATCGCAGACACCGCGCACTTTCATCAAGCGACACCGTTGATATTGTAGAGTAATGATCTTCTCATCAAGACGACTCCAATTATGTGTATAGTAAGTCACAAAAGCGATAAAAAAATTTGAGAGACTGTGGTCTCGGTTTCCTAGAGCATTTTGTGTTGGCCGTCATCTTCTGCTGATAAGCATTTACTGTAACCGATCTAGTAGGTTGCCACAAGAGTTTCCCCCACATGTGGATCTAACTTGTGGATTTCGCTTGCACAGAATTTTTTTTAGTTTGTTTTTCTTCTTCAATATAGTTGACGCTTGATGGATATACATATGAATCACTATTATCTACAACACGCTTCCATATAACTTGTGGATTCCGCTTGCACAGAAATTCTGCGAATTTGGCGCGAAAATCTCGCTGTGCCAATTTTAAGGTTGTTTCAATTCGTCGGATTTTCTATCTTTCAAGTGATTAACAACGGAAACAGACTTTTGCCTGTTGGCTCCAAGCCTGGTGAATGAGGAGGGCTCGAACGTACATCTCAACCAGTGCACTTTTTGCTGGTTCTCTCTAGCAACATGTTTGGGGGCGTTGTCGTGTAGGAAGTAAACCTGTCTTGTTTCCCGTGAAGAGCCGCAGCGACGCAATCCAGTTGCCTACAGTAGACTTTGACGGTGTCAGTAAAATTTGTTGGTAGCAGTTCCCAGTGAATGATTATTTCGCACCAAGCACTGAGCATTACCTCCCGACGGTGGAGTTCTTCTTCGGCGTTGGAATCCTAGGTTCCTCGTATCTGAGACACTGGCGCTCCCACGTGTGGTTAACGTAGAGGATCCACTTCTTGCCACAAGTCACGTGTGCCACTCAGATCGTGAGGTATCCACGCGCCATATTTCCACGTCTCTTCGAAGCTGCGTAGGTAAACGGCTATTTTATTGTAATGGGGCTGAAGTTCCTCTGCAGGCTCACCGACATCACGGCGGAGATCCCTTTCAATCAGCTCCAGGAGTCGTTCTTCATCCTCCTCAACTGGTCGACAAGATCGTGGCTCGTCGATCAAATCAAAGTCGCCATTCTTAGACTTGTTAGACTTGCAAAACCAAACTTTGTTGTATCGTGGGAGACAGTTCAGGGACCCACTGCACTTCATATGTTTTTGTCGCATTTCTCGCCCTGCTGTTTCTACTAAATTCATACAGCAGAAGTATGAACTCTATACTGTGTAGAGCCTGACCAGGTTGTTAGTAGATATATTTATTTATTGCTTCGCCTGACGTTTCGACGTGACCGTCGTTTTCGGAGGCCTAAAAGTGGCTCACAGTTTTTTATCCCCAAAAACGAGACTTTGCAGCCCCCAGCTTCTGTTGTGTTGACATTTCCATAAAGTCAAGAATTGGTATTATGTGCGTTTTATACAGTGTACGTACTTTATAGGTGGCAAACAGTGGCGGACGCAGGGGGAGGGGCGCGAGAATGGGTCGCCAAATTTTCGAAATTATTTTACAATACAAGTAAAAGTCTCGTATTAGTTTATTTTTAATTGTTTATTTTTATTATCATTTTTAATATAATTTTTTATTCATTATTTATCATTATAAATGAAATTTTTATTAATTTTATTTTCCATCTGGGTCCCCAAAGCGGCGGAGACCCCACTTTTTTCCCTCGCCCCCTCCCCCCCCCCTCCCGCCCACTTTATGCGTCCGCCACTGCTGGCAACCTAGCTTGTTTACTCAGACAAACCCTTGCTGCTAGCGCACATCTGTTTCAGATCTCCGCAAGGAGCGAGCCTTGCTTCGCTTCGCGTGAAGCAGAACGAATAAGTACAGTTTCGAAGACGCAGGTTGGTAAAGTCGCTCGCTTCTGCCGGAGCACAATTTCGCTAGGCGCGGAGCAGACGAGGGACGATTTTCGAAAGGCGCAAACGCAACCAACGGGTTTACTCTGGGGTGACGAAAGACATTTCTCATTCGAATTAAAGATGGCGCCCATCATTTTAATCTCCAAAATCTTTGTTTTATGGTATCGTGAACAGAGATGGATCACAACGATATCGGTGAGGTTCTGCAAACGTACCAAGAACATTTTCCATAGTAGACGCCAGCTACACATAACTCAATGACTGCTCTGGCGCCGCTTGTATCATTGAGACTACCAATGGCAAACGTGTTAGTACCATACAAATTCACCCAGCGTTAATATCGGCGTCAACGGGTTTACTCTGGGGGTGAAAATGGAGTTGGGAGGAGGGGGGGGGGGCACTCCCGTGAATCCTAAGCCTAACCCTTAGGCTTAGACTTAAACCCATGCTTAAGCATAGGAATAGGCTCGGGCTTAGCTTAGGCTTAGGCTTACAAGGTGAAGCCTATGACCTTTTATATGGTGCTCCCCCCCCCCCAACTCCCGATTCGCCCTAGGATGGATCATTGAGAACAGAATTCAATTTATTTTATCCAAGGATGAACAAGTAATTACTTATGCAAAGGATGGAGAGTCACATGAGAGAGGGAGACCACCAAGGTCATCATCTTTCACATATTTTCATTTGCAACTCAAAATTTGTGTCAATACGATCAGAACTTTTCAGAAACAAACCAATATGTTCACCGAGGAAAAAGCTGTCAAATATCTCAACTTCTCATTGAAGGGACAAACTTTCTACGCCCAGCAACCAAAGCAGCACCGACCCTCACAGACTCCTACACTGTAGAACGGAACAGTCTGTCCCTTTACATGCTCGGACTACCACCGTTTCTTTGGAATTTTCGAATTTTAGCCAAAGTTGGGAATATCACTCTTTCCTGAACCTAACTCTCCACCCTATATTTCTGATTACTGGATACGGCCTTGTTCAGTGGGAGTTTCTCTTTTCTTTTTTATCTGTTCTTGTTTTTTTTTATCCTCTACGGTTTTATCTCGCAGACCAAGATCCCTGAGATTGTGGCGCGCCTACGGGCGTATTAAATAAATAAATAAATAAACTTCTCATTAAAAGGACAAACTTTCTACGCCCAGCACCAAAGCAGCCTATCGCCCGTCTGGGGGTGTGGGTCTTGATGAGGCAAAATGGGGCGGCGTCTTCCCGCCCTTCGGCGTCGACTCGTCCCCATCCACATTCAAATTTGCATGGGCAACTATGGTGAAACCGCGCGCGAATTAGTGCGAGTAGGTCCTGAAGCGCGGGGCGAGGGTTCGAACGAACCAATCGCAGACACATTGCTCACCCACTTTTGCCTCATCATGTCCCACACCCCCCGTCTGGTCAGCCCCTCAGCCTGGGTGGTGCGACGCGGCAAACCAGACGGGCGATCCCCCTATATAATAAAGCGCTAGCCCCCCTGTGTACTTTGAACGTGTGGCTATGTGTCAGGGCTACTATTGGTCAAACTCGCCGCCGCGACCACGCCCAACACGTGACTGAAATAAGCAAGAGCAACAGTGGAAGCAGCCATGGATTTATGCATGGTCCCAGCGCGATTGCGCAATGGACTGCCTGCGGCACAGGGGAATAGCCGAGATTTCTGCATATCGGTGTCCCTAGAAAATCGGCAAAAAGTTTTTAGGTTGTTCTTTCGAGGAAAATAGTTGGACACCGGCTTGAAGAAGGTCGCAACTATTTTCCGGATTTTTTCTCCTCAAATTTTCTCGCTGCCAAGCGGGGAAAATTCCCTAGCATTTGAATTCTGGACCATTCTGCATGTGGGTGCCTCTGGAAAATCAGTAAAACGTTTTCAGGCCGTTCTTTCGAGGAAAACAGTTGGAAACCGGCTTGAAGAAGGTCGCAACTATTTTCCGGATTTTTCTCCTCAAAATTTCTCGCTGCCAAGCGGGGAAAATTCCCTAGCATTTGAATTCTGGACCATTCTGCATGTGGGTGCCTCTGGAAAATCAGTAAAACGTTTTCAGGCCGTTCTTTCGAGGAAAACAGTTGGAAACCGGCTTGAAGAAGGTCGCAACTATTTTCCGGATTTTTCTCCTCAAAATTTCTCGCTGCCAAGCGGGGAAAATTCCCTAGCATTTGAATTCTGGACCATTCTGCATGTGGGTGCCTCTGGAAAATCAGTAAAACGTTTTCAGGCCGTTCTTTCGAGGAAAACAGTTGGAAACCGGCTTGAAGAAGGTCGCAACTATTTTCCGGATTTTTCTCCTCAAATTTTCTCGCTGCCAAGCGGGGAAAATTCCCTAGCATTTGAATTCTGGACCATTCTGCATGTGGGTGCCTCTGGAAAATCAGTAAAACGTTTTCAGGCCGTTCTTTCGAGGAAAACAGTTGGAAACCGGCTTGAAGAAGGTCGCAACTATTTTCCGGATTTTTTCTCCTCAAATTTTCTCGCTGCCAAGCGGGAAAATTCCCTAGCATTTGAATTCTGGACCATTCTGCATGTGGGTGCCTCTGGAAAATCAGTAAAACGTTTTTAGGCCGTTCTTTCGAGGAAAACAGTTGGAAACCGGCTTGAAGAAGGTCGCAACTATTTTCCGGATTTTTTTCCTTCTCACAACCTCTCGCTGCCGGAAATAGTTGCGATCTTCTTTAAGCCGGTTTCCCACTATTTTCCTCGAAAGAAGGGCCTGAAAACGTTTTACTGATTTTCCAGAGTCACCCACATGCAGAATGGTCCAGAATTCAAATGCTAGGGAATTTTCCCCGCTTCGGTTTCCGACTGTTTTCCTCAAAAGAACGGCCTAAAAATGTTTAACTGATTTTCCAGAGGCACCCACATGCAGAATGGTCCAGAATTCAAATGCTAGGGAATTTTCCCCGCTTGGCAGCGAGAAAATTTGAGGAGAAAAAATCCGAAAAATAGTTGCGACCTTCTTCAAGCCGGTGTCCAACTATTTTCCTCGAAAGAACAGCCTAAAAACTTTTTGCCGATTTTCTAGGGACACCGATATGCGGAAATCTCGGCTATTCCCCTGTGCCGCAGGCAGTCCGCTAAAATGGTCGCAACTGCGGAGTTCTTCCCATATCTCCGCTGTATCAAGTGGAAAAAATCCCCAGTTGTTCAATGCTATAGTATTTATTTGTGTCGGTCATTCGGAAGAATCAGTAATATAAATTCTGCGCCGACTCAAGGAAATAAGTGAAAAAGCTGGCTTGAAGGTTTTCGTAGTTATTTCCACCACCTTTTTTTCTTAATTTTCCTTCTCACATCCTCTTACACCTATACAGACAAATCTTCCCCGCATTTGTTTTCCAAAAAAGATCTGCAAGCCGGCGCTTTTTTTTTCAGGGTTTTTTCAAACTAACTTGACTTAAAAGAAGTGGCGCTCAGTTCCTTCTTGAACGGTGATGACCAGGAATGGTCAAGGAACAGGGCTCATTGACGCTGGATTTCACTTCGTGGCACATGTCTTTGTGCATTGACGGTCATTCGTGGTCTAATCAAAAGGATGACCGAGAATAGTGGTCAAATTCGAGCAGACCACGAAGCGGGTAGGGAATGTTGTGATAAAAGCCGACCTCACTTAAGAAGCCAATTGTGCTACAGTCATACCGATAATGTGTTCCTGTTATTCATGTCTTTTGACACATTCTAGGAAGATAAAGTTGCGCACACCACTGCATTGAACTCAAGCCCAATTACAGTGTTATGGCAAAAGTTATTGCACATCGTTAGCTCAATTATTTCTCCACCAGAAACCCATGCTTCCTCGCACTCACTTCTGTGCCGAATAGAGGAAGGTTAATTGTAATTATGGGTTAAGACCGGGTTTTTGACGAGGCTTTCGCTTAAGGTAGTACGCCTTTGAACTCACTTTTAAAAAATGCGAGCCGACATATATCCCCCTATTGTGACAATATTTTCTGCTGAATCTTCTAACTGCTAAGTAGTGCCTTACCGCCTACATGATTGATTAAGCGCAGTGAGTGCTCCTTCCGAGTGTAGTTTCTATTCCCGGCGAAAACGTTATATGAGAAACCTGGACCAAAACGCCACAGAGCAATGGCTGAAATTCATGAACAGCCTTAACTATGGGCCAAGTTTAATTCTGCGTGATCGCCCAGCTATCGTCAAGGTGAAGAAATATCTTATTCTACCCATAACAGCATTTAAGAACAATTTTTTCAGCTGATTTGCTCGGAAACTGCAGACTTAACCAGTGCATTTGACAGTGCCGAAAATTTGTACTAAAACGCGCTTAAATTTACTGGCTATAATGTAAATTTCCGAGGAGGCACTGTAACTAAAAAAATAGTTGACGTCCACACTACTGGATAGGATTGAGCACGCGGAAAAAATACATTCCAAGTGGAGGGAAATAAGCTAGGAAACAGTGTATAGTAGCAAACGATGCACAGCAACTTAAGCAGCCCCCTCCCCTCTTCACCCTCCCGTACAACAACCGCACTTACCGTCCTTCAAGACTACAACAGATTTGAGGTGCCACGTTCACTGTTGTTCCTTTGAAGCGCAATTCAATCCCGCGTTGATTTTGTAAATTAATGCTCGACTGTGCACGCAGACACGTAATACCATGGTATTAAAAGGGTTTAAAGGCAGGGGTCCACCTCATTTTCGTAGTTCAGCTAACAGCAGATTCTGCATCTACTCGGCGCGATGGTTCCAATGGTATACATAAATTGTCTCAGAATGGTCTATAAACCCGTCTTCCAGGACGGGGTCTGTAACAGTTTGCCAACCCGAATTGACATGTGAAGCCGTTGATCTTATCGATTGGACACGCCCAGACTCGTTGACCGACGCGGCAGCCGTGGCAGGCAGCCAGCACAGCTTGGAGCGATCCGCCTCCGGTCCCCAAATTTTTATCCAGTTCGAGCCTTTCAAAATGGGGATTTCGTCGCTTCTGTGCCTATTGATGTACATCCCAGGGATCAACATGATGAGAAGGTCTAGGATATGTTGGTAAATCCAACAGGCAGAACGAGGTGGCCCTCTGCCTTTAATGCACATCAAGTTCGGAAAGGAAGCTTGAAGAAGCTCAGTTACACATATTCACTATACACCTTCGTTTCTTACATTGACCGACATGACAACAGTCTTTCTGTAATACTGTAATCGTGACAAGGGTTAACCTCCCAAGCGGTCAAGGCCAATGCAACTTCGCAGAAAATCACTGTCATCCGCGAAGCGCGGCGAAGCTGCGCTTCGTGAGGATGACAGTGATTTTCTTCGGGGTTTACTTGGCCCAAAAGTAACGTGGCACACGGGTCCGAGACAAAGCGCCGCGAAGCGGCGCTTTGGCTCGGGATTAAATTCTTTGCAGGGTTCACTTGGCCCAAAAGTAACGTGGCACACGGGTCCGAGACAAAGCGCCGCGAAGCGGCGCTTTGGCTCGGGATTAAATTCTTTGCAGGGTTCACTTGGCCCAAAAGTAACGTGGCACACGGGTCCGAGACAAAGCGCCGCGAAGCGGCGCTTTGGCTCGGGATTAAATTCTTTGCAGGGTTTACTTGGCCCAAAAGTAACGTGGCACACGGGTCCGAGACAAAGCGCCGCGAAGCGGCGCTTTGGCTCGGGATTAAATTCTTTGCAGGGTTCACTTGGCCCAAAAGTAACGTGGCACACGGGTCCGAGACAAAGCGCCGCGAAGCGGCGCTTTGGCTCGGGATTAAATTCTTTGCAGGGTTCACTTGGCCCAAAAGTAACGTGGCACACGGGTCCGAGACAAAGCGCCGCGAAGCGGCGCTTTGGCTCGGGATTAAATTCTTTGCAGGGTTCACTTGGCCCAAAAGTAACGTGGCACACGGGTCCGAGACAAAGCGCCGCGAAGCGGCGCTTTGGCTCGGGATTAAATTCTTTGCAGGGTTCACTTGGCCCAAAAGTAACGTGGCACACGGGTCCGAGACAAAGCGCCGCAAAGCGGCGCTTTGGCTCGGGATTAAATTCTTTGCAGGGTTCACTTGGCCCAAAAGTAACGTGGCACACGGGTCCGAGACAAAGCGCCGCGAAGCGGCGCTTTGGCTCGGGATTAAATTCTTTGCAGGGTTCACTTGGCCCAAAAGTAACGTGGCACACGGGTCCGAGACAAAGCGCCGCGAAGCGGCGCTTTGGCTCGGGATTAAATTCTTTGCAGGGTTCACTTGGCCCAAAAGTAACGTGGCACACGGGTCCGAGACAAAGCGCCGCGAAGCGGCGCTTTGGCTCGGGATTAAATTCTTTGCAGGGTTCACTTGGCCCAAAAGTAACGTGGCACACGGGTCCGAGACAAAGCGCCGCGAAGCGGCGCTTTGGCTCGGGATTAAATTCTTTGCAGGGTTCACTTGGCCCAAAAGTAACGTGGCACACGGGTCCGAGACAAAGCGCCGCGAAGCGGCGCTTTAGCTCGGGATTAAATTCTTTGCAGGGTTCACTTGGCCCAAAAGTAACGTGGCACACGGGTCCGAGACAAAGCGCCGCGAAGCGGCGCTTTGGCTCGGGATACTCCATAATGTACATACGAGTGATTGAGTAGCACTGTCTTTATGAACACACCCTTATCAGACCAACACATCCAGGGCTGGAGTGTGCATACTAAATAATAAGAAACTTCGCTTCCGGCCAAGGCACCAGCCGTCTCTACCGTAAACGTTTTGTGTGAATGCAGATCCCGACGCGAAATTGTCGACATGCGCGCCACCGTCCTTCAATAGCGGACTTTTCTGAATCGGATATCTCAAAGCACAGTTACTTTCTGTAACTTTGTTGCCATCTGTTGTGTGCACAATTTTTCCGAAAAAGTTGTGTGTGTTTACTTGAGTATCGGGAAGCTTTCTGGACAGGGTCGGTGTTTAGTAGAAACCGCTCTTTCAGATGACCCTTCCTACAAGGAATTTGACCGCTGCAGTTTCGATTGGACTTCGTTCCGTTCGTTATTCCAGTTCGCAGCCAAAGGTTGGTTTTTTTCTCGACCTGCAGTTCCGTTCTATTTTGCACGGAAAAAAATAGGACTGCTTTTTGCTGGTTGTTACACTCACCACACTTTGCTGCACTTTTGTTCACCAGTGAACGAATCAGGTCGCTCTTCTTGGTGCGTCCGGTGGAATTGGACAGTCTCTGGGTCTTCTTCTAAAGCTAGACCACCTTGTCAAACACCTGGCTCTGTACGATATCGTAGGAACTCCTGGTGTTGCTGCTGATCTTTCGCACATTGACACCAATGCTAAGGTTAGTTGTTTCACTTTTTTCCATTCATTTGCCTGCTTGAATTTGCCATCGCTTGTAGGTCACCGCTCACACAGGACCAAAAGAACTTCCAGCTGCAGTCGCAGATGCTGACGTGGTTGTGATTCCGGCCGGAGTTCCCCGCAAACCGGGAATGACCCGTGATGACCTCTTCAACACTAATGCTGGCATTGTACGAGACCTTGTTGAAGTTATAGCGGTGGAGGCTCCGAAAGTGAGTACGCAGGTGAACTTTGAAGCCTTCTGCTTTGACTGAAATTCTTTTAAGGCTATGATTGCGATTATTACCAATCCTGTCAACTCGACAGTCCCTATTGCATCTGAGGTGATGAAGAAGCATGGCGTTTATGATAAGCGAAGAATTTTCGGTGTCACAACACTGGATGTTCTTCGATCACAGACATTCGTCGCTCAGCTGAAGGTCAGTTTTTTTATCTTGTTGTGTGTCTTCTAAGATTAAGCATATGACAATAATTTATCAGCGAAGGTTGAATGAAAGGAGCGAGGGGAGGGGGCTTGGGACTGGTCGTTATGAGTGGGGAAGAATTTTCATGCAGAATATAAGGAAATGGCGTTTTTCTCGAGCTGTAAGGGAGCAGGGTCGCTAAGAGGACTAGCGCGGAGATAGGATCATTGTAAATGCAGGGGAAAAGCCTAGTTGTGGAGATATGAATTTTTATGCAGGGAGGGGGGGGGGGCGTGTTCTGCTGGCTGAGAGAGTGGGGTTGTATTGGGTCTAGTTTTTTTTTATTATCACCACGTTTCACTTTAGTTGTTAATTTGGGCAGTATTACCAAGAAATTGTTGCAGTCATTCATTCTGATCTCTACTGGTTTTACCTTGGATACAAACTACAGAAGTCTTGCTTTGATACTGAGGATATGTTTGTTCACGGTTGATTTAGAGTGACTCGTGCGAAAAAATTTAAGGAAGTAAAAATTCAAACTTTTGACACATTATCGGCTCTGTGGTTATCCAGCCCTGCACATTGCCTTTGGCTTTTTATATTGTTTGGCATGACTGTACTCTTTTGCCGGTGTCTAGAATGTGAGTGGGTGACAAAGGCGAACACAACCCATTTTACCACTCCTTTGCTACCTATCTTCACTTGGCCAAGTACTTTATTCTCGTCCAACAGTGCAGAAGTCATTATAATGCTAGCTAAACCGTACTATGTGTACCTTAAATAATCTAAAATATCGCTTCCCAATATGGTTATTATTTATGGTTGTTGAAGGAGTAGACGTTTATGGTTTATTTCATTTATCTCATTTTCATTTCATTTCACTAGCGTAAGCTCTAAAATTCCTTTAGGGGCTCGATGCAACGAAGACCGTAATTCCCGTTGTAGGAGGACATGCTGGAACGACAATCATCCCTCTGCTTTCTCAGGTAACTGAAAAGTTTTGTTGTTGGATGCAGATTGATGGTACTTTGGCAAGACTTCCATAGTTCAGGTTACCCCGAAGGTTAGTCTAACGGAAGACGAGATCACTAAATTGACTCCCAAGATCCAAGATGCTGGAACAGAAGTTGTGAAGGCTAAAGCTGGCGCGGTAAGTGGTTCGAGGAAGTAGGCATTGTTTTAGCTTCAAGCTTTACTTTCTTCGTAAGTTTTGATGATTATTTGTTAGAGAATTCTATGACTTTGCATTCTCGATACTGTAGCATTTGCGCTTTACATGTGATAGATGTTGTGCTCTGTTACAGCAATTGTAACTTGGATTAGACACATAGGGCACCAGGCAAGCAGTGCCCAATGGTTGCCATGCGAGCTTAGTCATCGTGATCAGCACCAGGTTCCTTCACTGGCATTCGCTATCCATATTTATACGCATCCACAATGAAAATACCGTTTGGCTATTGCGAGAGCGAATTCATTGCCTCACAGTTTAAAAAAAGTCGCGAGCTGCGATTTTATCAGTGCGAAATGCTACGTAGTGATATGTGACAGATACCCTAGATCCAACCATGAGTATTGGGATCAGACGTGTAACAAACTTACCAGTAAATAATCAAGGTAGCGAGGGTCATATAAGCATGTGGCAGTGAAGAAAGCAGGGGGGAGGTCCTAACCGAGAATGGGGTCGCCGAGTCTTCGGAATTACTTCACAAAATGAGTAAAAACTTTGTATTGGTATATTTTGATTGCTTATTCTTATCATCATGTAAGTATTTTTATTAGTTATTTAATATTGTAGTTGATGCTTTTATCATTTTTATTTTCCATTCGACTCCCCAAAGTGGAGGAGACCCCATTCCTTTCCTCGCCCCCTCTTCCGCCCACGTTCTGCGTCCACCACTGGGGTGTAGCGGTGGGGATCATTTTGGAGACGTAGGATTTCGTATGCAGGATGCTGGCGTAATTTTAGCGGTGTAGAGAATGCCGGCATTTTAGCATCATGCGTTTGACCGCAAACTGTGGCTTGTTTTGACAATTTTTTCCTCATCATTAATTGTAGATAAAGCATTGACGCTCACATAATGCGCTTTCTTCAGTTCTGACCCACTGATATAACAAAAGAAAACATGGAGTATTTTAGCTACTGATCCGTTTCACCAGCTACACGACTTCGACTTCTTTTTAGGGTTCTGCTACTCTGTCCATGGCTGTTGCTGGCTGGCGGTTCGCAAACGCTCTGCTTCGTGGAATAAAGGGCGACAAAAATGTTCAGTGTGCATATGTCGCCTCAGATGCTGTCAAGGGTGTGGACTACTTCTCTACACCACTCGAACTTGGACCTAATGGTGTTGAAAAGATTCTCGGCATAGGAAAGGTTCGTGCCGTTGCTTTGCTTTTACAAGACACGTTAGAAGCATTCATATTTTAGGTGAGCGCATTCGAGCAGGAACTCATAAATGCTTCAGTTAGTGAACTGAACAAGAACATCTCGAAAGGTGTTACATTTGTAAAAGGAAAGTAGATAAGACTTAGCGGTAGTCTACCTCATGTACTAACTTACCCTTTCAAAAGCCTCGTGATTTCCGGTTGCTTGTATTTCGCAGTTTTAGGTTGCTTCAGATTGTTTTATTTTTGTATTAATAAATACGTTTTGTGCCACGTTTTCGACTTCATGGATAATTTATAGTTTAATTTCTACCTCCCATCTGAGGGTACTTCAATATTTCATTGAGAATAACACATGCAAGGAATGAAACCACTGAGTTCGTAGTTCCGATCTCGCACAGGGTATAAGCGTGCTCGAAATTTATGCGAGGGTGTTGTTCTACTATTGTATTTACGTTTAGGTTGCTGTTATAATAGGACTTTCTATGTATGTTATTTGTGTGCGTGTAGTGCAGTGGTAAGGCTTGCTGTCGCAGCGATAAAAAAGGGGTCCGGGGAGGCGAGTGCTGACCGATGCTTCCAAGCCTTTATTCCCACTGGGATTGGTAAACTGTTGCTTACACTGGGTTATTCCTGGGCTCAGACGCATCATTGGTGCCATGGCTAATACCATGCCCATGGGTATGGATAGCGCTAACCCCACGTATGTCTGGTCATGCTGGTGGGTGCCAAGTAAAGGGTATGTTCAGTACGTTACCATAGGAAACCTCAATGATGCATCCGGACCCTACAAATCGATGATAGTTGAACATGTGCAACTGGCTGCACGGTTCTGACTTGAAATCGTATACTCCTCAAAACAGTTCTTCAACACAGATCACATCATTGTTATTCTTCGTGACTACGTGAAGAAGCGGTAAGATATTTTTGAATGGATGGAGCTAATTACCTTCTTTTGCTTTTGTGGCTGAAAATGAAGTAAAGGGCCCGGATGCATCATTAGAAGGATCGGTAATCTCATGCCTATGGGTAACAGCTGCGTATAAACAACTTCACGTCTAGGTAAACAGGTGAAGAGGTAATTTGGGCACATCAGCACCTTTACCACGGGTAATCTCAATAATGCATCCGGATCCTCGGTTCATTAGGAGACATTCTTTACACTGTTTAAACAATGCTGCGATCGATAAAAGACATATTCATACTATTCGAAAACCAAGACTCTTATACTGTTACCAATAAAGAAGCCTTTTTTTTACTCTGATTAACTTTCTTGGGTGCGGTACAAATCTTTTTGGTTGAAGGTGGGAGGAGAGTTAGCAGTCAAAGAGTTACAAATTGAACAGTTAACCTTTGGCGATCTGTACCAGTTCTTGAAACTTTTTTGGGATCAACATCTCTATATACTTGTGGTTGGCACTCTTATCCGTATGTGCGGACTTTGCAGACAGTTGCGGAACCAAGGTAATGTTGAAACGAATATACCCCACATTTTGTGTCTGTCGTTCAACAGCTAGGTTGTTGTCAAGCGATGGCAAAGACGACGTGAAGAAGGTGGGTTTTTATCGTCATTCCCAGTTTTCTAGTGTTCGATTGATATTCACGACTATCGGTTATCAACCATTTCATATTATCTGTCTGATGCTCTTTTTTATGTTGAATTACTGAATTACTTGCAACATTGTATATGTAGTTAATTTGCTGTAGAAAGATTCCACGATTTCTTCTATTACAGCCACTAAACACAAGTTCTAAGGAAGTTCTTGGAGAAGAATTACTAGATGCTGTGAATTCGGTTGCAGACGATTTGCACAAGAATGATCCTGTATCAAAGAAAGCGTCCGTTATTGCCTTGTTTTTGCATAGTATTTATCGCCTGTGTATGCTTTAACGTTGTTTACAGCACCAAAAACACTCTGATCTCAAAACTTATATCTCACGAGAAAGCAACATTCGACGAAGCCACGGGTGCGCAGATGCAAGAGATGCTTGATGACAAGGCAATTCAGGGGCTTCTCAGCTCTGTTGCTACTACCACAAAAGCTTCCACTGGACTGCCGAGCAAGTCTGTGATATTGCTTTCATTTGCATTTGCGATTTATCAGTGATCTGAAGAGGGTTCATGCTGTTTAGAAGTGCACAGATTCGACAGGAACGAAGAGGTCTTCTTCTGTTACGAAAAGAAATTTTCTATCAGGCAGTCCAGGTGGGCATCTGTTGCAAGGATTTTTATGCCTATTTGTTGTTATTTTTCGTAATTAGAGCGGAATCAAACCAGCTGAGGCTCAAAAACTGGCAGAAAACGCTGTAACAGAAGCTCAGCAACGTTTGACTGCGCAAAGGAAAGCCCGAATTGAGGGTGTTAAGGTTGGCTGTTATTAAAACGAAATTTATCCCTACTTGCGTGCAGTTTAGTTTTGCTTGTTGTCAAACAACATTAATACATTATGTCGTTGCATTTCTAGGAGGAGGAAGATACTGCTCGCGCTCAGAAAGCAGAGCGAGCCGAGTCTGAGCAGAAATTTTACGACTACGCGATGCAAATGGCTGAGTAAGCTTGGTTTACCATCTTCGTTTCCTCTGCTTTTTTTTTAAATTTCGCCTTTTGATTTAGATATAGTGTTTTTAAATGCTAATGAGAAGGTAGTCATTGAAATTCCTTTAATTCGTTCACGTTGTTGTACATCTATAGGAAAATGCTCTATCAAGACGATATGCTCACATTTGGTTCAAAGGCTCGTAGAACTATCAAACCTGATCCATCTGTCCCATCACTTCTAAAGGGATCGAAGCGCCTTGGCATTTGGGAGAATCTGGAAAACTGTCAAGATGTCGGACTTCAGTTCTGGAAGGAATGGGATTTACGATCGGCGAGGTAAAACAAGGATTTCTTGTTGCATTCTCCAGATAGAACGTGCTGCTCTTCAGAAAGTGTTTCTCGCTAGTTTTATTCGCATGAAGAGTCAGCTTCTAAACTAGCCCAACCTACCTTTCTCATTTGGATACTGGTGTTCTAGTCAGATATAGAGGAAAAACAATCTCTTCTTTGTTGATCAAGTACTGAACAGCAGGATGAAATATTAACCAGCATGAATGCGGGAGAATCGTCTCTAATTGGAAGTTCACTCATTTCGCTTTAAGCTGAAATTCGTCCGATAATATATCCACGTTTATATAATATATTGTAAAACTGTTTTTCGGATGAATCGTTTGTTCACTCTTTCCATAACAATAATAACAGCTACAATCGAGAGGAACAGATGAGGGTATTGTTAAGATCATTGTGGTGTCGCATAACTGTAGGTCCAAGGCCTTGAAAAAGAACTGATCTAAATGTCTCTGTGAGATTCTTGCTTGCTCAGCTCTTCCCACCGTTCACTACAGTGGTATTTACGCTAGTGGTAGAGAAAAGTTTGCGCATCAGTACAAAATGTTAAAGGGAACGGAAGAGGATTCTTGGCAGTTTTCGAACATTCGTGCTGTAATCGTCGCCCTGCCACCTTGAGATCAGGGGAAAGTGTTCCACTTTGATGGCAACGAAGCAACATTAGTACAGACACGCAACGCCTTGAATGGCCAAAGCAGTATAGCACCTAGTGAGAACAATGCTCGTCCATCCATATAAGGTGCCAGTAGGTGTTGACACGAGCGATTTCCACTTTGTTTTCTTGATTGTCTTTGTTTGAGTCTGCTGTAGATTTGTGGCCGGCGATGCGTAGCATTTGTGGGAAAAGTTAGCGATTGCTGAAATCGAGGCAGATTCACTCCGCTAGTATTGCTTTTGAGGGAGCGGTTTGGAGACAAATACACTGTCACTTTACTAGTGGTTCTGTGCACTGTTGTTCTGGTTAGTGGAGCATAGTGGTTCAAATCTGCTTTGATTCGATGTTGTTTTTCCAATTGCGTCCACTCTCTTATACATTTTGGCTCTGTTTAGGATCACGAATCAATCGTTTGGTCCCGAAAACTCCTTCGAGGAGCAGATAAAATGGACAGAGGATGGGAAACAATGGCCGTACCCAATCGATAACGAGTACATGTTTGGTCCTGAATCTGAGGTTTGTTCCTTCACCTACCTACTGGTGCAAATTTGGACGCAGTAACCTGCATAGGATTTATATTTTGAATAGATTCGAATCAAGTATAAATTTCCTATGCTTACGAACAATTCCTTCATTTCCGAAGCATTCTGAAGCTTTGCATGTCCAAGATGCCGATTAAAAGTATTTTTAAAGGCAAAATTCCTTTTCGTGTGCGACTTATTATTAATCGCACGTTTCTTAAGGTACCCTTCTATGAGCACATCTTCCTCGAAAGGCATCTATCTGGGTTGGGATTGCCGAAAGATGGACCGATAGCTCATTTTATGGAGTTGGTCAGTGCTCTTGAAATTCTTAACAGAGGTTTTGCTGTATTTCAGGAAAAGTCAGCAATGTGAGAGTTGACAAGCAGTGAGTAGACACTCTGCAACTCCCTCATTCAGTCGGCTATCTTTTTTGCTTGCACACTTCCTCAGTGAAAACAACGCCATTTACCAATGTAGTGTTGAAGAAGCACAGCTAAGATGTACTGCATGCTAGCTTCCATGCTGCAGGAGTGAGAACCATGATTTCTCTTCAGTAGATCCCACTGATTAACAATGGCTTAATTGCGCTCTTTTGTGCTCTGCTATGCAGTATTGTCGTAGTTTCTGGAAGCTTTTCATGCTTGCTGCTTTCGTAACGATAGCGGTGAGAATCCGCAGGAGAGCAGGAAGAAAGTACAGACGACAACAAACACATTAGCTAACCTGTGCTCCCCTTTTAGCCACCTGAAACGTGAAGAAAGTCATGAAATCACAAGTAGATACTATCAAGTAGGCCCATCCTTGGCCTCTGCTCAAGTTCACTTCATTCAGGAGAAATATATAACTGAATTTCGCTTCTGTTTTTTTTTTTTGCCTCATTCACTGGTGATTCCTTCCTTTTTGATGTTGCAGGTATGTGTGGGGCTGTCGAAAAACCCTTATATGACCCTAACAAAGAAGATGGATCACCTTCAATGGTTCGCTAAATTCTTCAATACAGAGAAGCAGGCGTTGATCAAGAAATTGCACGAGCAAGAGCAATTGGCTGCACAGAACGCTTAGGTCATGCTGTAGCCTTAGTTTTAATTCAGATAGGATACAAATGCTTGTTTCTTGATGTTCTTATTGTTGTCACGTTGTTGATCTTGTATATAGTTAGGATGTTTCATTTATGGTTGAGAGATTCATACCGTATGCCTTTTAAATTATGAATACTTCCCAAATCATTCGTAGTGAAAAGTCAATGTGAGCACGTCCTTATCTTCTGGGGACTACAACAATGATTGATGACAAACACATTTGCCTGTGGCTTAGTACACCTCCGGTCCTATTGACGTTATCGGCGTTTGCTGATTGGAAGTGTTGGCAGAAGATGAAGATTTGAACCCTTACAGATGTGATGTGAACCCTTATACACTCAGGGAACCCTGCTTAATTTTGTGAAAACTCACTGATTTCCCACTGAGTGGATCGTAATGGAGTGATCGGGTAGTTATAACCAGGAGCTTGAATCTGGCAAGATTCGCGAATTTAGTCACTGCATTGCTTGGCGGGGGGGGGGTATTCGTATTGTCTATGTTAGTGACGCTGATCTCGTGTTCGTTCATGTTAAATGCTGCGATGAGCTCTTTGTGGAGTTGTTGCATAATGGCGGCTAGATTTGCATTCGAAAAGTTTTCTGCTAAAAAGATCTTATAAAACTGTCTAAGTCTGACCAATTTATCAAGTTTCTGAAATTTAATTAGTTTCAGTTAGGTTACCAGTCTGAAGTAAATTTAACGGGCCTATCTTTAGCAGAATCATCCTTCGAGGAAGCATTAGTCTCATCACATATTTGGAAACTGAGGCCCGTAGTAAAGTGTCATGGCGGTGAGATCAGCTGCCTGCACAACTCGTCGTCACATCTGGGGCGATGATCGCATACGCGACGACCTTCCAATACTGAGGAATGGAAGATCATCACCATCCGTGGCGGTGCTGCGAGCAAATGTGTGCGGGGCACTGATCTCATCGCCCTGGGGGGGGGGCGATGATCGCCATCGTTTGGCCACTGGATAGTGTGCGGGGCGAAGAGACACCGAAGTACTCGGAGCATTTCACTCGGAGTATGGTGATGATGCGAAGGTACGTATGATAAGGTGCGCGAATTGCACAGAATGCATCTGAGCCTACGGACTCAGGAATGTTGATTCTCGCCCCACAGCACAAAACAAGCTCGAACGTGTACGACTTGTCAGACTTGTCTGGTGCTTCTGACAAGTCGTACTCGTTCTAGCTTGTTAATCGCAATGGATCATAACCAGGGGTGTGCGGAAGTAAAATTTTAAATCCCGTAAAACGGAAAACGGAAGGCCAAAAATGGGCGGAAAACGGAAAGTTCCGCACACCCCTGATCATAACTGTTTTACACGCTAAATCAGTCCCGGAAGTGTGAGAATACGTGAAACACGTACATCTGATCAGTTTTCATGTACGGCCCGCCCAATTCACCGCGGCGATGATCGCCACACTCCTCTCCAACGCGAAGTGCGATCATCGCCCTGAAGGTGATGTGCGATGATCGCACTGGACACTTTACTACGGGAATGAGTCTCGGTAGGGCACTCCTACACGTTTCGTAGTAGAAGAATAATCTCCCACATTATGCGCTGTGATCACATATTACATACAGTGGCATTTCTTTGCATTTGCATTTCTTCCTTACATCACTTCATCTCATCGTTGGGAAATATGTTTCTACTCTGGAATATTCACGCATTTTGCTATAGCAGTATAGATGCGCAGTTGTTCAAACCAATGAAGAGCAAAATCCTCAACAGGACTAAAAATAGCAAAAAAAAAGATTACCGATGATGAAAAAGATAAAAAATGCGCTCAGCTGAGATCTGATCATAAATTTGTGGTTCTAACAGGCTTTCAGATACATGAAAAGGCTATATTATTATATTATTTATATTCCAATGATTCGAAAAAATAATTTTTTTTGCGAGTGCGACCATTTGTTCTTGCCCTTGGCTCTAGCCGATGCGAGCGGTAGCAGTCGGAGGAATTTCGTAAGAACTAGAATGAGTTTGTCTGAATCATCACTCATCCTTCCTAAGAAAGACAAAAATTTCGTGTGACCCTTGCATAGACCGGGAAAGTTGAAGTTCTGATTTTCTGAGCCACTTTCAGCTGCTTGTGGTTAGTAATATGTAGATAGGAAGCTCCCATAGAACCCCACCACAGTCCTAGTTCAACTTGGTTCCGATTGCTCATCTTAGGGCTAAGATTTTCGGAGAATTTTGGCGTCCAAAATTGTAGTCTGTAAATATGTACAGAGAACACCAAATGTACGCAGATAAGGGGCGTAGCTATGGCGCGGCTGGCTTGGGCACAGACAAGGGCGCTCTGCATGCTGGCTATACATTGGTATTCGAACGAATATTCGAATAATTCGAAAAGTTAAAATATTCGGTTGTTCGAATATTCGAATATTCGAGCAACCATTATTCGAATAATCGTTTTAATGATAAAATTGCCAAGATTCACGGATTACATATTGCGATTTACTCTCAGCATTTGAGCCACTTTGATTGAATGCAAACGACAAGCATGCATCGTAATTCATTTATTATTTTTCTTTGATTACTTAATGAAAAAATTGGTCAGTACTAACAAGAAGACGAACATGGAAGAGACGAACATGACTTGTTTCAGATTACATAACAGAGCTGCTCTTATTATCACCTGCAAAGTTTTAATCCCATAGTACCTCCTCGTTCGGCTTACTGTTCGGCTGAATTCAAAAGATTATAGTACAATTCGAAACGCTCATGCCAATTTACGTGGAGGTACGCGAATTTGAAACAAGTAGGCGGTCACCAACATCCGTATAGGACAAAACTAAACGATATTAGTTTTGTCTTTCATATAGGTTGGGACAGAAATGAAGTTGATTTCTTCGTTCAGACACGATGTAACATATGGTGGGGGTGCGATAAGCGTATTTCGGCTCGGTTACAGATAATTCCCTCCACAGGAAGCTCGATGAATCACTACTATAATAACAGGAGAAATAGAGTGAAAGACTGTGATTGCTGATTACGTTCACATCTACTACAGGTATATTTATGTGTACAGCAAGCGGACGCAGAAAGTGGGCGAGAAGGAGTGGGGGGGGGGGGTAATGAGAGGAAATTGAGGTCTCCGCCACTTTGGGGACGCGAGAAAAAAAAATTGAGAATGTCAATCATAATATTGAATACTCAATACAAATGGTTCAATAAATAAACAATCAAGAATAAATTAATACAAAATTATAATCTATTTTGCAAAATGATTCCAAAAAAAACGGTGACCCATTCTCGGAGGAGTGGGAGGGGCGTCTTCTTGCGTCCTCCACAGATGCATTGATATCCCATTAGCATCAGTCTGGAGTAGTCCGTAATGACATTCTCTGCCACATTTTTTGAAGGGTAACAGCTTTACTTGCTTGTCTTAATTCGTGATCCCAGAGAAGAGGGCATAGTGACGCGAGAAGCACGACAGAACAAAAAACTAAAGAAGGGGTAAGAGCATTGTCCAGCAGAGTGTTACAGAGACCGTCATGAAAGACGTGTCATAAAGCACCTTGAAACATTCTGTGAACAGCGTGTCAAGAAAATCAAGAATCTGTTGATAGTTTAGATATTGGGTCGGGGAGTAAATTCGTGCGGTTTTTTTTCAGTTTGTTTTTTTCATGATGATTTGAATTTGAACATCGCTTAATTTGCCTCATGGATTTTTTGTAGGTCTTGATGTGCTCCTTACCGGCAACACAACTGCGTCCCTCAATCGCCGCCGAAATGGTAAACCTCCAAGTCGATAAGACTGGACCTCCCCGCAACCGGGTGCCGTTCGACTTCAGCGGTGGATTAAATGTGGTTCAAGTGGCTAGAGATACCAATAACGTCTGCAGAAGAAGCTTTACTGTTGGAAAGACAGCACAGATATGGTGTACCTGCTTTAGACAGGGCAAATTTGGCTTTGAAGTTGCTTCTCGTTCTGGGAGCCGAGCCCGTGAGACATGGAGGAGATTATCCGCTAGAGTTGCTTGAAACGTAAGAAAAAGTCACCACTTGTGCTAACTCTTGACAATATCCACGTCTAGCTAATGCGTTCCTTGAAAACACTAAACTGCTCGATATGGGATCGTTCACATTCGGTATGATCAATTTCTCTGCGCAAATTTCACCAAAACGGTGAGCAAGATACTCGAATGTGGAGGATTTTTACCACTGCCGACTCTACAGGTCTGCTACAGTCATATACATCCGACTTTGTTTAGTTACCTATTCATTTCATAAATTGTGATCCAAGAGTCATGGTGGCAGGCTGCAAGATGAGTCGTCCCAATAACGCAATTTTCCGTAGACATGGAGGTGAGAAGCTGCCCTGTTCCTACCAGCATTGATGGAAGAGGTAAGGAGCTTCGCAACCCATTTAGTGAGATTGACATTGTTCATGGAAAATAGTGATTTCTATGCTTATGAAAAACCGCAGGAACTCATTCCCCATCCCAATACTTTTAGATAGATACGAAAATGAAACTTCGCTCTAAGCATACACCACCAAGTGTTAATTTGAAAACGTGTATTTCTATTTCTTCGCATATGAGAAGACTGTTTTACCAATTTTCTGCGAATTAATGCATCGCAAAACCACTTCTGAAGCAATGGCACTCATTTGTTCGAATAATTCAAAATTTTCTTTATTCGAATATTCGATTGATTCGAAAAGTTGAAATATTCGATTATTCGAATATTCGAGTATTCGAAAGAAGAATTTCGAATACCAGTGTATAGGCTCTGTTTCTGTGCCTTTGTCTGCGTACATTTGGACTTCCCTGTGTGTGGCCGTAAGGTCTTCTTAGCACATATCACGGTGGAGCCCACTGTGTATGGATATTAAACAAAGCGCCGTAAGGGGGCTAGAGCGGTTAGAGATACGGGGCGGCACTCATAGACGCCGCAATCTTGAGGCGCAGTCTGTGTGGCGAAATGGCCGATTTCCATGGACGCAGACACGTTCGCTTCGGGACCCGCAATTTCGTCACTGCTGGCTCTCCCGCATGCACGGGATGGTGATTTCATCACCTTCGCTGGCGGTCTCACCGCATAGGAGTGAGGGAGTGTTTACGAGCTTTCAGGCTGCACAATGTACGCAGCAGGAAAACCAGCCTGCCACTGTTGCGACGCTTTGAGCATTCGCAGGAGGAAATGGACGCGTGCTATGAGAGCTGCCGCGTTTCGAAAGCTTCGGGGAGGCTGGACCTACGCGGTCGCCTCAGCCCCTGTTGAATTTTCGCGGCGATTGTCTAGTCACAACAATCGTTCGTTACAACGTTCGTTCGTGTTCGTTTCGAGAAAGCTTCTGCACTAACAAAGAGTAAAAGCCTCTAAATGGGAAGGCATGACATTGTATATCCAATCAACCATATACGGATGCGGGTCCACCGATGGAGAAAGGACCCGCCGTGGCCCAATGGTGCGGGGAACGCCAGGATACGGGTCCACCGATGAAGAAAGGGCCCGCCGTGACCCAATGGTGCGGGGGACACCGAGATACAGGTCCACCGATGGAGAAAGGGCCCACTGTGGCCCAGTGGTGGGGGGGATGACAGGATACGGGTCCACCGATGGAGAAAGGGCCCGCCGTGGCCCAGTGCTGTGGGGAACGCCAGGATATGGGTCCACCTTAGGTGCATCGAGCACGTCAAGATAACTTTTTGGAATTCTTGCCGGTCTGAAAGCGTTTTCGAAGTGCCTTTTCAAAGAAAAAATCGTTTGGCATTGTGATAATCAAGCAGCAGTGGCTATCCTGAATAAAGGCAGTACAAAACCAGACCTTCAGAAAACCGCCGAATCTATTTGGGAAATTAATGACCGCCCGCGGTCTAAAATCGAATTTGTCTGGATTTCTCGAAACTTCAATTCGGAAGCGGATGAAGCGTCAGGTGCATCGACCTAGACGACTGGTGTATAAAAGACGAAATTTTTGAAGAACTACAAAGAGTATGGGGGATGTGTTCAGTCGACATGTTTGCTAGTCCGGTCAGTAGTAAGTGCAGGAATTTTGTTTCCAGAGACGAGAATCACGCAGCAGTGGCACACGACGCGTTCTCAGCCCAGGCTCAAAAGTGGTGGACCACTAGCCTTGGATGGTGAGTTCCTCCTCCTTTTCTCATTGCCAAAACTTCAATGTGGGCTAGAGAACATAGAAGTAGTGATATCTTGGGTTTTCCCATGTGGACGTCACACATATTTTTCGCTTTGCTTGGGGAGGGAGAAGGATGGATTCCGCAAATTAAACAGTTCATTATTCTCCCAGCAGGATCTCCAGTCCTCAAAGGAGGTGTTCCCTCGTTCACATTCGGAAAAGAATCCCTTGATTTCGATTTCGCCTTCGCTTTAATCTCATTCTGACCCCCTTTCGGGGTTTACTATTTCCAATTGTACAGTGAAATTCAAAACATAGGTTTTGCCGTAGAGCTATCGGAGGCAAAAGTAGCGTTTTGAATTTCGCTAGGCGCGAACGGACGCGCTGCGTCCGCCTTGGCGCGCTAGGGGCGAAGCGAAATCATGCTTAGGGGCGGGGCCAAGGCGTATGCCATTCCGGCTATTTCGACAGCTCAAGTCCCACCCCCCCGCCCATTTTTAAAGGATTAGAATTTTTGGACAATTTCCTAGAGTAGGATCGTATCCACAGGTGTAGCTGGGGGATATGTGGCAGATCGGTTAGGAGCGCGCAAAATATCCGCGAGGCATATCTGCAGGGTATTTGGGCAGCATGGAAAATATCCGGAGGCATATCCCTGGAATAGGACAGCGATCCGTACGAATGTCCCAGGGATACAGAGACAGGTACCACAGGCATATCCTATAGATATACAACATTTCCGCGGGAGCCTGACCAGGCATGTTCTCTAGCAACAGACACCTCCCTTAGGTTATCGTTATGTTCACGTAGGGGTAGTATTAGGCTGCACGGTATTGACAATCAAGTACGTCGTGCGTTAGGTACCCTCTCTTTATATACTTCGGGATGTGGCCTGTACAGGAGCTCAGAATAGAAATTTTCAGAGCTCCTGGAATCTCCAAGGCTGGGGAGACAGCTTTGGTAGCGGCCGAAGCTGGTCTGCTTGAGGTATCAAGGATAATCAACGAATGCCTGGATACAGCTGTGGCTCCAGGGACTCTCGAAATCTATAGGAGGGTTCGAAGAGACTTCCTAGCCTTCGCCAACAAGTTTCGAGTCCCTTTCACCGCAATTCACAAGTTACGGAATGTATTTTTGGCTCACCTCATCAACGAAGGGAGAACCCGGACCTTGGGATACCATCTGGCAGCACTCTCGCATTTTTTTTTGGCCCCCTGCCTAGCGAGGATGAGGATATCCAGCGTGCTCTGCTGCGTACTGGGAACCGGAGTGGACCAGCAGTTTGCCACAGGTCTAAAGCAGTGCAGGAGGACGTCGACAAGATAGTGGATTGGGCTCTGCAGACGAATACAGCCGCGGCGATCAAAGGAGCGGGCATGATCATGCTAGCATTCCTAGGTTTTCTCAGATTCAGCGAGCTGGTACAATTGAGATTCGCTGACGTCTCTCACAAGGGCGGTGACTCACAATTAGAAGATCAAAAACCGATCAAGAAGGCAAAGGGTCGGTCGTGGCGTTCAAGATGGGAAATATGGGGGAAAATTTGTGGAGAGCGCTTCATCGCCTACGTTCACCTTTTTCCCCAGAAGACTATCTTTTTAGCTACAGATCCGGCAAACCACCTTCAAGAGACTACGCTTCTCGTCTCATCAAGAAAACCTGCGTGGAAGCTGGACTCGGCTCGAGGAACCTCACTCCACATTCTTTCCGGGGAGGCGCCGCCACTACTACCATTAGAAGAGGAGTCGACCCCGCAAACGTCATGCGCGTGGGTCGCTGGAAATCCGTTAAGTCTTTCCAGGGTTACATCGATCCCACACCTCTTTAGTCCTCTCACATTTATCATTTGGTAGGCATTTATATGTTGTTGTTTCGCTATTAATCTGTTCCAAATTTTAATCGCACTAATTCATACTCGGTATAGGTTAGGGCCACTATGCTCAGGTCCGTGTACATATTCATATATATTTGTTGTTTTGATCCTGGCAGTTGCATAATTGTTGTTTTGGCTCCTACAGTTGTATAGTTTAAGTTTCTTAAGTCCATACGGGCACACCTCACGTTCACTTCGTCAAAGTGTGATCTAATTTATGCCTCACATCCTGATCTCGTCTTAGCCATGTTACAATCTTCTAGCTCTCACATTCGTTCAATGTATTATCCGCGCTCTAATGCGCATCACTGCAGGTAGCCTCTCATATTATTAAAGCGGTCTCTAAAAGGTCGTTATTTTATACACATGTTGTTACAGTATGTACAGTTCCTTATGCTCAATATCTGAAATGTTAGCTGTCGGATAAAGCCTTATCTCTCCGATTGTACAGTGAAATTCAAAGCATAGGTTTTGCCGTAGAGCTATCGGAGGCAAAATAATGGTTTTGCTACAAATTTATTTCGCGAAGATGATTCACTACGTTCGAAATTGCTCACAAAACAATGCAATGGTATCATAGCTATTCAGGTGAAACAGCTATCTCTCCTTTGAACTTTTCTTGAAGTTTAGCGAACACGTCCTCCAGTGTGGCTTGCTCCACAAAGAAGTCTTTGACGGGAAGGGATTCAGCCAGTTCTCTTGTTTTTTGGAAAACCTCCGAATAGCGTTCGTTTGGGAGGTCCACTATCTGAATAACATCCACTTTTTCAGAGTTCAGAAGTCCGAGCCGTCAATATTGGAAGATTGTGAGAGGTGTGGAAGCGGAGTAGAGGGGAAGGGAGGGGTGATGATGGAAAAAGCAGTGAAGTACATTGCTATCAATAAATCAAAAATTACTCTTATTTCTTTAAAGTAGGCACGTGTACAGCCATGTCTTCGGCCTCAGCACATGTTCAAAATTAAGGAAATAGATTTTAAAAATGATCAGAATCGCGTCTTGGGATCAGAGCAGGAAGCATGCACGAGTCTACATTGTTCATGCGATTGTATTGTATGACATCTGGGAAGAAGAAAAGAGCAGATGCCCAACGCCTCCGAGCAGACCTTACTAACGTCGAGTTACCTCAGACTTGGATTGCTCCTTCCTTTTCCCGTGGCCTGTGTAATGGTGGGACTGACACACATGACTATCATCAACCATCTTCCATTGACTTGCTGGCAACCGCTCCCCGTGAAGGACAGACGACGAAAGGACTGAGTTGAGACAGAATCAATCAAAATTAACAGTTGGGACAGGTAGAGGGAATGTATGACAAATCGAATACAATTAATCATCTAGCACTTAAAATGCATATTAGGAACACAACTGTATGCAACGCATCGATTTTATGCATTCGTTATGGTTTTGCAAGTGAATTATTTGTCTGTAAGGGTTGACGAAAGTTGGCAAAGAAGACGAAAACGAGGACTTTGGGATCTAACTCACATGCCACTTCATGTCAAGTGAATCCGACTCTGTTGTTTGCAGGATCGCCTGTGAGTAAGTATATGTCACAGCGTGATTGACCTGAAATAGAAGTATTTCGGGCCAATATCGCTCCTCAGTGTTCCACTGGCCGTTAAAAATGGAAGAATCACCGTCCTCGTTTTGTCCTTTGACGTTCTCTGTTATTTTTATTCGTAGGCGAAACGCGACAAACAATAAGATGCAAAGAAATATTTTCCTGATTTTGATACTTGTGAGAGCGTGGTCAGAATGATTTCAATCCCGACAGTATATTCGAAAGAAATGTTATATTTCAATGAATTGTTATGTTGCCCGTCCTCAAAGATTTCAAGACCGCAAACAGGCGGAACACGTTACAGAAGTAGTAACACCGTGAGGTCAAAGCCCAACAAGCTCAATGGCTTCGATCCTTCCCAAAAGCTGTAAATCGTTGGCGATGAAACGGTCTGCACGTCACAAAAATAGGGTGGCAGCTTAATCTGGGCGCAGGGCTGTGTTTCTACTGAAGACTTGGGTAAGCGTTTGCATACCCAAGCTTACCCATAATCATTCTCGAGCGCGTGTGTGCTTAAGGGTGCACGCAGATGCCTCGCAGCGGACTTCTGGATCCGTGCACGCGTCCGCACCGCTCGCGTCTTACCGAATGTTGCACTGAGTCACGGTTTCACCTGGGCCTTCGCCTACCTGACCAGTCCCGCAGGGCTCGCGTTGCGCCAAAGCGGAAGCACGACAGAGCTCTGAAGCTCAGCCACCGCCTTATATACACCTCCCAGGAGGCGTGTTGTGACAAGGAGGGGCTAGAACGCAGGACATGAGGCGCGAAAAGTAGGCTGAGCGACACCAGTTAATCGGGCCAGCAGCTAGCCCCTCAACACATCCGAAGAACGGGGAGTGCAGCAGGCAGCAGTCGGAATGCAGCAGTTCTTCCCAACGCCCCAATGTCTGCCTACCGTTTTTTTTTTGAGGAGGTGGCTTGGCAGGTTTTGCTACGTTTACTGTGTCCAGTTATCACTACTGTACACGTATCGTGCATTTTCAGGAAAGTCGCTGGTTCTAAATTTCGGTGTACTTCAAATGATTAGAGTAAGTCATATTTTTGCTTAGAGAGGTCGAAACTGTATATTTTCTCACCCTTAAATACCATCCGTGTCTTTCTTGGTAGCGCGACAATGGCCCACCGCTCAAGGCATACCTGCACCTTCACAGAGTTTCCATCGTTGCATCACAATACCGTATTAATATTAAGGAATTCGACTGGATATTCCTTTCTCTGAAGCATTCCACTTTTGCGTAGTGCATGTTTGGAATAGATGCGTTCCTTAAAAGTTCTTAAGTTCTCCGAAACGTCATCTATGTGTGAAAGTACGTCTTCTGTGGAAAAGCATTATCTGTATGTGAAATATGAGTGAGTATTCACATAATAATGAAATGAAGAGTTCAGCGGAGCTACCGAAAGGCAGGCGACATCAGTAATAGACTGTGAAGTTTCGCTCAGCTGAAGCTATTCGCATCCGAATTTCAAATGACGTGGAAAATCCGGGGGTACTGGTCGGAAGAGTATACTACACCCTGGGCAAGTTTCGCTGGATCAATGCCTTCTTATAATTTACAGGTGTCAACGCAAGCACTCAGACACTCGAGCCGGCTGGCGCGCGAAAAATTTTGGAAAGGAAAAGGCTTAGCGCCGGCCGAGCGGTGCGCAAGCGAGGCGCAGCATGCGCGCTCCGCCCGAGCCGCTCGCAATTAATGTTTTCTAACAGCGCGTGAGATTGACGGGATGTTCTCAGACAAAAGTGCCGTGCGAGCGGGCCCGGGCGGTGGCCATGTCGCGTCCCGCTCGCACGGTTGTCGTGGCTCGCTGGCACGAGAAATCCTCGTGCGAGCGGGCCGCGACAACATAGGTTAGTCCGAAATACCGTGCGAGCGGCCCACAATAACCGTGGCGGGACGCGACATGGCCACCGCCCGCTCTACCGGGGCCCGCTCGCAGCCATGTCGCGCCTCGCTCTATCGGACTTTTGCCTGAGTTACACTGGACTTTCTGCGCGCGAGCTTCGAACTAATTGGGATTCTCAACTGATGGTTTTTGCATTGCAACAGATTTTGCCAAAATTTCCACATTTCTAAGTTCAATCTACTGCGTTTTTCAGAAAACGTTCTATTGTACGGAACATGATCAAGACAGCTACAAGGTTCCATACAGATGAAAACGAGCGGTGGGAATCGCGAAGTTTAGCGTGACGGATTGCAATCAGCAACGGTTACTCGACCCTGCGACATCGATATAGACCACCTCGTGTTGGTAACCAGAGTCGACTACCTCGCGACAACAAACTTCCACTTTGCATGCCTTTCTTCTCGGATTAAGTAAGCGCGGCCTTTCAGAAATGCATATTTCGAGCTCAACTACAAGATGATGTATTCAGACAGGAAAGCCATCCGTCACGCGGGGTTTCTCGGTTGAGTCAAATGTACTGTGACTGCTCATTCAGATTTCGAAAGCATTCGTGCATTTCATGATGTGTTGATGTTATAACACAGCAATCATCAATGTATCGGCAGTACAGTACCAGTAGTCGGGCAAGCACGGGGTCCTCAATTTGATACATGAAACATATCGCGAGGACAGGCGCTAGTGTCTGGCCCATAGCCAGTCCTCGGATCTGAGAAAAGTACTTCTCAGACCACTTGAAGATGTTGCATTTTTGACATTCTCGAATGAGGATCAGTATTCGTGCTTCGCTCAATCCGAAAGTGTTAATATCTTGTGCATGTTCGTCCAATAACTCCGATAATGCCTGCAAGGCTGAATCGTTCTGCACGTTAGTGTACAACGAGGTGACGTCGAACGATTCTACTACACAGGTGTTGTCAAGCTTAGCATTATGCAGGTATTGTACAAACTTTTCTGTGTTGGACAGCTGCGATGGTATTTTGGGTAGTAGTTGACTCACTATCTTACTAAGAAACCAGGAAATTTAAACATGCCCGTACGGAAAAGTAGGAGATTGCGCAAAAGTGGGGATCGTATACCAACTAGAATGCTTAGCCTGCCATAACCTCTATATAGGAGAAACGGGAAGAATGCTCAGCGTATCAAAGAGCATATCGCAGCAAAGAAAAGAGGAAAACTGACAAGACCACTGGGGCGGCACAGGATTGAGGTACACGATGGTAACGATTTCAACATCAGATGCGAGATACTAGCGTACGAAAGTGAGATTTCGGCAAGGAAAGCGCTAGAAGCGACTTGGATCCTAACCAAAAATCGAGGCATGAACAATAAAAATGAATGCCTCTCACCACAGGTGCGATAGTCAGAGCCGAGGCTCTCGCCCCCTTCACTTCGGACAGGGGTCCGGCAGACCCCCTTCACTTAAGCGAAGGGGAGGAGACCGGGGTAAAACCCCGGTAAAAAATTAATAAAATTTTTTTCGGGTGATGGAAACGATGAAAGAAATGAGAAGAAGGACGCAAATGACGGGAAGACGAAGTAACAGAAGGCAATATCAGGATGTTAGACGGAAACATATTATTACGGACAATTAATGAGACAATTAAACATTTAATGAAGGATTATAAAATTTTGCTTTTAATCACATGGGCAGGTATGAAAGAGCAATGATGAAAGTACGCCTTCCTGAGGCACTCCACCTGGACAGGCGTAGTCATCAGAAACAAAAAAAAAACAGAAAAAATTTTGGCTCGCGCACCTCGAGTGTATGAATAAATAAATAAGTAAATAAAACATTCTAGCAGGTATCTTGAACAAAATTTTGCTTTTAATCACATGGACAGGTATGAAAGAGCAATGATGAAAGTACGCCTTCCTGAGGCACTCCACCTGGACAGGCGTAGTCATCAGAAACTTTTGACACTGCATCAGTATCCAATATAAGATCAATGCACACCAATAAGCAACAGAAAATAAGTAAGGGATCTCCGTGTCTTGATCGATAGTGAGCTCGAATTTTCTAATCACATTGAGAACATTTCAGGCAAAGCATCGCAAATTATTTCTTCCTCATTCCGAGGTTTTTTTTTCAGAGACCCCCTTTTCTATTTTTTCTATTTTTATTTTATCTTTTTTATCTGTTTTATACGACTTTATGAGTCACATGCCTGTCTCGTTTAGAATAGTGTTCTAACATCTGAAGTCCTCACCTCAAAAAAAAAAACACATAGCTGAAATTGAAAGAGTGGACCAAAACTTTCCTCGGGTTTCATCCTACAAGTCAATCCCCAAACCTACTTACCCGCAGCCGATGCCATTTTGAGCAAAGCGGCTCAAGATCTTGAAGTTGCAAAGTTTATGTATTATGCAGGAGAACCATTAGTTATCTAGACTTTGCCTTCCGCATTTTTCGACTAGAGATTAAACTCAAATTAAGTACTGTACATTCGAGCCAACCAATGGAAGATTAAATTGTTTTTCCCTTCACCACAGATAAACGACGGCTTAACATTTGTTCTGTTTTCAAACTATTTTTACCATCACATCGAGGCAGCTAGAACTTCATTTACAGAAATAGGAGACCGGCTCATAGCGGCGCGGAGGTGACCCTGGGCGTCGAACTGCGATGCACCTCAAGGTGACAGTATAATATGGGTCCCGCCATCCATGTGCTCATCCGCCAATTATTTCGGGACAGACGGAATACTCGAGAAAAAACCGTGTGATAGCTGGATAGCCAGTTCGCAGCAATAAGCCTAAGCTGAGCTGTTTATCCTTCACCACAAAGATGCGCAGAAGTCGGATGCATGCAACTTCTATAAATTGCAGAGAAGGCGTCTTAGAGTTAGCCTTTCCAGTGTTTAGTGAGCCGCTGCCTCGGTGAAAGTGCTTGAGAGTGGGGAAGTTCTGGTCCATATCATGATTATCATTTTTGGAGCACCACTTCAAGTTAGGGTTCATTTCTTTTCGTCCTGCTTGTGTAGTACAAGTATCTAGCTCTGCTGACCACTTTTAATTATATATTCCTTTCCAATTGTCAAAGGTATGAGATAAAAGTTTTTTCGGAATTCCCCTTTCCACGGATTGATGCAGCAAAACGAAGTGCAGTACTACGGCAGAGATGCTGGGCATGTGCCAGTTTTTACGTGCACAAAGTGAGCCCTGACATTTCCTACCGATCCCTAGCTATCGTCTTGACGGACAAGATTTGCTTCGATACATGTCAGAGTTTCAGTGAGAGTGCGTCGCGAGGTGCATTATTGAGATTTTTTTGAAAAAAAGTACGAGAACTTTTGTCAGTTTTCCGGTCTTTTTTTTCTGGAATAGGCGCTTATCTACGACAAGTTACTTCTTTGATAAAAGGAGAATTTCTAGAACACCCGAAGATCGCCAGAATTGGTATAAATGTCCTTACTCACAGATGTTTGCGGAAATGCAAAAAGGTAAGATTCTTGCAATATGTTCTTTCCAAACAAACTAAATACCGGCCTGATCGTCCATCTAACGCCCTACTCTCAGGCTTCTCTTGTGCTCACTTAACCCGCCTCAAATTCTTGTATACGTTCTCCTCTGCTGAGCGCCAGCGCACCATTTTCGAAGCTCTGGACCCATTCGTGACATTTCTCCCGCTGCTGAGTGCCGGCGCACCACTCTGGCTGGGTGCAGAGTTTTGGCGTCCATTATACAGGATGGAGATGATCCGAGGTCGATGAGCACACGAATGTGCAATGCCACGTGCTCTGTATTCTCGCAATGTGAGGAATGTGCCGCACGAACCGCCGCAGCATCGCGTCCGCAACGATGACGCTCACGATGCCGTCGTCGGCGCCCGGAACTCTGCACCCAGCCTCTCGCCTCCTTGTCGTTGCACCTATCATCTGTGCCACTCCCCATCCTTCTGGCTTCTCTTCTTTCTGAAGGCATACCACCTATCCTTTTATACAATCTCATGATCATATGCTTATCATAGTTAGTCTTACTTCTTATTAATTGGCAGTTCATGTGTGTGTGTGTGTGCGTGTGTGCACGAGAACCAGCCATCAAAAATGGAAAATACCTGTACCATCGTGTTCAGCGCGTCGAGTTATGTATGAAAATGTGGTAAATTTTGATTTTTACCTTGATTTACAGGAGTTTCGGGCCACTTTTGTCTGTTCAGACGTGTTAATGGCCGACAGCTGTTTTGATCACGGTCGGAATGAATGAGATAGGCTTTCGATTACAGGACCGTATAAATGGAAAGAGAAGGGTAGGACACCTCTATAACGAAGAGGAGGAACCAGGCGAACGATGGATGACACGGATGAGGGTTACGCATTAGGATAGTGTTAGAAGTGGGCTGGCGGTGTGATAAGGATGCTCCAGGGTCCAGAAGCGGGGAAACGCTAGGAGTCGGGTCCAACGGCGTGATAAGGATGCCCCGGGGTCCAGAAGCGGGAAAACGCTAGGAGTCGGGTCCAACGGCGTGATAAGGGTGCGCTGGCGTCCAAAAGCGGGGAATTGCCTGGAGTCAGGTCCAACGGCGTGAAAAGGGTGTGACGGCGTCCAAAAGCGGGGAAACGCCAGGAGTCGGGTCCAACGGCGTGATAAGGGTGCGCCGGCGTCCAAGAGCGAGGAAACGCTAGGAGTCGGGTCCAACGGTGTGATAATGGTGCGCCGGCGTCCAAAAGCGGGGAAACGCCGTTGCCAGAAATTGTTGGAAAGGAGCTGTCCATGGTGGGTCAGTGGTTCCATGAACTGCGATAAAGAATACTTCTCTCTGTTCATCCACCTGCACCAATCTTATCTGAAGGCAATGAAAATATGCGAGCGAAGCGAGCACGAAAAGAAGCCTGAGAGTCCGGCGTTAGCCGGCTTTTTTCAGGCTGGTATTGGTGAAAAGGGAGTTGGGGGGGCACTTCTGTGAAGACTAAGCCTAAGCCTTAGGCTTAAGTTTAAACCCAGGCCTAAGCATAGGATTAGGCTTAGGCTTAGCTTAGGCTCAGGCTTAGGCTTAGGCTAGTGCTTTTACTTAGACTTACAAGGTGAAGCCTATGACCTTTTGTAGGGTGGCCCCCCCCCAACTCCCTTTTCGCCGTTAATATTAATTGGCATTTTATGTCAGTGTGTGCGTGTGTGTGTACAAGAGAACCAGCCCTTACCGGAAAAATCTGACTGTATCACGACGTTCAGCGTGTCAAGTTATGCAGGAAAAGTGTGCAAATTTTCATTTTCACCCTAATTGACAGGTGTTTTGGTCCACTTTTCGTCGGTTGGAAGACCCACAGTTGTTTACATCACAGTGAAAATGAATGAACCTCTGTATTTATCTGTCTATGTTTATCAAGTCATGTGAAAGATAACATGCGGATGAGTATGGTTTAGGGAGGAGTCGAGCCACTCTGAACTTTCGTACCACGGTGGGCCCACCATTATCCCATGGTGGGCCCCCAACCGACGGTGGGCCCACCGTTGCCCCCCAGTTATCCCCCGATTATGGTGTCCGCTTCCGCTTATCCCACCGTTAGCCCACTATTCGTTATCAGTCCCACGGTGCGCCCACCTCCGTTTGCCCACCCTTTGCCCACTGTTAGCCCACATTTCCTTTTTTTCCACGTTGAACCACCTTTTGTCCACCATTTCCCACCGTTATCTCACATATCCCTATCCCTCCTCAGCCACTGTTTTAACCCATTGACGACCGCGTGGCTCACCGGTGAGCCGAGCTTTTTTGGTCGCGTGGGACCGCGCGGCTCACCGGTGAGCCGCGCCCCTATTATCAAGTACTGGGCCCTATTTTCGAACTATTTTGTAGTACTTCCATATAAAATGTGTACAATACTTCCTAAAGAGGTCTGAAACAGCTGTGGTTCAAGAAAGAGTTCTCCTTTATTGCGACAAATATCATGAAAAGGATGAGATTTTGAAATCGAGGGAGGTTGCTTTACATTTTTTGTGTAGTGGATGGAAATATTCTGAAGAAAAGCCACGCTTCCTACATAAAAGTACGTTCACTACATCCTTCACTTCCTTATTCGTCAGGTTAGAGCCGAGCGAACGTATATACTTTCTGAACACTCCCTTATAACACTGAAAACACCTTCTACAATCTCCCTTCGGCCTCAATGGAATCCAGAAGCGTTTAGATTCTCTCATTTTTTGGTCCGATGACACTAGTAATCTACTGGAACTAGATTTCAAATTATTTCTGCAAAAAGATATGTTTAGTCCTAATTATCTTATCGTAACGGTGTGGAACTCCGCGGGCGCCGCACTCTTGAAAGGGGCGTTGGTCCCACGCGCCAGACACGCAAAAATGGGCGCGGTCGTTAATGGGTTAACCGTCATTTGCCCACCATTTGCCCACCTTTACCTCATTTAAAGACCTGTAACTCGGGAGCTTGTTTGCAGAATGAGACAGGTATCTGATGAAAACAGCATCATTCATTGTGTTTACTGGTTCCAATCCATTCATCGGGTTTCAGTCTCGCCTGCGATAAGTTATTCTGGACTTTTACTAACTCATAGACTACCGGACGGCAAACGGAGCCGTAGCAGTTGGGTCCCGTCGAAAAAGGGGCATTGAGTATGATATCCCATGGGTATGCAGGGCCTACGCCGCTTCTGTTTACAGCCATGCACAATCACGATGAAGGTGGGCGGGGCTTACTCATAAGTGGGCGTGGCTTGTGGGTAGTCTCCGCGCAGTCCTACACACATATCCAAATATTTCACATCTAAAACACAGGCAGTATCTAAAAATCCCAACTTTTGAGGCTTTTTCTCATTTTCCAAGTTTTCGCAATGTGGTGCGGTTTCCATGCACGACTCGAAGGTGAGTTCCGCTCACTCGCATATATGCTCCGTCCACTTGCAAGTAAGCATCGCCTAGGGACCTAGAAAACCTGAAAGAACCAAAACTTCCAAGAAAGTCCCGGCCAATTGCAGGTAAACTTCTCCTATTTTTCTGTGCTTACACCGTGTGCATGTACGCCATAAACTGAGAAACTGTGAAAATCGGATTTTTTGCGTTTTCTCTTACATTTGGCATTTGTCTCACTCCACTCGCGAAGCATTCTTGTTCTGCTGTTCCCATGATTTTATTGTTTTTAATGTCAGTTTGTTTAAAATAAATATGTGCTGTTGGTGCTTGTTGGTGCTTATGCAGAAAGAAGCTATCCATGATGACACCCGATCAACCCCTAGAAGACCCCGATCAACCCCCGGAATTACCCCGATTAAACCCCGAAAGTACCTTGATTAATCCACGGAAGAACCCCAATCAAAGCCTGGAAGTACCACGATTAACCCCTGAAAATACCCCGAATAGCCCCTGGATGGTCCCTGGAAATCCCCCAGGTCCCCCTCGTGGGTCCCACCGTTAGCCTACGGTGGCCCCACGATGGCGATGGCCACAATGTTTGCCCATGGTTGGCGTGCAAACACTAACTATGGGATAACGGTGGGCCCACCGTGGTACGAAAGTTCAGAGCAGATAGACGTGAAACAGCAAGGACGGTGGGAAGTTAGGGGCAACGGGCTATTGCTATGGAAGAGCTGCGCCGTCTTCGTGTAGTGGAAAAGATGTCACTGTACAGCCCACGGATGCGATTTTGATGTACCTTGGTCCAGCAGTGGGTAAGATGCCACTGGACGGGTTCACAGCTGCGAGTGTGGCGCGCCAGCTCGGCGCTAAACATAACTCGATACGCTTAACAGGATGGTGTTGGGTGTTGACGTGGCTGGTTCTCGTGCACTCACGCACACACACACATGAACTGCCAATTAGGAATAAACCAGCCTGATCATCCGGCTAACGCGAGACTCCCAGGCTTCTTTTAGGCTCGCTTCGCTCGTCTCGCTTTGTGTATACCTTCCCCTTCACTAAGCGCCAGCGCAGATGTGGATCCGTCCAACGACATCTTTGCTTTTACTGATTGTTGACTTACAACTCTCGCAGATTTGGACCTCTCAAGCGACTCCTTGAGCACTACTGAGCGCCGCCGCTTCATTTCCATGGGTGCGGACCCGCCCGGTCGTGGCATGTTTTCTGCTGCTGAGTGTCAGCGCACCACTCTCGCTGGACGCAGAGTTTCGGCCGCCTATAGGGGCTTTCATACATTTGCCGCGGCGGCGCTGCCGCCGAGCGGCATGCCGCGCTTTCACACAAACGTCGCCCAGCGATAAAATACCCCCTCGACCATTCCTTGCCGCTTGCCGCTGGGCGACGTCGCCGGGCGGCGCCGCGGCAAAAAAGTAAACAAGCTCTTGTCGCGGCGGCGGGGCCGCGCCGCCGCCGCCGCGACGTCGCCGGCCTATGCTTAATCATGGGCGACTGCCGTCGCGGCAAATGTATGAAAGCCACTTATGACGACGTCGTGAGCGTCGAACATGCAGGATGGGGATCATTCGAGCTCAACGTCTTTTGGAGTGACATCGGCATCAAAGAGTTAGTAACTGCGCTCGAAAATGGTATGCGCTGTATTCTTGCAATGGCAGAAATGCGCCGCGCGAACCACCGCAGCACCGCGTTTGCAAGGAGGAAGACGAAATCGTTGGCTCCAAAATTCTGCGCCCAGCCTCTCATATCCTTGTCCGCACACCCATCATCCGTCATGACCATACCCTTATTGAAACATTGAAACGTTCTTTTTCAAATACTGAAATATCACATCAGTTGCATACAAAAAATCTTGTTTCCTTCAGTGGTTGTGGTTCATTCAACCAGGACTATGTCACAATATCCTTGTTCTCGAATACGTCTTCCCTTCGGGGGCACAAAATAGACATATATTATTCCGATTGTCAAGGCAGCGGCTACGGTGGCTGCTATGGTAGCCGCTATACTCCTCGAGGAGTATAGCACCTTGCGTCGCCGTCGTCGGCGACGGCGGCCACCGGTGTTGACGCCCCCCCCCACAATCGATACGCACCGGCGCCGCAGTCGCCAACATTGGCGGCGGCCGATCGGCAATGTTGGCGACCAATCGATGCGCACCGACTTCACAGTCGCCAATATTTGCGGCCGCCGATGTTGGCTATCACCAGTCGACAGCGACGGAGGCCGCCGCCGCCGCTCCGCCCACAATCAATGCGTATAGTGGCTTTCATACATTTGCCGCGGCGGCAGTCGCCCATGGTTAAGCATAGGCCGGCGACGTCGCGGCGGCGGCGCCGCCGCGACAAGAGCTTGTTTACTTTTTTGCCGCGGCGCCGCCCGGCGACGTCGCCCAGCGGCAAGCGGCAAGGAATGGTCGAGGGGGTATTTTGTCGCTGGGCGACGTTTGTGTGAAAGCGTGGCATGCCGCTCGGCGGCAAATGTATGAAAGCCCCTTATATCATTCATTCCACCTGTGGCGTAAAAAAACTTTCGGTCATTGAAGGAACTTAGCATGTGCTTTGCTGAACATGATAAAAGTGGCCCGAAACACCTCTAAGTTAAAGGCAGTGTTTTTTCTTTTTCCCTCCTTAAACAGTTTCATTTTGGAGAAATCGTGCAGCCGGCGCACTGAATGCTCGTGCATGGAGTTGCGCCACGATTGTTCGATGCCACCCATGCAACTCCGCACCGCCGTGCATGCTGTGCCTTGAATTCGACTTCAGTTATTCTTATTGAAGTTTTACTTCTCACCACGCGTTCCCTTTTGTTCCATTCAACAACTCCACGCCGTCATGCTTGTCGCGCCTTGAGTTCGACTTCAGTTATTTCTGTTGAAGTTTCACTTCTCATTACGCGTCCCTTTTGTTCCATTCGACTTCAATAAATTTGCGTCTTCCCGAAAATATGGGGCGGGTGAGGCTGGTGGGAAATCTAGATGTGGCACGGTCGTCTTGACAAAATACGCCGACTCGATCACCAATCGTCGTTGTATTTGATTGTTTTCTCTAAAGATATACGTTATACGTTCCTTCCTATCAGTTTACCACATTTCTTGCCTTTGTTTTTCCATTCGGTGTGTTTATTCGTAGGTTTTATTCCAAAGAGCTGACTGGAACAGCTCCACAGTCGCGCATCCTCTAGATTTCCCACCAGCCTCGCCCACCTTATCGTTTCCTATAGACTGGTTTTCTATAGACTGTAGAAAACAGTTTATCGGTGGCAACGAGCGATCGCGGCGCAATTCCTTATATGAGCTATCGATGTGCCGGCTGCACGATTTCTCCAAAATGAAACTTTTCAAGAAGAGGGTTGTCAGCAGTTTTGAGTTGTAATACATGTTCCATTGTAGCCAGCAGTGCCCCTAGATTCATCTGATACCCAATACTCCATACTGACCCTGAGCGTGGACACTGCCTTTAAAAGTGAGGAAAGGCCTGAAGAAGGGTCCAGCACTGTGATAAAGGCACATCGGCTCCCAACTAGGTGGAGATGCAAGAATATTGGTTTTAAACTGAGGGACTGAACTGTGGATCAGTATACAAACGGGAACACCACTGGGCGAAGGAAGTTACATCATTAGAGGAGAGACTCTAGATAGTTTCTTTTGTGCGGTTTCACTAACACCAAAACGCTCTAATTCGAATTGTGCCCCGAGAGAACCGAATCCTCCTCCTTTCATATCGACCCTTTCCACTTTTCATTTGCCTTATCAGATCAAACAGTAAAAGGTCGCCAACAGCGCGGTTAGTTAACGTTAACCTTAGCCATTCTCATCTATGGAACGCTGCAACAGCGCTGAAAGGGCGCTACAACGAGTCCTCTAGTTTATTGATGAAATCAGCCAACTATGGTAAAACACATTCCTTACATTGCTGCAACGGCAGCGCTCACTCATTCACTTCTGTCTACTGTGTAGTCAGTTAGAGAATCATAGCAGTAAGTAGAATACCAAAAGTTGCCCCCATCTACGAAGATATTTCCTAAAAACGGCGACTTCAGACGAAATGGTGGCCTAGATAAAGAAAAGAGCTCTGTGATGGTGTAGAACACACTACAAAAAAGGAAAACTGAAGGCTAGATGAAGAAATTGCGTATGAAAACCAATTTTCACAAACTGCGACCTCTGAACTCGGACGCAACTCCAGCAATGGTCGGTTATGGAGTAGACCATGGCAGCAGCTAAGGGTTTTGAGATCAGCGTCCCCACCAAAAATCCTTTGGTTGCATGCAATAGCGCAGAATATGATAAGACAAGTTTATTTTTGACAGTCGATTCTTTCTCTGTATCTCAGCTGTAGATTAAGCTATCAGGTTGGAAGTTTATCGCTAACACCTTGAGAAGGAATTATTTCAAGTCATTCTGGTCGTTCAGCTAACGCCGATGTTCCACATTCCTCCTAAAGATAGCTTCACTCTTATTAATTCACAATCCTCCTCATGATTAAAATATCTTTCACCTATACCGGTATCCTATAGTAGAAGTCTTGAGGACGGAACTCACGGAGATGTTCGTTTCGGAGTTTTCACCATATTTCAAGGTTTTAGGGAACGTGCAAGTCACGTCTAGTCATGAAATATCACAAAATGCGCTGGGAATCCACGAAAACGTGGTCTTCCATGCGCTTCGCCCCGCGTCTCCTGACGTCCTTCGGCTCAGAACATCGGGACGTTCGCCATAACTTCGCTCTCAACATGACCACTCTCTCTCGAATAGCTCTCCACATCTTTTCTTCCGAGACACATGGTGGCACATGAGAACGGGACCAGCTTTTTTCTCCATGAACCACCTTGATCACCTTGACTCCCGTCGATCTTCGGATATACCGAGCGGGCGCCAGCAATCCTTCCATTTTTCCCTCTCGCGTGCCAGAGTTGTTCAGTGGATTCTGTCCTTTCAAGGGACACGGAGAACATCGTATCTACCCTTGAAGGAAGTCCTGAAGAAGTCTGACTATCGGATTGGTGGTCCTCCTGTTATGCGCTTAACGTTCCGTGGAGTCCAGTCGCTAACGGCTCTTGTCCAACGGTTGCCGTTAGGACGCGTCGCGTGTCCGGCCCACCTGATCTCACATAACTTGGCGTGAGCGTCATCTTCGACTGTCGACGAAGGGTAGAGCTCCGTATTCCAGCCATCACTTGCGTGAGGCGGATTATTCCTAGCATCACCTTCTCGATGGAGCGTTCGAGAGCGCTGACCATATTCTTAATCCGCTGGCGCAATGCCCAGATTTCTGAGGGGTACGTCAAAACAGGGAGAACCGTTGTGTTGAAGAGGTAGGCACGGAGCCTGGTGTTCTTCATCTTCTTCACTACGTCCTCGATGTTCTTCTAGGCTCCCCAACCAGCCCGCTTCATCCTTCCCAGCTCTGGACGAGGTCTTTCATCATGTTGACTTCCCGACCTAGATATACGTAGCTGGATCATTCGGATATAGACGTTGAACGAGAATGGGGCATCCGGAACCCATCCGTTTCTCATAAACATCGTCTTCGTCAGATTCAGTTGGAGATCGATCTTTCCACCTGCGTCGAAGAAGTCGGCCAGCATCCGACCGCTTCGCTGATGTTTGGCATTATAAGGACGATGTCGTCAGCGAAGCGTGGAGATGGTCAAGTCGCCGGACATCAACTTGCACTTCCATGCAATCCCATTCTAGTCTTCGCATGACGTCCTTAAGAGTGGCTCTGAATAGTTTTGGCGACACGGTGTCGCCTTGCCGAACCCCTCTCTTGACGTCGATGGTGATGTCGTCGTAGAATGGAGAAATCCTGGTCGTGAAGTTGCTGTAGAGCTTACGAAATACCTTGATGTATCGAGTAGGAACGCCCTGGTTCCTCAGAGCTTCCAGGACCGCTTCTGTCTTAACAGAGATGAAGGCTTTCTTCAGATCGATGAACGTGGAATGGAGGGGCATTTTCTAGTCTCGCAATACCTCGATGAGTCTAGTGACGGTGTGTATGTCATCGATCGTTCTGAATCCTTTTCGGAACCACGCTTGTTCGCACGGCTGTCCTTCATCAAGTGTTCTTTCGAACCTTTTTAGGATCACTCGTGTGAAAATCTTGTAGACGACGGACAGTATGCAGATGGGGCGACAATAGCCGATGTCCTGCGGGTCTCCCTCCTTGTACAGCAGCGCGGTCCTGCTGATCTTCCATTGGTTGGGGACCTTGCATTCCGACAGGTACTGCGTGAAAAGCCTAGGTTGATGAGAACTGCTGGTAGGTCCTTCAAATGTTCTGGTCGTATCCTGTCGGGATCCAGTGCTGTACGATTCTTGATGGCATGTCGGACTTCGGAAGGGAGAACCGATGGGACAACATACCCATCCTCCTTAAGATGACATTGAGAGAGGTTGACGTGGCCATAGAAGAGATCCGAGTAGAAGTCGTAGATGAACTTCTCAATTTCCCGTCTTAATGATGAAATTGTTCCGTCTGGGCGCCGGAGGGCGGACATCTTGGCCTTGCGGTTGGCGAAGTCTTGGCGGGCGTTGCAGATGCTTTTCCTTCCTCTGTGGCTTCGGCCAACACTGCTGCTTGTCTCTCCTTGAGGTACTCTTTTATCGCTTCTCTGCACCGTTTTGCGGGCTCGGACGTTAGCTGGTAGTTGCCTGCGGCTCTCGCGGCTCCACGCTGGCGTATCAGCTCGAGGATCTCTAGAACAGGCTCCTGTTGGTGGCTCTTGAACCCTCGGCTTTCCTTGCGCTCTCGCGGAGATGCTGAACAAGCCGATCGTACTCTTCGTCGATGTTGTCGACAACCGCATCTTTCCAAAAGCCGGCTAACGAGGTGAAGAGACCCCAATTGATGACGGGATTGGGACTCCACTACTTGAATTTCGTGGCTTTCTCTCCTCTGCGCGAGAAGAAGAATCTTGCATGACAATGTTCTGATCCGGTGTAGAACTTCGGTACAACACCGACGTCGGTCAGGCAGTACCTTCGCTTGACGATGATGTGGTCAATTTTGTTATGGTACTCTCCACCGGGTGACTCCCACGTCCATCGAAGGGAGGTCGGTTTCTGAAATTGTGAGTTACCATGGAAGGTCTTCGTCGTCATGATGGACTCAGACAGCCTCTCTCCCTGTTCGTTCCACTGTAGGCCGTGGGCACCAATGTGCAGTTCTTCAGGCGTTCTCCTAGAGCCGATCTTAGCGTTGAAGTCGCCAACGATGACCTTATATTAATAGAAAGTGTGATCTCCCTGTATCTTCCCTGTATAATTTTTCCAAGCCCATATAAAAGGCCTCAATTTTTTCTTCGTCGTAGCTGTATGTTGGAGCGACGAAGAAATGAAAGGCATTGATCCTCATCTTCTCAATCGCAAACGTCCGATTCGGGCTGTCAGTTGCTCGAACGAATCGATGTTCACGACCTAGTTCGTGTTGATGAGGGCACCGACTCCACCAACTCCTCTACTGTCGCAGGTTCCAAGGAACAGTTCTTATCTTGTGTCGAAGGTGGCGTTCAGTGGCCGGTGTCTCCTCGTCTCGGTCAGTCCGATGACGTCGTAGATGATCTTTCTTGCCTTCATCATCAAATCCTCAATGGAACCCTCCGATGCAAGCGTGCGTGCCTTGAAGGTACGGACCGTCATCATAGTCCTTCTGGTTTTAGGCAGCCTAGATAACCCTTCGGACCTCGTCCTCACTGGCGCTGACGTACCAGTGACTTTTCCAAGATCAGGGGAACACTCTCTATTATTGCTGTGTCGAGCGTGAAGAAATTTCAGACCCATAAGAGATAGCTTGCTGGGCTCTATTCCCCCGTGGGAGGCTGGAATGTGATTTCACAGGGAAGGTAGCCGTGAGTGGATGATGGAGCCTATTTGTTGGAGGCGACTTCGAACCGCCTCCTACCTCCCAGTCATTTGAATGCAGGGCTTTTGATCGGATAGATGTGCAGGATACATTCTACAGACACGCAAGCACACCCACGCACGCATGCATGGACATGCCCACGCGGTGACAGAATGTATGAATCGTTCCGACACTGTAGAGACAGGAAGTCTATTCTCTGAATCCACACGTGTCTAAGGGCAGGCACAAGGTCGCGTTTGGTCCGCGATTAACCCCCTTATCCCAGCCGGTTAGTCGCGAGGCTACGCCCCACATAGCCTCGCGACTAACCGGCTGGGATCCCTCGATGAGGGAGATCCGTGGTCACCATGAATGTAGTCCAAAAATCACATAGTCTACTTGAGCGGGTACTTGAATGGTTCAGTACCTGATCAAACCGGAAGGTGGCGTTTGATGCTATCCGTAAAATAGGAGTTATCCAAGAGGTTTCTTTCGATCCTATGATGAAGGGCTGCGCAGAAATGGGCCTACACATCCTGGTGAATGCCCAAATCGTCTGGCTGTGGGGCAGTCTGCTTAATGAGAGGTACCCCAGCGACACGTAATGGGAAGGACGTTGTCTGAAGGTTTTGCCGACGGCTGAATGCTGAGAAGTGAATGCGCCGATATATATGTGAAAAGGGTAATGCGTAAACGAGAAGCAGTAGGAACGACGTCGCCCAACGGGTCCATAGACGCGTGAGGGGGTGAGACGCCAAAGAGGATTTGCACTGTTTCACGCAATTCAACAACGCATTTTCTCTTCTTCTTCATGTGTGCAAATGTGCGTCTGTGCGTTTGTGCGCGAGAACCAGACATTGACATAAAAACGTAACTCCACCGTCTTGTATTCATGAAATTGTGTATAAACGTTATATCTTGAAGAATTTATACCAAAGTTTCAAGGCAGCGATATCAGATTCTAGAGGAGTGGGCTTCAAAACAGAATGAAAGTTGAATACTTTAGGATAATACATATGCCTGAAAGGCAGTGTAGCCTTAATGTGGCCCATACGTCTTTGCAACAACATAGAGCAATCATTGATGATGCGTAAAAATTCGCATATTTGGCAAGCTGGCGCCAGGCGAACCCGGCTACGAACATAACGACACTTTCGCACTAGTGCCCCACTGTTTATTACAAGGAGGGGATGCATCATTTATTTACTCTTGCAGTGGGAAAGAAAGTAGATCTGAAAGTAATCTCAGCAACACAAGCAATAACGACTCGGATGTGGCCAAGTTGTCAACAACAACCGATAACGGAGAGGTTCGTTTTTCACAATCATGTATTAATTGTAAGTAGTGACTGGAAGAGCCTTAGCTTCTAGTCGTCCATCAGAATTTGTCCCCGAGGCACCTTCCAGTACTGCTGATACGTATGATGAAAAAAAAACGCAACCGCTCCATTGTTATTGCTGATTTGCCAGAGAGCAACCTCACTCTTGCTTCTACTCGACTTACAATTAGCATCTGTAATCAGGACATCCGACATCGCTTTGGTGTAACTCTAATAATTGACAAGCTCCGCGAAGCTTGTCCGCGATGGTATGCGGGGTCACGTGCTCAGGCTGACAACGACAGCATTTACAAAATCGGATTCGATCTTGGTGTACCAAGCGAGCGGCCAAAAGGGTGCCCAAAACAACGATGGATGGATACTTTGCACGCCGGTCTGAAAGTAGCTAGGATTCACCCTGACCAGGCACACGACAGGGCAAAATGGCATCAATGGATCAGAAGAGCGGACTTCTCCTCCAAACGGGACTAACGCTGAAAAAGAAGAGGAAGATGAAATCAACAAAGGACCATAAAGGGTGAGCGTTCTGTTCTCACTTCAGCACTGATGTCATCGTTGGACTTTTTTTTTCATCAAAAGAGTTGGATTCGTTTTCAAATATACTAGACGGTATGAGGTGCTAGACGAAAAACCCGTATGTGATTGACCTAGAAAATCCCGTATGTAAATGAGTGTCAATCTTCAAGGTTCATAAGAGTTATGTTATAATCTAAGGAGAGATTCTCCTCTAGAGATGTTTTTCCAATCCTTCATTACATTACTAAGGTACGATATGGAGACCGTCTTCTCGACGATCTGATGAACACATTTTGTGATCGGCTCCAGGCTGCATGTCCTCGAAAAATAGACGGATGCCTCGCTATCCAGTTTGTCATGGTGAGTAAAAATCACTGCTACAGGCAAAAAAAAAGGTTCTTTTTCGGAAAATCTCGGAAAGTTGTGTCAAAGGAAAAACTATCTGTGCCATGTGTGCTGTGTATAATCATGTCTCAAGGTGTCCAATGTCGATAATCAGGTGGTTCAGAGCCGTGTAGATAAGAGTTTTACTAGATGTGTTGAAATGTTGTTGCATCTGTATGAGAAGCCATGAGTAAAGAAGAAATCATCTTGGTAGAGTTGTAGTGACAAGACGAGCAAAATATGAAGTTGGCTGGCCATGGTCAGGCCTATCAACAATGTAACTTGCCCTAATAACAACTTCCTCATAACCCTTACAAATTTTTGAGAGATTGTATAAGAAACACAGTCTCCTAGAGTACATGTCCAACATTGCAGAAGTTCGGCTACTGCGACTGAGTGAAAAAGGGGATGTGTATCAGAGCTTCGGTAGAAACATCATTCTTTTAGAGCCTATAGTCTGAGTTAGTATGAAATATGTACATGTCCCCCCCCCCCGCAAGCACGAGATGATGTCCACGCTACATTGGTGTGTTTTCCCAAGCATGTTGATTTCCCAAGCACTTGGAGGCAACGCACTTTCATAACGATGTCCGCAAAAGTAAACTAGCGCTTTTGTCCAAGCTAAAGCGCCATAGCCCGCTTTTTGGCTCATTAACATTCAGTAGTCGAAGACAGCTTTGATGGATCACAATAAAAGTAGGAATTTGTATCGTACGAACAAAAAAATGCTTGTAAGTTTTACAAAGAGATTTTGTTGCCGTTTTCAACTTGTCATTGTAATGAACAGAGAGGGAGGGGACACTACTATTCAGGCACTTTGTTCAGTACCAGACTTTCTCTCGTACTTCTCTCCAGTTTCTTAAAGCACATTAAACATCATTTGAGGTCTAGATGAGTTTTGATTTCTAGGAAACAATGATAAAAACAAGCAGTCGTATTATCAAATTGGTGCAGAACTAACCGGCGCTTGTTCACGGTCATTTTTCGCCAACTGAAATTGGAACTTTGTTGTCTCTTTACTACATAGGTATCCTTTGTGATTTACTCATTGAGGAAGTGTGTAGATCAACTTCGGGAACGTGTGGACGGCAGAGTTGCCCTCACACTAGCACTACGAGTCTTTCGGCGACAATGAACTTCCACATCGACCATAACACGCCTAACATGTTATTCCGAGAGCTTTTGATCTAGCAGCCAAGTTTGCTCCAGAATCGTCCTTGAAACTCGTTGGTTGTTGCTTCGGCGAAAGCATAGACGAGGTCGCGGTATATCCACATTGTGGTGGATATATTCCCGAAGTTGTAGGATAGAGTAACGAATGCAAGTAAGGCTGCTACATCATTTTTCATTGGGTAAACCTTAGAAAATATTTCGTCGAAAAAAGCTAGCATTGGTCCAAGTTTAGTTGGCAAAACCAGTGGCGGACGCAGAAAGTGGGCGGTAGGGGGGGGGGGCGTGGGGAAAAAAGTGGGGTCTCTGCCGTTTTGGGGACCCAGACGGAAAATAAAATTAATAAAAATGTTAATTATAATAATAAATAATTGATAAAAAATTAAGTTAAAAATAATAATAAAATTAAATTATTAAAAATAAACTAATACAAGATTTTTATAAGTATTGCAAAGTAGTTCCAAAATCTGTCGACCGATTCTCGGGCGGTGGGGGGAGGCGCCCCCCCCCCCCCCCCCCTCCCCTCCTGCATCCGCCACTGGGCAAAATACTAGCGTAAAAAAGGCCGTTCGTCTTTGCTTCAACTATGGTGCTGTAGCTAGATTATTACTAGGTTGATGCAAAAACAATCCGCGTTTCCAAGTCTTTGTTTCCATCCCCAGAACTCGTTTCAAAACGATTTTTTCAACAAAAAAGATTAGGGCCATTGCAATCTTCAAAACTACGGTAGTAAGGTGGATGTTTTCGGACTACCGTGCATATTGAACGGGTTCTTCTGGAATCGAAGAACCCGCGAAAGGCAGTCTTGCTGCTCTTTCATTTGCCAAAGAGATTGTCTCGGATGAAGTCGTCTAGATGCTCATGGAAGAGGTAGCCGGTGGGCGAGAGGTTTGTTGATTATGATGGATGAGGCAGGATCTTCCTAGCTCAGTTGCTCCAGCCTGGGAGTGCCTGGTGCGCAAGACGTGGCAGGATGTTGCTGCACTGAAGTATATGTAGGATCCATTTTATTGAGCAACGCCGTGTTCACACACTGACTACTTTGTCGGAAATTTTTCATGCCCTTTCCGGGTTTTTATTGCCTTTCATTACTACCTTGGCTAGGCTTTTCACGCGGTACCTGTCGGAATGCAAGGTACCTAACCAATGGAAGACCAGCAGGACCGTGTTGCTCTACAAGAAGGGAGACCCGCAGGATATTGGCAATTATCGCCCTATCTGCTTACTGTCCGTCGTCTACAAGCTTTTCACGCGAGTGATCCTCAATAGGATCGAAAGGACACTAGACGAGGGACAGCCGTGCGAGCAAGCAGGGTTTCGAAAAGGATTCAGCACGATCGAACACACACACCGTCACTAGACTCATCGAAGTATCACGAGAGTATAAGATGCCCCTCTGTCTCACGTTCATCGATGTGAAGAAAGCCTTCGACTCTGTTGAGACGGAAGCGGTATTGGAAGCCCTGGGCAACCAGGGCATACCTACTCAATACATCAAGGTATTTCGTGAGCTCTACAGCAACTTCACGACCAGGATTTCTCCATTCTACGACGACATCACCATTGACGTCAAGAGAGGGGTTCGGCAAGGCGATACCGTGTCGCCAAAACTATTAAGCGCCACTCTCGAAGACGTCATGCGGAAACTGGAATGGGATAGCATGGGAGTGCAAGTTGATGGCCGGCGACTTAGTCATCTTCGCTTCACTGACGACATCGTTCTTATAACACCAACCATCAGCAAAGCGGAACAGATGCTGGCCGACTTCGAGGACACGTGCGGAAAGGTTGGTCTCCAGCTGAATCCGACGAAGACGATGTTCATGAAGAACGGATGGGTCCCGGATGCCCCATTCTCGCTCAACGGAACGACCATATCCGAATGCTTCAGCTACGTATACCTAGGTCGGGAAGTCAACATGATGAACGACCTCGCTCCAGAGCTGGGCAGGAGGAAACGAGCAGCTTGGGGAGCTTACAAGAGCATCGAGGACGTAGTGAAGAAGACGAAGAACACCAGGCTCCGTGCCCACCTCTTCAACACAACCGTTCTCCCTGCTTTGACCTACGCCTCAGAAACCTGGGCGTTGCGCAAGCAGGATGAGAATGCGGTTAGCGTCATCGAACGCTCCATCGAGAGGGTGATGCTAGGAATAACCCGCCTCACGCAAGTGAGGGCTGGAATACGGAGCTCCACCCTCCGTCAACAATCGAAGATCAGGGACGCTGCCGCTTACGCCAAGTTGAGTAAGGTTAGGTGGGCCGGGCACGTGATGCGTTTTAACGACAACCGTTGGACAAGAGCCGTCAGCGACTGGACTCCACGGGACGTTAAGCGCACGACAGGAAGACCACCGACCCGATGGTCAGACTTCTTCACGAAGTCCTTCAAGGATAGATACGATGCTCTCCGTGTCCCTCGAACGGACAGAATCCACTGAACAACTCTGGCTCGCGAGAGGGACAAATGGAAGGATTGCTGGCGCCCGCTCGGTATACCCGAAGATCAACGGGAGTAAAGGTGATCAAGGTGATTGTCTTCTTCAACACAAATGAAAACTGCATGTGTACCATCATTGTTGACATGTTTCCAAACGGTAACAGTGGATTCGTTGTCAGCAGCTGCGGTGAGCGATTCCCTTATACTATTTCTACCAAACACTGAGCTTTGCTTCATGAAGAGGTGGATCTCGTTCTGGCGTTGGAATCCAGAGGCACCAGCATCCGCGCCACCCACACTTCTTCGTGTGATTCACTTCAGGAACCTTGCTCTCGTTGCCGGTATCCAAGTTGCTAAGCCAGATAAAATTGTGAGGGAAAATGGAAAAGTATGGGCATGCACCTGTCCGGTTCTTGTGCTGGGGCCAACTCAGATTTTGATAGATCCACGTGTCGTATCCCCTTTGCTCTCCAGGCAATGCAGACGAACAGGATCGTGAAAAAGAACTAAAGCTTTTTGCCAGCTCAAATCGTGGTTTGTTTCACGCTTGAGTCGCCGTCTTCAAAATTGCAGTGTAGTAAGAGGCAATGGAGAAGCCCATCATAAAAAGTATGTTTTTTGCCGCATCACTGGCGTCGCTGTATTTCCTGAGTTAGCAAAGCAGTGGCAGGCGAACATGTTTGAGGTTGGCGACGATCTTCTCGATCATAATCATGACTTAATGCGTAGAGAAATTTAGTACAAGAAGAATGTGGCCCACCCTTCATATAAGTTCTGTGCAGAAAGTCGCAAATCAATCTCGCGAAGTTCGATTCCCTTCACCATTTCTAACATCCATAATTCAAATCCAGTGAAAATAACATGCTCGCGGTCCTCCACTTTTCGACCCCCGACGCATACATCCCGGCGTTTCCCCACTTCCGGACGAGAGTGCATTTATCACAATGAACGCGATTTCTAGTGTTTTCGTGCTTCTGAGCCCCGACGCACCCCTACTCCAACACTAGATCAGTTGTAGGATGGTGAACCACTGAGAAATATGACAAAACTGCTATATAGACCCCGCTTATACTCTGAAAGAGTCGAAATAATTCTGTGACACACAGATACACCCACACAGAATAAGCACATAATTATATCAGAGTCATGATTTGGCCTCTGATTTTCTTCTTTTTCGAGCCGTAAGTTGTTTAAATTGAACGAATTTAGGTAGAACCTCAGTCTCTAAAGACAATGATTTGCGCTACTCGGCCAGTGCATCAAATTATTTTCGACTCTGACAGAGTACACTACGTAGTTGTAGATTATGATCCACAGACAAGATTCATTGTCTTGTACGATTCTCTTGTTGAAAAAGATATGAGTATTGCTACTTTGGTGAGTTAACATTTTTATTAGTGTAAAAGGTCGATGATGGAAATCCTTACCTTTCCTAATAACGCATATTTCACTGTCTGCATTCTAAACAATGTCCCGAAATCATACTATAATTCTGCACATACTATGCACTTTCACAAATAACAGACGCTAGAAATGAATGATGGACCATCTCTTTCTTATCTTTGCTGTGAATGAAATTTTCGTATTTATTCCGCACGACGTCCGCATGGCGTAGTGGCAAGGGCTCACTGCTGCAGCTCACGGTCGAAGATTCGCTCGCGCCGCTGGCCCACGAAGCGATCCATACCTTTCAGGTCGGTAACTTGGGTACCACAGGAGACTGGAAAAGTCTCCGAAGTCGGTAAGGATTGTCGAGGGTGCCTTCACTACTCTTGATGGCAAACGCTTTTCTCGAATTACACCAGGTTAACTATTGGTTCCATGTCCTAAATGGTTGCATTGCATGTTACGTGGGTGAGGGAACTTGACTCTCTCTTGTCGACAATTTGGATGAAGCGTGTTTGACAACTTGTTGCAAGCTGCTTCTGGAGGAAATGGTCGACAACTTTTCTTTATCTCTTCCCTGTCGACAGGTTGTCCGGAGAAAAGCATGTCGACAACTTGCTTACGGATGACACGATGACGCCAAACCTGTTCACAAAGATTTGCTGATTAGAAGGTTGTCTGCAAGCTGTTTTTTGTTTTATTTGTTTTCGAAACTCTGTGTAGTGCATCGTTGAGAAGTGGCAGTAGATTTTTTCAGCGCCTTCTCAAAATAGGACTGCCATTTGATTCGTGATGGATTCAGAGCAATCCGGACAAACAATGCATTAGTTTTGGTGTTTTATTATTCTGGACCAGGATAATGGAGACTGATGCAAGAGAGCTACTGAGCGTTTATGACAAATTAACGGACGTTGCTTTCTACATTTAAGGGCTTGGCACAAAATGACCACTTAGAGGAACAATTGCTTGTTCACCTCATTATGATGTTTTATATGCGTATGTTCTTTACGTTGACGCTACTGACACCTGAGCAATCATAGCAAAAAAAAACATCCGACAGCTGCCTTCAATGGTATCCATTTTCTCATCACGATCTGCTGCCACTGTTAAAGTACTGAAGGCTTGCGGAGGAAACAGCAGCCATAGGTGTGTTTAGCCTTTGCGTGCCGCTACGGAGGCGGAGAACACCATGCGACGTCGAACATTTCAACACTCAGCCGGAACAATCTTTTCACACAATATTATGATAGCAAGTTTCATCTACGACCTCTGCTCAGGCTTCTTGACAGTCGTTTCCATGTCTCATTATGTTGCCTTAGTGCAAACATTTATTATCCTACAACTTTTCTACCAAAAAGGTTATTGCAAAACACTCATCCACTGAGAACTTTGGTGTTAAATGGATTAAATATGTTCTAACAGATCCCAAGTTCGACTCTCTTTAAATCTTGGCATTCATACTCTAGTGACGTTTTTCTTTTTCTAGCTGTTTTTTGCCCAGATTGTTACAATTCTTTATTCTCCACTTCGACTAACGTTTCGGCGATGTCGCCTCCGTCAGAGCCTGGAAGTCGAAGGCAACATTTACGACCATCCTCTCAAACGCCTCATCGCATTGCAGAACACAGTTCAGTCACAAGGCAAGTCAAAAACACAACGAAGCACACACAGCCCGGCCAGTGCTCACCTTTGCTGCAGTAGAGATGGTAGAAAGGCAGACCGCAATTGCCGGAAACTGTACTCCTACTCCCTTTTTATAGTGTGCCTTAACAATCTGCCATAATCGAATCAGAATCCGCAAAGATTGTGATACAAGGCCAACTCGTTAGTGACAGTAATTCACTCATTTTTTCTATTCATTCTAGGGCTCTTGGTGGCAATCCAGCAGGCTTCCAATGTTTTTCGCGCTATGATCTCAGGTTTCAACGACAAAATCGTGACTCCTACGTGGATGGTAGAGTTTTCATGGCGCAATATGCGATGAGCTCCCAGTGGAGTGGAAGGTCTTGATCTGTTGAGCCCATCTAGATGTTCTTTTATTCAAATGCAGAGAGGGCGGCCCGTTTCTCCTACCCCGCAAGATTGACAGGTGATCAGATAAATTACCCCTGACATCATACAGTTACCAGTCCTGCCATTCGGACAAATAACGCATCCGGGTGTATTGCAGAGGCGATCGTACGCGCGATTGCGAACTAGCTTCTTTTTGAGGTTTATGGGTGGTATATCCACAACCCTCACCACATCTTGAAGACCCGCTTTACGGAGACTTTTTCGTACCGCATTACTCATTTCATCTGAGATGAAAGGTAGACGGAAAGGAATCTTTTCAAAGCCATCAGATGAACGGGCACTACGTTGAAAGCTGGGATGTGGAGAACTGTGCTTCGTAGGATAGCCATTTGACGCAGCAATTTGGTTGGCCAAGTCTACTGACCATTTTCGCTCCAGTTCGTCAGATGTTACTCTTGTGGCTGTGCTTTTTTTTTTCTTTTTCCTGTGGCTTTCTACCATCTCTACTGCAGCAAAGGTGAGCACTGGCCGGGCTGTGTGTGCTTCGTTGTGTTTTTGATTTGCCTTGTGACTGAACTGTGTTCTGCAATGCAATGAGGCGTTTGAGAGGATGGTCGTAAATGTTGCCTTCGACTTCCAGGCTCTGACGAAGGCGACATCGCCGAGACGTTAGTCGAAGTGGAGAATAAAGAATTGTAACAATCTGGGCAAAAAACAGCTAGAAAAAGAAATACGTCACTAGAGGATTAAATATGGTTTCTTCATTTCAGTTAACAGAACCGATTCGACGACAAATTTCTGCTCTTTTCTCACACATATTTGAAAACAATGTTGTTCAACTTGCAATTGCCCGAAGCTACGATAGACAGGTCGTTTCTACGCAATTCTTATTTCATAGAGAAAAACTACTAGAACCTCTCCTCATCTGTGAAAAAAATCAAATGTGGACGTTGAGAATACGGAGTTGCGTTGGGACCGTTCCAAGATTATAACTCAACGCAATGAACTCAGCAAGCAAACTAAGGCCCGTAATAAAATGTCATTAGCTGCCTGCACAAGTGGTCGCCACATTTAGGGCGATGATCGCGCGTGCGACGACCTTCCAACACTGAGGAATGGAAGACCATCACCATCCGTGGCGGTGCTGCGAGCACGTATTTGCGAGGCGCTGATCTCATCTCCCTGGAGGGCGATGATCGCCATTGTTTGGCGAATAGATAGTGTACGGAGCGAAAAGACGCCAAACCATGTACTCGGAGCATCTCACTCGGGGCATGGTGATGGTGTGAAGGTACGTATGATCAGGTGCGCGAATTGCACAGAATGCATTTGAGCCTACGGACTCATGATGATATTCGCCCCGCAGCACAGAACAGGCTCAAACGTGTACGACTTGTCACAAGCACAGAGGTGCTTCAGGTGCTTCTGACAAGTCGTACTCGTTCTAGCTTATTGGTTCTTAACTGTTTCACATCTAAAACAGCCGCGGAAGTGATGTGGAAATACGTGAAACACGTACACTTGATCACATTTCATGTACGGCCCGTCCGATTCATCGTGACGAGGGTAACCATACTCCTTTCCAACGCGAAGTGCGATCACCGCTTTGGAGGTGATGTGCCGATGATCGCAGTGGACACTTTACTACGGGCCTAAGTGTCAGGAAGAGGAAAGTACAGGGTGGGCCATAAATACGGCAACACAGAAAAATGTACACCATGAAGCAATTTATATGTGATTTCACACATAGCTATAGGATTCATGTTTACTAGGTAATATTTAACAAATGATAACCCTTCACCTTGAGTTATCCCCTCTCAGCTCCGACATCGAACGCAAGATGCTGACTGAAGTCGCTGACCGCCGCGCGCAAATAGTTGAGGTTTGGAACACAGAACACTTTTCGAAGTGCTTGCCTAACTAATCCAAATTCCGGAGAGGTTATGAACAAGCCCTGGTCTCGGGTACCACCAAAGCTTTTATCCCTACCGATTGAAACCCATGGAAATGGATGGTCACTCTATGAAAACCAATAGGACCTAAAATATATTTTTGCCTGAGTCCTGAATCAAGCATGAATTGTGGACCAGAGCACAGTTGCGGTAAAACATCGCGAAAAGACATCTGAACTGAGCTTGACTTCAAGGCAAAACTGTTTGCTTCAGAGGAAAAACGAGCGTTGTTACCCTATTTTTGGCCCACCCTATAGTGTGCCAGCATTACTTCTTATTATTTGGCACTTTATATGTGTGTCTGTGCACACAAAAATGTGCTAAATTATGCCTCGATTTAAAGGGGCTTCCGTCCACTTTTGTCATGTTTGACGATCTGGGCTCTTTTCATATTTGTTGTTGTTGTTATTACTTGTTTCAACGTGGAACTTTGATTTGGTCTTATGAAAAGTGGAAATAATACAAAAGAGGGGAAATCAATTTTGGAGATAAAATTTGGGGTAAACAGCTTCTTCGCAATGGGGATGGAGCTAAGGGTGTATACAATGAGGTACCCACACCTGTACCGTCAGCCGCAATTAGTGGGTGTGGCGCCCACTAGGTGCCAGCTCATGAGCTGCACTTTCACTGGCAGCTCCTGCAGGAGCCTTGCGCTGCGTGCGCCTCCGACTCTGCCCACTTCGCCGCGAGTGGCCCGCCCGCCGCGCTTGCGTCGGCTTGCGTTCTACGAGGAGGAAATTGTTCTTATTGGAACAAATGCGGGAAAGCAAAGCTAGTGAAAGCATTTCAGTGCAATTTAGTATTGAACACAAAGTATTTAGCAAGTGTTCAACTCAAATTCAACCCATTGACGACCACGCGCATTTTTGCGTGTCTGGCGCGTGGGACCAACGCTCCTTCCAAGAGTGCGGCGCCCGCCGAGTTCCATACTGTTGCGATAAGATGATTAGGAATAGGACAGATTTTTCGCAAAAATAACTCGAAATTAAGTTCTAAGAGATTTTTATATCATCGGACGTCTGAATTAAATTAGTCTGGATTAAACCTAGATTTAGCCAGTAGTTCTTGTTTCCACAGTATTTATCTTCACTAATGGACCGCTTCAGGCGTGAAACATTCGCCAGGTTAAACTTTTAAGGTTGAAATCGCATTCTCGTTCTTGTGAGCCCGTATATGATTATGAGCATTCTCTAGCCAGCTGATCGACTGATATTCGCACTCAGTGTGTGCTGGATGTCAGAAATGCCTCGCAGACATCCCCCGTGCCTGGAAGCGTGGTTACGGGATATAGTGTCATTTGAACGCCACCGAAGGTGGTTTGCCACCATATTAATTTTTTATAATACGATTTAATTAATTAAATAATTAATTAAGTCGAATTATAAAAAATTAATATGGTGCTAAACCAAAAAAAAACAAACCAATTAAATCGAATTATAATTAACTAGACGGTATACCCGGCTCCGCTCGGGTGTTTTACTTTCCCGGCAACTTCACACCAATGAGGACATTTGCTAGTGCCGACAAATTCATTGCGGATGCCTATAGTTTTGGTGGTAAACATATTAGCAGGCTCATGTAACCATGAGCGAAAAGTTAGTACTGTTATTTCAGTGTCAATTTCATGGAAAGCAGTTGCCATATTCGTACTTAGGGTTTAGCGTTTTCGATTGATCCAGTGAACACATTCTTACCCCGTCCCTTTCCAAAGGGGGGAAAGAGCAAAAGAAGTTACTGAGTCGATACATCCGTGGAGAATAGTTGTCATATTCGTGTACAGCGCAATGGAGTAGACACGTCTTCACCGGCCCATGGACGAAGTCCGATTCAAAGGTATTTGAGTTGCTCTATTTCGTTTTGAAATCGATGAGTTCAGATCTCTATGAGAACATCTACTTACCGTCAGCGTCTGAATCTATGTTACTGCTATCATCAAAGTCACGAGTCACAAGTGTTCCTACAGCGCCCGCGGTACGTATCAGTTCAAAGAGGTTCTTGAGACACAGAACCCGCCACGGAGCGTGCTTGATAGGTCAACACATTGTTAACTTCAGACATAATGAAATAGCTGATAACAATTACGTGCTCCCTACAGCGCCCGCGGTACGTATCAGTTCAAAGAGGTTCTTGAGACACAGAACCCGCCACGGAGCGTGCTTGATAGGTCAACACATTGTTAACTTCAGACATAATGAAATAGCTGATAACAATTACGTGCTCCCTACAGCGCCCGCGGTACGTACTAGTTCAAAGAGGCTCTTGAAATACAGAACCCGCCGTGGAGCGTGCTGCTAGGTAGTCACACAACTGATTACTGCTAACATACCGGAAGAAGAAATTGATAACGCTTGTCAGCATGTCGTAGTAAAACATGGGTATTTTAACAAATACTGAGAAGACCTCATACCTTTTTCTTTGCATATAAATAAATAAATAAATAACTATGAAACCAGCGCCAAGAAATGAAAAAAATATATTCAATCCTTACACATCGGGATGTCCACAGAAGTTAACGAATGTAAGCAAGTGCACTGACCGTGGTACACGTTAACATGTTTTTACAATTATAACACATCATAATATAATTTTTCGAACTTATAGGTGAGATTCAAAAAAATTTATTATGTAAAAAGATATTCAGTAAACGAGGACGGTGGTGCGAATATATTAGACCCAGCGTTCACTAACAGTTTATCCTTATGACAGCAATACATAGCGTATATAATACAGTTGTACACAATATGGCGATAGATCATAGCTAGTGATGGCGTGGTGAGTTCCTTCGGTAGTCTCAACGGCCCCAAGCGTCGTCCTGTGGATGGTAGTGATGGTCTGGCGAATGCCTTCTGCGCGGTTGGTCCATCTTGCTCCAGCTTCGTCCCTCGGCCATTTGAATGGTTGCGCGATCATCGATTTGCCCTGAATGCATCAAGCTATCAAAACATTCCTCGATCGGCATGCAGCTTAGAGTTTCTTTGAACTCTCTCACTCTCTCTCATTGCAGACTTGGAATGTGAGCAACGTTCTCGAACTGAGATCACTTACAATTCAAAGAAGTTCTGTTGAAATGGGGCTTAAGACCACTTGTAACTAATTTTTTCATTGCTGCAACCAAACGAACGCAGCAGTTTTTTATTCATTGTAATTGATTTTAAGAAAACTTGTTAGGTGAAAGGTCTCTGGACTGGTGTCTCACCTAAAATTTGAGGTAAATTTAGGGTTCAGATGATTCAGGAGCAATATCTCCTCTCAAAATCAATAAATTGCGTTCTCATCTAACAGTTGGAGGAAGATTGATATCTGTAATCTTACTACATAGTTTGAGCAGAATTCGTTCCGTACCAACGACGCTGTGGGAACTGCTAGGTATTTTCGAAGTGGATTTTAATTCTACTCTGATTTCGGTCAACTGTTTTCAAAGCAGTGGACTGTTATCCAACCAAAGTCCAAGTTACTGTTATAAGTCCCCTCTGGTCACATCATCTTTTACAAAGTCCCGCATGCCTTGACAAATTCTTGCCGAAGTCTGATTGTTGTTGCCGAAATCTGATTGTTGAAGAAGGCGAACAAGCTTCCATGTATTTGTCTATATATCTAATAATATGGAGATATTTGCGGAAGAATTTTTAAACCGTTTTCTCGGTGACGTGGTCTGTTGGAAACTTGCAGTTTCCTGAGTAAATCGCTGCAAAATGCAAGAAAATCTTGAAAATCTGCTCTTTCACTGGCTGTCTCTATCCTATCCCTTTTTTCCCAACAATTTTCGCTCTCCTTTGCCCATTTTCAGCTTTTGCCGCGCACGAAACCTGCGGGGTTGGGGTGAGTCGGAGGCGCACGCAGCGCAAGGCGCCGGCAGGGGTTGCCAGCGACTGCGCAGCTCATGAGCTGGCACCTAGTGGGCACCGCATAACACTAATTGCGGCTGGCGGTGCAGGTGTGGGTACCTCATTCCGCCGCCCCCCCCCCGGGAGCTAGCGACAAATTTTGATACGCACCCTGTAAACCTCACACTTTAGCGCACCTAATCTCAGTCATCTTAATAGGGGCGAGATTAGAATTCCATAGTGCATTCCGGGGTTCACAGCAGCCACCTGCTACCAGTTATCGTTTTTTTTGTCTTGTACTTAATGTGGGTAGCTTCGGACGGGTTTGTGCCAGTGCTACACGGAAATCGATCGAAATAGATAAAAGAGGAATCGCATTGCCTATGAATTTCGAGATTTTTCATGACTGCACTCACAGGAAGGAAGTGCTTGGTTTTCTTCACAGGTTCCTTGAATGGAAATTCACATCCAAATGAAATGCTTCAATCCTTAGAAATCTGACAGAACATTTACACTAACCTGACACTCTGCAAGTAATATTTATTTGATTATAAGGAGATCGTGATACTCAAATATTTGAATTCGAATACTTCTAAAACTTCTAGTTGTTGCTCCGTCCCGTTTAATTCCACAGCGCCAACAAAAAAGGGACATCGATTATGTTCTTATTCGGCTTTACGACGTTCAATGAAGCGGAATTTTTGTCATGAGGGATGGTCACCAGAAGGCATACACCTCTTATCTGCACGGCAAAGATCCCACTGACAAAACAGAGGCAAAGCAAGCAATGTGGTTCAGCTCAAATCAAATGTAGCGGCCATTCATCGCATCCATTCATCTCCGGTGCGGAATGTGGCGGAAAGTTTTTAAGGGAAAACACGAACACGAAGAAGCGCACTCCGCCTTTTGTAACTAAATCTGATCGACGAAAGATTCACGAGCAAATGTTGCTGTTCTAATTACCACCCATTATAGAAAAAACACGTGCAAATTTTTGATAACGTATAAGCTAGCTTCTCAATAACATGTTCACGAATGGAGCTGTCCATAACCTTGATAATAATGTGAATGAAAGTCGTTAGTGAAGTGAACAAGCTCGCCGCTTGTTCATTTGATCTTCATTAATATAACGTTTTGGGTTCAAAGATGCCACACAAATGAGACGGTGACAGACACCTTCCCTGCAGCCCTAGGTGACTGGATTGTATGTAAAAAGTGACAACCTGTTGAACGCACCATCCACGGAGTTCACGGAGTTTGCTCTTACATATTTTGCTGTATTGCTCGATTCACCACTATAGTGAAAACGACTACTATGTTCAATTTTGTCAGATCCTACAAGAAAGGCTGTTTTACTGCCATCAGCTTAGCCCGTTGCAACGAATGGCCGAGGTGTCCGGGCGTGAAATGGCAGGAGGTGGGGATGAAAGCAAGTATTTTCATAAAGAAAAAGAGTGATTGCGAACGAAAATATCGAAAAAAATCGATTCATCTCATACGGGACCTTTTGTTTCACTCAGATTTCCCCGCGCATGCCCTGTCATCAGCCATCACGTCCCCGGGTCCCCTTTCCTACAGAGAAGAGGCTACCTGGGACGTGCAGCTTTCCCCCGGGGCAAAAACAAAAAAAACGTAAAAACAGTAAAAACAAGCATTCGGGGCATGCATGGGTAAAACGTGCAAAATGTGAGGCGTGCGGGGCCGTCCGGTCGATATCGGTCAGCCACAGGCCTCACACCTTCAAATGATTTTCAATTAAAGAAAAATGGAAGAAAAACACTCACCTGGACCAAAAATCTGGCGGACGACGCGGGACCGCTGCCACAAGAGGGCCGCGCCGCGCACGCGCTGCATGCTGGGCGCGCTCGAAAATTTTCCGCCGATTGCGCGTAAGGACTCCATAGGGCGTTTGTCACGGAGGAAACATCAGTGCAATTGCGGACCCAGTACAAAGGCTACATGCGAGCCACTAAAAACGTAGGCTTCTAACTGAGAGTTTGATCCATTGGAATGAATCAGCTTATGGATCAGATGCGCCTATTGCAACGCGATGTTTACTCCGAGGTGGATACCCTGTACAAGTTTCATGGAGTTGCTGCGACGCTGCTTAGTATCTAAAACAATCAAAACATCAAGTATTGGAATTTCGTGGGTGCTGCCTCCAACCAAAATAACGTTTCAGGAAGGTAGTAGTCATTAGCTTAACAAAAGAAATTCTTCTTGGGTATCCCATTTTTCTTGGTATGACCTAGTTCTAATGATCGGAGGAAGTGCACCTCTATTGAAGGGAGCACATCCCTTCAGTAGAGGCGCATCGCTTTTCTGTTTTTCGGATGTAGAGCCAATATCATGTGCAGCGAGGTGATGTGACATTTCCATTTACGAACTCAAGTCTAGGCGATCGCTTAGGAAAGCAACACATAACATCGCTACTGCATTTGTAGAGGGTATCCTTTCAAAGTGGCAGCAAACTTTGATTTCGTAAGAATTGCAAGTGGAGATAAAGGCTTGGAAAGTACTCTGCTAAGGTATCGGCGATTCGACATTGACAAAACCGTTCCTGAGGAACAGGTTAAATCGGACGCAGCGGGTTGTTATTGTTTGTGAAAAAATATCTCATCGCTCCACCATCAGAGAATCTCTGGCTTTTGGTTAGCAGCCGGTGTCAACGATTTCCCTTCAAAAGATACGCAAATCGTCTAGTATTACAGTTCTCAGCTTGAGGTAGAAAAACTTTTGTTGTTTCAGACAGATACATGGTCGTGTGGATACCGTTCAATCGCTTGTATGGTAGATCTGGCAAGACAGCGAAACCCATGCGAGTGAGTCGACTAGTTCATAACAAAATGCGTATTGACTCTGTTTGTAAATATTGGGCTGTCATTAGAACTCAGCATCTATCTTTCTCAGTTTGATGTGTAATTGTTTGTCAGCTACCATACCTGAAGCGTTCTTGCTAATATCCTAATGCAGATACCATATCTGGGCCTTTATTGTCTTTAATTGTGTGTGTTGGATGCTAAGCTCTGTTTCCAGGTTTCTTGCATGGACAAGTGAGCTTAATAATGTATGAACAAGCGTTACTGTTAGCGACATGAGAAGTCTTAATATATCCTATGATTGAAATCGGAAAGGAAACATACCTTCCCAGCCAAGCACGTTATGTGCAATCTTAGCCGATACCGTGGATGTTTTACTATATTTGTCTATATGGAGGGAACTCAAAAATTATGTGCTTTCTTTTGAGAAAGAGTCGAATTGAAAGGCGACTGCATCCATGATTACTCCTTTTGTGGACAGCTGCCCGACGACTAACGTCGGAGGCTCCTTTAGGCTCCATCGGAGTCTTCTTTGGCTCGAAGGTTCTCTCGAAGGTTTTTTAAACGCTCGCTTTGCTCACCTCACATTTGCGTGCCATCTTATTTACTAAAAGGTTTACTAGGATTTTCTCACAAATATATGGACTCTTTTCCCATTATCTTCCACGCATCCGTGCTCGCTCACCCATCATCGGTGTCATTTTGTTTTCTGTCTCCTCCACCTCCTTATAACGGCTCCGCGCCCTCTTTTGCTTCTTGTACGATAATATGATCGCATGCCTATCTTCCCTCTCCAAATCGCGCTTACCCTTGTGAATATCGCCATGTGAAAGTCACACAAGCTTACGCAAGTGCCAGAGTTGAGAGAGTGCAACAAATCTTTACTCGGATTCTGTTCTACAAGGTTTTCCCCAACCCTAGTTACCCGCAGTCGATGCCTCCTTAAGCAGAGCGGCTTAAAATCTTGAAGTTGCAAAGCTTAAGATACCGGAGGATAATTAATGGTCTCAATTTCGCCTTCCGCATTTTACGACTAGAGGTAAAGCTCAAATCAAGCAAGAACTGGACATTTAAAGGCAGCAGGAGCTGAAATTCTCGACTCTGAGCTGAGCTGCGGGTGGTGAAGTACAGACTCGGCACATCATAAATGTGAAACGAACACAGACAATGATGGCTTACCTGCAGAGAAAATGGAACATTCGTCGCGAACACGCCTGGCCGTGTTCGTGCGCGGACGAGTTTTCCTCGGCGCGAGAGCCATTGCGGTGCGTGGTTTTGGCCGAGTCCCGTCATGAAACCCTGTGAAGTGAATGCATTTCGTTTTCCCTTTGCGCCAAACCACGCACCGCAATGGCTTTTTGCGCCGGGGAAACCTCGTCCGCGCGCGAACACGGCCAGGCGTGTTCGCGACGAATGTTCCATTTTCTCTGCAGGTAAGCCATAATTGTCTGTGTTCGTTTTACATTTATGATGTGCTGAGTCTGTACTTCATCACCCACAGCTTAGCTCGGAGTCGAGGATTTCAGCTCCTGCTGCCTTTAAGCCGTCCAGTGGGAGACCAGGTGTTTTTTCCTTCTACCATAGGAAAGCTAGAAACAAATGTTTGTCCTGTTTTTCTAATTCCTTCTTTGTCAGGACGTCGAGATGGCTAGAGATGCTCCCTTTTGAGATATCAAGAGCGAGCACCTATGCGGAGTTTCGTAGAGCGTTGCAGAAGATCGATCTTTTGAGAGAACTTCATTTTCGGAAATAGGAGGTCTTCTAATCACTTCTCTACCATAGCCGTTCACTGTAATACTAACAAACAGCCTTGTTTTCTCACCTTCCTGGAAGTTGCAATGCTAAAGTAAAATCCATACCTAGGTCTAATCCATTTCACCGGAACAAGTACTATTATTCTCACCTTTGGTATCATGATCCATTGGCCCATTCCTTCGACTCGTTTCTATATATTTTAAACTAGGTAATGTCAGCTAACCTAGCACAAGGGGGTTCGCTGACCCACTCACTAAATGGGGATGCTCAGCAAGTGTGTCAAGGTGGATCAATAATCATTGGTGGTCTCCATCATGGTCACCCAGGTATCATGACATATCCACCTGCATTGCAGCTTCTGCTCTTTACTTCTGGTTTTATCGCTGTTCTAACCCATTGCAATCATTTTTTGTGGCGCACCTTGAGTGCATAAAATAAATAAGTAAATAAATAAGTCATAGTGCTGGGATGAACTGGCGCTTCCTCCCCGCGCAAACACGCCAACGGTGACCGGCCGTCGCTGTGGTCGTCGAATCCGATCGACGACAGCGGCGACCACCTCCAGCGAGGCACCGCCCACAATCAATACGCATGACGAAAGCGTCGCCGCGGCACAGCGACCAAAACTGCTATACTCCTCGAGAAGTGTAGCAGCAGCTTTTCCCGTAGGTTTTTAATCGGATTGAGTTATAACCTGCAGGACAGCCACTCAAGCAGGCAAATCTTATGCTAATTTAACTAGCGTTCGCGCGAGCTAGACCTTTGGAAGTCACATTGTCCTGCTGGAAAGTGTGGCTTGAAAATCCTCCACGACCCAAAAGTGGTATACTTGTGTGCTTAAAATCCTGTGGTACTCCTCTGCATCCATGTATATGAGGAGTAGGGGAATTCATAAATATCTAGTGCTTAATAGGACACCATTTCATATAAGCGTAGTATTCATCACCTGTGAAAATCATCGCGTTACTGTTCAGGTTACGTCGATTTCCCAGTCTGCGAATGGCCCGAAAATCCAACTTTCCATGGTCATTTATTTAATCCTAAATGATGAGCAAGAATTTAGGACGGATTACTGCATGAAAAGCATCTTTGATTTTTTCCAAAAAGTTATAAGTGAACCGAACATAGAATGGGAGGTATTCGAATCAGCAAATTTTGGACAGTGAGTCTTCAACGTAATTATCTTCCACAGTTCGAACTCAATCGAGCTCTGATTCCTGAGTTTTGATTATGCTCTAAGTACGACCCGTAATTTCTGAACTCTGATTAAACCCGTGACTTATAACACCTACTGTACTCAATTTGGAGGCACCGCCCGCTTGCTGACAACAGTGTTACATTCGTTCGGCTATATCCAGATTTGGCATTCGAAGAAGTTCCTTATCACTCACAAGAACTGTCCCAGGATTTGCGTGAAACCCAAGTTGGTAAGCGGATTTGTAGACTTCTGTATATCTCTGGATATTACCAGGTTGTCGGGAAAGTCATCGCGGTTTTTGGAACATTACATTTCACTCACTTTTTGAAAGTAGGAAAACACAATAAGAAATGAATGAATCACATCATGTTCTATCACTTCGACAATTTTCGGGAATCTTTCCGATGCCTTTGGAATAGAACTATTGTGGCATCGACTCGAAAAAGTTGTTGAAGCAGCGATCAAGGTCATCTTCATTATCGGATGCTTTCCCTTGCATGCCGTTAGAGAGCGACAGGAGAAGGTGGTAGTCTTTTGGGGCAAGGTTAGAGCTGGACGATGAGTAGCTCATCACTTTCCATCGAGTACCTTTTGGGTAGCCACTCTTGCAATACGTGAGTGAACAGAAATCGAATCGTGCCGTGATTCGGACGCTTCTATGCGCGTTTTGCGGCCAATCTATCCAGCGGCTGACAACACTTCTGCCGTGAGAGCAATGTATCGTGACAGTACCTCGTAATGAATGATGCCTTTGCAGTCACACCAAGCACTGATCATAACCCTCAGAGGGTGAAGATCTGCTCCTGGTCGCGGCTCATGCTCCTCATGCTTGTCAACCGAAGTTGATTTGCGCTTGATGTTGACGTGAAGACGCCACTTCCCCCTTCTGTGAAGATAGACTTTAGCCAGTTCTTTTTGCGCCTGTACCAGGGCTACTCAGTAGCCACTTCTCCATGTCGCTGGAGAGCGCGTTCCGTCAAAACGCACTTTGATAACTTCTATGCCTTTTCCATTATACAGTACCGTCCTCAAATACAGCATTCATAAGGCGGTTGGATGCGGTTGCTGATGCACCAGATTTGAATCCGTATACTGAAAGGTCGCAAATGTACTGTTTTGAAAAATAAATCTTCTTAGTAGAGGTTGTGCAGTTTACAGTGAATGGTAGCAATGAACTTGCACCTATCTGTGTTATGCAGAAGACAGCTCGCTGCAAGGCAGCGTGAGGTTAAAGAAACAAATTTTGAAAACCGCGAAAACTTTCCCTCCAACCTAATGGATAGGAACTTTTCAACTGTCTCGCTTTGCAGAATTTCATAACATAAAACTTTGCTCGCCAACCCCTACTGCCATATCAAACGTGGATGCTGATACAGGATCGGAACAATCTATCAGGTGAGAACTCATTTGACAGTCTTTCGAACGCGAGGATATAATCGCTCGGAAATAAACACTCCTTATTGATCTCCAAATAATTTATCTCAAGAAGATCATGTTCATAAGCATTTCTATCTATAAGTGTGTTAAGGCGTTACAGAGTCTCATGATTGGTGCGAAGTAGCAGTGGTAAAATCATATAGAGGACAATAGATGGGTATGGTGTGGGAGTGAAGTGAAGTGATATGAAAGACACCACGAAAAGTTTGGTCCGAGTGGGGGACGGGTACAATGACGGAGAGACGTAACGGAAGGGTGCTCCGGCTTTTAGAAGTGGGTAAAACCACGAGAAGGCTCGAAGAACGATAGATGCGAGTTGAGGAGGGAGCATTACGACTGTTCAATGCTTCATGAAAGGTGCGTCGGCGCCCAGTGGGGTGAAAACTGTACGAGGAAGGACCACGTTGCGTGGGGTGTATCTGCAAGCTCTTGTGCTCTGTATTGGTAATACCGCATCATGTTTTGATCTCATTTCCGTCTACAAAGAGGATCCTTCTTTAAAGGCAGCGGAAATATTCGCTACCCAGATTTTCACTTTTCTAGTAACGTTGGCACAACTGGGATAGTTCCCTTACAAAACGAGCATCGAAAACACTCTGAGTTCAGCTGTTTAACAAGTATTCTTACGTGATGGCGATAACTTCGGACGAGTTACCGCGCGAGTCGTGTTTTTCTTTTGTTGCCCCAAACGCAGTGTAATCAGCTGTTTTGTGACGTTCGTCGGTGAAAATTTTAAAAAATCTACACTTTTTTCCTCAGTGGGTCGTTTTAGTTCGTTTTCTGTAATGTTCACCGTTTTTGTACCCCGAGACTCTCCTACTAACATTTTACGTGTTTCTACCTGTTTGACCACTGTTCCATCTAGTTGTCAAAATTTCAATTTTTAGTCATCATTCCTTCATTGGGGAATTCCATGATGTTTTGACTTCTATGTAACACATTTATTGATTCACATACATCTTCCAAATACTATTTCTTCTAAAAAAGTGCGGAAAGACTGCTCTTCAGAAAAAAAAATAAGTGATTGCGCGAAGATCCAGCAGGTGAAAAGGGCGACTTTATCGGGGCTCAAAAGCTCAAAAAGGCGACTCTTGATATCGGTCCTTATCCATGGCTCGTGCAACTCGACCACACCCGTTGCACGTTACCGAAACATAGGCTTTTAAAAGGTGTGCTTCGCTGCTGCTGGAATGTGTCAGCTTCATGAAAATATTGAGCAGCCTCGACAATACCAGAAAATGCTGAGATATGTGAGACGAAAATTTCCGTGCGTGCTGCCTTTAATGACGATTCCAGAAATAATAGAGAGAATGCTGCGAAAGCTATTCATCTACGTTCCTACAACAGCGAAGCTTTTGCACTTGAGCTCAAATGTGGAATATATAGTAACACCTTTTCCAAATGAAAGAGAGACGTTTCGAACTGTTTGTGGTTCACAGGAAAATCCTCAAAATCCATAAAATTGAAAACGCCGTGTCTGGGAATTCTCAAATATTTTATGTACCGAACCCGTGTGCCACGTTACCTCCACTGTTTGTGCACCATTTGTTCCCTGACCGTTAATTTCCAATTGCTATTACTACTTAATGGTTTAGAATGAGTGCAGTGAAAATTTCAGTACAACTCTGCTGTATTTGCATGATTCACGGCTCTGATTGCGAAATCACATTCGCTTCATCAGTGGTTCTCCAATTCTGCTTTAAAGATCCAAGATATTCCGTTTTCGTAGCAAATTAGATGTCCTAATTGAAGATTTCCATGTTGTACACATACATATACCATGGGCGTGTCATTGGGCGTGTCAGTTTTCGCAATTGAGCCCGTGGCGGCGGGCAAAAGAGGTGGGGCGAGGCGAGTGGATCAATGACAGCGTGACCGACCTGTCATCCCTCGCGCGGCGATGGGAGGGGGGGGGCCTGCGCTTTATATGGAGTAAGATCATAACTGGAACTCACCCTATTCAATGTTGAACCTATCTTAACACCTCTGCGACAATGTGCTCAACCGGTTGACACGCATGGTGTGACGCGTGAGAACGCGTGCTCAAGCGAGTGAGCACGCACTTTTCAGATTTATATTTCTGTGAAGCAGTCATAATTAACAAACTTCTATGTAGTGTTATACTAACAAATATTCAAGATTTCTATCCATGCACTGGGTAGAGCAGATCTTCACTTAGACTTTTTTATAATGTGGTTGAAAAATACACCAGAGAGAACGATACACATGAAAAAGAAACTATAATCAGTATCAAGTGAATGGACGATAAACATTTGGAAACACTCTTGACGATCACAAAAGAGAAAAGATCAGATGCAGTTTTTTGCGCTAATGTGTTAATTATATGGGAACAGTATCCATCAGCCTGCCTAGTAACCTGAGCCTGACGCTGGGAAAACGAAAAGAAGAGGTAGCTTTGATCACCATGCCAACCTTATTCCGGTGGCGAGGATCTTGTTTGTAGAGGCGGTCCTGACTCGCCTCTCCAAATTTCCCCAGGACATCTTTTATACCTACATCTCACACTGCCGCTATAGTCCTCGAGAACTGCAGCACCCTGCGTCGCCGTCGCTGGCGACTGTGACACCGGTGCGCATCGATTGTGGGTGAGGCATCGCGGCGGCCCCAGAGAATAGCTACCGCAACGCCGGTGCCTATCGATTGGTCGCAAACATTGGCGATCGGCGGCCGCAAATGTTGGCGACTGCGGCTTCGGGGCAAATCGATTGTGAGCGATCGCCAACATTGGCGGCTGTCGTCGCCGGCGACAGCGACGCAAGGTACTATACTCCTTGAGGAGTATAGCGGCTACCTTGGCAGGGCTGTTCTGCTGTCCAGAAGAGTTACCGTATTTAGATGTCAAACTTTGTCTTCAAAAAAGTGCGTCTATTCTTTTGCATCAGCGCAATATGTAATCAAGAGTTTCGATATTTCAGTATGCACGTCGGCTTGTAATTCTCTGGAAATTGAATCGTGTGCAGTAAGTGTGGTGCAAAATGAGAACGTTGTCCGAAACCAGCGTAGAGCAGTTTGTCATCACTTTCTGAATGTTGTGGGGGGGGGGGGGGGGGAAAGGCAGCGGGAACGCTTTGGTATGGCAGCAAGAATGAATAATGATCTGGGCCGCTGGACACCTACAGATATTAGTCATACCCCTTCTCTGTATGACTGCGGCTTTGGAAAAGGTTTTGGACATTGCTTTGACCTATGAAGCATGCACTCTGGTGACAAATGTATAAGAGATTCTATTCTTCATTATATATGAAGACACTCCACAGAAACGATCCTGTAATGTTGCGTAAAACGAGGGCAAAGAAAGCGCTCATCTTTCAGCTGTAGCTAAAATGTATCATAACTTACCCATCCAATTTTTTTTCCTTTTTGTTCGTCTATGTGACCAAAACGAGGCATAAAATCACATGAACTTCTGACTGATCTTCTCGCAATAACTTCCACTACCGTCTTTAGAATCCAGTCGTCAACCTCACATTTGCCCACGACTCCAATGAATATTAAGTCTCAAGCCTCCGGACCTCGATATGCATTTTATTCAATCTATGGTTTCACGAGGCTCATAATTTAGATTTACACGAGTTTTTCCTTCTGACTTCAATTTTGATCATCAACAAAGAAGTCGAAAAAGATGGCTAGATCTGGAAGAGTCAAAAATGGGGAGAAACGAGTTCTAAAATAAGTTTTAAGTACATGGTTGTGGCATCTTCAAGTCGAAGCAAGCATTTTGAAGTGAAGGTAATCCAGTCTATATTCGAGTTAAACCTATGAGAGCTAAGCGAGCATCAGGAGTTGTTTGGAGGTCCCACCTTAACTGTACGGCCCCACTATGTAGCACTAACATAATCGATTAGTATTTTTGCAACTTCTTAGGAGCAAATCACCCGCTCTAGAATTAGAAAAACAGAAAAATCTTAAAATAGTTTCAATAGCGGAGTAATCATTCTGAAAGAACAGTGATTACTCTTATCAACAAGTAATCTAGCTAGAAGAAGTTGTTTGGAAAAGCTATGTGAGATGGGCTAAATTCTAGCGTAATTTTCCTGGAAGAGTGTTTTATGACACTTTGGGAATACATAACTAACTCACTTTTACGCCGATATAAACGGTGTTTATACTTCGTAGCGCGACTGTCGCGTGCAAGCAAACTATTTAAAAGCGAGGGTCCCTCGTGGATGCATGCGCATGTAGTGATCGCGTTGTGGTAGTTGGCATTTATCCTCACAATAGCGCGCATCTCCATCGCGTTCTTCCTAAAATTCTCTATGCTAGCTATCCGACTCGATGATTTCGCCTATTTTTTGGGATGGAGTTTACCGTTGTTTTCGTGTTTTTTTAGTTCGTAGTTTTTTAGTTCCAACCAACATATGATGTGTCTGTATGAAATTTAGCTTTGTAGCCGAACACGAGGTTGTTAGTGAACCTTTTATTGGCATATATGATGACTTAGAGGGTGGAGATGATGCTGTGATCCTACTGTGGGTTCATAACAAATATCCGGTATTCGGACGAGCTCTGCAAGACTCTTTCACCTTTGCACTCTACAGGGTGGTGGCAAGCGCTGCTCGGATGGTTCTCGCACCTTTCTTGCACCCTTAACTACTGGTACATTGGAGCTGTTTAGGTCGACATCAGGAATGTTGGGATCAAATGCTCGTGTATCAATTACCTCCTTTGCGTGGTTTTTTTTAGCATAGAAGAGAAGAAATATTCGTTAGTGAACTGGATAAAGCATTCAAATATGTACAGGAAACTCCAAACGGACGCAGACAAAGGTCGGGACCGCGGCGCGCCTCTCTTGGGCAGAGACATGGGAGCTTTGCATGCTGAGCGCCTGGGTCTCTGTCCAAGAGAGCCGCGCCGCGGTCCCGACCTTCGTCCGCGTACGTTTGGAGTTTCCTGTAACTAGGGAAAAGTCAATATGACGAATATTCATTCCTCGGCAGTAATCCACGTCCTGCCTAAATCTACGTGCTTGAGCACTCTCCTGCAAAAACTTCTGGAAACGACCTTACCACTGCATCAGACTTCAGGATAGAACATGCCCTTTTAGGAGCAAAACGCGTGTTGTTACCGTATTTTTGGCAAATCCTGTGCTATATGAGCATCGGTAGAAATGTGAGCATTTTCAATCGAGTCTTCATATTCCCAGCTTCCGAGATGACATATACAGAGAGTATATGGTCTGCCACGGCAAAATCCGCGCTTGAAGTGAATTTTTGAAAGTTCCGTTAACATGAATAGGTGAACCGAAGCTGATTTTGGCAATTGATCCACCGGTCACCTCCATTTCCTGGTATGTATGGGAGGTCCTACATACAGGGTGCGTCAGAATTATTGACGCACCTAAAATGAATCTGTAGAAAAGACAATATGCAAAGACATTCCAAATAAGCATATGCAGAATAAAGCCCATGTTTTGGCGATCCGAATAAATACACTCTTGTTCACAGCAAGCTCTTTCCTTGCTGAAGCACTCACAGAAACGACGAGAGATCGTACAGCCTCTGCGCCGCAACTAACTCAGGTCTACTTTGTCCTATATTTTGAATTGATAAGCATTCGGGAGCTTGATGTTTCTGTGGATGATAGCGCAGCTCTTGCTCTCTAAGATATCTGTATGGGGTCATCCGTGGACTGGAACTCGGTTCACAAGGAGGCCTATTCTCTGCCAAATTGAAGTCCCTCAAGTAAATTTCTGAAACTGGGCCCGTACCACTTTTGTCTCTTGCACAACAGCCAAGTCCTGCCAAAGTACCTATGAATTCACCTTGTGATGAGAACTAAGATAAGCAAGAAAATGAGATAAGAGAATGAGAAACAAGGAAAGGAAAAAATTTTCTATAGTAAGACATAGATGCCTTTCTTTGGCGGGAACACGACAAGACTTGCGAACAAGGATATGCTTTCATGTGATACTTGGAGAGTAAGACCTGCCCCACTTCCCATAGGAGTATCGTTTTCCTATAGCTTACCCTCTTTGTAATATAGAAGAATAATGGACGAAGTTCAGTTGCGGCGCATTGGCGATATTCTCTACTGAAATCTTCGTGGCTGCTTTTACAAGTAGAGAGCGCTCTCCGGACACGAGTGGATTTCTTGTATTCGCTAAGACATGACCTTCATTTTGGATGTACATGCCTAGTGGTTTTCGGGATGTTGTCCTTTTTACAGCATAACTTCAGTGCGTCAATATTTATGACGCACCCTGTATGATCTCCATATAGCCCAGGCTTGATACAATCAGGTTTCCCTTTGTTCCCTGCGATCTCGCATTTCCTCGAAGCAAAAAGCTTCAAAACAGAAAAGAAGCCAAATTTCGCATAAGTCGCTATTCCAGCGCACAGCGTACCGAATTCTTCGAAAAGAGCATCTGCTCCTTGAGTGAGGAAAGGGGAAGAACCAATGAATTAGGAAAACTGTACCTCTTTGATTGAGATGCTGATTTTCTACTTCCATAGTTCTCCATACAAGTGGTCATCTATATTTACTCAACCTTTCAAAAAGACTATGAATTTAATCGTGAAATTTCTACGTAGAGATTAAGCAATGAAATATGTGCAGAGCTATTTGCATAACTGCCAAGTTTAGTACTGACTTATTTTCCCCGCCTCTCAAATAAGTCAAAGTTATTTCTACTGTTTTTTAATAACACTATTTTGACACGTTAGCTATAGAAGTAGTAAAAATACGCTGACTTTGCCATTCTCAAATGACCTGGCTGATGGCGGCAACACCTGGGGGCGTGTCACATTCCCAGGGTAAGCTTGGCACCGGAGCTGTAACATCTGCGTCCATGCTGCCGTCATGGTATCTCGTGCAGGACATGCCCACTTTGTCGCCTAGAGTATCCCCAGACTTCGCCAGTTCAAAATGAATAGAAATGAACCGGCGATATAACAAATAAGGATCGTGGAAATGATATGTATCGATTGCACGTTACATCGCCATGGATCGCTGCCAGACGGAGCTCATCGCCCGTACTCTCAAAGATGTGCCCGAAATGAACTGGCGATGTGAATGATAGCAATAGCGGAAACGATGCCTATCGATCGCCACGCCCAATTTATTATCATCGCCCTCACGTCTGGGGTCTCCTCATTCACTTTATCCATGTGGCGATCGCCGGCGGTCGTGGCGATCGCGACGACAGCCGGCTGTCGTGGCGATCGCCACGATTGCTGGCGAAGTCTGGGGATACCCTTAGTGCTTGCTGTCCCATCTCTCCCCCCCCCCCCCTCCCCAAATTGATGTGTACATGTAATTTTGCGTGATGTTTCGCGGCGTCGCGGCTCCGTGTAAAATTTGCAGATTGGAAGCGCTATCTCCCCTTTTTTTCTTTCCAAACAGGGGTAAATTAGGTGCTTCAAACTTGGCGCGTGCTATTTTTCCACTCGTAAACGACAGAAAGTGGTTGGAAGATGAAATATCACTAAATAGTATGCTGAGACATCCACAAAAGTCCCACGCTACGCCAATCGGAACCAAGTACCTCTTAGCACTATAAATAAAGCACTATAAACAGCAGTAAACGATAAGCATACGAAATAAATAAATAAATAATAAAACGAAGAAAACGTATGATGTAAATAAATAAGCTGATTACTAGTTAAGTATAAAATGCTCAGATTCGAGTGACAAACTGGCTCAGGATTGTAGCACATTCACAACAACATGCAGAAATAGTCATCTGTCTGAAAAAGAAACAAAAGGCAATCGAGAAAAAATACATTGAGGACTCCTTTGAGTAGCGTCGCTCGTCAACATTCGCGATTACACTGAAAGTATTGAAAAGGGAGGAATATGTACGTTAGTCAGACCCGCAGAAGCCCACTCGCGAGAAGTTTTGGTTCGATACAAGTTCGATACAGGGCCCTGCCGCCATAACCTCCCCCCCCCCCCCCTCCGGCCAGTTGCGGCTGTAGATTCATGAGGAGAGTTCTCATGCGCACAGAAACCAGCTGTTCTTAACGTCGTCGCTTCAGATAGCCCTCTGATAGGACAGATGCAGGCATTAGACGAAGGCGCAGTGGGTGTCCTTGGCCTATGCTTCAACGTCGCCTCAGTTTCTCCTAAGCTCAAAGCCAGCGAAGTCTGAATAAGCCGCGCTTGGATGGAAGATCCGGCGGATTTCTTACAGCAACAACGATTTTCTGCCGCCATTGACAATCTCGTGTAATGAGCGGTGTTATAGTAAGTTCACCTCAGTAAGAAAAAATCAACCATTTCGTGTGCACTTCTGCTGCCCCATATAGTTGCGTATTTGCCAGAGAAATGCGTCTGCAGTGCGCTGCTTATGGTTTTCCGGTGTTTTCTTTTATGTTTCTCACTTATATGATGTCTTATACGATCATTCAATTTCTTGGGTCAAGTTCTTCGTCACTTTTTTACTTGATTTATTTCTGAAATCCCGGCTTGAATCTGCGAATCTCCAATTCCACAAACACATCGAAAAAGGGAAAGAATAGACCTATTTCATTGCCGCGCGATGTGATGATCTGAAATTCGAGAGGGCGAGGAAGCATTGATTGTACAGAGAATATTTCGCTAATAAAATGCTGCAAACAAAGAATTTTAAATAGCACACAGGACCAAGGGACGTTTCATTTCCAGACAAATGAGGGTAACCCGATTATACGGTCGCATAATGGGACCGCTCTTGCATTTTCGAAATCGACTTCGCTCGCGACATATTCCGCAAGATTTATGAGCAGTAAGAGCTCGAAACAAGTTAGTCACTTCAAGTACTTTCAAAGAAATGAGTTTAGTGCTAAAGTTGCATTAATGAGCTTAGTATCTATCAATAAGCTTACATAAATTCATGAAGAACAAAAAGCGAAAGGCTTTCCGTTGGGACACGACAGGACACATAACCCAATCACACTTTAGAAACAGCTTTTACGTAGGCAAGCCACAGATGAGACGCATGCTTTTGTGGATAAGTTGACTGCCTCCCTAATGTGATCTTTACTCATGCTGTACACGCTGCACTAATGCACCTCCAGCTAAATCCCCAGCGAATGGCTTTGCTTCTGAAGCATTCACGTATCTTTTGGAAATTAGCACTGTGTATTGTCTTATTTCCACTACACAATAATGCACAATGATTCACCATGCTCGTAAATCAGAAACTTCTGCTTATACCACCAGTAACAACTCTGCAATTTCTGCACGCAGTGAACCCGCGGTGCTCGCGAAGGACGGCATCTGCTGATCAACCACGGGCACAATGTGGGTTAGCCGAGCGACGTGTGAACTCAATGAGGATGCATGAGCTTCTAGTGCAATAATATAGCGGATATATCAAATAGACGTTGGAACGGTTTGACATTGGGAACTAGTCTCGAATGGAACAGCAGCAGCATGACCAGTGTCCCCGAAGGGTTTTAGACTAGAACTGAGCAGCGCAGAATAAGCCAGCATGTCTCCATTAGGCCAACGACATATTTCACAGCAACGCCATCCTTGCAACCATGCTGCCTCGATTATTTTCGAACAACTGCTCCTATATCAATAAGTGATTCAATGCAAATTGTGCGATGAGATATGAGGATTTGTAACACTTTGTTTTAGTCATTTCATCCATTTCCTTGATATGTGAAGTATGCTACAGGCCACTGGCCTTATCTCAATCCCAAGCAGCTGCAACTCTTCTCGTGCGTACCCTGCTCTTCAATAGATATTTGAGTCAACCCCAGTGCACGCACGGTCAGCCTACTCCCTCGTTGTTCACTAAACCCTATTATTCAGCTCTGTTGTCATCCTAATGTCATACGTTACGCTACCTAGAATAACCTAAAATATGTCATACACCTTACGCGGGACGGTGTCACTGGCACTAGATATTGCAAATTTACATACAATGTCTTCTCAATTTCCTGCTCCCTCAGCAAAAAATCTATTGGCTCCTCAATCACCAGTGTCACTTCCTCACTTCCAGTGAAAAAGTTTGCTTCAAAAAATGGCAACAGTGCAGACGTAAACGACTCTTCACGGCCTCTGGGCATCCTTGAAATTGATTGTAACTGTCTAGAAACGTACCGAGGAGGAAGAGCCTTGAAAAGAATGCCCATTCATATTTTTGACGCGGGAGGAATGGCTTTATTTTAGCCGATGCACCAAAAAATGTGGCGACTTATGTGGCGGATGGTGGCGCCTTAGACTCTTGGACTAATAGTGTCCGAAGGCGCAGTAATAAGGTAGCCGCTATACTCCTCGAGGAGTATAGCACCTTGCGTCGCCGTCGCCGGCGGCCGCCAATGTTGGCACCCCTCACAATCGATACGCACCGGCGCCGCAGTCGCCAACATTGGCGGCCGCCGATGTTGGCGATCGCCAGTCGCCGGCGACGGCGGCCGCCGCCGCCGCTCCGCCCACAATCGATGCGTATCGGCCTCACAGTCGCCGGCGACGGCGACGCGAGGTGCTACAGTCCTCGAGGACTATAGCGGCAGTGTAAATGCGATGGTTCAGTGGATGATATATTTATTAATGACTGTACAGGAGATAGAGAGCAAGGTGAGAAGTGAGTAAGGAGCGCCTCGTAGGGCTTACAGCATCATTCTGACTAGGAACAACTATCTCAAGCATGAGACAGGTCAGCTCCGCCCCTCCACAGGAGGTACAGTATCGGCGGTGAACGTGAATTCTACAAGGATCATCGATCTGTCGATGATACCGCCCGCCACCCGCCCCCCTCTAATTGCGATAGTGTTAATATGGGGCAAAAAAAAACTAACTACGATTGTGTTAATATGGTGCAACAAACTATCAATTTCGCAACGCAACAAACTATGAAGTGATCCAGAGTCCATCCTACAGTATGGGGCTTTTAAATGTGACATTGGGTGTGAGAACCTAGCTCGTTTGAGAGTTCGGGCACTTCATGCTTTTAACGTGCATGACTTCCGCTAGCTCAACATCCAACAGCATTTTGACCGACAGTTCAGCCAAAATTATTATTAAAGTCCCTGATTAATCGTGAGACTCGAAAATTCAAAGTTCAGAATACGTTTTGTTTGAAAATACGAAGGACTACTTAACTTTTTACTATCTCAAACCACGCTGGAATTTTCTGCTCGCTTTGCCATCTCAGTGAAAATAGCTGGTTCACTTTTGATGAAGGCGTTCCTGAAGCGTGACCTCTCGTACACACGTTCCAAACTGTCTGATTGTAAAAACTATTCTCGGAAATGAAAGTTGGTGAAGTTACACAGCAACAGCATAACAGCTGGGTGCGCAACATAAGGTACAAGCGCAGCAGATGACTCGAAATTTACCATATTGGCATCCTCCAAACGAAGGTAGAAACTGTAGTGAAAACAGATTCTCAGGGGCAAATGCTGGATTGTTTACACAATTTACTGCTGGCGAGCATTCGCTTGATTCTTCTAACAGCCAGTGCGATAACGTTTCGAATCGAATCGCGGCAGAAGCTGTCACGGTCTTCCGAAGCTCCATCGCCGATTATGAACGCATATGAAGCGAGCGACCCACATATAGAGAGGGTGGCGTCATCGCTTCAGTTCCGCGTTAGCCAATACTTCTCCAGCGATTCTCATTCCACTGTTGAACCACTTCTCAAAAATCCCTCTATATAAAGACCGATAAGGGTCCAGATTTTTCTAACATCAGACCATGAGAGTGTTGCGAAATCATTCGTATCTATTGAACTAGACTGCAGGCAGTGATTTCAGAGTTTCGCGGCAGGACCCGTGTCCTTCGCTGGCGTTCTCGCAGCCACCGGGTGAGACAGTGCTAGCAAGACTTCTTCAGAGACCGCTGCACAACATCTCTTGTTCTTCATTCGAGTCGTACGGCTGCGCTACAGATCTGCTTGGGCGAGGTCCGTGCACGATTTGAGAGCTCCTTAGACACACTGCAGCGGTTGTATCCATCGCACTCTCTCGCCCGCTCTTGCCCTAGCCTAGCACCCGTCCGAAAGCTCTGAGCGATTCTGCAGCCACGGAATCAGTTCCAGTTGTACAATCACATGCATATAAAAATGTGTTGTCATAGGTCATTGTGACATTTCCTGTGACCAAGTATGTAATTGATCAAACTTCCTGGATAACTGCTAACTTCCTCCCATTGCACTCGAGATTTACAAAGTGTACGAATGCGCAGATGGCGACAGGTGTGCCGAGGGCGAATAGTGTCAGATACAGTTACGTCGATGGAGGAGGAATTCGCAGGGGCACAATTGTGAGCAACACCAGGATACGGGTCCATTGAAAGACGACGTATCTGCTGTGGCCTGAAAGTGTGGGGAACGCCAGGATACGGTTATGCCGATGGAGTAGGAGTCCGCTGTGGTCGAATTGTGAGGAGAGCCAAAATACTAGCACACCGATGGATGATGGGTCTGCTGTAGTCCAAAAGTTTGGGAAACACCAGGATACGGGTCCACCAGTGGGGGATTGGTCTGCTGTGGCCTTAAAGGGTGGGAATGTCACGATACGATTACGTCGATGGCGTAGAAGTCCGCTGTTTCCCACTTGTTAGGAACGCCAGGTTACGAGTCTACCATGGCACATGGGCGTGCTGTGGCTTGAAAGTGGGGTGAAGCGAGCATACGGGTTCGTGAATGGAGGACGAGTCCGCTGTGGGCCAGGTGTTAGGAACGCCAGCATTTGGGTTCACCGATTGAGTATAGGTCTGCTGGGTCTGCACAATCAATTTTTTTTCAAGCGACCTCTATTTTCTCTTGAATATGCAAACAGGTCCTCATCTCTTGGAGTATCCCAAAAAATCTGAACTTGAATCTTTTCGAGTTTTTATTTACACTGTGTCGGTTGCTGCAAATAGTTCACAGCAATTAGATTCATCTGAAGGATATTCTCGCGCAGGTTTGGAAGTGACTAGCCGTGACAGGTCCATAGGCATTTAAGAAGTGCGGTGACAACAAACGTGGGATGTGTCATTGCATCTGAAAGTAGCTTTACATGTTCTTGTGTAAGAAGGAATTCTCGAGAAAGGCTAGCATTGCGAGTACAAGAAGTCGGGAGTTTGCCAGGCCGCCAGACTGGTGGAACACACGCAACGCATAAGGAGGATTTCCTATCCAACCTCAATTAAGTTTTATTTTCGCTTCTATCTTATCTCGTGAGAATTTCGAAGGCGCAAAGCATTTTCACATACCGCAAGTGGTGGATCTACCCCACTTTCTTGCGACCCATAGGGGCGCCAATCAAAAACAACAACTTGCAGTTCCAAAAGAACGGAGATATTCAGAACACCAATAACATGTTGCCGGCGCAGCTTTGTCCAAAAACAACTTGCAGAGAATCTTCTAACTTGCTGGTTGTTGTCGATCGTTGTCGGCAAGTTTGACGTTATCATGCCACCAAATTGTCGAGAAGCTTTTTTCCCGACAACTTGTCACGTAAGAGAAAAAACATGTTGTCGACCGGCTTCTCCGAAAACAATTTGTCAATATGCCTCTGCCGCAACAAGTTGTCGGCAACCTTCTGGCCGAACATTCTGTAGAAGAGAGAGAGAGTCAGTTTCCCGCACCCGCATAGCATACGATGTTGGGTTGGGATGTGATCTGACGATCGAGAAAGATGCTGGTAACTTGCTTGCTGTTTCCTATCCATTTTTCCCGCCTCTCTCCAGAAAATACTCAAATAAAATGAATGAATATGAGGAAAAGTGGACCAAACCGCGGTTAGTTAAAGTGAAAATAAAAACTTGCACATTCTGTGTACGCCATTCGACACGCTGAACATCGTGATATGGTTAGATTTTCCGGCTAATGATTGGTTGGGTTGCAAATACGCACATAGAATGTCAATTAATATTAAGTATCAGCCAAATTGTCCGGCTCAGTAGTGGTGCTCGCTTTGCTTTCCGTGCCATCTCCTTCTCGTGCAGGAAATTGGGAGGGTGGCGGGTCCTATTCAGGGGAAGCCGCGAACCGGTGCAAGCAGATGCGTAGAGCAAAGGAACAGGCACTAAAACAGGATGACCATGACTTAACATGACTTCGCGCTAGTGATGGGTGATGACAGTATTATACCCGCAAAGCAGTGGCGGACGCAGGGGGGGGGGGCGGGGGGGTGCGCCCCCCTCCGAGAATGGGTCGCCAAATTTTCGAAATTACTTTACAATACAAATAAAAATCTTGTGTTAGTTTATTTCTAAATGTTTATTTTTATTACTATTTTTAATATATTTTTTTATTTATTGTTTATTATTATAATTAATATTATTACTAATTTTATTTTCCGTCTGGGTCCCCAAAACGGCGGAGACCCCACTTTTCTTTCCACGCTCCCCCTCCCGCCCACTTTCTGCGTCCGCCACTGCCGCAAAGGAATAGACACTAAATCAGGATAACCTTGGTTATGTATACATGGCAACCTTCACAATTACTGGCAAAAGCAAGCGTGCATTCCGCTACTAGTCTGCCCCACAAACGTGTGAGAACAGTACTGCTAGATATTTCTTCAATTGTTTTGCCACGCATGCTGTTATGAACACCTTATTTGCCAAGGTTTCGGCAACAAGCCGTTTCAAAGGCCTGAACGTGGATCAATTTTCATGAATTTATGCTCTGCACGAGCGAACGCTTCCTCTGAACTGTGCCTTCAACTCGTAATGATTAGCTTATAACGAATACCAGACGTGTGAGACGAACTCAGCAAGCGTTCCACCAAAAGCGCAGAGAGTATATCAGCACCGCAGTACACGACTGTCGCTAGCGGATCATGAAGACACTCTGAAATATAGCTGCCGGTTTATCCGAGCACGGCGGCAGAGCTCTTTGAAGAGTTCAAAAGTAGAATGAGTTCGACGCAGTGAAGAAACGACCACACTCATTATCAGCAACCAGAGTTCCACTTCCATAAATCTCCATATGTTTTTCGGAAGTTCAATGGGAAATGTCCCGATTTTTTTTTGTCCCTTAAGGGAAAATTTCCCATCTGAATAACAACAGAAGTAACAATCCTCCAGCTATCACGCTCAGTCGTTGAAACGACAACATGATGCACTATTAAGGAACTGTAGTGGAATTTCGATTGCAGGCAAATTGCACGTGTAAGAGCAGAAGAAGTGGGTAAATCGGAACTCCGCAAATTAGATAAAGCCCATTAAATCTGTTTGGAAAGTGAGAGAAAAGCTATTTGCGGATATTACAAAGTTTTCTTTTCTGTATCGTTTCCTTGTTTCTTCCATCTAATTCAGAAGAGGAAGTTTCCCATTGAGTAGCGTAAGTCGGCTCTAGGAGTTTTTTCCCTTCATTCCCATAGAGTTTCCAAAAAAAAATGTGAAAACCTAGAGAGATGGAACTGTGGAAAAAAGAGGTAATCAACCTCAGTAGGCTTGCGAATTTCTAGACCCTGGTATGGGATTTCGCAAATCTATGTGGTAATCGCGCTGTTGAGCTAAATTCATCTTACTTTGAACAGCCCTGCCGTCGTCTCCTCCTAAGAACAACCAAGAAATTCCATTCTTTGCACGTATTTTTCAAATATTTCATTCTTTCTTGACATTATACCCTGTTACGAGATGTGTCTGAAAATTCTTGACGGTAGTGGGATCGATTAGAGCACGTTTGTTGAGGACGGATAGGGGGGGGGTCGCACAGAGCGAGGGGTTGTAGTGGAGGGAGTGGGAGGAGTCGCATCGAGAGGTCAGTTTTTCCTATCGTCACGCTTGACCCTGTTCCTCCCGACATCATATGTTCAAATTTCCACGCTTTCAGCCAGACAAAATATCGCACACATGTGTAGGACTAGTGTATTTCACCCGGAGGACTTGGTCAAGAGATCCAGTCTGTTAGGCATCACAAGTTCCGACTTAGTTCTCCGCAAATCCCGGTCCGTATATTACGTTACGGTATATTACGTTCAGTTCGTGTATGCACTATTATTCACTCTTTTTCTGAATGCCCTATACTGCACTCTTTCGCAAAGGTTTTCAACATGAAAAAAATTTTTCTTTTAGTGCTCCTATCTGACATTGCTGCTTCACCTGGAAATCTTGGGTGATTTCAACCACAATGGCGTTGAGTGGAACAACATGTTTGGGTTTTCTCCACCCTCTTCCCGTTTCGTTTCACTGTTTCGAGATCTTTACCCGACACAAATAGTTAGGGTGCCTACTCGAGGCACATCAGTTCTTGATATTATACTGTCTAATACATCTAGTTTACCACAAAAATAACTATTCTTCCCCGCCTGGCCACCTCTGATCACTTGATTGCTTTGTTCTCTACTACACTACCACTGTGCACTCCACAGCACATCACTTGGAGAGACTACCACTATGTATACACTGGTTCTGTTAAAACAAGGCTAATGTCTGTTGACTGGCTTAAATTGTTCAACGGTATTCCTCGATTGATGATGTCTACAACCGTTTCTAAAGTGTGCTGCACAGGTTCAATGAACAACTTATACCAATTAGGTCTAAAAAATCCTGGTTCGAGAACTATCCCACCCACATTAGAAATCTTTTCCATTACAAAAACAGACTGTTTTGGGCTACCAATGATCCATTACACTCTTAAAACTATAAACCTATCTCAAAAAGCCTGACGTACCATCTAAAAAGATATCTCAAACAAAAAGAAAGGAGACTCGCTGATAAAACATCAAAGTATAGCTGTAATCTGTTCAAGCCTCGCTCTTCTATCATAATTCATGCTTACGCTAAGGAGTGCGTCTATGTTGAAGATGAGAAGGTTTTGCTAATATATTCTGCTAACTCTAGCGGCAATTAGCGCCAACTCTTGAATCTGGACGGTTGCTGAAAAATTATGGGCGCGTTGCTCGAAATTTCCACCAAGACAAGACTGGATTTCTGCACATGGAGAACGCTGACATTGACATTTACCATCTTTACGAAGGGGCTCCGCCGCGTTTCTTACCCAGGCAGCTGGATGACCCTTCATAGCATTGCCTGGGGAAGGTCAACCGATTCGGCATCTGGCTAAGCTCCGCCTCCTGCCCAGCCTACATTGTGTCTTGCCGCGCGCGGCGTTCGCGATGCGGGAAACGCGACGGATTGCAAGAGCGTTAAAATGGGTCCAGGAAAGGGGAGCAAATTTATATTTGGTCCATAAAGCTAATCCAAGAACAATGGAAAATGTGCCAAGAATCTTTTATTTTCTGAATGAGTTTTCATCGAGAGCAATATTGTAATGAAACGTGAGAGGTGTGGTATTGTAGTACTCACGCACCAGGCCTACTTGTGGTCAATTAAAGAATAAACTCCACTAAGCACATCTGACACCTTAGCTCACTTTTTCTTCTCAAATCGAAGTGAAGGCTGCTTCAACAGAAAGCGGAACTTAAGCATTACCGAAATCAGCTGGATAGCACCTTTCAAAGTTTAGTAGAAGATGTAACATAGTACAAAAGCAAAAAGTCGTACTCTATTTCCGCAAAAACAAGAAAATTTTGTTAGAATTAAGTAGAATGAACTGAACAAAGTAGGAGGAGGCCCACCTGCTAGTACCTGGTTCATCCTACTTCATCTAAACTCTGAGCGTCATGAGTCTGAACACCGCCAAACACACTTATTCTTGACAGAAAATATCGCATGGCGCATAGTTGATTTCCATTTATAAAAGAAAAATTGAGGTAGGATATCAGGAAAGCTTATTGAGGTTTAATGCCGAATTGACATCAAGTAAGCCAGTAATTTTCAATCACTGACCACCAAATCACTCACTTCAAGATTTTAAGAAAGAATTACCTTGCCAATTAATAATCCTGCTTGAATGCGAACAAACTCCCATGAAAATTGAATTTCAACTCCTATGAAGCTTGTAACATCCTAGCTTTAAATTTGGAAGTCTTGAATAAACCTTTCTTCGGGTCAATATTTGTGTTAACACACTTTGGTGGCATAATGATACCTCCATCGATATATTTCCATCCTGTATTTTCCCTACGGCTAGCCCCAGAGGTACTAATTATACCTCCGAGATGGTTTTCGCACTTCAGATGCATTAATGAGCCTTCGTGGATCACCAAACATTTTGCATAGAGGCGTAACTGAAATCCAAAAAAAGGTAACTAAATAGTTGTAAAAGTAGCTAACCTGCAGTTAAGCATTGACTAAAACAATAATAGGCGCTTTTCCTCAGTAAAAAAACTCTGTAATTCTGGACTTTGAAAAAAAACAAGTTTTCAAATTCATTCTAAACTCCTAGAGAGAAGTACAAGTTTTCAAATTCAATCGAACGTGCTAAAACAGCAACGAAACATCCTCCTTTGCTTCTGTGGCACCGTACTCTAAATTTCTTTTTTCTTCTGCGAAAGGTTGGCGTATAGAGCTTCTGCAGGCGTTGGGGCGATCGCACGCGGTCACGCGGTAAGGAGGCGGACAAGGGGTGGGACTAGTGAGTCGGATACAGTACCGGTGATTGCCAATGGCACTCACACTTGGCTCGCACCTCTAATTACCCGGCTGTCTGGGTAAGAAACGCGACGAGCCCTTACGAAGAATGCTGGGGAGGCACTCGAGCTCTCCGTTTTGTGCTAGTTCGAACGAGAATCAGCAAGAGAGAAACTCTCCGTTTTGGGGTGTTCAACTTAAAGAGGTATGGACGGGTGTATGCCAGGAAGAACGATAGCTGGTAATAGCTGGCTGCTATGAACCCGTGTGTCAATATCCCATGCAACGGTAGCCCCCCCCCCCTAGATACATACAGAGATCCACAGGCGCCAACAGCTGCATGTCTGTTAAATATCTTCCATCAATGAAGGAGATTGTGACGTATTTGAACAAGATTTAGTGGTGCGAAGGCAGTTAAAGCTTAATTTTCATTGAAATAAGACACTTCACCTCTACGGGTTATTAAGTTTTTATCGTAGAACCCAAAAATCGACATTCGATCTAGCCCTGAACCAAATAAAGTCTTCGGTACTTCGTACAGAGTAGGCTACCATGCGCATCGTGCGAGATGGGCGTGGCAATCTTTACATGGGGTACGCGGTGCGGCTGGCAGCTGTCACGAGCTATCGTTCTTCCTGACCGCCACCCGGTATGGACGGATTAGAACAGGTTAACCTGTGTCGCTTTGTCATCTCTGCTTCCATCATGATTTCAATTAAGAGTTTTATTTGAAATATTTTTTGCCCTATTGGGGCGGGAAAATGTTATCATGGAGCGCATATATTCCTCTGAAGTTCATTTGCGACCCATTTGGCGAGGTTTGTTTGGCAACCTAGGAAACGGGTTTGCAAACGAGCCAGGCAAACGAACTCAGCCAAATGTCTTGCCAAACACGATGTCCCGTCAAATGGGTCGCCATACAAACCTTGCCATATAGGTCGTCATACAAACCTTGCCAAACAGGTCGCCATACAAACCTTGCCAAACAGGTCGCCATACAAACCTTGCCAGATATGTCGCCATACAAATCTTGCCAAATAGGTCGTCACGCAAAAATTGCGCTTTAACATGGTACGTGAGATTTCGCCACGTACTCCCATTTCCTCTCATTGTCAGGAGAGGGCTCCAAAATTATCACAATGTCCGAGATTTTCACATTTAATGGATCAGATCCAGGAAGTAGTAGTTTGGGCAAAGTACCTCCTCGAGCAGTTGAACCGATGACATCCATCGATTCCGTGCCCGGAAGCACGAAATACGTGAAAATCGCCGTGGATCAGCCGGCTGCGCACTGTTGTGCGCATTACTGCGAGGACCACGGAGATATCCTCATGCAAAAGTCAGACAGTGATCTTGCCTAGCGGTGACCTCGGACTGACACCGCCACATCTCTGATGTACGACTCCCTTTGGAATGCGTACCTCAAACTTGGGCAACTGAACGGACTCATCGACTCGAAAGCCGATGCGTCGGCTTTCGAGTCGATGAGTCGGTTTTTTATGTGCCTGTCCAGGAAAAAGAGAAGAGTCGTCAACATATTCTCCCGCAATCTATATTGCCAAACACCCGGAAAATAGGTCGCCAACATCTTCTCTTGCCAATTGTCTTGCCAAACACCCAGAAAATAGGTCGCCAACATATTCTCTTGCATTTTGTCTTGCCAAACAGACTCTAGGCCCATTCTCCCGGAAAATGTCTTGCCAAACAAGATTTTAACCCGTAAAACGTCTTGCCAAACACATTCTCTCGCCAAAGAGGTCGTCAATGGACTTCAGAGTCGAGGACAATGGGGTCTTGGTGTGGTAACACTTTCCTGCCACTTTGTAAATTCAGCTGGATATTCGAAACAGTTTCTGGCGGCGCACCGTGTATCTCAATGTGTGTGTGTGTGAGTTTGCTATCTGTGTGCGTGTCTGCGCCTGTATATGTGTGCATGACGCTGTATGTGAGCGTCTGATTCAACGATACACTTTCAAGATATCTTTTTTGTATCTTTTGTGTGTCCCAAAATTACTATACAGGGATGATTCTCTTTTTGGGTCAAAATCGGCTAATGCGAGCGCAACTACTTCAACTCCATTGAACATTTCCCAACACCGAAGTAGCTGCAAACCTCACAAGCCGAAGCGGAGTACTAACTCAAGGCTAGTTTCTTATATTATTCTTTCATGAAATTATGTTTATGCAAATAGGTTTCCTCAAAATGGTGTAACTAAAATAAGATAATACGAAGGTAGTCGGCGCACGCTCCCTTCAACAGCTCGATTTAACTAACCTTTGCAGCTAGAATCCAATATTGAACTTATATTTTCTCGTTCCTCCCCCACCCTCCCCCCCCCTCCCGCCCTCACCTCTAAACTGAAGAAGTCATTCCCCTATTAATTTCAAACATCGTGGCGAGGCAAATTCGTACTCTACTCCCAATTCTTCTTCTCGAGCTCCAGCCATTTACCTCTGCAAAAAATATGGGTCGACATTTAAAGAAGTCAAGAAACTCTTAAATGTATCATAGTGACCGAGGTGAAGATAACATTCACCAGACCCATCATTTACCAGAAGGTGAAAGAAGTACACTATCAGCAAATATAAGTGCGTAAGTGCGCTCTATCCGATCAAGATAAGCTTTACCATGCGCGCGAAGGCAGAAAAAGATTGTGGAGCACAAAATCAGTAGTAGAAAAGAAGGTTACTTTTAGAACTACCAAGTTGCTGGGACACAAACTGACAAGACGATTTCACAATTTAATAATAACAGAAAGTTATATAAGCATGAAAAAGTGAATAACGCTAAACTTCACAGAGTCAGATTGCAAGATGACATGACACTGCACTGACCTATACTTGTCGAGAATTATATGCAGGAATTCCTCGAGAACTACAAGCTACGCTCACGTACATCTACATAAGGCATAGAACCTCACTCAGACTACTCCTTGTAGCTCGATCCACTTTGCAAGTGCCCGTGGAATGCCTTTTGTTGTGATCCATTGTGATTGCGTGCGAATTCGCAGACAGCAAAGAGAGGAAAGGTTGGCAAGGAGATTTCTATTACCTATTATGAAGTGAATTTCACAGTTGGCCTGAAACGAGAACTATACCTGATGTCCGCGGTTTCCAAGCTTGGGACTCACATGAGTAAAGTTGGAGTCCCAATAAACAAGGTTCAAGAAAAGTATTCAAAAACCTAACAAATCCTCGATTTTCCTTATGATTCATTATTCGGAGCACCGTTCTTTTAAGTACAACTTCACTTGCGCTGCATCTGAGGAAACTTTAATAGGAACGTGCAATCTAGGGTCATAAAAGGTCGTTTGACATTAAACATAATTTCACCAGCATTCGTCTATTGAAACTCTTGAGATGTAACACTTTAGGAGCCTATAAGGAACGATGTACGTGAAAGGCCACGATAGCGTGGGTAATCTCATTTTCGGTGGCCTTCTAGGACCTTCCCGAAGATGGAGTCACAGAAATAGCTACTTCATTCGGAGGCATATGATGCCTTGGCTTAATACCTCACAGGAAAAAATTATCGAAATAGATTAGCAGAAAACCATTGCCATCCCAAAGTGCCGATAAGCTGCTCTTCGTGGGTATGGCAGCGACTTTCTTTTTCGGAGTTCGGCTGCCCAAAGATGAATTGAGGTGGCAATCGTCACGTTCCGAAACCGAAAAGGTCTGATGCAGAGCATCTTTTCAGTTTGCCCATGAATATCTTCACTACAGCTGCACTACAGCTTGTTCAGAAATTTGCATTGTTTTCATGTACATGCTTGCTCTAATTGGCTTCAACCATAGTGTGTGGATACGTGTTCAACTGTCCACCTCTCATGTTTTCTCCCTCGTCAGAGTGCGGGTTTTTGGCATAAGCTGATGTGCAGAACACGGCCAAGGCATAAACATTTCCCCACGAATAAGCGCGTGATTGCATATTCGCAGTCACATGCCGGTCGTATAAATCGAATCCAACATTGCCGAACTAAGGAGTCCATCCCTCAGGTCTACCAGCGTCGCGGGACAAGCGCGCCGCTGCTTTTGTTACGCAGCAAAACCCCTATCCGCCACTCAGGGTCGTGCCTCGTTCGTCTCAGCAAATCGGATCTTTCGTAAGAGAAAGATCCGTAGATTTCGCCAATCCTAGGAAAAAAAAAGTTTCCACTGACATGATCTGATTCATTCAGAATTTCATGTAGTCGATTGTCACAATTATTCAACCACTGGATTTGTGTCAGCTGTCAAGAAAAGGAGTCACATTAGAAAGATCTGGTAACAGGATAGTACGGCACATTGCGGTTTCACCCAGAAATCCCATCACGTCGGCATGTGATCCCGGCACCCATTATCTCTGCACCCAGCATGATAGCACTTAAGTTGCATCTCAGGGAAAATAAGAGGCTGCTGTGTATGCCGAAAGGTTGAGAGCAGAGATGCCGACGAAGGATCGCATTCATTTCATCGTGCTCGAGAATTGGTTGGTGTTCCACGACTACACGTAGACTAATTCATTATTTCATTATGTGTAACCGATTATAAGTGCTTTGATGCTCAAAGAACGCTATAAAGGTAGAGCTAGAGAGACCACTTCTGAGGAGTGTAGAGTATCACCAAATGTCTCTCTTCATTCTATCCACTACAAGAGATGCGTAGTCGGCTGCCTATTAGGTTGTAGCACAAGTTTCCCGCGACTTTTTGACTCCGTTTTCATATTTATTTTTCTTCTGTATTAAAGTCCATTAGGCGATAAATGGGCCATCATTCACTTCAAAAGTTGTATACACAGCGGAAACTGGATATATAATGTAATAATTATAAATATAAGGAAGAATACAACGACGAACTTCTACTTTCAGGATTGTCTGATGTGACGAAGCTACACTATTCTGATGATGAAGATATCAATTCAATTAATTATAGAAGATTAAAGATAAATACTGAGACCGAATTCTTGGAATGACTTTAACACAGAGAAACAGTAAATGAGGCAGCGCTTATGAAGTTCACGTGTCCACATGCCCCCTTACTGTTTAGCACAATCATTTCCGTGTATTTTTGCGACTACAGCTGCGTGGAACTATTTTCACTCTTCATATGATTTCCATGTTCTCTGATATTCAAACCTGGACATACTTGATGTAACCGATTATATGCTCCTGCGGCTGCCAGGTTTATAGGTGGGATAGTTTATTGTGAGGGACTGACGTTTCGACGGTGACGTCTTCTTCAGAGGCCTGAAAGCGGTAAAAAGCTATTTGTGCTCTGAACCGCCAAACGCTTCACTGCTTCCGGTGTCCACCGACATCGTCCCGACCACATCTGGTAATCTCCTAACAGAAAGGTCTAACGTACCACAATATCCACCGAATACGCGGGTGTCTACCGCAGTGATGCCACTGGTCGAGTGTGCGGTGGCATCACGCAGAGTCTTGGAGTCCCACCCATGCACGGTAGCGTCGTCGTTGAGCTCTTGCAGCGTGGTGACGAGGCGTTCCGTAGCCGGTGGTAGCGTAACAGTACGTTTAAACAATGTCTTCCGGGCATCTGTCAAAATTTGTTAGCTTAACAGGTCCGAACGTGGGCTTTGATGCGGATCGTCTGAACTTTTTAGGTGGAGCTGTCCGAACTTCGAAGAGGCCGAAATCTCCTAACAATTGGGAAACGTGCCCCCATGCTCAGACGGCGGATGGCGCAGAGCGAGTGATCGCTGGGATAGCAGAATATATCACTCGCGCCCAAGCGGGATCAATCCCCTCCGGGACCCTACGCTTTGCAATTTTGCAGTAGAAATATTGCAGAGGAGACCACTGCACACCCCCAAGTAAATACTTGCAAAGCGGATTCGTGCCTGTCCGCCGTCTGCTGGGAGATGGTCTTCGAGTCCCGCTCCTCCGTCACTCGACCATAAAGGGACGGGAGGCCTCCTCGGCCCATAATATATGTGGGTTTTGGAGGTCTAGAGAGCGTACCTGAGGAAATTTCTAAGCGCACCGGGTCGCACCGGCCAAAAACGTCTTCGACCAAACAGCTTCACCGTAGTTCCCAAATGAAACTAATGAAAGCATCCACGTTCTCGCATTAACTTTGTCCCCTACTGGTTCAGGCTTGGGTAACTTGTTTCTATCTATATAAAAAACGGGCCCCTAGCCTCCATTCGCCCAAACTGACTTTTAGCCTGGGTCACCACGTCCTCACTTCACTCCATTTCCAAAAAATCATTCGCGCTGTACTTCGCGCTTCTGCTCATTGCTCATTCTGCTAGCTTCTCAGAACTGCCTCAGTGGCAACAATCTTCGACGTCGGACGACCGATCATCCCACACTCTCTTCGCGGTTTATACCCTCGCAGGGTTCCGGGACTACACAAAAAAAGAAGAGCACAAAGACTACCGTACCCCGATGTTTTTGCATGGCAGCTGTTCCATGCAAACTGCGCTTGAACGAGATGAGTTTGAAAGAAGTTTAGGGAAAGAAAAGAGCCCCGTTTGAAACGGAGCACAAAGGCGTGTGCGATAGACTTTGTGCGGAGAAGCTACAACCAGGCGCGCGCGCTGACCTCACTCAGCTCCAGACGGGGAGCTACAGTAAAGTGGCCGGCTCTATTGCAAATCTGGCGAAAAACCTGCGCAACGTCTGCTGGAGTCACCAGCTCCATTTCTACTCTAAATAATCCCTTTGCGCATTCGCCGCTAAAGTGATATTTTCTGGTCCATGTCTGGCAGAAATCGCGCGTCACACCTACTCTTACCCAAAAGGCAAACTAACCTCGTCGTTTCTTCTAGCGACGGGTGAACCACTCCCTGCTAGCAGTGAGTGCGTGGCTCAGTAGAAGCGGCTAGTCGTCACCAACCGACACACAGGATAGAGAATAACATAATTTTTATCCTTACGGCAGTAAAATGATCACAGAGTGGCATCAGGGAATGTTGGCGGTGGAGGTGTCGGTGGCGGCGTTCGGCTGGCAGGTTAACAGAGCTGGGGGGAGTAGGCGATCCGCCCGGGTGAGCGTGTTGATGGAAGAGACGATACGGGATCGGGCAGGACGGTAGCTCGGTAAGGAGGCTTCTCCCCGGGGCATCGGGGTTACTCGCTCCGCCCTGAGAGACATGAGTCATCTTGCTGTTCTGGACATTCTTGTAGATTACAATGCCTACAGTAGTTTGTCTAGGGTTCAAAGACTACCTAGAGTCAATTATACTTAACACATCAGAATGATCCCTCCTACAGCTGCAAGGACCACTCATACGATAAGCAGTGGTCCCCGCTGATCGAATACAGGGGACCTCCATCACGATCACTATTCCTGCAACCTGGAGCGTGGCACCGCATACGTGGCGCTGCTGCATGCTGTGGATTTCCAGTACTGCCTCCCCAGCGCCGCGTGGGTACTGCGGCGCTCCAGGCTGCGCGAATAGTGATCGTGATTGACGTTCCCACTATATTTCATGGCTTGCCGAGGTTATCACTATGTACCTAAAGTTGTCGAAAAAAACCCAACAAAAAAATGCTTCATTTTTCTGCATCAATCCTATAATTAAACCCTTTCCAGAAAATGAGGGTGAAGGGGCCTTAGTGCCGGACGCAGGAGTTGCTAGCCAGGTAGCTCGGGAGAAAAGTGGCATTCCGTGGACTCAGATTGTTCTTCTTCCTAGCGTTTTTCCCGTTTCGTAGCGGGGTCCGCTTTGCTGATCCTACGACGCCATATTGCCCTGTCGTGCGCCTGGTCGGGATGGATCCTAACCAGCTTGAGGTCGGCGTGCAGAGTGTCAAGCCATCTTTGCTTTGGTCGTCCTTTCGGTCGCTTTCCTGGTACTTCTAGATTGAAGCCAATCCTACAGACTTTATCGCCATCAGCACGGAGAACGTGGCCGAACCATCGCAGACGCGCCTCACGGAGTTTGTCGGCTATCGCAGTAACGTCAAATCGCTGCCGTATGTCCTGGTTGCAGAAGCGATCCAGCTGCGTAATGCCCATCCACCGCAGCATCCTCATTTCCATGACGTTGATTCGGCGCTCCATTTCCTTGGTGGCAGGCCAACATTCGGCACCATAGAGCGCGACCGGGCGTATCACTGTTCGGTAGATCTTCGACTTCAGGCGGTCTGGGATGCTCTTGTCGCACAGCACACCAGTCAGTGAGCGCCACTTCAGCCACGCAGCGTTAACGCCTGCGATCATCTCATGAGCGAGATTGCCGTCCCATGAGACCATTGAACCGAGGTATTTGAACGCAATGGCTCTCGGGAGATTCACTCCATTAACTTTAATAGTGCCGGGCTCGTGTTCGTCGGTGGTCAGATACACGGTCTTCTTAATGTTGAGGCGAAGACCAAACCGTGCCAGTCGGTTCCAAGCTTGCGTCTGCCGTTCAAGCTCACCCTTGTCTTCAGCATTACGTCGTCGTCATACAACAGCGTCCAAGGCACCGGTCTTTCATGGTCTTTTGTGAGGGCATCCATGAAAACGATGAAAAGAAGCGGAGAGAGAGCTGAGCCTTGGTGAACGCCAACGGTTATGGGGAACTCTGTCGATGTGCCAGCTGCCGCCTACACTTTACTCCTATGATCGGCGTAAAGCATCTGCAAGCATCTGCACCCATCTGAGAAGCTCCTCCGGAATGCCTTGAAGCCGCATTGCGTACCAGATTACTTCGTGCGGAAAGCGATCGAAGGCCTTCTCCAGGTCGAGGAAAGCTAGGTGCAGTGGCCGTTTCTTCTCACGATGCTTCTCCATCAGGAGACGGGCAGCATGGATGGCATCGGTAGTGCCGCATCCGGGTACAAAACCGCACTGGTTCGGGGATGGTTGAACAATTTCACGAATCCGGCGATCAATGATACGCTCGAAGATCTTCATGGTGTGCGACAACAGACGGATTGGCCTATAGTTCGCGCAATCTGCGGGACTGCCCTTACCTTTCCAGATCGGGATAGTGATGTTTCGTCGCCAGTCCTCGGGCACCTTCTTCTCCGCTATTGCCAAGTTGAAAAATTTCGTCAACCATTCGGCGGAGCTCCAACCCTGTGCCTTCCACACTTCCGCTGCCATATCATCTGGACCAGTCGCTTTGCCTAGCTTCATACGTTTCAATGCAAACATGGTCTCTTCGATGGTGATCGGCTGTACAGGTCCGAAGGTGTTACCTTTCGGGATTTCTGGGACAAAAGGATGCGCAAATTCTTGCGTGGAGACTTTCTCAAAATAATCCCTCCATCGTTGTGTCGCCATCTTGCGGTCCATGAGAAGATGGCCTTGTTCATCGTTAACGCCGTGAAACTTCTCGACATCGTCTGCTTGGCGTTGACGCGACCTCGCAAGTCGGTAAATAAAGCGCTCACCGTCTTTCGAGTCCAACTTCTTACAGACTTCATCGTAATGAGCCGCTTTCGCAGCGGCCACGGCCTTCTTCGCAGCCCTCTTCGCCTCCCTGTAACTGCTCCAGTTGTCTGCCGTTTTATTGTCAAGGAAGAGATGGTACAAACGCTTCTTTTCGCGGACTTTCGTTCTCACTTCCTCCGTCCAAAGCTAAGTCTTTCTTTCGATCTTCCGTCGGTCTGCTTTGGTAGTGCCAAGTTCGGAACGAGCTGCGGCAAGAATATTATTGGTAGCCCCTTGCCATGTCTCATCTACGCTCGTGACAGGTGGCAACTTGATTCCGTGGACTCAGATGGAATAGCAAAATTACTGAAGACAAGTGCTCCGACTCGCCTCCGGCGAGTCTCGCACTTGCCCGCTTCGCGGGACCTTGGTACTCAGCTACCTTTACTTTCCATCCGTCAAAACGGATGAAGCATACAGCTGCGAAGCTCGCCGTAAGCGAGTCGGAGCACTTGTTGTATATAATTGATGTTCGCATCATTCTCTCGTTAAATGCGTCCAGATGATTCACTCAGAATCGATCGAAACGTAGCGCACTCGGAAAGGAGTGAGTATTTGCGCTATTCAACTTTACATAGCCCCAAAATCTTCAAAAAAAATTTTTTTGGCTGAAACTTCACGTAGGGGGGTTATTCGAGGTGCTGAACACGAACATCGTATAAATTTTGCACGATAACCCCATTTTTTAATGGTTACGGTAGATGTACTGTAGATATGGTCAAATTTTGCGTAGTGGGGTTTTTTGACGCCGACGACGAAAACCACCATTATTTTTGCAAGCCACCTCCGTTTTCTACCCGATATCGGCATTTTCTCTCAATTTCCTACCGTACACCTACCGTAACCCATGCAAAAATGGGGTTATGGTGTAAAATGGATACGATATTCGTGCTCAGCACCTCAGAAAACCCCCTCCTCCTCTATGGAATGTCCCAGCCAAAAAAATCTTTGAAGATTTTGGGGCCAGTAAAGTTGAGTAGTGTCGTGATTATTCGTCCATTCGTCCACTCACAGAAAGAAGTTAAACGGTATGCTTGTGCACTCTAAATCATGTTGCTATAGCAAGTTGGTACATATAGGTGTACTAAAACTGTGTTACTTTGGTTATCGCCTAGTCTTGCATAGGAAAATAAATTCCCCACCCAACCCCTTCCAAAACTCTTGATTGCACACGGAGAAACCCCCAAGGATTCAGTCACTGAGCACAACTCTTCCTTGTTTTTCTCGTTGTAGAAGAAAAGATTCGCGATGCGATTCAACGCGTAACCTTTGGCTACGGCCTGGTTTGAGGCCGGTGTGGCGCTAGCTGCGATTCACGAGCGCGCGGGTTGGTCACCGGCAGGTCACCGACGGGCCAATTCCAACCTAACGTCTGGAGGTCCGGCTAGCAATTGGTTACGCAGTTAGCTATCGGAAAATTGCTTGAAATATTGCTCTATTTCAATTTAGTTGATTGCCACTAGCTCATAACCGCTTTCCTAGCCTAATATCATTTTCTACCACACAATTTTTGTCTAAAACTGGCTTGTTGTGAAAAAATGGAGTTTTTCACGAATCACCAATTTAAAGCACGCAGAGATCTCATAGTTAGTAAATTTAAGGCGGAAATTTTTGAATTTTTCCAAAACTGTGAGTGAAAGTGAAAACGTTGAATAAAACTCATAATATCAAAAATGTGATGAAGTCGTTAGCAAAAAATCCAGAAATTTGAAACTTAACTAGAAACCAGGATACTATTGTGGTGATATCTAAAAAGGAAATGTATTACAGGAGGTCAGGTGTTGCCTCGAAGTAAAGTTCGAATTAAATTTCCATAAATTTACGATAATCAAGGGGTTGTAAAGTCTGAAATAGCTGTTGATGTTCACAAAATAAAGTTGGTTTTTTGAACCGTTCATTCATTCGTGCAACCGAAGGTCCAATATTCGAATAATTTGTTCACTCATTCGTTTAATAAAGTGTATTATTCGAGCAATTGAAAAAAAAAGAATATTTTAGAAATTATTAATATTTGAAATAGTCAAAAGTTCTTGGTCTTTGAATCATTGACGAATTCAAACGTATTTTAAATAATCAAATATTCCCTCCTAAAATGCACAGTAAGTGTATCAGAAGTTACGATGGCTATGTACTATTACTAAGTGTATAATATTTAGGTACTAATTATGGAACTATGTAATAAAATATGGAAAAATGTGTTTGTACAGAAATACGGCGAGTCAACATGCGGTTATTGAGGGGCTGCTGGCTGGTTAACAACCTTAACCCGCGTGCACGCTAATGCATCGCAGGTTGCCTCTGCCCTGTGGTTACGCTAGCCAGCTGGTTTACTAGCCAGCGGCTAGCGCGCTAACCTGGTCAGCGTTAATGAATCGCACCCCTGGTTTACTAGCCAGCGGTTAGCGCGCTAACCTGGTCAGCGTTAATGAATCGCACCCGCGACTCGTCTAGTCTCCGCCACAGCGGAGACCAGACTAAGCTTTCACAGCCGTCTGCCGGCCTATATACACTTCGGCTGCCACGCGACAATGAAGAAAAAATGGGGTGCTGGTTGACCTGCATATCCCCTGCCTCATGCGCGCTCATAGCAGGTTCTCATGCTCCATCCGCACCTTCAGCAAGTATTCCTGCTCCACCCGCGACTTCCTGCCGGAAGCCTGCATCGGCCAAAAGTGGGTGGGTTCACTGGCGCTCCAAACGCTCGAATGTCTGAGTTTGTAAACTAATTCCAAAAGTTCGGCTACCCATTTTCGGAAGGGGGAGGCTCCCTGCGTTCGCCAGTGGGGCCTCCTAATTCAACTTCTCTAGTCGTTTTATCAGCGAATTTTATTATTTCGATTATGTAAATGATCCAATCCCCACGCCTTTTTTATTCCATCTCTTGTGCGTACCTCTCCCTATCGAATTTTGGTTGATTGTTCGTTCTCATGCGTCGATTTTATGACTTTCCCTTAGCGTCGAAAGGTTTTTAGTCAGTCTGTCTGTCATACCCTCCAGAACACTTCCGTGAGCTTCAAAGATTTCTCGAGTATGGATTTCGCTGGTGTCTGTGACCTGAGTCTGGCTGCCTCGTCCTGTGGTTCTCACGCTGGTCTCGGATGTTCTTTGTGCGGGTGGCGGTCATGAAGAACGATAGGTCGTGACAGCTGCCAGCTGCACCACGCATACCATGTAAAGATTGCCACGCCCATCTCGCACGATGCGCATGCTAGCTTACCCTGTACCAAGGACCGAAACCTTTATCTGATTCAGAACTAGACTAGATGAGGTTTTTGTGGGGTTTGGAGCAAAGACATAATAACTTGTAGTGATTCATTGTCACATCTCAATGAAAATTAAGCTTTGAAAATCGGAAATTATGCTTTCGCCTAAAATCTGTTCAAATAGGTCATACCATCTTCAGCAGTGGAAAATAATCAACACACACGTAACTGCCAGCGTTTGCGAATCCCTGTATCTATCTAGGGGAGGGGCTACAATTGCATGGGATATTGACACACGGGTTCATAGCAGCCAACTATTGCCAGCTATCGTTCCTCCTGGCATACACCCTTGAGGGTACCGAAAAATTCGAAAGTTCGAGGTTTCGGATTATTTGAATACTCGAATATTTCAGGCTGAAAATTCGAATATTTGAATTGTTCCGCTTAGCAACTGTTGTTTCAGTTCCATTTTCTCGCTGAAGGACCATTCCAGTTGAAATCCTGGTTCACTTCCTCATTTCAATCTCAATTTTCCCAACAACCTGCGCATATCTCTGTGCGTGTCTTGGGCTGAGTGGCTTTTCTCACCCCGACAGCCGGCTTGTTAAAGGTGCAAGCCAAGTGTGAAGCGCCTTTGGCAGGGGCTGGTATCAAACAAAGCGTAGCCGTCTGATTGATCTCAGAGCAATCCCAACCCTGTGTCGCGTTGCGGCACGCGATCAAAGTGGTGCGATGAATTTGCTTTTTTCCGTCCCAAATTTTAGTCGATTCTACATTTTGCCGTAGTAGCGTCCAAGAACTGGCAGCAATCTTTCCATGATGACTGTCAAAATTTATTTATTCATTTAGTTATTTATCGACATTTTTCTTTTTTGCACTAGAATCATTTAAAAAAACTTTCAGAAGTCCTGTCCTTACAATTCACCCATCCACGTGTTGTTAGCTCCAGAAAGCTGAAAATTAAAGATGTAAAAAGGAGTTGGCGCCGTGTTTAAATATCAGGCTTCTGCTGCTGTTTTTTTTTTTCAATGGGAAATCGCCGCGTAGAGTTGTGCGACAGTGCGGCGTGATTGAGATTGCCTTGAGATCAACTGGTACTATCCGGCTGGCTTGGTACCACCTCTTCCCAAAAGCGCTTCACCCTTAGCTCGCACCTCTAATTAGCCGGCTGTCCGGGTGAGAAACGCAACGATCCCCGTGTCTTGTATTCGAGAGTCCCGTGTCTTGTATTCGACAGCCGCATTTGAAAGCTTTGAAACTGCAATTCTGCGAATTATACGACGTTGGCGACGATGATCTCTCCGGTAAAACGTGCGTATGTGTTTTTCTAGATACTTGAAAAACCAGAGGTATTAACTAAACTTCTGATTATTCAAGCCTTTCCTCCACAACTATGTAAGCGAACTGCAAACTGCAGTAATAACTTTTACACTGCATTCTTCCTTATATTAGGGTGTAAAACTATGGATGCGCGTTTTCGCGCATCACAAAATCTGTTGTAAAAAACGATAGCAGAACGCCTCAAAATTGTACGTACAGTTGCTCTCAACTACCTTTCCGCATCCTCCATGCAGGGAATGAGGTTCCCTCTTGGAAAAGTCACTGCGCTGTGAGTCGAAACAGCCGCTTACCCGAACACCTACTTTTTCGCAGTCTTTGAAATTTTTCTTCAAGAGGAAAAATTCCTAGCCACAACTAAGATGTGATCTGATAGTGGGGAGTCGTGGCTACGTGGCGGCTGAGACAGGACTTTCCAACTTACTTCTCCAGGTTTTTGTTGGGTATTTTTCCTCGCCTTCGGATGGGTCAGGTTATGACCATTTCCTGGTAATTGTTGTTCTGACAAGATGATGGTGAACTAGCTGACTTATGTGGCCCAATTGTTGAAGACAGAGATGTGCCATAACGGTCTGCATGAAACTTAGCCCCTCCCATCAGATCAGTCCTCTCATATTTTACCATGAAGACAACGTCTTCTTCGGTACGTGGGTAACCATGTTTGGAGCTGTATGGCGTTGCTCTCTTTTGCTGCCCCGCAGCCATTTTTTGCGATTGCTTTCGTAATATGCCCCTCTCCTAGTCGGTATTGAATTGTTTCAAGAAACTTGTTATCCAAGGCACTTCATGAAATAATTCCGTGGATGGGTGTTTCCATCACAACCACACCACTCCAGTTGGCAGCCTTTCAATTTTTTAAATCAAAAATTGAGTTTTCTCAACCAGCTCATATACCAATAAATGCGCAAGAAATTGCTCTCCACGCTACTTTAGAAAGTTGAGCATATGCCTTCAATAACTGATACAGACGAAAAAGTGTGTGCGTATTTATAGCGTTACACCCTAATATTTAGCTGATTTCCGACTACTACTTCGTTGAAACTCTTCCTAAGTACATAATCGTCAGTTATGGAATTCGAAGTTTACACAATATCTTGAGATCCTCTTATTACCCTTTCTGCCCAAACATAGCCCGACTTCTTGTTATAGAAGTTCTGTTGGTTTTGACATTCAACGTACAAACATGCAGCTGTTCTGGATAAACGGAAGTAATAATGAGCAATGGGGTAACACACAGTTTTTTTTTATATCGCTGACTTGTTTTTGTATCGCTGACTTGCTTATTTGTTGATAGCTGGAAGCTCATTCATGATCGAAGTAACTGAACCACTGCACCCAACATTACTTTTACCGCGTCAATACCCCTACATTCACTACCATGACTCGTTTTGTTAAACTGCAGCAAAGAGATATTAAAAAGAGAGCTTTTTCCAGGGATGAAGTTTGTCATCCACTTCACGATCCTTTGATGATAGTTACAGATCTCAAGAGAGACGGACGTTCTTAATCAGTTTTAATCAGTTGCAATTCCGAAACCGATAAGGGATAAACTCCACAACAGCACAAGCTCTCTGTCTCACAACTCATAATTTCTCACAACTTCCTCATGAAGGGAGGCACAAGCTTCCACTCATGAGGAAGTTTTGAGAAATTCCAGAACTTCAAATGAAACTTTCTACCCGAAAAATCTCATGCTCGTTGTGATTGAGAAACATATCGCATTGTTCGCCTACATATACATGGGTAGAAAATGTTTTTACCAGATGGAATGTTATTCGAACAAATATTCGAAAATTCGGTGGTTCGCAAAAATTCGAAAGTTCGAATATTCGAAAATTAGAAATTCGAAAATTCGAATGTTCGAAAATGCGGTGGGTCCAAAAAAATCGAAAATTCGAATATTCGAAAATTCAAGGATCTCGAGAAATTCGAAAATTCGAACGTTTGAAAATTTGTAGGTCCCTAGAAATTCGAAAACATATTCGAATATTCGAAAAATATTTTTGAATGTAAAACTCTAGTGCACTCGACAGGGGTATGCATGCATGCTAGAGTTTCACATTCGAAAAATTTTTTCGAATATTCGAATATTCGAACTTCCGGATTTTTGTGAACCACCGAATTTTCGGATATCCGAGCTTTCGAATATTCGAATGTTCGAATATTTGTTCGAATAACATTCCTTTTGGTGAAAACATTTCCTATAACATGGACTAGCAGTGATCTGTAGTAGAGTTTTACATTCGAAAATATTGTTGGAATAGTCGAATAATCGAATTTTCGAATTTCTAGGAACCTCCGAAATCTCGAATATTCGGAATTTTCGAATTTTTGCGAACCATCAAGTTTTCGAGTATTCAAACTTTCGAATTTTTTGAACCCACCGAATTTCCGTTTCGGTTTCGGAATTGCAACTGATTAAAGTTCCTAAGCTTAAGAACGTCCGTCTCTCTTGAGGTCTGCAACCATCATCAATGGATCGTGAAGTGGATGACACCCTTCGTCCATGAAAAGGCTTTCTTTTTAATATCTCTGTACTGTAAACGAGGCATGGTAGTGAATATAGGGGTATTGACGCTGTAAAAATAATGTTGGGTGCAGTGGTTCAGTTACTTTGGTCATGAATGAGCTTCCAGCTCTTAACAAAAAAGCAAGTCAGCGATATAAAAACAAACACTGCGGGTTACCCCATTCCTCATTATTACTTCTGTTTATTCTGTACAGCTGCATGCTTGTATATTGAATGTCAAAACCAACAGAACTTCTATAACAAGAAGTCGGAGTATGTTTGGGCAGAAAGGATAATAAGAGGATCTCAAGATTTTGTGTGAACTTTGAATTCCATAACTAACGGTGTTGTACTCAGAAAGAGTTTAAACGAAGCTGTAGTCGGAAATCAGCTAAATATAGGGAGGAATGCTGTGTAAAATTTTTTATTATAGTTTACGGTTCACTTACATAGTTCTGGAGGAAAGGCTTGAATAATCAGAAGTTTAGTTAAAACCGCTGGTCTTTCAAGTAATATCTAGAAAAGCAAATACGCACGTTTTACCGGAAAGGTCATCGTCGCCAACGTCATGTAATTCGCAGAATTGCAGTTTCAAAGCTTTCAAATGCGGTTGGCGACTCTTAAATTCAAGACACGTACAAGGATATGCGCAGGTTGTTGGGAAAATTGAGATTGAAATGAGAAATTGGACTAGGACTTCAACTGGAATGGTTCTTCAGCGAGAAAATGGAACTGAAATAACAGTTGCAAAGCAAAACAATTCCAAATATTCGAATTTTTGGTCCAAAATATTCGAATTCTGGAATATCGCGGGGCCCTCGATTTTTTGAATTTTTCGGCACCCCGAATTTTCGAATATTCGAACTTTCAAATTTTTTGGAACCTCCGAATTTTCGAATATTCGAATTTTCGAATATTCGAACATTCGAATAAATATTCGAATTTTATTCGATTCGGTCAAAACTCTAATGCATATATACTTACTATACTTGAGAATATTCGATGATTTTTCAATTATTCGAATTTTCGAATTATTCGAATATTGCCCAATTTCAATCATTCGAAATATGAATAATTCGAATAGGGCAGCTTTCGCAATATGCGAATGAACGAATTATTCGAATATCAAGTATTTTTGGCTGCCCGAATGAATGAATAGTTCGAATAGCGGGATATTCCGGGAGACCGAATGAATGAATATATTCGGTTCGAACATTCGGTTTTTTTTTCAAATTTTATTGGCATTGCATTTAACAAATAACCATCATGAGAGTATTAAATTCTCACGTTTTCCTTATAATTGCCTACACATAGAAATCTCAGGGGATCTGACTATATAAACATACATGCCTAAAATAATTTCCATTTCGTCTGTCCTTTGATTTCTCAAAAGTCTTCTTTCACTTCCTTTCCAGAGAATAAGGTTCTTGTAGAGTGTAGCGCATGCTCCCATCCCCTTTTTATATTTAACCTGGTAGGCGTGCTTTACCGCCATAAACTACCTCCATAACTTGCTCTGGTAAAGGTCAGCCTTGAGGCATATCACGTTATGATAGGCTACTTGCCTGAGATGGATGGTACTGCAACGCACCTTCAAGGCATGACCTCGTTATACGATGCTGCACGCTCTCCTTCCTCGACATCATAATAGTTCAAAGTTCGAATAACACCGTTTCTCTCAGTCGAATGAACGAATTATTCGAATAACCTGTGTTTTGAGAAACCCGAATGAATGAATTGTTCGAATAATCCACATTTCAAGATTGCCGAATGAATGAATTGTTCGAATTTGCTCTCTTCTCGAAAAACCGAATGAATGAATTATTCGAATATTCGAAAATTTCTTCGAATATATTCGATTCGGTCACAAGTATAATACATACCCCTGTCGCCTACATATTGCTAGACATCGGTCTTCTCGTGCTCCAATGAGAAATTTGCGCCCAAATCGCACGTTTTCGCCGCGCAGGTGGTGCTCTCTTTGAATTGTCGGGGCCAACAATTGTTTGCATTTTTTCATCTACTGTTTTCACTGTTTGAGTTCCTTCTGCGTCAATATTCCTGCTTTATCGAGGAGCTTTTTACTCATTCTTTAGGTATATTAAGAAGCGTTTCGCATGGCTAAGCATCATCCAGATCTAATCTTCTGTAGGAAGCAGCCTGGTGTTGCAATTGGTCGCTTATGCGAAAAATGTGAGTTTAACCTTTGTAGATTATGTTCATTTTTCTGGTGATATTCTATTTTTACGGACCCAGAAAGTCTGAAAAAAATGCTGTCGAAACTTTGCATGGGGGCTGAGGTGGGGTTTGAGGTGCTGAACACGAATGTCGTATCCATTTTAGGCACGAAGGGAGTTAGGAGGCCATCCTGTAAAAGCCCATAGGCTTCATCTGAAAAGGCTAAGTTTAAGCAGTACATGAATCCTATGCTAAGCATGGGCTTAATCCTATGCATAAGTACGGGTTTAAGCCTAAGCCTAAGCTGTAGGCCTAGGATTCACTGGAGTGCCTCTCCCCCCCCCCCCCCCGCATCTCCCTTTTCTTCGATGAAATTCTAGGCGAACCATAATGTTCCTTTGATTAACGGAGACCCGTGCTTGTCGTAGGAACAGGTTCTTGACGCCCTCTGCTCAGAGCTCATGTAATTACTAAGCAAAGAGGAAGGAGGACGTAGCTTTTATGTCGTTATGTTTGGCGGATCTTTTCTTGCGAATTGAGAAGTTCAGGAAGTGAGCGAGGTGGCAGCTACACCACTATTTTCATGGAGAATAGAATAGCTGCTGATGTATTTCCCTGCACTTGTCGAAATTCAGGCTCTCGCAAGTAAATTTTGGCCGACCGTTAGCTTGCCTAAAATAGGCGTTCGAACATCTCAAACGTTTCTCTTCCAACCGTTTTTTGAAAGTATTCTTCGGAAAAGCAGCTGAGAGTAGATCATCTGGCAGCGATCCTAGAAATAACAAAGGAGACGCTGTGAATAAGGCTCATCTACGTTCCCCTTATAGCGAGGCCGTTGCATGAGAACTCAAATGTGGATTTTTTTGAAACCTCCTGCCCAATTAGAGCAGAGGTGTGCTGGACTATATTGCATGTCGTGCTACAAGGAAATCCTGAAGGTCAAAAGAGCTGGTAAAACGTAATTTCTGCGCTTTCAATTATTTCATGGGTAAAACTTGAGCGGATTTTTCTTATAATCACAATGTAGAAGAGCCTGCTTTGGTCTACAAATGCCTTAGCATATGTAGGTGTAATACTTCGCCCAAACAAAGTTGTATTATTTAAAAGTGTGCTAAGTGCTGACAGAGCCTTCCTCGATTTGTCATGACGAGGTGTCGGCAAAAGAATACCGAAAAGTTCACACTGTGCGAAACCTCGCGCGTTTAAAAATTTCCTGTGTCTGCACATGAGCGCGGATTTAGGGACGTGTTGCTTCATTCCGTGGATTGGATTATCATGCTTAAATTTGTGTTCTTTTCATTCATTCTTTTTTTTTTTTTTGAAATCCACTCAAGTTAATGTTTGTGATTTGACTGTACTTGCACTTGTAATCGGTCCAGCAAAAGCGGATACCTCCAAGTGGAGGGCGTGGAGGTGCTATTGACAATTCGCGCATATTTTAGTTTGTTACTAACCGGGTATTCAGCTCCCTGGAATGTTAGAACAGCATCGAAAATGATGTGGGCGTACCTGCGGTGCGGTGATCAATTCTTTTTAAATATAAAGCTACTTGCAACATGGCGTTCAGAATCTCGACATAAATCGAATTTCTCGTAGGATATTCAGTACAGTGATGACAAGAAATTAATTTTTACGACATTCACCGGCAATTATCTTGTTGTGATCAATCTTTGATCTATTTCTATATTTTGAAACTTTACTTTTTCCATTCTACGCTGAAGTCAACTATGAACGAAAAACTATTTCAGTTCCTATTTGATCAGTCACGTATGCTATGCAGATGCAAGCAGAGGGAAAAGAATGACCACTGCTCTGCTTCACAATCAACAATTCGATCAACTATGGTGTTTATTTCCAGGTGACGGCCGATGTGTGATATGTGACTCCTACGTCAGGCCTTGCTCCTTAGTACGAATTTGTGATGAGTGTAATTATGGCTCCTACCAGGTTGGCGAATTTTTCCAAATTATTTCCTTTAGACGATACCTCATCAATTCTTCCTTGTTCGTATTTCAGTCTATAATTAGTTTGTTTACTATTTTTTCAGGGTCGATGTGTTATATGCGGTGGTCCTGGCGTAAGTGAAGCATACTATTGTAAGGAGTGCACAATCATGGAAAAAGTGAGTTTATTTCTCATTTTTCTTCTGCTACAACGCGATATTGAAAATAATAGCTGAAGAAATGGTTCGAATGTATTGCAGGATAGAGACGGATGCCCCAAAATTGTGAATCTCGGCAGTGCGAAAACCGACCTGTTCTATGAGAGGAAAAAATTTGGTCATAAAAAGAACTAGCATTTGCGGTTGAACGGTTTTTATGAACCTGTTCAACCGCTGTATTTTGTGTGACAGTATTTGTCTCCTGTTATGAATGTTATTCACATTCGTCCTATTTTGTCCACATGATGTTTTACAAAAGAATAAAATTGTCACTTACTTTGTCTCAATTAAAGTGGGACGTCATACCCATTCTAATCCTTGTTACGAGGTCTTCAGCAAATAGTTCATTCGTTTACTAACCGGTGTTGTAGTGCGATGACCTTTCAATCAAGTAAGCAGGCTGCAGCTGCTTGTGCGCTTGTGAATGCATTTGAAGGTCTGCAACAGAGTGAGTTACTTCATCGGTATCATTGTTAGAAAGGTGCTGCAAGGCTAAGAAAGTTCCAGTACATATTCATGCAACTTCATAGTAGGGTGCGTGTCCTGGCACCGCTTGACTAGATGGCATCAGGGTTTACAATCATATTTATTGAAGCAGCTACGTGGCAAACACACAAAATGTTGCAGCATTCCACTGTCTGGACTGCCATTGGGCTATATTTGGAAGGTGATACGGTTATCAGCGTTTGGGATCAATGAAGATAAGTGGGTGAGCCTATTTACGCGCTCCTGAGTGAGGGTATCCGCGGGCTGAGCAGAAGGTATAGTGCATTTACGAAAGGGAAGGCAATCAGGACTACAGACCTCCGCGGCCTGGAGGCTCCACCAGCTACGTGATATACAATATACCGAATAAAAATCGAATAGTTTTGTAAATTCAATTACTAATCCAACAGGCAGTTTAAATATCCAGCACTTCGAGATTAAGGAAGCTCTGAAGTCCTTCTTCTCCATACAGTACTGTATTGGCCTCCTATGTTGGAACAGTTGAATTTTTCAATTATTCGAACTATTCGATATTTGAAAGCAGAGATATTCGATTTCGAATAAATGTAAAAATCGAGTGTTCCACCATTGGAGACCAATTCAGTGCTGAGTGAGGAAGAAGAGCTTAATGCCTTCTTTACCCTCGAATATCTGGACATTTAAATTGTTTTCTGAACTGGTAATTGAAGTAACAGAATTATTCATTTATTCGGTGCAATGTATACTACGCGGCGCTGGCAACACCCGAAATCCACAACGCCTGCTCAGAACCCAAAGAACAAGTCGACTCATGTTTGTTGGAAAACAACTTGTAAACAACCTTCTAGCTGGCAAATCGTTGTCGAGAAGTTTGACGACATAATGTCATCCAAAAGCAAGTCGTCAACAACTTTTTCTCCTGACAACTTGTTGGCAAGGAAGAGCCAAAGCAAGTTTCGCACAAAACAACCTGTCATCAAGCTTTGGCCGAGCAAATTTTCGGCAACATTTCGGCCGAACAATTTGTCGACGAGGGAGAGCAAGTTATCATGAGCTTCTGCAATGAGTGCAGAGAAGCGAATATGTAAAAAAAAGTGATTACAGTCCGCTGCCATTGCATTATTATTTTTCATTTGTTCAAAATTTAGCAGTGTTTAGCAGTGAAAAAGTAAGAGCTATTTTGAAGACTTTATTCTTTCCAACCGCGGAAGCAATGCGACGGTGCGAAATTAGGCGGAAGACAAATCGTACGCTCATTTCATGCAGGTAGCCATCTCCTTGGATCATCCCCAATGAACTCCTTGAACTAACACGCTCACGAAGTTCGCATCGTAGCAGCAATGGTTGTACTGCTATAAGTTTAGATCCTGAAGCGAAGGCCGTGAAGAGCACTGAAGGGGGTTCCGCGCTGTTCCTCTCTTCGCTTGAGTAATTTACCTTGAGCCAAGTCGTTCATTATCGTGATCGAAATCTACGAAAAAATTAACGGCATCGCACGGGCTTAGCTTTGCAGTCCCTTTTGTTATTTTTGTTTGAAGCACGGTATGACTGATTGCATTGCAGACTCACTGGTGAACTGTGCAGGCAGCATATTCTCATCTTCCGATGTTAGTCCACAAAATGGCAGGGATATTGCCAGGTTCAACGCAAAAAGTTCGTGGTTTTCTTTTCTTTAAAAACGAACAAGCGAACAGCTTGTACTGACTTGAGAGAAGTGTCAAATGGTTGACGCCTTCCACAGTTGGAGTACTTCAATTTCATAACTCGAATCTAAGAAATCTTGAATCAGTTCTGCTTATGTGCATTGAGAAGTAAGTTAATAATTAATCCAGAGACTGTTCTGAAATAAGTTATGTATATATATATATATATATATATATATATATATATATATATATATATATATATATATATATATATATATATACAGTGCACAGAATGCCAAGAATCGTCAACCCCTTTCATACTGCGAGGAAGACCATGACCGCGCTCCGTTGATGTGATCAAATTGGTATCGTCCATCCGAAACGACGAGTCCGCCCACGCACGCAAGGATCGAGAGGCGGCGCGACTGGGACGGATGCTGTTGGCTGCCACGTCGTCCAGGTCACAGCCAAATCATTGGTCAATACCATGAAGACAACGATGAAACGTGATACGCAAATCAAGGATGATGACATGGAGCGCTGGCAAACGTGGCGGCTTCTCGATCCCTGCCTGCGTGGGCGGACTCGTCGTTTCGGACAGACTATAAACGACGGACCTGCTTATGTGGGCTCGGTCCTTTCTAAACAGACACGTGTGACATCCAGTAGCGGTATTAGTGTGCACACTGGAGCAAGAGGTGGTGTGGTCTCCACCCGCTGAATGATTGACCGTCACAGTAGAAAACATTCATTTTTGCATCACAGAGAGCGCTCAGCTACTCCGCTCCGCCGCACCATCCACGTACCGCAGCAGATTGGCCGTCGCTGACGATGATTTGCAGGAAGTTCGCAAGGCTCCGAAAATTTTCGCAAAGCTTGGCAGCGGGCCCTTTAATCCTCAGTTTGACTCCTACTGCGCCTACATTTTTGCGAAGCCATCAGACTTTCTTGTTCAGGCTGCACATTTTTCAAACGAACATTTTTGCTGGAGTTTGCTTTTGAAATCCGTCAAGTCTTTGCTTTTTCATCTCTCTGACATTTATTCGGTTTCTTATTATTGGTATTACTAGTTCTGTAGTGTGGAGCAGCTAGAATACAAATTGTTAGGAAGGGTTGAATTGTTAGAAACGGTTCTCTTTTTCTCACTTTTAAAGTTGATTTTCAATGTTTTTACCTGCTTTCCTTTCAGTGAAGGCCAGGGATCCACGTTTTGCGAGTTTCTTCACAAGAACAATCGATGTTTTGCGAACATCTCCTTCAATCCACAATGTGGACGCCCTAATCGAACTGCTAATCAAATGTAGAATGGTTGGTCAAACTTAATCAAATGTTAACCTATTTTCACGGTGAAACAAGGTTCAAATGAGGTTGATTTGGTGGAGAATGAAAAGGAACCATAATTTTTTGGTATGTCGTAAGTTTTTCATCTGGATTTGCATCAAGTCATTTGCATCATTTTCTGAAAACAGAGCAGCCTTAGTCATTGATGCTCTACCCAGACGCTGATTGCTGTTGTCTCGTTCTTGATGTGTACTCTATTACCAAAAAAAAAATAGCGGCTCGATATCATTATAGTCGAATCACATTGACCAGGATGGACCAAAATTACGGTAACAGCACGTATTTTGGGATTGGAGCAAGAACAAATTTAAGTATTAAATGCGTGCAAAAGTTCTGAGACAGTTGCAATTAATTTTTCAAAACGCCATAACTTAACTCAATGTCAGCAATTTTGTTCGAAACAAACAGCATTGGCATCTGCGCAATGTTGTCAATATGGCACAGAAAGGATTTTTCCATAAGCTAAAAAATTGACAAGTCTACACGTATAATAGTGGCAGACGTCGTTTTGGAAAAAAAAAAGTTAAAACCTGATGGTGAAACGGAGCACAGTCAGAGGGCAAACCAGCTTGAGGCTCATATTCAGAAAGGAAACCACTAGTGGAGTAACTAGTGGCTACATGAAGGACTCCTGGTGGGGTTCATGACCCTACATCTTTTGTATCGGAACGCGTGGAGGTGTTTATCCCTCCATGTTGGTCGATTTTACCTTACTACTCATGGTTAACTCTGCAATCCGCAAATTACGTCACTCTCGTTCGACTTCGGAAGTTCCGTGGAGCCAGTTCGGAACTTCTTTCACGGCTCAGAAAAGGTCCTCACAATTTGTTTTTGTTCGTACACATACAGGATGCTCCAAATGTATGCAGTCAAGAGGGCGTGGCCACGGCGCGGCTCCTTGATCAGACACAGGCTCTCTCTATGCTGCCTCTGGTTTCTCTGACTCTGCAGACAACCAGTGGCAGCATGCAGAGCGCCTGTGTCTCTGCCTAAAGCCGCGTCGTGGCCACGTCCCTCTTGACTGCGGACATTTGGAGCTTCCTGTAGATGCTCGACGTCCGGCTGCTCCACATGCATTTTTCTGTTTTGCTAAGATTAGTCTCCGGCGGAGATCGAGACCTGTTTGAACGTGAGTACTTCTGCGTCACTCCAGTTGCTCATAATCAGTGTGCAAGTGTGCGACATAGACATGTGCGACAACTGACTGGTTGTTTAATTGATGAAACTTGAAATTCAAAAATAAAAATTCAAAATTCAAAAGTGAAAATTAATTTTAAGAAATACTTGAATTCAAAAGATATCTCAGGGATATTTCGAAAGTTGTTGAATTACAATAACTGGAAGCGTAAAAAAATATTTAATATTCTGGCTGGGGTCGCTTCGGCGTCGACTTTTTACCAACACCACGCTTGACCCTGTGTAGCTACCTTTTGAGATGAAATAAATCAAGATAATGAAAGAGCTTGTTGACGCAGCTATCACGCTATTAGCATGCAACGAATAAAATCATTTCCTGGAAATCTGATTTTTTTCTGCCGTTTCTGTAATTCAAGCTTTTTGAATTGATGTTTTAGCGAAATATTTCAGACGCATGTATTCTATACGAGCTCAAGACGGGAACGACCTGAGACAAGGGACAGTGCTCCACATTCTCCATATTTCAGCCGCCGATCCGCCAGCAGAGGAAAACTTCGAAGAACAGGTGCTTTGTTTTATTACGAGATCGCGTAGTCGACTTTGTTCGAGGCTGTTGTGGTTTTTTTTTCACATTGGAGATGCGAAGACTTGCTAAAGCTGCTATGCGATAAAGCCGCTCGTCCTGAAATGAGCCTATCAAGGAAACCTTGTACTGATGCGTTCACGCAAAATAGGTGCAAAGGTCGATAAGTGTGCAGGAGGCACTGACGTTTAGTTATATGTACTGCATCCCTGGCAAGCCGCATCTCATCACTTGTTAACCTAAGGGATCAGCGTTCGGGGGGCCATATCATCATTAGGACAACTCAGGATAAACCTGTGAACCCCGTCAAATTTACCCATCGCTCGCACGGGTGTCAGTACTTTGCCCCAGGCAATCTCAATGATGCATCCTGGTCCTGGTTAATGCACATCAACGTAGAGTGGTGCGGCACGGCTCGCTCTCCCAGCGGTGTAATAACGATTGACCTCCATTTTAATTTCAACGATCTTTTAGTGATTTTCAGATACTGCTCGGAGTGAACACAATAGCTATCTTCCGAACACCTCTGCGAGTTCTCAGCAGAGTAGCAACATTCCCGTAACTCCGCTGACATCGGCAAAGAATCCACTGTTTGGGTAATTCTATGATGCTCTTTCTCCTTTTTGTTACCTTTTTTTCAATATCATCAGCTTTCAACAATGAACATTGTCCAGGAACTGATCTCCTTTATTCTTAGTCAGAGAGCATGCGTTCTTCCGTTTTCTCACGTAATGGCTGGTATGCAACTATGTAAATGTGTTCAAAGAAATTAACTAGTAAGTTGTAACGAGGAACCTGACTCGAAATCTACACTTGAGTGATAACTATACAATACACTAACGGAGATTCACACCTTGCTCAAAGTTTGGTATTTCATGGAAGGCTTTCGCTGTGTCGACAATCGCTGTGCTGCGCCCAAAGTATAGGCATCTGTGTCGCCTTCGATTTGCTTCATAGATTCCCATACTCATCAGTTATGAACGATCCTTTGATGGCATGGTAGGAGTGGCAGCAGCTGGGCAGGAGACAAGCGGGGAGGTGAAGAGACAAGGGGGGTCTCAGCCAAAAGTGGAGATGTTAGGCCAGAATTTTAGAAAAGAGGTGCTGTAAATGGATAAATATTTCAGAAAAGTAATTTCAAAATTAAAAAAAGTTTCGCGCTATTTCGCTGTTGGATAAGCCCCCGAAATTTTAACGATCTTTTAGTGATCTAAGACTCCGAAAACTAAGACCGATCTAAGACCCCGAAAACTCCAAAATCAAGCAAAATCTCAGAAACAAATATCTGAGCGGTGCTGCCTTTACGAGTGATATGCCACTGCTTCCCATGCGAGAGGTGCAGTTGGTATTGACGCTGTTTGTACGAAAGGGTATAAGTACTGTTTCTCGAAAACTTGTCAATTTTAGTAATTGTTTATCAACAATGGAGTTTTGACAACATTTCTCTCTACTTGTTGAACACTCCATTTTCAGGACGTTCGCTTCTTCTTCTTCTACTTCTACAGTTGGCGTCTGCAACAGTTCAAATGGTGGCTTTCCACGAGTGGTACGCTCAGACCGATCTAGATTTGACCGGACCCCTCTTGAGTCACGAATGGGAATCGCTGCAAGTAGGTATCTTGTGATGAGTAGTGTCCGCAGCAGAAAAATATGATAGCCGTTTCCAACCTGTGCGTATGCTACATATGCCGTTTAAACACGGTTTTCATTGCAACGATATGGCTTCTGTGGACGTTTGGATACGGTTATATATTTTTCTCCTAGTGTGTTCAACTCGTATTAGCCGGACAGTCGTCAAATTAAAAGCGAAACAGGGCCCGAAGCTGGTGCTGCTCGATAAATTCAGCATAGAATTCTTTTGTTCTGTACTGTCTGTACATTGAAAGCGAGTACAGATTGTTTATCTTTGTTAATGCTCCTGGCTATGCATGAGAAGTTTACTTCAGTTCCATAGATTATGTAAATACAGAAATTGTGTGGTCCTCAGTGCCCACATTTGCAAGTCTTTTCCGGACTGCATTGAAGACCCATAACATTTCATAGACCTCTCCAGTAGGTGTTTCAACTTCCTAGATCAAAAAGTACTAGGCTGGGAAAATTCTGTCGGAAAATCTTCATTTTTTTAATTGGATGGAAGCAGAGGTATGATCTATAACGTATCACAGTACATTTCCAGAGATTTTGCTAATAAGTTTTGTGCAACGAAAAATTCATTACTATTGCCGAGAAAGCCAACAAACGACGTACAATAATTTATGCCCGTCCCGCCTCCTTCCCCCCCCCCTCCTTTTTTTTTATTTGAAGTCTACTTTTATTCCATTTGTTCATTCGGTTTCGTGAACGTTTCTCTGTTTTGAACCATGTGACTTTCATCATAAATGCCAACAGAAGCATTGAAAACACACACGTAGTTTCCTTGCATTCAAAACACACATAATTTTTAATTTTATATTCATTGCCTAGCTGTTCCTGAAAGGGTTCTATGCATGGAGCTATGCGGTGCGCTGGTGGGTTTGGAAGGATCGTATTTCCGCAGTGATGCACACGGTTATATGCGTGTTTTGGATTCGTGCTCATTGTTGCAGGTCTGTTCCTCAGTTGATGTCGTTATTGCTCGATAGATACCATTTTTTCAGTCCCAAAGAGCCAGCGTTGAAAGCGTGTTGTCAGTAGCACACCTGTTCACCGATATTGTACGGTTCAACTCTCAATGCTGTGATGATCCATTTGTGCAGGTAATGCCTGAATTCTCAGAAGCTCAGCACTGTGATATATCCTAGCATTAGATTTCTTTTGTCTGCATTTCGCATCCACAAATGGAGAGAAAATAATAGCTCAAGAGGAGATAATTGACGTTTTGAGCAAAAAAAAAGCTATAGTTTTCAATGAAGGTGAAAGTTTAACACCCCAATTCAAGAGGTATCCTTTTGTTACTCGATGGTCCCTCCGCTTTTCGTGCACAGGAAAATGCTATCTTCAGGTTGTGAATCATAGTGATGATCAATTTATACTAGTTGCGTGCGTTCGACGTGCGTACGTCTATATGATGTAGGATAGGCGTAGTTGCAGCTGTGATGCAGCTCAGACGCAAGGCAGACGCACGCGTTTGCGACATTGCAACTATTGCAACGGAGGTATTTTCGGACCAGCCCTTATTTTTATTCAGAATGTGCATGCCGCGTTGACTTGCCTTCATGGAGGATCCTCCACAAATAGATGCATGCGTCTGATGCGCAAATAACGCACGCATTTACTATAAATTGCTCTTGAGAGAAAACGGAGCGTGCCTTGGTACTGCTACTGGTGTGTTAAGAGCTTGCGATCTCACATAGCATCATATGCACGATTTGAGTATGACTTTGGACGACCTTATCGTGAAGGATGGGATGTCTTCCGCTCGTTTTACCTTCCATACACGCCCCTCACTCCAAAGTCTTCGAAACACCGTCAGTAGAAATAGCGCCTCATACAAATTTTGGCTTACCTCCGGTTTCAAGCCTTTTCTCCTCCTTGGAATGTTTGATCGACGACAATAAAGGGGAACCTGATTGCGTCAAGCGTGAGCTATGCTGCAGTCATATGCAGAATTTCCTATCTAAATCTCGAAATGGAAGCGATCGATGGATCGATTGGCATCCTCGATTTCAGTTTCAGTGCAGTCATCCACTTTCCAGGGAATTAAGTAAATCGATTTTTGCAGGGTTTTAATCGAGTAGTAGAGCAGATTTTCTCTAAATGCGTATCATGAAAGTTACTGCAATTATGCAGCTGAATTTCTTTGTTTGAAGGCGTATGACATGCCGAAGAATTTCCCATAAATGCTGTCGTTTTGTGAATTTGAGTTGAAGTGTTGAAACAAACCGTTTCCTCTGACTAGGGTGATATTGTGGTCTGTAAGTGCTCCGATCATCAAAATAGGTCTCTTTATCGAAAATAGCTGTGAAATTCATGGATTACGCTTTAATAGCTGTCATAAACGACTTCCCCAATCTGTATATATTTGTGCAGCGCTTGTGCAGATAGCTCATCCTCGCGCGTCAGATATATGTGTGCAGAGATCTTCGGTCCCCAATACCTTAAATTAGCAAACGCTTACTCCTCCAAGTGATAATAATGCACGCTAAAATTCCGCACTGCAGCACATAATAGGAGATTGTTTGAAAGGACTTTTTCATATAAGGCTTATCTAGGAAACTGGCCGTGCTCCTGCCCTTGTTAGCCACTCGCCAACACTTCCCCAAATACCCAGTTGGAGTTGTTTCTCCGTTACTTTTTTGTCAATCTTTCAACTGATAGTCATAAGTAAATATCAAGTAATTCAGGCATTTTCTTCATCTTCTCAAGACGTTATTGAGGAGTATATCCACGCGATTGGCGAAATTCCTGACAACGTGAGTGAGCAACCTTTTAGCTCTGTTTTTCCTCATGCTTTGCTTTTCACTGTCTATCAAGTCTGTTAAGTTCCCTGTATGAACGCTGATTCATTTATAGCATCGCCCACTGTGTCTGATTCGAGTCGTTTCTGCTGTTGAGGTCTGGCGAGACCGCTTAACCGACTTACATCGCCTGCACAATATTCGCTGTGAATCTGGGACCTCTCTTCTGGAACTCTTGCACAATGTGTACAGTTCTGTATGGAAGAACACGTTTGTTTTTTGTTTTTTTTTTTTACATGTTTAATAGACTTCCATGTCATTCGTTGTTTTCTATGTTGCTGTCGATTTTCTTAATGGCAGTGTGTCACCTCGTCTTCGTGTTTGAGCTTTTAGCAGATCCTGAATCTCCTCGATACGCTGAACCCAGCGGTATACATAAATTGTTACAAAACTGTCTCTAAGTCGGTTTTTTAAACGTTTTCCCGGACAGGATTTGGAACAGTTTGTCGAGCCGAGTGGACGCGTGAAGCTGTTGATCTTATCGTTCGTACACGTCAAGACGTGTTGGCCAACGCTACAGCCATGGCGGGCAGCCAGCACAGTCACGGACCGCTCCGCCCAAGTGGTCCGTGAACTGCACTTTCGGACCTCCGAAAACAGGGTTTTTGTCACTTCTATGTGTTTCCTTCGTACATTGTTGGAATCAGCATGACGGGGAGGTCCGAACTCTGTTGATATCTACAACCCAGATAACGAGGTGACATACTTCCTTTAAGTTACTGCAGAATTAATTGACGGTGAAGAAGTGGTTGTTTTTATGGCACAGCAGAGATGTATTCGAAATTTTTGAAGAGTGAAAGACGTGCAAAATCTTCTTTGGATTAGATTTATGTTCCACAAAGGGCCATGTTCAGCGGTAGAATCCCACGAGAGCGACGTTCAAAAGGCATGAAAGAAAAACGTCACAAAATTAGTAGTCACAATATTCATCCCAATAATAAATGCAATTTTTTCCACCATGTCATACAGTGGCTTTTCACAATTCGAAGCTGTAGGAGAGGCGGGTCGGAGGAGAGTCCTCCTTGCAGTCTTGGTCTCAGTTCGTTACGCTTTACGTAGTACTTGTTAGTATCATCAGTGTAGCTGTTTAAGTCGCATTGTGGTGGAGGAGCTTTCAAATTCTTGCTGAGAAACTGTTTTCACCCCTGAAATCGATCATTTGAGCAATACACAGTCACCACTTTTCAGTGTTGTTGATCGATTGATGGAAGACTGCTCTGCAGTACTGTGTCGTTCCGTGTCTCGATTGATGAGTGGTTTCGAACTAGGAAACGGAGACAGTGTGAGTCCTTTTATCGACTGTTCTGTGATCGTTCACTATTTTCTAACAATAAAACAGAGCAGGAATACATCATAATCATTTGTGGTTTGTCATAATTTGTCATAATAATCTACCTGTCTCCAAATGTGCAACCTCTCAGTCTAATTTGTTTGACTCTTTACCCTCGTGGGCGCCTCGCGATATCATCCAGGTAGCGGATTGGTAATAATAATGAGTTTCTTATTAGACAATGGAGGTTATGACTGAAGCGCTTGGACATGGCTTATTACTTCTGATCAAACGCATTAGATCCTCGAACCATGAGGATTTTTCAGGGCTGGCATGCATCGATGGGACTACCCAAGATAGACATGTCAACGCTCGTGTTAACGATTAGTAAATTTGGAGGTATCAACACCTTTACCCAGTATAATCTCAATCTTGCATTCTGGCCAAGTCCCGCTTCCCGTCATTACTTAACATGACATCAGTCCGGAAAGGAGATCTCTACCACGAGGGAGACCGTTGTCCTCTGCCAACATTTTTTATGGCGAACCATTAGCCACAACAATTCCAAATGTAGAACAGTCATAGAGACTATACTGTGCTACACTTTTAGTCATAATCCACAGAACAGAAGGACCGAAACAAAAAAAATGCTCATGCAGTCGCACTGTACAGGTGACGGATCACATTCTTAGGACCTTAGTTCGTATGGGTGGTCTTTTTGTAGCATCGGTTCTGTTAGTTGTCTCTTTAGGGACGTGTTGGGAATAGCACCATTCAGATTCTGTTTAGCGACCACTTTTCGTCATTTGTAGTTTTTTTTCCTATTTTGCAATTACTCCCAGCAGCACCTTCAGTATTTCATTTCCATTCGTGTGACCTTCCTACATGACGTGTTTCTGAGCACTGATTTACAGCAAATTGGGTCTCATATTTCACTAAAAGCCAACTTATACTAAGATGCATGCGTCAGACGCACGCACCCATTTGCGAAGGATTTTTCATGAAGGCAGGTCAACGCGACATGTGCATCGTCAATAAAAGAACGTGCGGCTGCCGCGAGGCCGTAGAGGCGTGCGTCTGAGCTGCGTCATCGACGTGATTCCTGCTATCCTTCATCACACAGGCGCACGCGCGTCAAACGCACGCATCTAGTATAAACTGCCCTTAAACAAGCGCGCTTGGCCACAGTTTGTTTTTACGCAGCGGAAGTGTTACGTATGCATCGTATTTGTTTTATCACCATTCAAACTTACCTATCGATACTCCCGTGCCTTCTGTCCAACTACTATACGATTCTGTGGTTCTAATGATACTTCTGCGACAGATATCAATTCATCTACAAAACTCTAGAGAAGATCATATGAAACTTCACACAGTATTTACTTTGTAGGAAGTAGATGTTCGTTACCGACACGAGAATAGCCGCCATGCCCGAGTGCCGTCATATTTTCCGTCATGGATTGCAGATTACGTAAGTTTTCAGCCACGAATCAAATAATGATAGAATGATAGAACGGGCTGTAGTTCAGATTATGAAGATTGAAAAATCCTGGAAATCAATGGATTTTGAGAAGAACATGGAAAATCTTGAAAAGGCTCGAAATGTCATTGCTACTCAACTAGACCTGAAGTCGTTCTACATTTTATGTAAGCGTCTAAACTGTACAAGTTTTCAACAGAAGGCACAAAGCACATAGCATTTTTCCTTTCTTTTACTATGCTTGATGGCTCGCATTTAATCCTGTCATTTTAGGTGAACGCTACAGGCTTGAGAGAGTTATTAGCGAAGTGTGCAAACTTGTTTGTGGTAGCGTAGTGCGATGTTTCGTGGTGGAACATCACATAATTGACCACTTTGACGCCGCTAGATATTTCCTTCTTCTTCATGACCCTAATTTTTCACTCGTACTCTATCGAAGATTCTGGTACGTGCAGACTACAACATTTGAGTTTTGCGAACAGCTATTTTCCACTTATTTAGTGAGTGCACTCATGGTTTACGCAGTAAGTTATCACAACGTGATGCCAGCAATGCCCTTATTACTGCTGCGGCAATGTCTCCTATCGCTCGTCGGTTTCCGTTCCGTGTAAAACTGGACACACTTTCATCGGTAGTGTGGAGATTAAAAATTTTTTTCATTCTCATGCTTTGAAGGCAGCGTCTTATGTACCTCAGAATAACCTCACCTCAGTTCGAGGCTTTCAATTTAAAGCAATCTCCCGGGGCTCCTGCTCATAATGGTATCCGTGATTCTGTCCAAAACTGCCGAAATCCCATCTTCAGGCTCCATCTTTCGTGGAGCTTGTGGGCGGAGTCGAAGCAGGACAGCGGGATTTCGCACCACGCACTCCTTTGCTGGTCACACTTGAACACTGCTTCTATCCTTTGGAAGGGTGGGTGGGGGAGGGGTGGGGGAGTGGATGATGAGGGAGGATGTGTTTCCGGGACTGGGTTCTTCGGAGATCTCACCCTCTCCCGTCTCTTGGCCCAGCTTTCGGCGCCACCCACAAACAAAAAATTTGCGGCTCAAAACCTAGTTTTTCGGCAGTTTTGTCCCTAATCATGAACGTCTTTATGATCAGCAGTTTATGGAGATTTTTTTTCTTGCAAAAATCTCGGGAGCGATGATCCTGAGATACTCATTAACATTAGTGTTGTATTACTCGGAAATGTGCATTTCTTATTGGCTGACCTAATATTGGCTTCATTGTTTTCGCTATTAGGCCAACGATTCCCCCAACACATCTTCTCGCCTACAATTTGTGCAACCACTTCAACCATTCTACCATCCAGATGAACCACTTTTACAATTTTTCAAGGAAACAGACAAAAAGTGAGTTTTTGAAGAAAAATCCATACTCTGAAATGCGCCATGCGTCCGTAATTTACCGAAGAGCATCCTATGGTTCAGATACGATTGTTTGTTTCAATTCGTTTGGTCTGTGGAGATGTGTTTGATGATGGTATCGGAGAGTGCCACTTCTATAGGACAGGTGGCAGCTCGAAAAGGCAAGGTGCTAGGTAGGTGGGCATGGCTAATTCAACATGGCGAGAATTCGGTTCCTTTCAGTAATTGATTGCATCGCTTAGGTTTATCTGCTATGCGCCTCATTTCCAATTTGTTGGCATGTTCTGAACGTACATTGCTTCGAATCCGGATCTACATAGTTGAAATGGTGTGTGAAAATGGTCTCAGTATGATATTTACAATTGATTGGTTGTTGCTAACCCATGTCCTACTGGTCATTTTTGTAGGTGAACCAATGGTTTAGAAGGCTTCGATACTGGATTGATAAAGCAATTGATTATGATGCAATTGTGGACGCTCATTGTAAATACCTGGATGGTTTAAGTGCATCCCTCTTCTTAACAAGTGATACTGAGGTATTGTTGTTACTCAGCTTCTTTTGCTAGTATATTGTCAGCTTCATTCCATTTGTGGAGGTTTTATGCTCTTATGTCGTGTTGGTGGCTTTCTATCGTGTCATGAGCAGGGATGTGCGTAATTACGATTTACGGCCATTTTTCGCAATTTATTTACGATTTACGAAAAATGACCAAAATTTCGCAAAAAATTCGTAAATAACGACAAGAAACGAGCATCGCAATAGTGCTTGTACTAAGGATGCTAATATGCATGATTTGTCTGAGTTTGCTTTTCGCAACAATATTAGCAGCGAATTCGCGTTGTTTGGTTATGATTTTCATTGTTTAGGAGCAGCGACTCATACCAAGTCCAGTTTCGGGACTTCTGTTTAGATGATCTGGCACAACCATGGATATCTTCTCTACAGAAGACTTTCAATGGCTTCCGGGAAGTGCCAGAAAAGCACAACAGTTACATTTTTGTACTTTTCCTGACGGTGCTAAGCTATCGCATGGGGGACAAGATGTATTACCAAGTCGCCGTCGTCGTCGAAAAGTTTTGCTTTGTTCTACCGATTTCACCTGCAGTTTGATGTAGTGCAAAGAGTTTTTTCCTGACCAGGCTCCTATAAGGCAGTTCATAGTGGTTATGAACAAGGATGACAGAGTTCAAGCAATAATTCTTATTTTTTCTGCATCCTGCCTTCTCTGTGGTGCACCATGCATTGGATTTGGTCTGATAATCGCAGAGACACCGAATGCATATGTGCCTTAGGAACTGACTTGATGGGGTTGCTGATTTACTAAGTCAGCGCTTTATCTTCCCAAGCCCCTATGGTTTCACCAACCTCAGAGGGAAGGATAATATGGCTGGAACGGAAAAAGAACCATGGACAGTATAGGTCTGGAAACAGTGACCAATTTGCGGAGAGGTTTCTCTTCCGCAGCGACAAATAATAATTAGAACTAGATGGTGGCTAAAAATGTCTAATAAAAAAACGCTGTTTCTCTATCATTATGTTATCACTCTAGGGACGAGGTAAGGGAGCTAGCTGTGCGAGCAGTCGCAATAGCTATTTCCGGAATTAGTTATGAAAGAACCAAAATTTTCTGGATCTCATCAGTGATACTTGGACCCTCAGTTATGATTTACGATCTACGACGGTTTTCCAAAATTTACGATTTACGAAAATCAAATTTTTTATTGCGCACATCCCTGGAGACCGTAAAATTTACCGCAATGTTTCATTCACCAGGAAATCTATGGACTCGTTCTATCAATACTGCAAATATCGCATGATCTGTCGGTCAAATGCAATGAGTTCCTTGCAAATTTGGAATCCAACGAAGAAACCACTTGGGGCGATCTCACTGTTCTCGTAGTTATCCGAGCCAAGCTACAGGTAAAGGCGTACCTTACATCTCATTGAACCTCAAATGTCAGCGAGAAACTTTCCTTTCAGAAACTGTTACCAGTTCTTATGGAGCGAATAAAAGATCTCAACAAACACCACAACAACTCTGCATTTGCCGTTCTTTTAGGAACAATTGATTAAAATAACGATAATCTACTCTCGTTACATCGCTCTACTTCCTTTAGTTGTGTTATATCAGGTGCCGTCACTTCCTTTGCTGTTATTTTCTAGTTATCTTCAGATAGCTTTGGTTGTTCACACCTCGTTAATGGGTAGGGTTTTGCAGGAGGTAATGTGCAATCATTCACTATTACTATCATAATTAGTACTTTAAAATATCAAAAGCTGCCAATTAATTCCAAGAGGTGTGCGTTTTTGGCCAGAAACAGATATTTCTAAGTTCTAATTGTAACTTCTTTCTGGATAAACCTTGAGATATCCAATTTTTACACGCATTGCCAAGCTCAAGTCTGCGATGATAAATTCTCAAGGTTACCACCCTAGGTGAGAAGTTATGTGGATTGGTTGAGAGTGGCGTGTCGTAAAGAAATGGAAAGTGGATAAAATGGATGTGATTGAGAGGAAGTGAGGTGTTTCCAGGTTACCGTGATTTTCGCATTGACTGAATGCTCCAATCATAGCAGCTTGCTCACACCCCACTTCCCCTCACGATGAGACACGCCCTGTATATGCCGGAGTAAGTAATCGTGGTCTGCAGAATTTGAACTCGTTGGATCTTTGTGCTTCCAAATCCACGCCTGGCCATCCTTGATGAACTACACTCATTTTTCGCACTGCCTATACCCAAATATTCAGAACATTTCTAATCTCATGCTTTCAACCTTCTTACTCTAATTTTGGGAGATACCTTAAACTAACATCAAAGTATAAACTTCCCAAAGGAAACTAGCAAGGATTGAAGAGTGGTAATCATTCTGGACGCTCTTCACACCATCCTCCTATGTAAGAACAGTTCCAATGGTCGAGTTTTGCCACGCTGTGCTAATCTAATCAGTGATGGCTGAGAAATCACAAAGTGAGCACATATTTACATCTTCTTTCTTAGGCAATGCTGTTCTTCTGCAAGGATATCTCAGAAGTAGTAAGCCACGACAGATTTATAGGTTACGACAATCTCACCCGTGAAATGAACGTAGAAAATGTGAAGCTAGAAGCAGTAGGATATCTGAGAACATTGATGCAATGTAGTTAGGAGAATACAAACAATCTGATCAAAAATAACACACAAATTACTTGGTTTGTAGGACTAAATACCACAACGTAATCGTTCGTGGGCCGCAGTTTCTGAATACATCTATGTGCATCATATCGCCTAAATATTTCATACTTTCGCCATTCTAACGCCTGCAGGAAAAGGATGGGTCTCCCATTTTCAGATTAGAACATGGGAACCTACAACGTAAAGCAGTAGCGTGAACTAAACACAAATTATATGGAAGATCTATAGGGAAAAATATACACAAAAATACACAACAAGGTGTGGCACAGCAAACTCGTCATGGCACACTAAAAAATGGAGACACTAAGAGCGAAACACCACAGTCATGAGCGGATATCTTTCCTTGACGCCATATTGAGTCTTAGGGTCATCTGTTTAAAATTCCTCAAATTACCAATCTCTCTGAACATGGCGGCCACAAGAGGAGAGTCGCCGTTTTCCAGACCATTGAGTACACTCCTGCGTATGATTAACAGTTGTAAGAATAATCATGAGTCTGATTCAAACGAGGTCCTCTCACCTGGTTTCGGATGGGAATTCTTTTGCAAAGAAAAACAACACCTCTGCCATAGACTCAACGGTGGCACGGATGAGGTCGGCTTGTATCCGAATGAATATCGTCTGAATTTTCTAATCTATCGAAGTAAAGGGCTGTAAAAAGATGATTCTAATATTACTTTCACAAGCTCAGGTCCATGCCTGGCTAGAAGGAGCCTTGGCGCATCGTCACCATAAGAAGTACATTGTGTAGCAATCACGGCCAAGACTTGCGAAGCTAACCGAACGACACATGGCTCCCGCGACTCTGCCAATGTCTTAAAAACGATTGTACAACATACGTAGGTCAACAAAGCTGGTAGTCGCAAGCGATCCATTATTTGGTAATTTCGATGTCTTGCTAACTGGAAGTCATAACAAACACACCTGACCAGCAATCAAGATAGCATTTGAAATGGATGGTAGTGATTCCTCCCCATTAGCTCGCAACATCTTGTAGTTCTTTTTCATTATCTATAAAATGGATCTTACCGAGATCAAAGCCTTCGGGATGAATATGCTAAACATGCTTGCTGTAGCAAAACTTTTCCACACTACGCTCACATTTTTTCCGTAAAAGTCCAGAAAAAAGTAGTTTCGCTCTTAGTTGGGTGCTCGAAATTTGCTAACGCTAGCTACATGAGTGTTGGGCATGTTCTTTCGAAAGAGACTATGACATGTTAATTAACTGCATAAAATAACAACTGAATAAAAACATGCATAGGGTGGCTTAGATAAAGATATGAACTTTCTATTTTTTGACCAGTAAAATTTTCTTACTTCCCATCATTTTCACGGATCAAACAACATATCTTCAACATTTTTTTTTGGAAATCATACATGGGATTATTACATCACATTTACGTTGCTGGAAATGACCATAATGATATTTGATTAAAATTTACTGCCAAAAAAAGCCTCATCTGATTAAAATTCACTGGCAAAAAAAGCCTCATCTTGAAACATTAGTCAACTTTTGACAGAATCTTACCAAGAATACCAAAATGCTTTTCGGAAAAGACCATTTCTCAAACGTCCAGCTAATTTGAAATCTGATGAACCCTGAATACTTTGTTATAAGGAGAAAAAAATTCTACCTCATCATCAGAGGCCGTTACAAGAGGCAATTCTGATCTCACTGCCCTACTTTTCTGCTGCGCAACGGAAAAAATTCCCAAGCCTTGAATCTCTTGTGATAGGATGTAACAAACATTATCCTTTTCGTCAAGAGTTCAATTTCTTCTACAGTTTCTTGAGTTATATCTGAGATCTCGTTACTAGTTTCTGTTATATGGATTTTGCCACTCATCCCATCCCTTTTTTTGCTACTATATTACATCCGTATAGCAACTGTATGGAAATCTCCGCAAAGCCATACTCTCCGCTGAGAAACTACCATAATCTTCAGCTCGATGGGAATTTCCCAAACACTTTGCCCGGAGCAAAACAATCCAAGCAAACTCGCCTGATATATCAGCGATAACCACTCCTCAATAGATTGCGATGGCAACCCACGTGCAAAAGATTCTAACCATTGCCGAATGCAAGAACATAGCTGGGGCGTAGTTGATGCATTGTGTCCGAATACCTACAAAGTGATTCTGATTCCAGAATAAAACGTTAAAACTTCGTGAGGATAATACCATCCTTCACCACTCCTTTCTGAAGAAAATTACGATGAACATGAAACGAACCAACACAGCAGTCTTCGCCAGCGCACATCCAGCAGAAGGATTTGTGAATAAGGCATTACAGAGCAGCTGAGAAACCAAAGGAAGCATTTCAGGCAGATGTTCTGGGGGAAAATTCGAGACAGCACTGCGAACGGCATCACAAACCTGTACCAAAAATCACAGTGAAATGACGCCTTCTTTCTAAACTACCTTGTATTACCTTGTCACCAACAGCTGATGGCAATTCCCTAACTTCAAGAAAGTGCTGAAATATCGGAAAAACCAGTCGAAAAATAATGACGATAGGAGGCTCTTGAGAGCGTGCAGATTCTAAAACATACACAATTGGTCTTCATAGACATAAACAAAATTAATGCATCAAAATAGGTTTGACATGCACTCACCTTTGCAAGTTAAGCTACTGAATAGGCAAGTGAATATACTTATTTGGAACTTTATTTCCTCTATTTTGTTTGCAGGGAATAAAGAGTCTGTACTTTCCATATCTCGTAAATGATGCGCTATGACGTTGTTCAAAATATTCTAGAAAAATGTGAGAAATACGCTGGAAAACGACGGAAGCACTTGGGCGCATACCATGATGTCATCACTGGGTTTCATCGACAAAATATAACCAATACACTTCAGTGCTTCCAGCCGCTGTTGTTGACTGTTTGCCTCATCCATAAAGAAGGAATAGCAGCACTGCGATATCTCATCGCCTACGCGCTAAAAATAACTAAATAATAGTGAAATTTAAAATAACCTATTATTTGTTAGTTACGATACCATTTCATTTATATTTAGAAGAATATTAATTGCGACTGTAGCAGCAGGGGATTTTTGAAAAATGAATGAAGACGAGTAGGCAGGAAACACAAACCCACCATTATTCCTTTTGAGCGTTCCGATACGAACTTCTCAAGCGTTCGGAGAGCTTCAGTACTAACTCCTTTGCGTTGGATGAATGGAAGAACTAGCCGCACTACATGACATTCCAGTTCTGCTGCCTGCAACAATCAAATAATTTCATCCGAAATTATAGCCGTCGCTAAAGCAATTCGAAAGGGATGGGATTGATGTAATATTTTTCGTGCATCTGAATTTATCTCAACACATTCGGAATAGCATACACAACTAGTCGCACACACGATGAACGCTGTATATAATTTTTCTAATGTTTTTTTTGAGATCATGCAATCTGTAGCTGTGAAGAAGCAAGGAGAGGTTATGCGCTAGTTTTTACCCCCCACGCAATTGGTTAGCTATGGGATGAAAGACCGTTTTCAAACATTTTATGCATACCGCTGGGTCGTGTCGAGGAGATTTAGAATCTGCCGTTAGCTCAAGCAGAAAAATGAAGTGGAACACTGTCTCCAACGTGAATTAATGAGGGATGTCGCACAGGCTCCAGTAGGTTGTCACGAATCACAGACTATCGCATTTGAGCATAGCTATGGCGTGAACCCATCTCGCACTCTCAACTCTCAAACTATTAGGTTGGTGCAAAAATAATGCGCGTTTTCGTGCCTTTGTTTTCGAACCCCATAACTCGTTCCAAAATCAATCTTTTTTGAAGTGCTTATGACTGTTGTAATCCGCAAATTTTTGGCAATAAGGTAGATCTTCTACGATTACCGCACATCACGAATAGAGCTTTCTAAGGTCGACCAACTTCCGGACGGCAATTCTGATGTCCCTTTAGCCTTCGAAAAATTCTCCCGAGCTGCGGTCACAGAGTGAACTTTCTAATTTCTCCCATTTACATACCGAGCCAGACCGCCGCTTAGCGGCGCTCTGTCTCGGACCAGTGTGCCACGTTACCTCCGGGATAGCTAAACTCTGAAGAAAAAAGAACTGAAGAAAAAGAAAAAGAAAGAACACCGAGCCAGAGCCGCGAAGCGGCGCTCTGGCTCGGGGTTCTTTTTTTTTCAGAGTACTCGGACCACGCAGTGTGAGCTCGCGCGAGCTCGCAGCGTCATCTGCCGAAAAGGGGGGGGGGGGTGCTTTCACAGTTTTTGACGCGGAGCGTCATTTTACGAGCTCGCCCTGCGAGCTGCGTCAAGGAATGCTCTGGGGCATTTCTTGCCGCTGTTTGAAAGCGGCAAATCGAACGTTCTTTGCTGCTGCATGAGTTGTGACTATATATATTGGTTCTTTTTTTTTCGTTTTCTTTTATTTTCAGGGTGACCTCTTTCATGAAACTTGTGCAGAAAACTGTCCTAATCTGGGGACAGATGTGTGCTCCCTTATATACGTAAAGGACTTTGATTTCCTTTTCTTAACGTCCCTTCAATTGCGGCAAGGTGCGTCTTTTGCCGCAACCCCGACGCGAGTTGAAAGGCGAGAAGCTCAGCTCGCAGAGAGTGACTTCTCGCGCCGCATTGCAACTTGCTAAAAACTGTAAATACCCCTTTAAAGAGAATCAATCTGGCACTCGCTCAGTATGCGCGATATCTACTCCTCAAGTTTTTTCATACTTCCATTCTCACTGAAGAAACGGATGGTCTAAAGGCAATTACCGGCAAGGTTGTGCGAAACCAAATATATTGTTTTCAACAGGTGCTCCCCGATTATTGCCATCATTCGGGGGTCGCAAACCCCAGGAAGACCTATGCGACATTCCTTACTTTCGAAGCAAGACACAACAAGTCGAAAAATCCGGAAACAGCTTCGCGGTATGCATTTGCTCACAGTTCCTCAGCCAAAGCTATGATGGTGTCCCGAGCGGTTCCTGCTGCGATGCCACCGAGTTCTAGCTCGCTGAAGTGAGTTTGGCAAAAGAATTGTTTCGGCGTCTTTCGTTCCAGAACCAAAAATCCATTAAAAACGTGAACTTCGTTCAAAATGCATAAAATGTCTGAAAAGGTCATAAAATTTGCCATAAAACCATATACAACTTCTCATAGGTGTGATAAGAAATACCGGAAGTTTTCTGCACCGAAGATGAAGCAACGAAAAACGCGCATTATTTTTGCACCTACCTAATATTAGACAAGAACTCGTACATGGGGGGGGGAGCTTGCTCCCAGAGCTAGTATTTTCTGTTCACCTATTTTATCAGCTGTACTTATTACACCTTAGTTTTTTTTTTTGTATGGAAAGTTCACCTACGTTATCGTGTTCCTGCACAAGGTGTGAGAGAGCGTGCAGATGACGCATTAATGTGTTTGCCAGTCTGTCAGCATCCGCATCTTCCCCTATTCCAGACAGACGGGTGCAGAGTTCTAAGTTCTGGCAAATTTCAATGTAATCCTCCTCACTCAGATAGTCTGCTACATTCTCCCAGAGGAACACAACGCATTCAATCCTGGAAAGGCGCTACAAATAGACGTCACTGAAGAAAAAAATTAGGCACTAACCTACACAAATTTTCTTTGGCTATAGCTTCTTCCAGTTCTTGGTTTAGAAACACAAGCGTGTCCCTTCCCATCATGAAATAGGCATCAACTGAGACTTCACTTCTCGCCAAGCGATACCGAAAATCAGACTGGTACGAAATGGATATGACAACATACATGATTTTAAAGAAAAGCAGGGATTCTCGCGGTTCGAGGGGATGGACACCAACTTAGTCTTAATTCCATCAGATCTGACTTCTACGATGACAACTACAAATTCACCACTACAAAAGCAGAACAGCAGTAAGCGCAAAAAATATTGACAAACCTGTGAAATTGCTCCCTCTGCACTTTGTCGTATTCCTTAAAGCACTCAGCTGGAGGAAACGACATCTTGGTGATTGCATTGCGGCAAACACTCGCATAGTACGAGCTTACAGCAGTGGCAATCTTAAATAGTTATCAATCAAAATAACAGGGAATGAATAACGTCGACATTATTGAACTTACGTTCCGGTTCTCGTCGTACTTACTAGTAGACGAAAATGATCCAATACTTTCTCGAAGGGTTGTGAAAAACTGAGCTGGTAGATCGGAAATCATTTCATCTATTGGATACGATCCATCGCACGAGCAAATACTTGCCAGAAGTGAACAGAGTTCACTGAACGACAAATTATCGTAGAAACCTCTCTTCCCAACTCTCCCATCTCTACATATCCATAATTATTTTTCTATTCAAAACGAAAAAAAAACTCATATCCATTGGGGTTGTCACAAGCCTTAAAGACTCGGCTTCAAGTAAGAATAATATTACCTTTGATGAAGACGGGAAAAATTACTACATTTTTTTGCCCGTAGTTGAAGCTTTCACCGCATTCTCGAATTACTGAAAGACTACATCGCTACGTATGGGGGAGTTTATTCTAGGTGCGTGAGTTGTGAGTTGCATGTGCGTCTAAACGATGAAGGATAGAGACAGTCGCATTGCTGACGCAGCTCAGACACATGCGTTTACGGCCTCATGACGATCGCGCGCTGTTTTCGTCGAGAGTGCACATGCCGCATTGACCGATCCACATGGATAATCCTTCGCAAATTGATGCGTCCGTTTGACGCGCAACTGACGCATGTAGCTACTATAAATTGCCCTTACTTGATAAATTTCAACACTTTTGTTTGACAAGGCTAAATCTCCTACGACAGATCCTAATTTCTGCGGTGAGCAAGCATATTTCGTCTACAGTTCGTGTAAACGGGAAATTCCACTTATAATTTTAGAATTCAAAAAACAATCCGGCGGAGACTCACCAGAGCAATTCAGGACCACTCTTCCTTGCATTTCTTAGCAACGTAGGAATAGCTGTGACGGCTACAGTGCAAATAGCAGAAACGAGCGACGCAAGTTCTTCACACCCAATGTCTTCAGCGAGGTCTGTTAAGAGCTTCTGAGAAGAAAATATGTTGGCATAGATATGATTCATAGTATTGCGGATATTTTTCAGAAGGTAACCTGGGCAACAACAGTTGTGATATAATTGCATAAATCATGCACAAGTTGGTCCGTGGAGGATAACTCATCATTGGCAGCGAGGATATTCAGAAGATTAGTCAGTGCAGCACTAAAGTGAATCGTTGAATTATACTACAGGGAACTCCAAACGGTCGCGGACAGGGGCGGGACCTCGGCGCCGCTCGCTTGGGCAGAGACACGAGCGCTCACCATGTGACTCTGGTTTCTCTGCTTCTGCGGCAGAGAGCAGAGAAACCAGAGCCACGTGGTGAGCGCTCGTGTCTCTGCCCAAGCGAGCGGCGCCGAGGTCCCGCCCCTGTCCGCGACCGTTTGGAGTTCCCTGTATGTGGCTTCCTGTCAGATAGCGCGAAAATGTACCTGTCTTCGGATACCGCTGAGAAAACCACGGAGAGAACTGGGGTCCACTGTTGCAACCCAACTCCTGGCAGTTTGACCCATTGTTCAACACACTCAACGGCAGCTTGTCTCGTAGACGGCGACGCGTCCTCAGCACCCATTACAGTAGAAATTATGCGGATTATATCCTGCAATGTCGTTCACTACTGCACTATGCATACAATAAGTAAACCGAGAACGGTTCCGAACTCTGGGGGCGCTACAACTGGAGAGGTCGGTTCTGCAATATAGCACTCGAGTTTACTAGCTATGTTACCAAACAAAAATCGCCAAATATATTGCTATATCGATTCTACCTGTAATGTCGAACAAAAAGAGTGAATTCAACGGATGCCCGCTGGCGACAATCCAAATTTTCCAAAACGGCTGCGAATCGTACCATAATGCTAACGCTCGAAAGCCAGCGATTTATCAACTGCGTTAATCATGTCAGTAATCTAGCCGACTGACGTTCTAAACGGAACCAACACATCGCGGAGACATTTCTGAGTCCCACTAATGACGAATTTGAGGTGTTCTGAGAAAAAAAAACTGGGGCCCACCAAATCGGAAACTCGAAACGCCGGGATATCAAAATACGTTTCATATGCAACGATAATAATGAGGTAATGAAAACAAATTAAAAATTACTACCTAGTTCACTGAGCATTTTTGAAAAATTTGCGAGCCTTGGGAAGGGATGAGGGATGGGGTCTGTTTCCCCTTGAAACGAAACAACGTGCAGCTTCCCTCAGCAGGGCTAGGCCTCATGAAAAGTTAACCAAGCGAATCGACGTTGGGTATATAGATGCACCGAGCTTCAAAGGTGGTTTGCTAGCTTTGTTTCGGCTAGTTATGTGTAAATGAGTCCCAGACCAAACCCTCACTTCACTCACAGAGGGGACCCAAGCCATGGATCAGGTAACTGCAAACGCTGAGGTGCTCATGGCCCTGTAGAATACGCCGCAGCGCACCAAGGATCGAGAGAAAGTGCATAGTTTATGATAGCCAGGACCGCACCGTGGTGAACTGTGTAGTATGTGGGGACCTACGCAGTTGCAGTTCCCCGTACCTGCGATATCGGGTTTTTATATGCAACCTCCGTTTTTGTGCCGTTCTTCTCGAATAGATAGACCGATTCCGTGGCTGCACAATCGCGGCTGGTAGGGATGCTGTTAGAGCATACTCATCTGAGAGTGGAGTACGTCCCCCCCTTGCGATTTTGCGGCCGCGACGATATGAAACCGCGTACGGAATTCGTCTATGTTTTCGAGGACTGTATAGTTGACATAAGATATACCTCTGACGTCCTGTGAAGCTCAGTTTTCAGCTTGCTTCGTTGAGTAAGTGGCATTCTTATATTCGAAAACTCAGCAGCAATCTCAGCAAGAACTCTAAAAAAATCAAAATAACTAAATTTAAGAAGGAAGCATAGTTCCGAGAAAATGTAACCTTAGAAGAAGTTCCGGTTGAGCAGCCCAAATATTGGTCAGTGTTGCTACCGGATCAGGCCAGATGTCAGGCATGCAGTAAAGCGAAAGAATAGCAAGCGCAGATGAAAGCTTGTTCGTAATAGATTGCAACTGAATATGAGCGCTGGACGTCAAGTTCTCGATCAGGAACGACTTCAACAGCTCCATCTGCCACGATTTTTCTAAGTAAGGCTTTTCAGGTTAAAAAAATAACCTCACCAGGCTGATGTTAGCGACGCATTCTTCATAGCGCTGTCTAATCGTCTCATACAATGAGATAGCTCCAAAATACTGTACATTGGCTGGATAGCGCAATCCCATCAACAAAATACACGCCGCTACTGTGTCATCGCAAGGAAATCCTGAACAATGTACTGCTGATGGTATAAGAAATCTAAGGCAGTGAAAACATAATTGTAGTGATGTCCACCAACTATTTTTGAATTCGCACAATTCCTCGTCGAGTTGTTTTCGACGTTCAGCATTATTGGTGTGGTAAAACTCTTGCACTGTAGCTGCGATCGCTCCCACATCCAGTTTAGACATCAACCGAGTCCCTTGAATCTGAGGCGGTACCCGAAGGCAAGAAAATGATGCATCGAAAATCATGTGAAATAAATTGGATGGCTTTCCATTGCGATCAACATAAAATACAAGATAGGAAAGGCAATTCTTCAATAGAATTATTTTCTCAGAACAAAAACAGCAACAACAAAAAACAAAGTAAGGCACCAAATCAGAATCTGATATCAAAAGATGATGGAACGGGTATTATTACTAGTTTCCTCTAGAACGGTGCATTTGATGGCGGCCTTTATCTCCTCGAGAGCCAACTCTGCATGTAACCGTACGACATGATCGGAATCGAAGCGCCATAAACGAAGGAGCTCTCGATGCAGATCTCGTAGCCGTGCGCCAACAACCTATAGAAGTGCTTTTTATCGGATAACCAAATAACAAAGGCGAACAAAACGAAGACCTCGAATATCTTCGCTTCACAAGATCTGATGATTTGGCGAAGGAGGTTCACAGCTGCACGCCTAACTAAGGCACTGTCATCAAAGGAGATCACATGTTCTACGACTAGAAAGATCTGAAATATGAACAATAATTTTTACACACTTAAATTTCAAAGACAGAACATCTTCACTTCATTGATGTATTTCTCCAAATTTCGTCCACGGCACGCTAAAATCAGCTCAGCAAGCGACTGTGAAGCACTTGCTCTTAGAATCTCGTCTTTTTCCGTGAAGCACGCTAGGAAAACACCAGCACATTCATCGATCCAGACAGGACTCATGTCTCCTGGGAAACCATGACAAATTAGTCATGATGGCCTATTTAAATTAAAAGCAGAATAACAAAAACAAGCAAAATAGAGTACAGAATAAAAATGCACGTTGTTCAAAAAAATCAAATTCTAGATGGAGATGGGTACAGCAGGCAGTGTCGGTCATTTTGAAGCAAACATGGTTTGGCACTGCCATGCATGAAAATTCCAAAAATTCGGAACTTATGGTATTTGAATACCCGGTTTATGAAAAAGATGTGCGAAGATACATAAGGCCGACTAAACCAAAAAGACGCGGAAACCACTGGCAGAGCATAGAAAAAAAAGCCCTAAACCCAAGTTGATCCAGACAATGCTACGGTTTTCCATTGTCCTCGAATCTCACATGAGAGTAGACTATTGGCGCTCTCGCGCAGTTTGTTTCTCTTACGAGAAAGGAAGCAGTACGATTTCTTGAAAGGGGCACCAAACACACCAACTCTTCAAAAGCTAGCTGGTTTTTGGGGAGATCCTATTATCGTCAACATCGACGATCAATATGATCGGCTCATTCCATATTAGGATAGTTCAGCAAGCTTCAAATCCACGCAGAAAAATCTTTGAAAACTGCTTCTGAATACCCATGAGGGAACCCGCCATGTGGATACAATGATAATCACACCTTTCAGCATCCATAAATCTGTAGAGAAACGGTCTAAAAAGAAAGGATTTCGAACCACTGACGGCCGTCTTTTTCATCCGCGTGGGAAGAAACAAAAGCGGCTGCAAAGCGGAACGAAATCGCAACACCCACAGAAATCGCCGGTTACAATGCCACAATGAACGGATGAGTAATGTCATCCAAACTGAAGCGTGAGAGTGGAAGCGCAGAACTCAACTCTCATTCCCCACCATACTCAGAGCGTAGCTGATTAACTCTTTTCACAAAGGGAAATAGAAAGCACGAGTAGCGTTTTTTTCTATAAGAGGTGTATATTCTGTGAAAGACATACAAAAACTTACCTAGTTCTTTGAATACTTTCCCAATAACTTCGCAAAGTCTTGAGCGTACAACAACATCAACAGGTACTGAGTTATCCTTGTCAGCTGCACTTTTTTCACCTTCAACATCTACCTAGAAAATGATGGATGAATGACAATAACAAAGTCCTAGAGAGAATACATCACACCTCTGATTTTGACTCAGTGACACTCTCAGAGTTTTTAAATATTGAGATTAGTTCACGAAGATAATTGGAGTTGTAGCAGGCCGCTTCTGCAACCGCATTAATGGCAGCCAAGTATACGTACGAGTCACAATCGAAGATCGCTTCTGAAAGGGACAAAAAAGTCAAAGTTTTCCGTACAAGTGAAATACCTGTTTCCTAGTATTGAAAAAAGCACTCGAAATGCTCAAGACAAACTTAAAATTTTGGTGCCCGCCATGAAATTTTGAAAATGTGGAAAGTTACAAGTGCGAAAAAGTTGTACGTTCGCGACGACTCGTCCAAACATAAATATAATGTGGTCGTTCTATCCCCTAAGATAATGAAAACAATAACTTGAAAAAATACATGTAGTCTCTCTCACTGATTCTTGGAAAAACGCTAAAGAAAAAAGAAAGCGAGTAAGTGCGTGGCATCTGGAGAAGCAGATGAGGAAGACGAAAAGCAGTAACTAGGCACAGGTTCTCCTTTTATTTTTTTTTCGTTACTCTTAGAGCAGACTAGAACACAAATCCCTCTACATAGTTCGATTTCGATTTTTACCACTCATATACGAAGGGAACGAGCAAAAGAATCAACTTGGGGCGAAAACGGAGTTGAGAGGCTTCTAAGCCTGTACCTAAGCATAAGCTTAAACAGTATTTGTGAGAAATACGAAATGAAAGTCATGCACGCAGCAACAACACCTTCATCGTGGTTTCCATGAATGCACAAGCAATAACGTACCAGATTTTTTGAGGGATTTGAGCAAAAAGCAAAGAATTATTGAGATAAAAAACATTTCCGTTAGCATTTTCATCGCAATACCCTCCAAATCTATACCTTTCATCGCTTTGAAGAGCCATTCTTCCAGATGTAACAAAATTGTAGGATTCCTAAGACGAATAAGTCGTCCTGCGTCAAGAAGTGCTCCACCACGCTCAACAGGCGAATCATCAGCAAGGCGATCACGTATGCTGTCGACAATATTACCAGGACCTTCCCTAAATAATAAACATGCAGTACTCTGGTAGATGCTGAAGTGGTATGATAACAGTTTTGATTTTTGTTGTGCATTTTTTTTTGCTACCTTAGCTTTAGAAATCTCGAAGCGAGCAGTACCATTCATTGCCACTACCTGATGCGCGAAAGAAACGATTGAATGCTCATTTATTTATAGAGATACGGTCAAAATGAAAGTACACACTACAAAATTGAATAAATAACCAATAATGTTGAATAATGAGTCGGTAGTAGTCAGAAACAAACCATAGAAACCACTCACTTGTTTTTGATTGGGGGAGGAGTTTCAGCTGCAGAAGGGAGATCTTTTCCGAACAAAGAAGCCAATTTTCGGGCATCCGCCGCCACTACCAGGATAGCGTCATCACTGCGCTTGAGACCCGAAGCAAAGTTAGAGAACGACATCAGGGCATCACACGTTTCCAAAAGCGCCGAAGAAACCTAAACCTTTCACTACGAAATGTGCGTAGTAATGTCACTGTACGATCTTACCTGTTCATCCACACAAGCTCCCATAATAACACCTCCAGCTAGTCCAACTGCCATTTTGGCGTTTTGTACTATAGTTGCATGTAAACGCCGGTCATCTTCACCCTCAGCAGCAATAACGTCTAAAGTTTCGAATGCCTTCTCACGGTGGTCGAGATACTGCATAGTCGATCGTAAAATCTCCTGTAATGTCATTTAAACATATATGCACAGATAATTTTACCCACAAATAATGGTCATTTTACCTTAACCAGGTCCAGCAGTGACAATACAGTTTTTCTATCACTGCAATCAATGTCGCTACTCTGCAAATGCTCGAAAAACACTCCAGCCACGAGATGCCATGATAATCGATCGAGAACTATAACGCTATTGTTACTCGCGATGTAGTAGGACACCATCACGAATAATTAAATAATGAACTAATATTGGTTTTCTCATCGTCGATGAAGCGAGCAACATCCTTTTCAGCATCACAACCCCAGTTCCGTATACTTCTACAAGCGATTTCTACCATCAGCCGGCTGCTCAGTGATCCATCCAAACTCTAAACGACGAGACAAACGGTAACATCCAAAAGAAATAAATAAACACAGGGAAGATTTCATCGGGTGACATAATAACCATGTTTTGAAAACCCACTTTCAGAAAGGCCATAGTTGAGTCAATCCTCCTTGCAAGTATCTCATCTCTGTTCAGACCAAGACGAGACAGGATTACCTTCCCATAAACAGCTGCAACAAAACAATAAAATACCATTAACAACTTCAACAAAACAAAACATATCGGCAATTTTTTCCCACAAGCACCGATTTGATGCATATAGCAGAGGCACTCACAAGATTTCTCTTCGACGAGCTGGACAAGCCTTCGTTGTTCCTTAAGCTCAAAACAGGAAGAAGCGTCGCTAATGAAGGCAAGAAGGAAGTCGGACTAGAAAATTTGAGAGTGAGTTTTGTTCAGATTTTGTTCATATTTCATAATAACATCTGCAATGGATACGAGGGAAATATTTTAGAACAAACCAGATTCTCGACATCTTTTAGAGCATTTTTCAGAATTATGGAAATGTCGCTCATCAGTTTAGTGGCGGAGGATTTCTTATCGTCTTCTCCCAGCGAAAGCAACGATAAAAGAACAGCAACACACTGAAATACTGCACATAGTGCTGTTTGAAAAACATAAAGCTCCCAGCACTCACAGGCAAGTAACGAGGGTTGGTTTTTAGAACACGAGCAGTGGACTTCTCACTGCTCCACAGCTTCAGTAAACAGAGGGAAATATCATGACTGTCCGACCAGGAAGGGTGCGTCGAAGAGCACAAAGCCTGACAAATTAGAGAAAAAACAATTAAAACGACGTAAAAAATAAGAAGAAACCCGTGTATAAGTATCGATTAACAATTTATGTATGTGACATATATTTGAAGTAAAACAAAGTCGAATAAGAAGAATTTACGTAAGGTTGCGGACTGACCTCCCAGGGCTTGAATAAGACATCATCAATGAAAATACCAGCAGCGATGGGATTTCTTCCTCGCATCTCTTCAGCAAACATAGAGAACAGAACGGAGACGTTTTCACGGGGAAATTTTCCATCCTAGACCACTGACATTGATTTTTGGAACTTTGTTTTGCAGGAACTTAAATATTCTTTAACAACAAGTGCAAGAAAGATTACGCTGCCGCTAGACTCTACGTGGTATATGTCTGGGACGTTTTCGCCAACCCGCAACATTGGCTCCGGCCAGAGCTATGAGTCGCCGAGATTTCAAATCTCTTTTATTCGTCATGTTACCGGGAATTTCGTCCTTGAATTTGAATGTGAATGTATTACTCGTCAATCTTTTAGAAGAACAGATTACATAACTTATCAATAGCTCCAGCAAAGCTGCGAGCTTTTTCATAGCTGTTACACTCCTCACGAAGTATAAGTAGTATCTAGCGCCGCCATTGCTACGACGTCAATTTTGATACCAGACTGCGGCAGCTGTGTGGCATGACTGTGATTTCAATCCCACCGAATTTGAGAGAAACAATATGGCAAGATAAATCGAATTTCCACGACTATCTTCCACCGTTTGGCCTCTCCTGTACCTTTGACTAACTGGTTAAAAAGGTGAGAAGCAACGATATCTCAATTTTGCTCTGTTTGAGTGAAATTGCTGCATTCTTCATAAACTTTGTCAAACGAGGGAAGTTGAAGGACATGGCGAAGCACTGGCGACTACCTTGTTGAGTCATTCACTTGCGAAAACAGAAATGAAGGCATAATCCTCAAGACTTTGCCTTGCTAAAGCATTTAAATCAACCTATTCTATAGTGAGACACGATGGCACACAACCACCAACTAATGAAAAACCTAAAAACCAAGAAAACTAACCTTGATCAGCTGAATGAACTGAGAAGCGACGTTTTCGTAGTAAGCCATCTTTCTGCTATTTCTGGGTGGTAAAGCGAGTTGCTTTGCAAAAGTAGACAGGAAAGGAGTGTTCTGCCAGAGTTGATTACCATCTTAAATTTGAAAAAAGGACGAAAATAAACAACGAATAAAAAACGTTAAACGTTAAATAAAAAACGTTGGACGAGAATAAAAAACGTTAAACACATTGATTTACTAGTTGGTTGAACAGTATAAAAACACTCACTGATCTCCTCGTAAGATGACAGCGTTATCCCTAATCCATTTCTAGCTACCAGAATTTTTGATAATCGTGATCCAATGGATAACTAAAAAGTTGAGCAAAAATGTTCACCGAGAAAATTAGTCACATACACTTGAACGCATTGGTGAAGCAAACGGCTAAAAAGCACAACTCACCGTAAGTTGCTTCGGAGGCTTCACGCCGTTTCTCGGTTTCAGCAACCCCAAAAATGTACAAACTAACAGCTGAGGATCAGTAAATTTTAGAATCTCCTCATACACAGAAGCCATGCTATTGCTTGCGTCCAACAACATCAACTACAAATACGATGATGCAGGAGAAGCTCCACTCGTTTGTTGAATCTGAACACATACCTGTTCGAAGACACACACGATATCTGAGCAGTACCTCGTTAACAAGTTCGAACGAATAGCATCATTACAATCAAGAAGTGCAGCAATGCACTTTGCAGCAAGGCGCAGCTGAAAAAGCACGGCTACGAGAAAGAAAACGAAGCAATTAATTGGAAGAAACAACAAGCAAACCTGATCCTTTCTGAAATCGCGATCACTGGTACATCTCTCCCAAGATTTGATTACATGAGACCGTAGTTGTAGTGGAATGCCAACTCCTGAACAAACAACAGAAATCATGAAAGGAATACTTAAACAAAAACTGCGCAGCAAATTTCTCAACGACATCCTCACCTTGATCCAGGTATGGAGAAACACATGTCAAAATAAAGAATTGAAATGCAGATGATAACAGAGCAGAATGTTTCACAGAAACAAGAGGATACTCTGCTGTCTTCTGATACGCAGTTTTTAACTCATCTGCGATCTAAAACGAAGAGAAAGAAATAAAACCCAGGTGGTAATTTCTAGAAAAGCTATGAAATTACCTCATGAAAAACCAACATGATTAAATGACCATATCTAACTCTGACGTCGAAAAACTCATCACTTGTGTGGCAAAATGTCGATGTTGACGCTTCAGATGTACTCGCAAGGTCGCAAGCATTTCTCCTTCGCATGCAATAGCACGAGCTTGGGCATGCTGGCAGATCCTAAAGCGAACACATGTGGGTAGAAGAGAAAAGTTATAAATCAAGGAAAGTAACTTTTTCTTTATCTTCCAAACAGGAAAGAATAGCTGCAAAAGGATCACAATTTGATGACGTCCATACAAGATCTAAAAATAATTAGTAAACAAGTTTACTTAGGATACAAGATCTAAAAATAATTAGTAAACAAGTTCACTTAAGACCGAATAAAAATCGAATAACAATTTATTTAATTATTCATTCAGGACAGGATCCGAAGAATTCGAATGTTCAAAAAAGAGACAGATCTAAATGCCTCATTCCAGAAGGATTGTATTGCTCCTCTTTTTCAAACATCTGAACGAGAGACTAATTCCAGATCGAATTTTCGAATGTCGAAAAAATCGATAGGTTTCTAATGCAGTACTCGGTCCTGGCGTTACAAACAAACCGATCACCCGTTTGTCGATCTAGAACTTACCCTTTTCAACAGATGTGCACTTCTCTAGGAGATTAAAAGCCTTATCCAGCTTTGACTCTGATTTCATCATCCGGTGGAGCAGAACAGGAGAACCTCGGAAGTAAACACGGAAAACTAATCAGAGCTTCTTCCCTGGAAAAACAACAAGAAATCCGTGGTGTTTACCGATCTTTCTATTTTTAGTCGTGAGGTGTGTTGTGTGTAGTGCACTGCGTCGAACACATTATTCCACGAGCAACTGGGATTACGGTAGGGTCAGGCCTGAACAGTTCCCAGTGCCGCTGTCATTACAATATGGTTCTTGTTGATCGACCGTCCTGCTCCGAAGCCAACATGATGGAGCCTCGTAAAGCAACTGCTTCGTCACACATCACTCGCGATCTGCTTGGGAAGAGGCACGGCGAGGTTAGCGTTTTTATGTTTCTTAACCACTTCCTGTGCAATGTTTTTGTTGGTGTCACTTTACTACTAGGCTGATTCATAAATTCTGTCTCAACTCTGATACGCAAGAACAACACATTTGGCGAGCTTCGCTGCCTGTCTAGCAAACCAGTTTCCAGTGTATCTGGACAGACGAAGTTCGTCAGTTATATTGCCATACATAGATTCCCACCAAGCATGGATTACTAACCAAAAGGGCTTTCATTGGCGCAAGAATTCCGACATCACTGAAATTCGTGCTATGAAGCGGCCTTGGAATCCTCCGCCGTACCATTCGCATCGACACTGTCGATGGCTAAACCTCAGACAATTTTAGGGGCAAACCCGTTCCAACCGCCGGCAAATCTCTGAGGAAACGTTTGAACGAGGACCAATAGAGGGCAAACAGCAGGTGAAACCACGCAAGTTGTGGGCCAAACGCACTATCGGGCGAATCGAGGGCTGACTGCAGAATCATTCGGGCTGATGCGTGACCGTCGTGGTTCAGCCCGCTATGTGAATAAAATTGAAACCTCGTTTCAGATATCTGTTACATAGAAGTATCCGCAACTGTATACGCTCTCTTCTATGGTAGGATAATGTAGGAAAGGCGGACGAGTTGCTCCGCCAGGCAGATCCAGGCAAACCGCGACGCTTGACCGTAATCGGGTGGTAGTAGCGCGCCATAGACCCAGGCTGTCCATAGTGCTACCTGAAGAATCGCGCCATACGACCTACACCCGAATAGTGTTGGGCATCGGCACATTTTTCGCCGGCGCTGACTAGCGGATGCAGGCGTCCAATTGGCAGTTAATTGTGGAGAATGCTGCCTTGTGCGCTGGATTAGGAGCAGTAGCGCATGATGGTTTACGTGGTCATGACGGCCTGGACGCGAGCAGTACTCGGGCGGATCTGAATGCAAGCCCCGTTTACAGCGACTCTACAGCGGCTGAACGCGGCTACTTGTTAGGCAAAAACACCCGAATGCTCGTCCCGCCCCTCGCTTCTCGCTCGTCCGGAACGGGATTTGCCCTCGAAATTGTCTAATACCTCCAACTACAAATGAAATGGACGTGGGTTTCTACCCGAACCATTACGACGTTTTGGGCTGCGTTCGTGCTGCACAGTTATCAGAGACAATGGTCATTCGATTAATGCGGGTGCTGTGGCAGCAACTCCATTGTCATCCGGTGAGTTTTACGGCTTGTTTCCTTTTAGAGTTGTTTCAAGAACAAGAAAGAATATCATAAGAGAAAACAAGCTATGAAAATTACTGAAGACGCTGGATTGTTCAACCGTCAGCCGTTGGACCAACCGCGCTGCGTGCCTCGATGCCAGCATCACCGCTGCTACGGTGTAAAAAACTCTCAAAACGGATACTCCATACAGGGGACGTCTGTGGGCTCTGTGGATGTTGGGTGTTGCCCCGGTCCTGCCACTTGGATGGTGCGGCTCTTCAAAGGCCGTGGGAGGTGCAATCGTGATTGACATTATCTATGCTTTTCAGAACACTTCCGTGAGCACCAAAGACTCCTTGAGTATGTGTACTTGAAAACTTTCTGATGCAGAAGGAAAGAATCTGTGTTCTTCATTGCACCAAATTCAGGGTCGTCACTATATTCGAAACGTTTCAAAGAAGCACCAGTCCAGATTCGGGCCCTCAACACCTCGAAGATTTTTTTTGCCGAAACAGTACAGTGGGGTTATTGAGGTGCGGAATACGATAATGGGTTACTTTGGTTACATGTTAGCTAAGGTATCTCGCGGAATCCTCTCGAATTTGAGGGCACTCCGTGAGGTAGCTTAAGTACTATGCAGGGAATGTCATTCATGATTGCACTCTTCGCTTTGGGAGCATCGCTATATCACTCGTAAACTTCGGCTGATACGTGTTAACCCAAACGTTGATCCTATCATGGGATGTCTCCCGTAGCCTTGCAAAAATGTGCTTATGGTACAAATGGATACGATGTTCGTGCTCAGAACCTCAAATAACACCGCTATGAGATATTTTATGCAAATATTTTTCTTTTTTCAAAAATTTCTCTTCAAGTTTTGGGGTATGATGTGTGGTATAGCGCTAGCTGCTGCTATCTTATCCAAAAGGTACTTGGTATTGAAGGAAGTGGATAGCAAATGTTGTCTTTCTATAGTTAGTTTTTCAGAATGACTTAGATGCCCCACGTGCGAAACGTCGATTCGAGAGAGTCAGTGCTCAGTTCGAGAGATTCAGAATATCTGAAGGAGCCGATGACAGCGGAAGGATTGATATGTATGTGTGATGCTTCTTATTTTTATTATTCATTTTAACGTGATCTGTTTGAGGTAACATCACATAATATGTCCTTTCACTATCCTTGTCGCCGTGACGGCAAACCAAGGTTCTCTTGATAGTTGACATTAAAAAAAGGATGAGAACTATCAAGGAAACCCTATAATTTGTTATAACAGCAGCGATTCCAGCGCGAGGGGCGAGCCCCGCGCCGCATGCCTACCGAAAAGCGCACTTCCATCGATTCTCACTGTATTACATTCATATAAAAGAGAAGGTATAATACTGAGATCGTAGTCTAATTTAGTCGAGAACCATGCATTCCGTCATGCACCTCGTTTTCCTGACATTGCCGTGAACACCGTAAGAGGTTTTGCATGAAGTAATAGTGTTTGATTCTCACTTCAAGCAAACCTCATACCTTGAATTGTCAAAGCGGAGCAGATGCCAATTCTAGACATCGGCTTTGGCCGTTTGCTGGTCCTGTCAAATCACATGCTATTTTTATTTTCTTAAAAGGGGAAACTCTTGTTCAAAAAAAAAAAAAAAACTAAGGATGTCATGGTACGTTTCCGCTCTTCAAGTTTATAGGACGTTACTCAAAGTTACACACTTTGAACTACATACAGGAAGAAGTCACACATGAATTTTTATAGTATGACTACATTCTGAGCACTACGCACATTAGATGAGAAAAGAATGGCTTATAAATATTTAGGGATACGGATTCCGAAGAGGATGATGACGTTCGCAAAAACTCCACTGACGATGCTTTGACCGAAGGAGTTGTGGAAGAGCCAGATGATGTTTCTAACGGTTTTCTCCTTGGCGATTACCTTAAAGACTACTTGGAGCGCATGAAGCAAGAAAACATTCTTCCTTCGAGGTATCTTTGCAGTTTTTTTTTTCGGATTTATTTACTACGTAGCCTTACAGTTTCTTCATCTGAACAGTACATCGCTCCCCAAACGAACACCGCATTGCGGTGACCGTAAAACGGGTTTAAGAGTTGTGCCGCGCCGCGCCATATGGTGAAGGATAGGGCGCGGCAGCGCAGAGCGAGCTCCAAGTGCCGCGAGCAGGGGGGGGGGGGCTTTCAGAGATTTTGCCTCGCGCGAGCCATCCACGGCACTGTGTAGACTCGCTTTGCGAATCGCGAAGTCGAATGGTCTGGGGTATTCGTTGCTGCGCAGCAAATCCAACTTCCAGAGCGAGGTGTTTCCCGCGCGCAGGTCACTTCTCGCCATAGGTGCGATAGTCGGAGCCGAGGCTCTCACCCCCTTCACTTCGGACGGGGGTCCGGCAGATTCCCTTTACTTAAGCGTTAATAATTTTTTTTCGGGTAAAGGAAACGATGAGGGAAATGAGAAGAAGAAGGATGCAAATGAGGGGGAGACGAAGTAACAGAAGGCAATATCAGGAAGTTAGACGGAAACATCCTTATTAGTTAATGTTAATGAACATTTAATGAAGGATTATAATAAATGTGAATGCTGTGTGAGTCGGCCGGAACGAATGTCTTATAGGTTACGAAATTCGAGTTAGTGCACTGAATTGAACGGATTGCAGGGGGTTGAGGGAATTAGGAATAACACGGCTGTGAGTGAAAATTTTCATAGGGTGAAGGGTATCCTGGCATAGCTGAAACCTAGGAGATGAAGAAGGCACCCTGTTTGCTTAGAATGAGTGAAAATTTGCGGAACCGTTTGCATCTTTCGAAAGCAATACTTTTCGTGGCAGTTTCAGTTCTATGGCTGATAAAAGTATTAATAGGAAGTGAATCAAAAATGGGACAGTCCAGGGAAGAAGAGAAGGAAAAACTGTATAATGTGAAACCAATTGCAAATGTTCTAGTGAATACCTTACGGGAACCAAGTTGAGGTTTTTGAGACCGACGAAAATAGCGCGAAACAGGAGGTTTTTCGCGAATTTCTCTTCAAAAGCAAAATCAAATGAGATGACTAGGGCATGATATTGAAGTAGAAGAAATTCTCTATCGATTCGTATATGATATGATGGGTCAAAGTCTGTCCTGCGCTGTGCAGGAGGGGATGGAGCCAAAACCAGTACATTGGCTCCGGTCAAAAGCGAGACAGTGCAATGAGGGAGGAGGGCGCAGAGCGAGAACCGAGCCGTCCTTATAGAATTGGCTCCGGCACCCTTCATCTTTAGCGGGAAGGACTTGCAACGCCTTTCCAGAAAAAGTGATTAGTGATATAGGTGTAATTTAACAAAAAAAGGCCACTATGTACCCTTCACTGATATGTCCACGTTTGAAATGAGGAAGTTATAAGGGAAAAAAGCCGTTTTTTGGCACTTTTTAGTATTGTCAAAAGGGAAGTGGTTGCTGTGGGTGAAATATAGGGTATTGGGCACGAGGGGGTAGGATATGAAGTGCTGATATTCCACGGACCCTCCTATTTTTGAAATAATTGTAATTTGAGTGATTTTTATATTTAAATTAGTGCCATATTTTCCGCGTCGAGGCGATGACTCATCGCGCCGCCTCCGTCAGTTCGCCGCAAATGGAAGGGTATACCTGAGATAGACAAACAGCAACTGAATTACTAACACCTATGTCTGTAATCGTGATCTCTCCCCCCCCCGTAGTCCCGCCGTCGCCTTTTTGTGACAGCCAGCTAGGAAAGCTGCTGCTACCCCTCTCCCCCCCCCCGTCGACGACCACCCTTCACTTTTGGCACCGCTGACAGGCTTCAGACCCCTCAGACCCCCTTCACTTCGGGGACCTCCGGCTCCCCCCTATCGCACCTATGCTTCTCGCGTCACGCCGCGGACCGGAAAATGTCTGAAACTCGCTTAACCTATCAGCATCCTCTCTTGCCGTGTGGCAGCATTCGATTGGGGAACGATGTGAAGTGCATTGGCCAACCGAGCCGATTGTGGTTTTCTTTGTTGTCGACATAAATCTCCATTTCCCGCTACATTCGCTTCAATCAATCAGAATATCTGCATTATCAACAAAATTAAAATAGCGCATCTTACCCTACGACTTGATGCGGTGCCCAAGTGTAATAGCTCGAAACAAGTTTTTCAGTGCTCTGCCGTTTAAATAACATCCTGCGGCAGTATTCATTTTTCACGGATCCGCAATTTTCAAGATTTTTTGACTGCAGTTTCACACATGGGGTCATTTGAGGTGCTGAACACTATCGTATCCATTTTGAATCGCAACTCCATTTTCATGGGTATGTGGTAGGTTCGGCATTTCACATATACTTTTGTAATTCTGGATGGAAGGGTTACTTATTATGCTGATCGCGATTATCAACGTCATTTCTCATGACGCCGCCGTTTCTCCCAAGCATTTTCTTCAGATTACACATGGTTATCTTACCGTAATCTTAGAAAAAAGGATTTGCAGCCAAAATGGATACGATATTTGTGTTCAACATCTAAACCTGCGCAAGGTTTCAGCGAGAAACATTTCTTGATGATTTTGGGTCTGTGAAAGTTGAATAGTGCCTCTTCCTCCCATCTGTAGCGATCGCTTGAAACCTTTTTTGAGTGACGATACTGAAATGTACATTAATTTTAATTCAGAAGCTCCATTAAAGGGAACGAGCTTGCTATTTGGCGGCCTCTTACTGAATTTCGAGACCCTTTTGAAGATCCGACGATGAAAGGCAGGATTCAAGAAGTCGAGGGTGACGAAACTTCTTCGAATGAGGGTAGGATTTTGGTTGCTGTTTGGTGAACCATGACTTCAACTACATATATTTCAAGGCTACATCGTTCATCACGTCTCAGAATCGGGAGACAGTGAATCGGAAAACGAAATGCCTTCTCTTGCTGTTTCTGCACCTAAGGTGAGAATCGAAGAGCTGACAGATCAGAGCAGAGATGCTGAAGGCATGGAATGCGATTGATAGGTATTTGGCAGTGCTCAAGTCCTTTTCACAACTGTTCTCGATCTCACTCCCTTCTCTTCATTCTCATCGATGAGTGCCTATCTTCCGAAAAATGAGATAGTTTCACTTCATTTATCACTGCTATTCATCAATGTTGTATGGTGTAACAGCTCGCCAGATATTGGAGAGTTGGCATGCAAGTTGCAAACTGCCACATTTACAGTGGCAGATAAGCGCGAGGAGGAAAATATAGCGCTGTCAAACTGATTAACATTACAACACACCTACTGTGAATCCACTCGATCGCTCACAACCTTGTGTCACTTAGAATTTAAGGGAACATATCTGTCACGAGACATGAGCAATTAGTTATCGAAAGAATCTTTTCAAGAACGACATTGTAATACCTAGTTGTCAACTGGCTATAAATGCTGGGCTCGATTAGAGATAAAAATTGAAGTGCCCTGTTTAGCAAAATCAGTCGCTTGAGCTGACAAAATTTTTAAAATTGCGAACTGTGATTGAGGAAGGGCAACTTTTGAACGATCATTTCTCACCAAAAATTGAAAGATAGTTTCCCTTATGAGTTAATGGCCCGTAGTAAAGTGTCATGGCGGTGAGATGAACTCCAAAACTCACCACCACGCCTTGGGCAATGATTGCATGCCAAGTCACATCCACGGAGTATAGGATAGCAGATAGTTGCCACCCAGGTCATTGCTTGAGCACGCATGTGGTAACAATGGAAATCATCGCCTTGTTAGGAGCTGATCGCCTTCTGATGCAACGGAAATAGTGGAAGAGGCGAGTAAACGCGGAATGAGACGCTCGAGGTAGCAAATTCTGCGTCTACTCACCTCTCCCACTATTTCCCCAGCATGAAATGGTGGTCAGCTCCTAGCAGGGCGATTATCTCCTCTGTTGCCACATGTGTGCTCTAGCAGTGACGTCATGCAATCACCACCTAAAGCGCTGTGTTGAGAGGGGCCAAGATGAATATCCCGAACTGGTTCTTATTTCAAGCGAACATTTTTCCTTTTGTCTCATGAGACGCTCTAACTGTGGTCTTTGGTTCGAAAGCAACTTTCTTTCTTCAACTTTGCACTTATGTGACCACCCGGTTTTTAATTTTTCCTGAATCTTTTCCCTCTGAATGCAAGTGTGTGTTCATAAGAAGGCCAATGCATCTGGTTTAAAATCGTCTCATTCACTTCGTTTTAATGTTTTTCATTCATATGCTTTCATTATCCGCCTCTGGGTATTTCGTGAAGCAACAGAATATCTTGCCTGAAAATTTGTCAGGTAATTTTCTCCACGTTGATGTAATTTTTCTGTGGGCCTGATTTTTGCATTGCTTTGACATTGTTTTCCATTCATAGTGTTTTTGTCATATTTTTTCATACCTAGTGGCCTTGTTGCCTCTGTGCTGCTTGAAATTTTTCCCTGTGCTATTGTGTATTATGGGTACTTTGTGTTATGTCATTTCTTCACATTTTTTTTTCATAGACGTTGAGATAAAGACTCGATATTCAACATTATTGTATCATTATGTACAACACACTGCGTTGATTTCCTGATACAAGATGAGAATGGCAGGGATCATTCGTACATTCCCGTTTCAAACTCCCGTTCATCGATAAAATTTAGCGAGCTTATGTCAATGAAACTTCTCCTCCAAATGAGCTGAACATCAGCTCTCAGTTGCATTTATTATTTATTTTGCTGAAGTACGATATAAGGACAAATTTCCGTCCCGTTTTGATGATGCATTGAGCTGATTCATGGTCGCTACTCATAATTCTTCAATTTTTTTGACTTACTCCCGGTGGGGGCAGCTTCATCGAAGGGAAAGAGTGTAGGCTAGATAGTGTCAGTTATGACTAAGTGGCGTATGAGGCATGATTCCGATTCTAGGTGGGAAAATGGCGGAGACTGATAGGTCGATTCACACGTTCAATTACAGTTCAGTTACCCAAGTCTGAGGGTATTTCCAAAATGTTTTTTTTCTGCTATGGATACGACCAAGTGGGAGAGCATATGCTGTAAATGTATGACAGGAAACAAATCTACTGCTGCAGTTCCTTGTCTGAAGTCGTACAACAGATCCTTTTTCAGGTCAACAATTGGACATCAGTGCTGGATAGCGCCTTAGCTGAAACGAGAAGTCATAAAGCGCGTTTCTAACTGGCAGATATTATTAGATAAGACAATATTCAGAAAAGAAGTAAAAAAAATTGTTACTCTGATAAATGTGCAGTCGGGACGGAATCCGAACAGTGTAATACTTCAACTGCCAAGCTTACGCATATCTCCTCTTCTGTTGTTGCCATCGTTCCCTTACTCGCTGCTGGAGCTTTCCCCTTGAGGCAGTGGCGGACGCAGAGGGGAAGGGCTGCTTTCTGAGAGTGGACCACCGAATTATATAAAATAATCCAAAAATAGATAGAAATTGTGCGTTAAATTATTTTTTTACTTCTAATACTATTTTTGAGGATTTATTTTCAGGCATTTGATATGAAAATTATCATGCATTTGATATGAAATTAATATTTTCATTAATTTTGTTTTTTCCTCCAGGTGCTATCCGGTCGCTATTACTATTTGCTTTCCGTACTGGAATTGAATAGTAAATAGATAGAATATAGTAAAACCATTAAGGCACTGCAATCTGAAACTAGCGGCGTTCAACCATGATCGTGACCCAAGGTCACATTCGAATGTTGAAGAATGTGGTTTGCACTCACTAATACGTAGAAAGGCTTAAAGATGAACGCCCAGTAATGTGCTGTCCAAATGAAAATGTTATATCACGCTTCACATCGACCTCCCAAACCCTCATTTTCTATTTAGCAGGAACAACACCGAAACTCCAACATTTTTATTTCAAAACGCGAGAAATTACAACTCTTGCTTCCAAATGACTTCTTCTTGTACCAGTGCAATTGTCCAAGAAACCGGCCTTAAGCCAACGTTTGTCAGAGGCCAGATTTATCACATGGAAGGACTCTTGCTCCTTCTTTTCATGAAGAATTATTGTGCAAGAAGGAACATTGTACTGGATATAGAAAGAATGTTCAGCTATCCTAATAGCTTGAACAAGACGTTCAAAACAGCTCCGGAGGGAGTGCCATAGAGTATAAAGCCGTAATTTGAGTTGATGAAGAGCAAGTTGATAGAAATGAACTTGATGCCGTCATTGTGGGTGGCGGTCATGAAGAACGATAGGTCGTGACAGCTGTCAGTTGCACCGCGCATCCCATGTAAAGGTTGCCACGCCCATCCCGCACGATACGCATGCTAGCCTAGCCTGTACAAAAGTCCGGGGGCTTGGTTTGGTTCAGGGCTAGAGTGAATGTGTATTTTTGGGATTTACGACAACAACACAATAACCCGTAGTGATTACGCGTCAGTCGCGTGGAATATTGACACATCGGTTCATAGCAGCCAACTATTGCCTGCTATTGTTCTTCCTGGCACACCCCCAATGTAGACGAAGTAGCGGAGTCCCGTTAGAGGAAGGATCTGATAATCGGGATGTAATCATCCACAATACGAATGACTCAGGCAATCAACATATAATCACCGTCATGATACATGAGATATAGCCAACGATTTACTAGAGAATCATCAGTTCCAGAAGTCAAGAACTCTGGCAGCTGCGAGTCGAAGAAGATTGAGATCTCACTTTTCGGTTTGGTCTGATCATCGAATTTCTTCTATCGTAGATGCGGCTCCGGTGCTCCAAACAAGCGGTACTCAGACGGAGCCAAGTTAGGAGAGTAAGCAGGGTGTGGTAGAAATTCCCAACCTAATTCGGCAATTTTCTGGCAAGTAAGCTTACCCACCTGGGTTGGGCGTCATCATGAATTAGAACGAAATATCAGTTTTTCTGTGCTCCAGGCGAATTGAGGGCGACAATTTTTGTAGTTGAAAAGAGTAGACTTGGTGGTCACAGTGTGCACAGATGGCAGGAGTTCACAGCACAGCATTCCACTAGAATACAACCAACAGCACAGTAAAACCCTCTTTCGCGCATTTTTCTTTTCGGCTGCTCTGGAGAGGTATCGAGACGTCAACCTTTCTCTCGTGTGTGGTTAAGACAGCACCCAGCTCTCATCTCCAGTAGTGAGTTGGCGAAGCAAAGTTCCTCCTCTGCAGACGCAGCAGCAAACACTGACCCACAATCGCTCTTGCAAGGCCTTTAATTTGTGGGGACCCAAGCCGTCATCAGTTTTCTGTAATCCTGTGCTTGGGGATGTGTGGCGATTATTGTGCAGCCAGGTGTAACGTACAGTTTACGTGTAGTGGCATTCTGATTCAAAGTCTATAAAATTCTGGATACTAAAAAATATCGTGGTGCAAAACTTTTGGACTAACCTAACATGTATTGAAAAAGCAATACTGCAAAATATTACTTCTCTTATGAAGTCGACCTTCGACCTGACATAACCCTCTTTTTCAATTAAACTGTCAGCTCTGTTGTGTCAACGGGACAGACACTTCCATCGAGGTTGAGTGCAGATTGGTTTATGTTACCTTTGCACCTAGAGCTCCCTAGAATCGTTATTAATGCTGCAAAGCGTCGAGTCCTTGTAGCAGCATCATTTCCGACGCGTCCAGTTTGTGCCAATATCTCCTTCACGGGGTTACTCAGGCTCTTGAGTCGGTCCCTATCCGTACGCAACTCTGCGGAAGCAAGAACCCCTCAAATAGAAGAAATTAGCACCATATAATGGTAGGTTGCTCAAAGTAATATGGCACTTACGGGAAATGATTCCGCTTCCAGAATAGAAACCAGGTTCTGTATTTCTCTATCCGTCGACACCAGTTCAATGCTTCGCTCACAATGCTCTCGTTCCCCAACACAGAGAACCTGTTAAGGTTAATGAAAAATTCATCCTGGAAATAATAAAAGAAGAGTTTTCCACAGAAGAAAATTTCTTACGAAGATTTTTTTAAAGAGAGTTTCTCTCCCAAGAAAAAAATCCTCTGCAATCCAGCTGGAATGGTTCACAAAAATGAGAAATTCTTACTACTTGGTTGGTGCATAAATAATGTGGTTTTTTTGCAACGTCTTTTCTCGTTGAAAATTAACGCTTCCTTAATGATGATTTCACTGGGATAATGCCCTTTCTCACTTAATAAGTGTGCTATTAAAAGTCCTATCTGTATTCGCTACTGCATGCTCTAGCAGCACAGTCATTCCGCGATCTCGACGAAATAATCACTGAAGAAGAACCAACAAAGCCATGTCGAACAATGTTTAAGTAGTTAGAATAGAGCGGTACGATCTTCGCAGATGGAGGTGGAAGAAGTCCAAGATCAGATTTCGATGGCCGGAAGTCTTTGACAGTCGTGGAAGGGAAGGAGGTTCGATTGATGCGATCCTTCAGAAATGGACTTTACTCGTTTCGCTGCAGAAAATCGGTGGAAATTTGGAAATGTTCTGCTATGCTTCTGTCTGAACGTTTGTGTGGACCAATTCGGCCAAAATGACTGTTTTGCATTCCAATTTTTTCTGGGCTGATAGAGCATATGACGGTGGATGTGGATGAAATTTCTGATAGAAATTTAACTAACCGTGAAACGAGGATTATTTTTATAGGAACATCATCAGAGTAGCTTTTAGTTTTAATGAGAGAACAAGTTGCGCAAAAGAAGTCGCGAGAACAAGTTGATTATGCGCCAACCTAATATTTTATCGGTTTTTTGCAGGAATTCTAACAATAGTCAGAGAGAAGAGAGCATTTCTTTAAAAAATCTTCACAAATCCAGCAAATGAGAGGAGTGAATCACAGAAATGAGAAATTCTTACTGCTTGATCTTACTGTTTTTTTTTGCAAGATCTGGCAGCTATGTTTCAAAAACGAGAAATTTTTACATTTCGATAGATCACGTGGGTAGAGCAAAACAGAAATTTCGACCTCTGCGATATAAGTTCTGCCATTGACCTTAGTGGATAATTCAATAATGGCTTGCCCCGTTACATGTATGATAGGAACGACATCTAAGGTTATGCTTCAAGGGAAAAATAGGCAGCCATGATAGTTTGTCGTATTAGTTCCTAGTAACGTCAATTCTCTTCGACTCTCTTCGTTTGCATATAAGACATCATATTCGGTGTGATACTGACTGCGATGGTGTCACTATTCTGGCGCTGGACGGGCCCACGTTGTTATCCTAGGGCATTCCTCCGGTGCCGGCACCTCTACAGCAAAGAATTGACCTTATTTGTCAAGTTGTTAGCTACCCCTTTTCGACACAAGCCTATCAGCATCCATCACACTATTCGCCATGCAACAGATCTTTTGAATACCATCTCGCACCATCAAGCCGCGAGTCTGCGGCCTATATCCATAGGCGCTTTTCAAGAGTTAATAGCAAGTACATGTACTAGAGTTTTAAACGAATCGAATAAAATTCGAATATTTATTCGAATGTTCGAAAATTCGGAGGTTCCGAAAAATTCGAATGTTCAAGCATTCAAAAATTCGGGGGTCTCAAAAAATTCGAAAGTTCGAATATTCGAAAATTCGATGACCCCGCAATATTCGAAAATTCGAGGGTCCGAAATTATTCGAAAATTTTAGGCCGAAAATTCGAATATTTGGATTTGTTTTGCGTCGCAACTATTATTTCAGTTCCATTTTCTCGATGATGAACCATTTCGATTGAAACTCCAGTCCAATTTCTCACTTCAATCTCAATTTTCCCAAAAACCTGCTCATATCTTTGCACGCATTTGAAGGCCACCAACTACATTTGAAAGCTTTGAGACTGCAATCCTACGAGGGATACGACATTGGCGACGATGATCTCTCCGGTGAAACCTACGTATGTACTTCTCTAGACACTTGAGAAACGGGAGGAGGACATTTGACACCAGTGCCGTTCTCCAGAATATAGGGCATGGTTGGGTCACTGCCTCAGATTCGTGCGTCGTCACCCATAGCCCACAGCTAGGGTTCGCTTCATTGCAACAAGTTGCAACAATCTTGTCGAGATCTTACTAGTAAGTGCAACGATTGTGCTGTATATTCGTTTTGCGCAACAAGAAAGTTACCGTTTGCCCAACAATATTTTCACAATGTCAAAACCTCTGCATTCACTACCATGGCACGTTTTCTTAAACTACAACACGGAGATATTAAAGCGAAAGCCTTCTCACGTTCGAAGGGTTTCATCCACTTTACGATCCTTTAATGATGGTTACAGGCCTCAAATGAGATAGGCGTTCTTAAGTTTAAGAATTTCAACCAGTTGCAATTTTAAAGATAAAGGACCAACCCCATAGCAGCACAAACTCACACTTCTGAGAAAGTTGTGAGAAATTCCAAAGCGGCAAATGAAACCTACCACCCGGAAACCTTTGTGCCCGTTGTGATTGGAAAACATATCGCATTTCTTGCCTACATACATGGGTAGAAAATGTTTTTACCAAATGGAATGTTATGCGAATAAATATTCGGACATTCGAATATTCGAAAGCTTGAATATTCGAAAATTCGGTGGTTCGCAAAAATTCGAAAATTCGGAGATCCCTGGGAATTCGAAAATTCGGTGGGTTCAGAAAATTCGGGAATTCGAATATTCGAAAATTCGGGGGTCCCCAAAATTTCGAAAATTCGAATATTCGAAAAATATTTTCGAATGTAAAACTCTAACATGTACGCTTTTTTTCTGGTATGTTCAAATTACAGAAAGATTCTACGGTATCAATGCACGCAATAAGGAAGTTTATAAGAGACCTCCACTAAGCCGAGCGCCTAAATAGCATCAGTGGCGGACGCAGGGGGGGGGGGGCGGCCCCCCCCCGAGAATGGGTCGCCAAATTTTCGAAATTACTTTACAATACAAATAAAAATCTTGTGTTAGTTTATTTTTAATTGTTTATTTTTATTATTATTTTTAATATATTTTTTATTTATTGTTTATTATTATAATTAATATTATTATTAATTTTATTTTCCGTCTGGGTCCCCAAAACGGCGGAGACCCCACTTTTCTTCCCACGCCCCCCCTCCCGCCCACTTTCTGTGTCCGCCACTGAATAGCATATGTATTTAGTATATGTATTAATAGTGTATGTATTTATTCCTAGTACATGCATTGATTTCTGATTTCTGATCCATAGCCTGTTCTTTGATCGAGCACACTTTAGCCATACGCGCCTTTGCCCTAGATAAATCTGGCGCGGATATGCTATGTATCCCGGGGATATGCACCTGGCAGCGAGCAATGCCACGCCCCCATAATATCGTGTATAAATATCTCGTTGAATTGTAAATGTCTCTCCTTCACGCTCACGACAGTTATAGTTGCTGCTTGGAATAAAATCTCAATCTCACTTCCCTCTCTCACATAGTAGCAATCCTTCTCTAAGCAGAAACCGCTTAGAATCCACTAGACATCACTCATTCCTCCGGTTAGGTCGGATTTACATGAGAGCCGAGTCAGGCAAAGAGTCGGACTGACTAATCTGTGATTTACAGAAATCAAATTTGAGATATCTACCTTCAGTCAGCAGTCCGGTTCGGAGAGCAGCCTAATGGATATTGTGGCACTGGAGTAGCAAGTGGCTCAGGATCGCATTGAGGTAAGTGGAATCGGCCCTCAATTGAGCATAGCCCTGCGAAACACCCTAAGTCGTCTAGAGGATATTCCAGACGACCAAATTAGGCAACTCTCGGCGCAGAAACGGCAAAATATCTTGGCGGCAGTCCAAGAAGCTGTAGACACGGCTAGGCAAAAAGTGAGGGAGTCCTCACAACCTTCAATCTTGGGTGAATTGAATATGTCAACAGCCGAACTACGCACTATTTTGCCGATTTCAAGCCGGAACAGCAATCTCATCCAGAATTTGGCGAATGAGATTGGCTGTGAAGTTTTAGAAGTTCCTACGGTTTTTAGAAACAAAGCGCGGGAAACAGAGCAGCTGAAGGCTAGTCTCAATGAGCGCGAAAAGGCAACTGAAAGTCTAAAAAATCTAAATAACCGATTACAGGATGACGTGAATGACCTGGTGGCGAAAATCGCCAACACCATGGGCCCAGTGCCAGCTCGGCAAGAGCAATCGGTAGATGCCCAACGATCACAAGCTGAGTCCAATTTAGATGTAAATTGGTCAGCTGTTCGAGAACAGCTTATGATGCTAAATAATGGCAAAAATACTCATCTTTAGATCGCGTCCATCCTCTACGCCGTCTTCCAGCGCGTCGACGATCGGTGAGTCTGTCTCTCAATTGTCCAAAGTTCTGCGTTAAAGGGTAGGGCTCAAAAATTATCAGTATTTCTAACGCTATGAGTGGGATGTTTAACATATCTACAGAGGTTTTCAAAGCGCAAAGTGTCGCTTCTGTGAGTAAATATGAGTTTCAGAACTTTCTCGTCGACGTCTCCGATGTCCACCGTGTTGATTGGCACTGTCCCGGCAAGCTGATGTATCAAGGAGTTGAAGTCGAATGCTCAGCCGCTGTGCCATGGCACTCCAAGGTGTTATCCCCAACGCACCATTCGGAGCCCTCACATTTTCATCCCCTTTCGAATTATCTTGTATATTCGCTTTTTGTCCCAATCTCATATTCTCGATTCGTGGCGGACCGCCCGACTGCTTGATCGCAATTGTGATGTCATAACGCTTACCGCATTGGGTTTGGCTTGGTCATTTTACCAGCAGCACTGCATTCGTATGACTTTGACAACCGTAGCAGAAGCCGGACTGGTTGCTGCCGAACATCCCCCGCGGAAAAGCAGGGATCCCATCAATCTGGGAAATGTCGCGGATAAAGCGAGAGAGTTCGTGAAGAACAATCCATTGACCAACTCATCATGGAAACTCCTGAAGCCACGGAAAAGTTTGATCTTGCTCCCAGCTGGATTCGAAAATGTGGGAAAGTGTCTAGAATCAGACACCCAAAAGGCCTTGTTGATGCGAAAGCCAGAGGACGTGCATCCGGAATGGTTTACTGAGAACTACACAGCAATCGTTGTGTTCAGTACCGCGGAATTTATGTGGACTACGAGCATGGACGCTCCTGATGCAGGCTGTTGCAGAAGGATCGGAACTGATCGCACTTGACCACAGAATGGAGATGACTGAGGACGATCAGTCGATTTGATGCGCGACTTATTTGAAGAGACGATAGCCCAACGTCCTACCTTGGTATCTCGAATGAGATGTTTTCTTCCACAGCGGTCGCAGCAGGAAATGCAAGGAGTTGGTTTTCGAGCACTCGCGGACAAGTCGAGTGAGCAGCTGAAAGTACTCACGCAGAGCGCGGCCAAGCACTTTTGGACGGCCAAGATGGTCCAACATTCGACTTTCCTACAGTTGAGTCCATTTCGCAAAATTCCGGAAGTGCGAGTGTCTGATGGATCGGCAAAAGAACCCACTTGAAGAAACGAAAAGGGTTGCACTCCTCAAAACAACCACACTCACCAACCATACAAGCCGAATTTTAAAAACCAACACCACCACGGACGTGGTGCACCACGCTCGACTACATCTTGGAACCATTTACTCGAAAGGCCACTGCAAATGATTGGCAACAGGATGTTCAAACTTGTGTCGGTTGGCGCAGCACGTGGATCAAAAATCCATGGACACGGCGGAAGACCACACCATGGATGGCGAGGCCCTCGTAAATTTCATTGATTACGGTGTAGTGGAAACCGCTTAGAATCCACTAGACATCACTCATTCCCCCGGTTAAGTGGGATTTACAAAGTTCGCTCCCCCCAAAAAGAACATATTGTCTATTTCATCCGTCCAGCAAATGTGCACACTCTTCTCAAGCTACCAAAGAAGTTATCAAGAACGAAATCCACAAAAGCCATCGCGAGGGCATCTCAGCTACTGCGGCAGAATTTCGACACGTCTAAGCGCGCGCCGAATTCTTGTCGGCACTGGGCAGATCAATCAAATTCTGGAGGGATCGGCTAGGATTGAAACGAGCTTCTGCGAAGTACTGCCAGATGACCAAAGAGGAACGTAAGGCAAAAAAGCTGGAATTTTGCGAAGATATGATCGCAAAACTGCGTTTTGACCGACGAATACATTTTCCAGCGCATCTGAACTATCCCATTTTAGATACGTTGCTTTTTTTTCGAAGGCATCACAACTTAACTTGTAGTCGGAAGACCAACCAATCATGGCTATGTCGAAAAACGAAGAGAAAAGGAAGGCTCAGGAAGCGTACCACGCATCCGGGGGAACTCCATGTATGGGTAAGCATTTGTTCGCGGAACACCACAGATCTTGCCATATTCAACGGATCAGTTCAAATGGACTCCAGACTTTACTGTGAGATTCTGAAGGACTGCTATCTCGGTTCCTCCAACAAAGCGTTTAACAGTTCCCGTGACTTTCCCATGCTGACGTTCTTATCAATATATAAAAATCTTTGAAAGGATTTGCTAAGCTGGTTCAAGACAATGCGCCTTCTCACAAAAGGGTCTGTACCACCAGGCATCTTCACCGCTGGCATGTCATGGTGGTTAACTGGCCAGCAGAATCCTCAGGATCAAACCCAGTCAAAATGGTCTGTGGAGGCAGTAAATCACCGACACCAATTTTCACCTCTCATATTATTCTGTTTAAACAATCCCATCTCCAGTCCTTGACATCGCAGGAAAATTCATTTTTCTAATAGGTGGGGTACTGCTGGAGTTGCCTGATAGTAGATACAGATCAGCCCAAAAGTTGTGCCTGCTAAACACCCAACCTGCTACAATTTGGCCTTCAGCTTTGTTTTTTTTTTGATTTTTTCTCAGGTAGAAGATGGCCAAGTTTTGAGTAGGCGAGGTGGTGTACCTCTACTGTCAGGATATGCAAATCTGCAGTTTCACATCTAACAAAGAAAATGTTTTTTCGATTGAGGAAACCGATCTCTACTCTGTACATTGTGTTGGCCCTAGCCTAACGGAACATTTCTTAGGCATGTAGCGAGAACGCTCTTGGTCCAGAAAACTCATGTGAGTCAAGGTTCACGGAAAATCGCCGTTTCGCACTTTGCTAATTCCAGTGATTTCAGTTTTTCTCTCCCCTTGAGTACTACAAAAAAATCTACTGAAAATGTTGATCATAATACTTTTTATTGCGAAGAAATATCTCAAGTTTGAATGGGTTACATGTATTCAGTGCGCACCTCAAAAATGGAAATTACTTTTGAGATGACCTAATATGATGACGTTACGCAGCTCAAAAGTATGCTGTATAGTGTAATGCTGTGAGAGTTGTGCAATATACACGGTAAGCAATTACTTCCACTTTTTCATTTATTTATTTACGTTATTTGCATTATTTGCAGTATCACAGCATAAGCTGTGTCACAAACAATTATGGAAGTGAAGAGAAGCAGAAAAAAAGCAATCTTGAAAAGGAAAATAACACTTAATACCGAAATGGCAAAAAGAGGAGAACGAATTCTCTAATGAAAATCGGGTGGGAGCTGCTTAGAATAAAAACACAACTGAGTAGCTTTCGCCATGTCTTGATCCCTTTCTACTCAGAGATTCCGGGACGACAAACGCAGCCCGAACACGTTTCAACAGCAGTTACACCGCGAGGTGAAAGCTTATTTCGTCGCCCCACGAGCTGTATTCGCACCTAGAAGGCTGTGTTTCGGGGGCGATGAACTGGTTTGCATGTCTCAAACCTAGGATCGCAGCTCAATCTGGGCACAGGGCTGTGTTCGTACTGCACACTTGGGTAAGTGGATGCTTACCCAAGCTCGTCCAAAAATAATCATTGCACTGGGCCACGGTTTTACCCGGGCCTCAGCCAGCCTGACGAGTCTCGCTGGGCTCCCTTGTCTCCGCCGGAGCGGAGACGCGACTAAACTTTGATGCTCAACCAGCAGCTTATATACACCTCCCAGGGGGCGTGTCGCCACGTGGCAAGGAGCAGGTAGAACGCAGGTTGAACTGCACCACAGTTCATCGGGCAGAAAACGCAGCCGGAACACGGTGTTTACTGCTCTTAGCAGCCCAACTGCAGCAGCTCCTCCTTTAGCAGCAGCCGCTGTATTTCTCTGAGTAGTATACGAGTATACGAGTAACTTAAGTATACGAGTATTCCGTCGCATTATCTAATTAATAGACGGTATATCCGAATTCGCTCGGGTGATTTACCATTTCAATTATCTTCAGCTACCCCACGCTGCTGAGGATAATTGCTGTTGCCGAAAAATTTAGTAAACATGCCCGTAATTCTGGTGGTCAGCATATTAGTGAAGCTCAAGTGACTCTTCTTCGCTGAACTGTGCGCGAAAAGTCAGCAAGGTTATTTCGATGACATTGAATGATGTATTCGTGCGAATTGATTGTCATATTCATATTCGTCGTATTCAGAAACCCTAACAGGTATGTCTCCACCGCCCCAGAAGGTGGAATAGCAAAAATTCAATAAGAGCGATAAATCGATATTCCGCGCAAAAAGGCCATGATAATCGTTTTCAGCGAACTTGTGCTTCTGTGCCTCACAGATTTACACATGAACACGTTTTATTAGCCTGACGTTTCAACTTCACGTCGTCTTCAGAGGTTTAAAAGAGGTTCAAGGTATTGTTAATTTATGAGTTCACCCACCAGGCGCTTCCTCTCCCAGTGCGTTCGACTCGTTTAGTTAGAGCACTTTAAGATCCGTAGCAGAAAATACCTACTAAGTGCACCTACGAATTTGGTGGAGATGGGCTTCCGGTTCGCTGTTATGAAAAGATCGGCTATTGGTAAACTAATGCTATGTGTAGTCAGCTAATTCGTGGAATTCTGCTTTATGAACTCAAATCCGGACGATCAGCTAGGTGAGCGATCCAAATCATCAGTTATGCATTTGTGATGGTGTCTTCTCCAAAAATGCCAGGGACTCGATGGATCTCGGGGATTATGTGAAGATTGGAGATGAAATCTTAGAAAATGCTCTATTTGCTTGTCGATAGTTTGGCTTTCATAAGGACGTCCGGAAAAAGGGGGTTGAACCAGATTCGAAGCAAAGTGCGCAGAACATTTATGGACATTTAGCCAACCATGTCTCGTCACGTGAAGAAAATCGGTAAGAAGGGGAAGATGAGTAGACTGATTTTGAGTGAGTTGAGCGACAAACACTATCGCCCACACTGGCAAGTCTGTAGATATTAAACCTAAATTATTCTAACACAATTTCTCGGAAGGATCGTTATTCTTGATAGAGGACAGGTCATGTACGACAATAGTGGAAGGTCATCTTATTTGGGTTTCAGCGAACCACATGAAAATAGGCGTCCCATCACTACACTTTTGAAAAATTTCTTTGACCTTCCACTTCTGAGAAAATGAGAGAATCGCAACGATTTGTTTTCAAAGGGACATATTGTACTATAGTTGCCCAGTAATACGCTCTTTTATCGATCATACGTGGTCCGATGCTGCTGCGACATAGCGCATACAAGCATGTTATTCTTGTCAACTGTAAAAACTTGACCATTAAAATTTCGAAATTCCAAGTTACTCTGGTAATCCCTGGACCAATGGTCTGACCCGTTCGGCGATTCTACCGCTTTACATCGGCTCTAAAACTTTCAATGAACAGACCTCACTCGAAAACGTGTTCCATTATTTCGAGTACAAACCTGTTAAATTTTGAGCTTCTGGACAAAACGTTTTTGTCCATTTTGAGAATACTATACATGTGCCAATGCTTTTCGACTTGAATTAAATTTTCAACTACGACAAAATTGTGCTATCCCGAAGCCTCATGTCAAATTATTGTTGTTTGGAGGAAATACCATCAAGTGCCAATCCTTTTTTTTTTGCTTGTATCTGAGCATTCCTGTGTTTCCACTTTATTGGCTAGCTTTCGGTACATCAATACCTTCGTCAAGCCTATGTTTACATTGTAAACATAGGCTTGACCATAGGTGCGATAGTCGGAACCGAGGCTCTCCCTCCCTTCACTCTGGACGGGGGTCCGGCAGACCCCCTTCACTTAGGCCCATGGCATACTTCACAGCGACACCGTCGCGGTGAAAAAATTAGTGGAAATGATGAGAACAAAATGTTACAAATTCTCATATCTTATCAAATTTTTTGCGTGGAATAACATGCTGGCATAGGAAGAACTGTGAGAAAACTTGTGGTGGTAAACGCAGCAAATGAGGGGAAGGCGAAGCAACAGAAGGCAATATCAGGAAGTTGGAGGGAAAAATCCTTATTAGGAAACGTTAACAAACATTTAATGAAATATTGTAATAAATGTGTGTGCAGTGTGAGTCGGCCGGAACGAATGACTTACAGGTTACGAAATTCGAGTTGAAGCACTGAATTGAACGGACTACAAGGGGTTGAAAGAATTGGGAATAACACGGCTGTGAGTGAAAATTTTCATAGAGTGAAGGGTATCCTAGGATAGCTGAAACTTGGGAGATGAACAGTGCACCCTGTTTGCATAGAAAAGGTCAAAACTTGCGGAACCGTTTGCGTTTTTCAAAAGCAATACTTTTCGCGGCAGTTTCAGTTCTATGATTAATAAAAGTATTAATAGAGAGTGAATCAAAAATGGGACAGTCCATGGAAGAAGAGGAGGAAAAACTGTATAATCTGAAACCAACTGCAAATGTTCTAGTGAATATCTTATGGAAACCAAATTAAGGTGTTTGAGACCGACGAAAATAGCGAGAAACCGTAGGTTTTTCACGAATTTCTCTTCGGCCACAAAACCAAATGTGATGTACAGGACATGACAGTGAAGTAGAAGAAATTCTCTATCGATCGGTATATGAGATGATGGGTAAAAGTCTGTCCTGCCCTCTGCGGGAGGGGGTAGAGCCAAAACCAGTACATTGGCTCCGGCCAAAAGCGAGACAGTGCAATAGGGGAGGAGGGCGCAGAGCGAGAACCGGAGCCATCCTTAAGAAGCCGGCTCCGGTACCCTTCACCTTTAGCGGGAACGACTTACAACGTCTTTCCGGAAGAACTGACGGATGATATAGGTGTAATTTCACGAAAAGTGGTCACTATGTACCCTTCATTAGTATGTCCACGTTTCAAGTAAGGAAGTTATAAGGGAAAAACCGCTGTTTCTTGGCACTTTTCAGTATTATCAAAAGGGAAAGGGTTGCTATGGGTGAATTAAAGGGTATTGGACACGAGGAGGTAGGATATAAAGTGCTGATATTCCTCGGACCCTCCCATTTTGGAAAGAACCGCAATTTGAATGTTTTTTCATGTTGAAATTAGTGCCAGATTTTCCTCGTCCATGCGATGAGTCGTCGTGCCGCTGCCGCCAATTCGCTGGAGATGGAAGGGTATACCTGAGCTTGCCTAAATAGATGAACGTAAACGGCAACTGAATTACTAACACCTACGTCTGTAATGTCACGATTCCCCCTCCATAGTGTCGCCTTTTTGTGACAGCCAGCTAGGAAAGCTGCCGCTACACCCCCCCCCCCCCCCCCCGGTCGACGACCACCCTTCACTTTTGGCACCGCTAATAGATCTCAGACCCCTCAGACCCCCTTCACTTCGCAGACCCCTGGCTCCCCCCTATCGCACCTATGGCGACAATAGATGTCTGACACCAGCAACTAAGCAATAGTACGACTGCGCACTGGCCAAAAGAATAGGAGTCACTTGGGCGACAGATGTGACACTGTCGGAATCACCACCGCTATCTTATGAGTTGCAATGCATCCGCTAACTCTTTCTTGCTGTTTATCTCCGGAGAGAGGTTGACCGTAACCTTTATTCTAGGAGAATCCTTGTATGTGTGGTGAAGGGTGCGATGATGAGAGAAACTGCTGTTAGGATAGGAGCCAGGATTCCGTAGTGCTCGCATATGCTGGTCTAGAAGTTTATAGAGCGGTATCGCTGTTTCTCCAACGTATTCACGTCCGCACCCCTCGCAAGTGACCAAGTAGACCGTTCCTCTCAACTGACATATCTTGTTCCCTATGCAGTGAATGCAGTTATTTTGGCCATACTTTTCTTCATGGATCCCCGTCGAGGTCAGAAAGCTCTTGAGGTTTGGTTGTGGGAGGAACACAAATTTTATTGATAGGTTTGCTGCTTTCACGGTTCGATTCACATAGGGAAATACCAGCTTAGTACACCCTGAAACGAAAAACGGTCGCCATTATGTGGACTCTGAGTTCGTGTATTCGTTTTCTTCCAATATCCGTGCTACCTTTTCCTCACCTCTGTGAACTCTTGATTTATTTATTCTTTGCACTCGAGGTGCACCAATTACTGAAAAGACCTTGGTGTGAGTAACCAAACAACTCTTTTCGTAGTAGTTAGTAAAAAATGTCAACGAAAAGAGTAATGCTGTGAACAAAGTGGCGCAATGATGTTGCCGCCAATGAATCAGTCAGACTTGAGGAGATAGGTCGAGGATTTACTTGGTTTGGAAATAACAAGCGGACCAATTTCCCTCTGATAAAAGTACTAACGCTATACCCAAGCGTACCATGATCTGATGTACCTAAGTTGAACTATGTATTAGGTAGATCACTTTCGTGCGACAAAAGAAGCGGTGAGCACCGAGGAGTCTGAGCTTAATTCTATGCGTAGCTCGGCGGGAACACCTCTTTCAGCTACCGTTCACCGTCACATCTCATGGCGTTGGTATTGCGATCGCATATTCTCCTTTACGCCCTGTTGCTTAGTTGCTGGCGTAAGACATCTATTGTCGCATAGCCTGATTGTTGGAATGGCCAGTATATTCGCACAATTTTCATAAAAGTGATAATACACTGAATGCAATTATAAATGTTCTAGGCCTGACGAAGGTATCATTGTATCGAAAGCTAGCCAATAAAGTGAAAACACAGTAGTGTTCATACTTGGTAGGTACATGCCAAACAACAAGCATTGAATAAAATTGTTGACCTATGGCCGAGCTGTGGTGTTTCAAAAAATTGAGTGAAACTGCTCCGAAACTCCTGCAAACACCTAATGGCAATTATGGATAAAGAGCTAGTTATGGTTTCGAACTTTTACGTAAAATTTTGGGGTCCTTTGTTCCTTCGAAACAAGTTCACAAATCCAGTTCTATATGTTTAGGATTAATATTGGCTTAAACGTATGAATACGGCGTATACGTACGTAGTTTGGACTGTGCAAGATGAAAGAACTAGCGACAAACGAGGTAACAGCAATGTTTTGTTGCTATCGCCAACGCTTTTTTGAAGATGGTTAGAAGCTTATGATCATGGTAACCAAATCAAAGTGCCCAACATTATCTCCATAGTGTCAATATTCTTACATCCCCTACTCTGACTCGTTTTTCAAGCTGCCGCAAAGACCTGTAGTGTTTCACCAGGGAAATTAGTTGTGAAGATATTAGAGAAGAAAGAACGCGAAAAAGTGTCGTATCTGCGGAGACAGAGAGAAGTGCAGATCATACGCACAAATACTCAACTATCGTTGTTTTCGAAATGGAATATGTCAAAGAGAAATTTTTGGCCTCTCATCCATATCACGAATTTGAATAATGGTTTCGAATTCCGGATAAGATTAAGAATGTTTTCATTGGGAAGCGCTTCTCATTTTCTATCTATACATAAGGTGGCAAGATTTTCTCAACCATTTAGAATGTTATTCGGTTAACCAAATGTATTTAAGGTACAAAACGTATACGATATCCGTGTTAGGCACCTCAGGCACTATTGGTCAAACTAGACAGTAAATTTATTGGTCAAAGAATCTTGGCTCACGCTGTGCAGCTCTACCTCAGACATTCTCTCAGCGCAATCTTCGGAAAGTTGGACGCACCGTCCCACCTCAGAACAGTTCTTGAGGTTTCCATGGGAAAAGAATCTCCAGGAGCTGCTGATCACTAGGGTATATGGGATTTCGAGCAAAACTGAAAAGACCCGTTTTTGAGTCCCAGTTCTTGTGGAGCCAGTGGACGGAGCCATAGGGGGGGGGGGGGGCGAAGGCGCTATCTAAATAATTCACTCCTGGAGAAGCACCTTCTTACGAATTTCGTACTACTCGCTAAAGTTCCTCACCCACTTCATTGACGATCTAGGTAGCATAGTCTGTCCGAAACAATGAGTCCGCCCACGCACGCGGGGATCGAGAAGATGCCACCTTTGCCAGCACTCCACGTCATCATCTCTGATCTGCGTAGCACGTTTCATCGTTATCTCGCGCCGCTTCTCGGTCCCAGCGTGCGTGGGCGGACTCATCGTTTCGGACAGACTATATGTACATGATGGGGAGACCCTGAAATCTCCTTCTCAGCAGTTTTGTATGCAACCACATACAGGAAGCTTCAAATGTCCGCAGTCAAGAAGGATGTGGCCACGACGCGGCTTTAGACAGAGACACAGGCGCTCGGCATGCTGCCACTGGTTGGCTGCAGAGTCAGAGAAGCCAGAGGCAGCATAGAGAGCGCCTGTGTCCGATCAAGGAGCCGCGCCGTGGCCACGCCCTCTTGACTGCGGACATTTGGAGCTTCCTGTATGTATACCAATTTGATCAGCACCTACTGAAGTTTTTTGCAAGAAAATCCCAAAAATGGTCCTAAAGTAGGACGGTGCCTTTTGGCTTGTTTCGCCCTGAACACCTCTTTCTCGGATGTGAGACGTACTGCCATTTTTCATTTACTTTTCAATTCACCCCATAGTTGGCGTACTATGACAAGAGAGTAGGAAGAGAGTTGAACCGCGAGAGACTCCGTACCAGCTTTCGACCTAGTGTTATGACAACTCCACTTGCCCAAACAAGATGACTTCAGGCACACTTAAAGGCAGGGGCCCACCTCGTTTTTCATGTCGATGATATCAGCAGATTCTTGACCTCGTTGCCAGGCTGATTCCAATAATGTACAGCAAGCGTTAAGAATCTACGAAAACACCGTTTTTGCTAAGGTTGAAGTATCCGCCCTCTGGAGCAGGGCAGGACATCGCTCCAAGCTGTGCTGGCTGTCCGCCATCGCATGAACACGTCTTTGCCTGTCCGATCGATAAGATCAACGGCGATACATGTCTCTGCACGTGAATTTGCTCCAGCAAACTGATACAGGTGCCATCGCGAAGAACGGGTTTACAGGACATTTTGGGACATATCAAGCATATGGCCGGAATCAGCATGGAGAACTTTGGGAAATGGATCAATATCTCAAACACGAATACCCTGCCTCAAAGGCAGCACTCACGGGGATTTCCGTGTCGGGGATTTCGCGATATATCGCGTTTTTTAGGGATGGTGAACTCATCGACTATGATGAGGGAGCGTGAAACACGCGGAAAACACAGGAAATGATGGCGGCATTTCCTGCGCGTCCAAACCGCGGACGAGTGCTCCCTGATAGGTCCCACCACGAAACCCTGATAATGGTACGCATTCCTCTCCATCGGCTGCGCTAAAGCATACGCGCGCGCACACCCGATCAACAGCGCTAGCTGGCGCGACGAAACCCTTTTGTGCAGATCGACAAATACGTCCACGGCAGTATCTTCGCAGATGAGCGGCTATTCATTGTGTTCAACTTACTGTTGTGATTGTGGAGCGACCGGCTACACAGTAAGCAACTCCCTTCAGACGTCAGAAGTTCCATTAGTGCTGCCTTTAATCACACTGATTCTGAAGTGCTACTGATTTGAGCTTTACCCGAGTTGTTACGGGTTTAGAGCTCACCTTCGATGAGGATAGAGCTGCGCGAATGTCTGAGAACAAAACCACCACAGAAACCACTCCAAGACTGCAAACGGGACGTCACCGTCCGGAGCCGAAGCGCCTGCAGCGATTTGATTTTGGCGCGCCGCCGCTGCCCGATCTGCACGCGTCGCGACCGCTCGCACCTATGCGATCGCCATCTGTGGCCTCACCTGCTGACGTCTCCTGCTCCTCATTCCGCTCTTGCAGCTAGTCAGCTTACATAGTTTTCGGTGTTGTTGATTGTTAGCATCTTCGTTCACGTCCTCTGCTCCTAATCGACCCCGTTTCTGCAGGAGATCCAGCGCAGTCGCGATCGATAGAGCCGACGTCCGTGTATTGCGTGCGATTTCACTGAACCTGGAGATTGTATTTGTAACTACATATCACTCCTTACCGCTGTATTTTAAGCAGCACTCTCTTTTCTTGTGTCGATCCTCCACGTGTTTCTCTTATCTTGGCTTTTATCGTAGAGATTTTTCAGTTTAAGGGCGTTCTGTTGCTGAGCACTGGTTCCATTCAAAGTGCGAAGTCACTTTTGCTTGGAGTTGGTACCTTTGCGTCGGCAGGTATGTCATGTTTTGTTCTTCAACTTGATAGCAACATTATCAGCAGAGAAATGATTACACAACACCGGCGGTAATCCATTTTTCATCCCACATTTCACATACGTGGTGGTTTAATCATCTTAGCGGTGTGATTGCTGCATGTGTAATTTTTATGTTTGTCAATAATAAGTTCAATTTTTAGGTAGTGCCCTTAGACGACGGCACGTAGCGGGATGGCTAACGTAATTACAAATAAGGATTTCATAGTTGCAACAAAGTACAAGCTCATTCGGAAGATCGGGTCAGGCTCCTTTGGTGACATCTATGTATCGATCAATGTCACGAATGGAGAGGAGGTTGCCATAAAACTGGAAAGCAACAGGGTAAATCTCGCACCATTTCACATTATTTTCTAACTCATAGGATCGGAAAATTTTTGCATTATGTATCCCATCTGTTTAAGGCTCGCCATCCGCAACTGCTCTATGAATCGAAAGTATATCGCATCCTCCAAGGAGGTGTCGGAATCCCACACATCCGCTGGTGAGATTTAGTTGCATTTGTTCTCAGAAATTGTTAGAAACGGGTTGTTAAATGAACGCTTTGTAACCGACATGCTCCCTATAATGTGGTAGATCAAGACCAAAAATAAAATTCTGGGTTGTAGTAGCCTTGGATTCTTTTTTGTTTAAAAAAATAATTTTCATTGCTCCGATTTACTGTTGTGGAGGAGGTGTCAGTAATAGCATCCTATCATGCAACATTCCACAACTTTCTTTTCTATTTTTTTAAATGAAGGCTTGAATACAATAAAGGAGCGATAGTTTTAGTTTTTTTTTTCTCCTAAAACACTGCTCAAACATATACTTTCAAGATGAGGCATCACCTCGATATTTTTAGCATGGTGTTTTTTCCTAAACATTTACCGCATTCTCGTCAATTCCAAAAATCTTGTGTTGGACGTGATCCAAATTTCAATCTGGAAGGGATGGCTATGCCAAGTTGGCTCCAAGATAATAAAGAACATGGTTGCTCATCGAGTTAACCCCCTCACCTGCACAAATACACTGTGCACCTGCATGCAGTACTTTGAATCATTTCGATTTTATAAGGTATCGAGGACAACTTGATAAAATTTCAAGCTGGTGCCTCTTAATGAATTTTGGTTAATTTTTGTTTCTTTCCACTAATCTAATGATTGTCAGTATATGTAGTGTAGTGTGTTGACCGAATAATGTATGACATATATTCGATTTTGAATAAGTAAAAAACTGAAATATTGGGAGAAGGTAGAGCCTCAGTTTTTGGAGGATAGAAAAGAAGGGTTGTAAAGCCTTTTTTTTTAATGATTTATTTTGGTGCTGATAATGTGCTCCTAAAGTGTTTGACGAATTGAACAAATTTATTCGATTTTTATTCCAGCAACGCTTTAGTGTAGAGGTAGCAGACAAGCGCCAGTTCCGCTAGTCCTACATTACTACATCACTGCTGTATCTTCATTTTTCATTGTTTTCTTTTTGTTGAGTTTCGGTCAAATCTCCTTTAGGTGTTCTACTTCACTGTGTTTTCTTGAGCTGCTCAATTGAAGTTTTTTTTTTGCATAGGTATCAAGAAATGGACTGATGCCATAAATCGAATAGGTCTAGTTTTCCTTCCAAGTAATGCCTAACATTTTTATCACTAACTGGGTTCAAATTTTAATTTTTTCCAATGCGTAAACAAGACCGCTCGTGTGCTGAAGTAATTCTTCGTCTGTTTTCTAAATTTAGACTGACTTGACTTTATAGCAGATAGTGATAAACAATAAAGTAGTCGACGTTAATCATGGTTTTTGGGATGCGCCACGCATTCGACTTCATCTGAGCATCGTAGAGGCATTGAATGCGTATGTGCCTTATACAGTGACTTGCGGGGGCAACCGATGTACCAAGTCAGTGCTCCATCTACCCAGAATCCTTTGGTACCAATTCACCGACCCCGGAGGGATGGATGGCTTGGGTGGCCACGGGCGCGATCGAACCATCGACTATGTGCGTGCGCAGCGAGCCTCTTACCACTGCGCCACACGCGCCTCGATAGTGATACATATTTTTATTCCTGCTGTATAAGTTTCTTCCCCAGACTTTTAATTTAAAATAGAAGCAGTTTATTGAAAAGTTCATCTGTCGGTTTTTTTGCTACGGTGGTCTCAACTGAGTGCTTCATAAATATGGGCAAGCTGGTGACTATGCCGAAGGCATAATCTGGATCTTTTTGGTGGGTCTACTGCGTAGATTGGAACTATTCACCACTTTGCTGTGCTGTTCAGCTCTGTGTCGAAATCCGCTGCTGGGGAAGTAGTGGGAGACTCAGGCAGGATAAGTGGATTGTACGCACCCATTTTTTTTAGCATGTCGATGAATCATTGTTGTGAAATTGGTTGAGTTTTTTTATGGTTGAAACGTTTCGTAACAATAAGTCATTCTGTCACTGAAAGACCTCATCCTCACTTGCGAGGTTTTCCAACCCCCCCCCCCCCCACCGCCTTTGCGGCCTCCCCCGACGAAATGGGACCGACCTTACTTTTTTTACGAAACCCTTCCTTTCCAGCTTCTGTCGCTATCCTTTTATCGTTTTTAGATTGGACAGGGTGGAGTGGTCTTTGCATTAGTTACTCACAGTGGACAGTCTTTTACGATCGATGATATCACCAAGTATTTATGACCCCACTATTTATCATATTTGGATGGATGCTTCTCAATCTCAATGCTTCTTATTGCATTACGACCAGGGTCGTATGGAATTTTCCGTATTCTGTTTTACTGCCATTTTAGCCATCCGTTCCACATTTTACAGAAACGAGAACACCGGAAAATCATGCGGGAACGAGAACGAAGTGATCTTCTGGGTCGTGATGAAATGAGATTTAGCTAACCGCATACACTCCATCTAGGCGTTAAATATGCGTCCCTTACCCTTCAATAGCCTTTCCCAAACGTGCCGAATGCTTTCCTTTTCTGGTTCACTCACCAAGGATATCAGGAAACAACTTAAATGTGTATGTAGATGTTTAGAAATTAACTTACCCTTCAGAAATTACTTTACCCTTTACATTGCACTGCAAATTCCAAACAAAATGCTTGAGAGCCTGTGTCTTTCAACTTCTCAGATTTCTTGCTTTGATGCTAATGATAATCAGTTAGCTAAGCAGTTTTCGCAGAGCGAATGTAATCACCAGATCTGCTCCAAAATGTATTTTACCAACAAAAAAAGTTTAATCTGTGCCCTACTGAGCAGGCACCTTGATCACTAAAGATGTTATAAAAGGATATATTGGGGGCAAACATGCACATAAATTCCATATTCTGTTGGAAAAACTTACGCGAAACGGCTGCTTTATTTTCATTATGAAGCCCAATGTTCCCTGAAGTAAGAATTGGATGTCACATCGAGCTGGAATAGGAATGATTATAACTCTAACAAATTTGAGTACAGCAGAAGACCTTCAGCTTCAGTTGAATCACTGTGTATGATATTGGTAAGCAATCCATGCACACCTTTCTGTATCGCACCGTAATTAAAGTGGATCTCGAATACCGTCTGAAAATTTCAGTTTTATGGCTGCCGTCTCACGCCCACTTTTTCACTTCCGTTTCATTTTCTAGTGGGATTTGAATTTACACATTCGCACAGTCCTGATTACGACTCTCACACTGATCCGAAATAGTTTGGAACTTGGACGAGGTGCTTTCTCAGCTCAAGTCTTGGTAGAGTGAACGGTATATTAGGTTAACCGAAAAGGCATTTACAAAGCCTGGGGCGTATCCGATCAATTCTAGGAAGTCCCAGAACGAGTTTCTCCTGGATTTCAAGTCACAGTTCTTATCACCGTAATGTATTTGACTATTTCTAACAAAACTAGATTTTCTGGTTTCATCCTGATCGATTTCTTGATCAAAGTATCCTGCAACACAAAATTGGATTTTTCTGCGGATGCCCACAAAGGTAGCCAGATTATGATAAAGAGTTGAGTGACCCCAGAATGAACGACATTCTCGCGCGTTTATCGAATAGGAGTGTAGTTCCGAGATAAGACTGTTGTCATGACGGCGTAGAAAGCTAGATGCTAACATTTTTTTTCCAAAATTATCCTAGATCGGTGCGATGAATGTTCTACCGGGAAGGATATTCGTTGCGTACCTCTGAGCTGACTTGTAGTTGGGTGCGCGCTCACCATACTTACTTCTTCTTCAGCTCCCTCACAACCTACGTCTAATCCCCTTGACCACACACTTCAGTGTTTCTGGAAGGAAATGTCATGCCGGGATTCATATGATGGCTGTTTTTCTGTGGAAATCTCTTGAACGACATCTAGGGGAGGGGGGGGGGGAGAATTTCGAAGAGGCGCTGATGTCCAGAAGCACTTCTGCTTCGGAAAGTTTTTGACACTGCTGCACCAATGAGAAACACTCGTCTGAGATCTACATAAGGCAGTTTTGTTGGCGATGGTCCTGATAAATCACTCCCCCAATTTTGTCGTCACTGGTCCTCATATGAAATTTTCGCACCACTTGAACGCTGGCCAAAGAGTTTTGGGTCACCATGTAGTATCGTGTGCCTGTCTAGACAAAAAAGTACGATAGTAATAAAAATATTCTTTCAGCTAATTCCCGAAGGCATCGTGATGGAGAGGTTATGAAGCAATCAGTGCTACATATTTATAGTTCGCAAACACACAGGTTGTCATGAGTGCTGCAAGTGCTGAGGAAATTGCTACATGTGGCTCTTCTTGCTAGCAGTAACCTTATCTGTGCGCCCGTTGCGGGCATGCACCGCTTGTGAAATCTTTGGAATAGGTCAAAGTCGCATCGCCTGTGCTTATAGGTGGGGGTGACAGGATTTGCCAGATAAGAATATTGTGCAGATTGTCACTTTTTGAAGTGCATCTATTTTTTTATGCACAGGTTCAGTCAGTTTGTCGGAAAACGTTTCAATTTCTTTTTTGAGTTTCACAAGGCCTACGCGTGCCACAATACCCTGCTTTCGAAAGAATCTATTGTTTCCAATTGTACAAGGTACTTCTCCTAATTTTATGCATGATCAGTTTGTGATTATCTTCAGATGTTATTCTTTTTCCCTTCTTTTTCACTTTCCTTCAGCTCTGTTCGCTTATACGCGACCACCTATCAGAGCATCAGCGCATACAAATATCACGGGAACCAATCAGAAATCAAACAGTTGTCTGACATGAATATCGGGTAGTGTCTGATGTTAATACATAAATGTAGTTTCTCTATAAATACTATGTGTTACTGCATTACCGAGATACATCCTTGCTAAGCGTGCCAGTGTTCTAATGTTTGAGTGACACATTGCTTTTGAACCACATCAACTCAGAGGTTCAAAGCTATATATAGACATTGCCAGTTGAAAAATGAACTGAGGATTATATGCTTTAGCGTTTGCGGAAGCGGTGTGTATCGATTGCCAACTCATGTCGCTTCCCTTCGACTATTATCCTGTAGTGTCCCTACTTCGTCGAAAATTGGTAATTTCGCGTACAGTGCTCGCTGCTCCGTTCAGCACTGGACCGTCACAGTTCTGTAATAATTTCATGCAAAAACCTGAATTGTGTGAATTATCCATGGAAATTACGAGAGGAAGTTGCTGTAGTTGCTATAGGTTAAGCCGATTGCGTCGCTTGTCCGTATCGTGGCAGACCACCGTCATCCTTTCGTACCGAATATGCATAGTGTTGTTAGGGCAGGACTGTGTACACTTGCGAACCTTGTTAAAGTAGAAAAATTGATCAACATTAACTTATTCAGCGAAAAAAAAAACAGAAATCTTATTCAAACTGCTGTGCCATGGCTCATGAACCAAGCCATAGACGATAAAATCCAAGCGGTAGTTTTAACCCAATTATCAGCTATGTTAAATTCATGTAACTACTTTACTGTTTTCAGTTTTCATCTCAGTTTTCAACTAATTGCTATTTAAAATTTGGATTTAGTATTCCCTAAGACTTCCTTCAGTATCATTTTTTGGCCTGTGTCGTTTCGTTGCAGACATTGTATAGGTTTTATCCCTTGTTTCAGGTATGGTACCGAGCGTGAATACAACGTGTTGGTTATGGATTTGTTGGGTCCTTCTCTCGAGGATCTGTTCAACTTTTGCTCGAGAAGATTCACAATGAAGGTTGTTGTATTAGATTTATGATTTTTTTAAGTCAAAGAAGTGTGCGCACTCTTATTTAAGAGCACACCTCCTCGCGCTTTTATTTCACAGTGAGGGCCGTAATTTATTCATTTGCCACGTCCTATACGAAACGCTTTTTACCACATGAAGAGAATTGCGTCACTTCTATGGTAGGGATTTCTCAGCGAGCGACAGAAAGTAGTAAAGAATGGAACAGCGAATAATATAGAATTTTTTTTGCTCGTAAAAGTCGCTCTCTAAGAATGATGGGTGCTTGCAATATTATCATGGCCCGACGCTGACAATATCCTACAGTAGGATTTAATCCGCTGAGATGAGTGCTGTTACTTTGGGATTCGAGAAAGCCCTCGAATATGTGTTTATATTATCACCAACATAGTTATTTTCAAGATCTTCTACACTGTTTTACTGAAGCCGAGGACTAAAACTGTTGAAATGACGAAGTCAGTTCGTTACAATAATCTTTAGTTTCTTTTTCTGAGTTCATTTCATAACATATGCTGAGTAAGTTACCAGGAGTAACTGCGGAGCGATTACGCGACTTTAAGTCGTCCGCGAGTTCCTACGAGATGCGTTATTATGAAATGCGGTTTTTGACAACAAATGGCGTTACCTTTATGCTAAATTACAATCAATTTCGACATGTATCGTATTTCGTCGTATGTTCAGTAAGATTCAAAAGCATATAACAACAACTATCAATGTCAGAACGTTAGAATTTTCCCTGCTTTGAAATTTCGCTGTGTTGAATTTCCTGCTTAAGAAAACGGCATTCGCGGCATGCCTAGGCAAAGGAAGTGGAAGTAGTCTTTTACGATGGTTATTGGTGATAAAGAATAAATGCTTACAAGGGAGGGATACCTGGTCATTGTGGCCATTCACAATGAGTTACATACTGCTTTATGCAACTCGCGACGCTACATATCCGTTTTCAAAGGCCGCGAAACTGCGCCGCGAAACTGTTTTCCCTGATGTGTTATGCCCAATTTTGCTGCTCATGTGCAAGTCCCGAGATTAGAGAGGTCTTGAGCGCGAACATAAGTCTCTCTTCCTTTAAAAAGGCACTCACAGGTTCGAAACCTGCCGAGAAATAATACAAACTTGTCAAGACATTGGAATTCGTCTAATATGTTCAAAGTATCAAAAATGGGCAGGGCATAACTCATCACAGAGAAAAGTTTGGCCGAATTTGAACACGAATTCGAGATCAGCGTAGCAAGCTGCATACGGCAGTATACACCACTTTGTGAAAGGCCACACTGACCAAGCATCCTTCCCTTGTTAGTTCCATAACTGCAAACGCTAAAGGTCACCGGTGGAGCTGTAACAAATAAGCAGTATCGCCTATCAAAATCAAAAAGATTTTTTTTGAGAGTGCCTCGTATTTGGTAGGATCAGATGCGTTGTAGAATGAGCTGCTGGAAATCCCCTTGTAATAAGTCGTTTTCTTTGACCGAATAATCCATGTTCCACAGGTATACATTTATTGGGTTGTAACATAAGTTTCCGCTGTTTCGAAATTTTCGACGAAAAATTCTTTTTTGAAAAATCGAAAAACTATGGGTATCAGTCGAAGTATGCACTGCAACAGTCGCTTGTCTTTATTTTTTTTCTTTTTGTGTTCAATTGCTATTAATATGATTTTTCACTGGATCGCCAGTGGGTAGATACGTAGATAGTATCTGATGTAGACTCATGCACGTGCAGTCATGCTAGAACAATTTAGGCTTTTTGAAACCATTAGAAATTTCACTTGGGAGAGTTACCATGAAACTATGGCCTTTTTATGTGAATATTTTCATTTCCAGACCGTGTTGATGCTCGCCGACCAAATGATTGGGCGCATCGAGTATGTGCACGTTAAGAATTTCATCCATCGTGATATCAAGCCTGACAATTTTCTAATGGGGATTGGGCGACACTGCAACAAACTATTCCTCATCGACTTTGGGCTTGCGAAGAAGTGAGTATGCATCCGTTGTGGCCAGTACTTTAGTTTGTCAGATATGTGTCTGATGTTTTTGAAATATTTTTTTTTCATTCACAATCTGTGATGCATTTTAGTATACCAACTGTAGGCACAGTACACTGCCTGCAGGCAAATCAAACTCAAAAACACATTCTATGCGAAATATGATCACTGCTATCATTGTGCTTTTAAAAAGCACATCAGCATTGCGAATGCTTGGACAGGAAGCCTGTTTAGTAGCAAAACTGACCTTATTGTAGCACTTTCACATACTTCAGCTGTAATTGCAACGCCTAGTATTGAGTTTGTGGAGAAGTTCTGCCCGAAATTTTATGTTATGCACGTTTGCGAGCGCTTGAGCTGGAAACATCATTGACTTGTTCAGAAGGGGTGTCCTCAGATATTTCCCCTGTAAGCTTTTAGAAAGAACCACTCGGACCACTCATTGATTCCATGGGCATTTCTTAGTGGGTTACTTTAGTGGATTCCCCCCCCCCCCTTCCTCCGCCCCCAGTATTTTCATGACTTTGCGTGAAATTAAAAAGAAACATTTTAGCCACTACATAGAAATGACCAACTCGATTCTCGTGGTGAAGTCAAAAGATATCTTCAGAATTTCTTTGTATTAACAAATGAATGCGAATACACACTTGGGGGGGGGGGGTGTTAATGCACCTTCATGGCCGTCTTTGTGCATTGAATGCACTGGATAATTCCTCATGGGTTGAAAAGAAGTCACATAAAATAATGCATGCAGTTTTGTCCATTTGTTGATCTGCACATCGTTTTCGATCACTACTTTTTCTACTACATCTTAGCTGTGGACTACTAAGCTGTCGGAATAAAATCTGTGATAGTAATGAGGTCAAGTTCAGTGTTGTGCTTTTTTTCTGAGTTGAACTACCTTGAAAACGGGTCTCGAACATACAACATTCAAAACTGTTTGGGTTGAAAAGAGTCGAGCCCTCTTTTCTCTTATAATTTAGCCTCTTTCTTCATTTTGCATCTTTTGGTCAAGGTTAAACAGAGGCTGTTATCCTTGTTTGATTTGACTTGTATTTACTTATAATGCTCACTGAATATCTAAACTAGTTTTATTTTAATAGAACTAGAGTTGTTCTCAGTGATAGGGTTTCCCTTCGCTGTGGAGGCATCAACATTGAGTTATATCACTTCTTTCTAGAAGTTCGTAATTTATGCTTTGCTCAGATTCCGAGACTCTCGCACCAGAACGCACATTCCTTATCGAGAGGACAAAAATCTGACGGGTACAGCTCGATACGCTTCCATCAATGCTCACCTTGGAATAGAGCAGAGCAGAAGGTATTCTAACCTGCTGTCGAGTCTTTTCAAATGCAACATCATCTTGCTTCAGGGACGACATGGAGTCTCTGGGCTACGTATTAATGTATTTCAACCGGGGAACACTTCCTTGGCAAGGTCTTAAAGCGGCAACCAAGAAGCAGAAGTATGAAAAAATTAGTGAAAAGGTGAATTTGTTGTTTTTACTCATCAGTCTTTCTGATGGCATTTTATGGTGCGAAGATGTCAATTGCGAGTCAATTCGGATGAGGAAATGAACTAGCAATTTTTTAAATGTACGTAATTCCCATAGCTCTTCTACGGGCACCAAGCTTTTGCTACCATGCATAAAATGTCAGCAGAATGGTGAAGGTATACGTACGAAAAACAAACGCGAGCAACTTACTCGATTCTGAAAAGTGCTCAAGATTTATGGACCACATAAATGAACTGGCCATTTTACCGATATTATAGCCGAATCATTATATACATTAGTACACGGTGTTTTTTTTTTTTTAGAAATGAAGCGATTTCGCATACTTCAAGCCCGTGGCGGTCGTAATACTTCATAAACTCATCTTTTTTAGAAAATGTCAACATCGGTGGAGATGTTGTGCAAAGGTTTCCCAGCGGAATTCCCCATGTACCTGAATTACACACGTGGTCTTCGTTTTGACGAAGCTCCCGACTATATGTATCTTCGTCAGCTCTTCAGAATCCTCTTCCGTACATTGAATCATCAGGTATCATATTCTGGCTATTCTTATGTCATCTTCTTAGTTCCAACGAACTATTGTATTCTACCTTCCCCTTTCCATTTTACTGTTGCGCTCTGATCATTATAGAAGCTAGATAGGAAGAAATAGTCGCTCTAGCTACACTACATTTTCTTCTTAGAAAGTACTCAAAAAACATAGTTTCGCTCTATGATCTTTTGCTTTGCTATTGGGAACATTTGTGTCACTTGCAACCTTATGTTCCATGATCGTTGTGTGTTTTGTCGCACGTGTTGGCGAATCCAAAAATTTGACATCGTATGCAGTAACACCTACGTACGTATAAGTAGTGCCTTTAAATAGAGATACAGTTTTACATATGGCTTCTCTTCCTTGTATATCGTGAGAAATTCCTTGCTCAAGCATTCCATCTACATTCAAAGTTTTTTTTAAAGTATCAGTAAGAATTCCTTGCCCAGTAAACGCGGTATATACACATAACCTCGTGAATGGCCATGCCTAACCAACAAATTATGATAGCGGAAATTTTTAGCATTGAGAAAATTCACATTATTGTTTAGTTGTCTCCGCTCTCACTTCTCTCCACGTCGGCTGCGTCGAGTACCTAATGGAAAAATTTTGTTTAGAATTTAACGATATTCAGGACTTAGTGTAACAATTTTGGTCACTAATATCGATGTAAATGATGGCTCAGAATCACGCGTACGCTAACTCTGCTCTAAGAAGCGTAGCTGCTGCCTTTCAAATGAAACTATTTCATGAACTGTAGAACAAAAAAGAACCTTAATCTGAATCGCTGTAGTTCAAGATATCAATAGCATAGAAATTTCGGTCTCACGCAATTTTGGTCATCCTTTGAAAAGAATTAGATCGCGTTGTTATTACAGAAAAAAGATGTGTCACAGCGAGCATTGACTTTAACGTCCCATATCTGATTCCTACCCGCATTTGCGCATGTTCTACCACATTCCACTCGGTAAATCGGCAAAGCCTCGTTAATATATTGAGCAGAATCCGTTGGTAACTCATACTTTTTAATGTATGACTTAGCAGGAGATAAGTGAGGCTTGGTAACTAATTACGTGCCCACTTATCAATATGTGGGCCCTTTCATCCGCTGCCTTTTCTCCTAATCCTGCTATTGATTGTTTAGTGACCACAACTCACTTTTATACCATGATCTTTCAGTACGACTATACATTCGACTGGACAATGTTAAAACAAAAAGCATCCCAGTCGCAAAACACCATGCTGCAACCGGGAGCCAGTGGTTCTCAACAGCCGATGCCGATCGTTTCACCAGCTCCGCCACAGCAGTAAGTGTTCCGCCAGCAAGTTATAAGTCTGAGGACGTCAATTAACTCACACCCCTTCCTCGTTGTGTGGTTCTGCTATTCCACGCAGTTTCTCTCTTCCTTGGATTTGGGACATTACCGTGAAATGTTCTATTAGGTTTTCCCATTTGTCGTCGTTCCACATCCTCTTCAATATGTCTTACTACTTGTGTTGATTGTTGCTACCTGTCGGCATCGTATGTTTACGTTTGTTCGCGTGGTGCGAACTGGTGATGTTTGTATAAACTTATATGCTCTTCTTCTGCAATTAAATGGTTTGTGGAGAAGAAATACACATTCAATGCTACATTGAATCTGAAAGCGTCGGCAGTTGGTGTTTTCCAATCACAGATTAGTCATTTTGGCGTCTCCACTCTATTATTTCCCTGTTTGATGTCAATTGGGTTTATTCCTGATAAAGACTTGTTTATTTTCTTTAGCGTTTTGTTGATGTTGAGAGCAAGAGAAAGAGAAGGATGAATGAGGTCTACGTTAGCTATTTAGAAGAATACACGAAAATGTGTGAACCACAGAAATACTTGAAAAAAAAAAACGCTGTTTGGGCGTAAATGTACTACGATACTCTTCTTCCACTTACTTCTTGTTTTATGCCGCAGATGTATCCGCTGAGCTACATGCCAATCTATAAAAATAACATCTTGCAAAGACGATACTCTTGAAGTTGAAAATTCTTCTCATTGCGGGGATCTATTCTTCTTTCTAAACAATCTAAGAGGAAATATTCAATTAGATGATTGAAAGACAACGTGGGTGCTTCTCATCCTTGTAGTGGAAATTCCTTTCGAATTTTAAGATGAGTTCTAGTGACTGGAGTATAATCCATCCACCCGGTAATGACTATTGGTAGGCGGATCATGGAGTAAGACGCGGTCGTACTCAGTCAACATAAAACACACTTGGTAGTGCACAACAGCATAGCTTCGACTGGTAAATGCATCAATATTCACTCCTTCATTAACACATTCGCGACGTTACGCTTTTGACATGGTGTGCCGCGTGGGACACGGGCGATCCCTTAAGCACGTGTTTGTGTTCACCCGGTTGTGCACGCGGTCCCACGAGTCGCCCCATGCGTGTCAACCGCTTGAGCACATTGTTGCGAATGTGTTAAAGCCCTATGGAGGATCGACGTATGAACGCGTCTTTTATGGTAGACCATACTAGCTTTCTCGTGTAAAGATATTTCGAATTCTAGTTTTTAAAACAAAAGTACTGTGTTAAAGAAGCGCATGAGTTTTTGTGGTGTCCTCTATTTCTTCCTGAATAGAAGAAAATACGTGTGGAAACGACCCATTACCGTGTTTACCTTTACAGCAGCCTATCTCACTTCTGCCGCCATGGGACTCGCCCATGGTCAAGCATAAGCCGGCGTTGCAGCGCGCATGGATTCAGTAATCACAGGTTCCATACTTTATTGTCGCTTTAACGCTCAGCGTCGCTGCGGCAAAAGTGAGAACGGTTCCACGGTCAACTGACACGATTTCTTCTGTATTCAGAGACAGAACTGAGCGTTATACGCCTACATGGTTCCTATGTTCGATCATACTGGCCCCGGATGAGATTACCCATGGTAAACATGTCAAGTGCCCAAATTTACCCACTACTTTGCACTCTTAGACGTGTTCACGTGTTCTGCAGTACGGGTGATCATGTCCATGAGTATGAGATTACCCTCTTAGTGTTGAATTCTACACAATCAAGAAGCAGTGCAGATTGTCCTCATTTTTTTCTTCCTAGAAACATTCCTAATTCTACTCCAAATGTTCAACCCGAATCTCTGTCTCAGGCCTGTTGGGTTTCCAGATCCATCCTGCAGCGAAGCCTGACAACATTGTGCTAGAAAATATTTCTTGAGCAAGTTTCAAATATCATTAATTCGTGGACAATCCGTGGAGCCAAAATCTTCCTTTAGAGAGCGACAACAGAATCTTTGGCCAGTTGCAACAAGTTATTAAATCAGGACTAGATAAGGTGATGATCAGAAATTCTACGTAGGCTATGCAGGATCCACATGCTTTGAGAAACCACTCTTGAATTTGAAATATCTCATGTGGCTTTTTCGGAGAGTTGGGGAAACTTTGACGGCTACATCGTACGATGCCTGCAGATTGTTCGGGCTGTCCTGATCGAGTTTTCTTTTTGGGTATGGATCTACACTGAGGAAGTTGATACACAGCAAAGCTGGGAAAAAGAAAAGACGCAGATACGTGATTTTTTTGTCATTTTGCTGTAACTTCATTAAATTAAGTGGTTTAAAATTTCATGGATATACCTATGGTCCAATAGCAAGAACCGTGCCGATTTTTGCAACGCTTCCCGACACTCCAAATCGTTATCAGTAGTCTGTACTATGGTCCACCGTTATCTCTAGTTATCTCTCGAACATCAACCAATTTTTTGGTTGCTGGAACGGCGTTGCAGTAATCGGCATCCTAGCGGAGTATAGACTCAGCATCTTGCGATCTATAGGATAATTCTGACTCAGCTCCTCAAAAATGTCCTGCTGACACAGTATAAGTGTGAAAAGTATGATGAGTTGTCGAAAATGTTGGATTGACTACATGTCGGTTCACCATTATAAGAAGGAAATGCAGAAAGTTTGTACTTTACGAATTTCCACTGAAACTATGGCTCTTTTAAAAGTTTCCTTTTCTTTCAAGTGTTGTATGACCCTATCACTCCTGATTGCTTTTGAAGGCGTGAGAAGCTGCTCTGACAATGTCTTATAAACCGCAGGTCGTTCGAAAATTGGACTATTTGCACTGAGCGTTATAGAGGTGCCATTGTCGCAGACTCGAGGCGCACGTGGCGCGACCGCGCCGCTCACGCCGGAGTCGTTGCCGTAATGGTAGACAATATGACTTTCTTGGTAGTTAGTTTTCTTGATAGTCGACCTCAAGTAGTACGGAAAAGTACCAGAAAACCCGTATTCGCTAATAAGACAACTATTCCTGCGCGAGCGGTGGTGCCGCGCCGAACCCGCAAAAAAAGCACTTCCATCAAGGTTTAATTTATTCAGATTTGATCAATTAAAAATTCGAATCGATCAATTAAAATCCTAAAGTGAAAATAAAAATTGATCAATTAAAATCCTTAAGTGTAACGGCTTCATTCTCCATACAAAGTTGGCACCATTCTATCAATCCCGCAGGGCTAAATGGCTTATTTGCTTGAGGCGAGGATTGATTGACCTGTGGACCGTGTGGGGTGCAGCGGATTTATTCAAGATATTTACATATATTCATTAAACTTATTCTGTACTTGAGAACCATGCTGACAATGCGATTCTCCAAAATATTTTGCTGCTCATCTCTTCACGAGATTCTGTGTCCTCCAAACTAGGTGCGCTGGGGGTCTCCATGGTAACGACTGGCACCCGTGATGGGTGGTCGCAGGTCACTTTGTTATCTGAATGGATTCTTCTAGCCCGGGAACCCACCAGTCTTCAGTATGGAAAACAGGTGAGCAGGAACGTTTACGGTTACGTATAACTCTTCCTTGAACATATAAAGTAAATAATAAACATTATAATGTATAATATATTAGCAATAAAGCAACATAACAATATATGACGTCTACCTTAAGCGTCCGTCGTCAAGTTTTGCCTAAGTGTTGGTGTTTATTGTTCAAATTCAGTATTTTCTGCATTGCTTCTTCACATATGATTGCATCAGTCAAATCTGATGTGCAGCTCGTTCTTGTAACGTAAATAAATGAGATAAATTTATGCGGCTCTCTACACATTCTCCCCGCAAACTTGGTGAAAGATTTTAAATGTTTTTAGTCCTTTATTCTGATGTTTTTTTGGTCATCTTGTTATCAGTTTGATATTAAAATCTTGTCAGAAATCTTTGTCGGGGCAAATCTTTCTGTGATTCGGTCAATATCCCGGATCGCCATGAGTATCCATCAACCTGTGAATGTTTGTGTCATGTGTTAGCTGCTGCTAATTTTTCTTTCGTGCAGTGGTAGGCAGAACGGCAAAAAAAAATTATGAAAAAAAGCAAAAGAGACCGTTCTAGAATGCAGCCCGCAAAATTAGCCACCGAAGTAGGCAACTGATAACAACTTCAAAGAAAGGCACTAGTAAAAAGAAATCTTAAAAAGAGGGCAAGTCAAAATCCAAAACAAATCTTCGACGAAATTTTCATTTTTGCCAGACCCGGCAGTGGAAACGATGCAATTTTTGTTTGCTAACCTTTTGATTCCATTTTCCTCTAACTCCTTGTACAAAGGGTCCATTTGTGTGCAACATGATGATTTACTAAAGGGTTGGAGTAGAAACAGTTTAAATAGTCAAAAAAAAAAAACAAAGTAAGAAATGAGTTGTTTAGTGTTTAATTTCCGTAACTAAACTGAAAGTTTAGGTCACCCCTGCGCTCATCAGTATGGTGGGGATGACCAAAACTAAGTACTTTTAAACGAAAAAAAAATCCGACTAATCTGTCTAATTGAATACAGCATGGATATTAGAATAAAGCAGATTACGATTCTTGCAGTTACGTGTGAAAGGTTGCGAGCGAAGCCTTTGCTTATGTTAGCAAGGAAATGCAGGCGATTTCGACACCATTTGAAGGCAGTGTTGCATGTGCAATACCAAAAAAGTGGGTGGAACGAGGGGGGGGGGGCCCGAGGGCGTGGGAAAAAAGCGAGGTCCACCATCTCGGGGACTCGGATGAAAAGCAAAAATTAGAAAGAAAGCAATTTAAACTATGAGTAATTGACGGTAATCATTTAAAAATAGTAATAAAAGTTAGCAAAAATAAACTAGTATAAAGTTTTTATTTATTTTGTAAAATAGTCCCAAAAATTAGGCCAGCCATTCTCGGAGCGGGGGAAGGGGGGGGGGGGGGCTTCGTCACCTCACCCAGCGTCTGTCACCTCTATAATATGTGATGTACAGCTAACAAACCGTCTTTCAGAACCATTGTCGAGTCTCCCTCTTGGAATGGCTGTTCATCTGAACGCCTGTTTTGCTCCAATTCTATTCATTACACAGATATGCTGTTTGATTTTCAAGGTGCTCACACTCCATTGCTATAATACGGCTTGATTTAGCGATAAGCATATTTTAGTACACCTACCTGTCCGTAACGTACAAGGTTATCTTGATCGCTGTGCTTATTGTTTACATACTGGTTGAGATCGTGCGCCTTCTCCTCGCTTTTGTAGGAAATCTCGGTGAAAAGGTATAGATTTTTAACGAATATTTATCACTGACTGAGGTAACCACGAAATTGGTCGGTTGCTTTGTTACCAAGTAGTCTTGATAGCACCTTCATCATTGTTTGGAAATGTGACAATTTCTTCTTCCATTCACATGTATTTTTGCTCAGATTCCTGCGATGTCCGGTTTCTGGACGCTGACGCTCGTTCTTCAGTTTCCTATCCTCCTGTTCCTCTTGTTCAATTCTGCGGTGGCTCCTGTTCCGCTGGAGACAGTGGTGCTGATTGTTCACGTAGTGTTCATTGTCACTGAGGTATGTTTAAATAGCTGATCTCTAACCCAAAATAGTGTGCTCGCAAAATGTCAAGTCACTTGTCGGAAAATTAGCTACGACCATGTCTCAAGGGGATAGGATCACAACAATTGAACACGTTTTTCATGGGTTGAGGATTGCCATGGGATGCTAGAGGCAGATATCTCTGCAGAATCACTTTTGGGATTTCCACTTGAAAAGATTCAGCAGGAGCTGCTGATGACGATGATATACATTATTCCATGCAAAACTGCCGGAAGCCAGGTTTTTGAGCGTCCACCTTTGTGGAGCGCTTGGGCGGGACCAAGAAGGGAGTATGACGTTCCTGCATCATGCGCTCTCGTGTTGGTTATCATGCATTGAGAGCACCTCCTATCCTACATATTAAAGAGTGTGTATTGAGGAGATTCCAGAATGAGTAGGGAATTTCCTCGGAACGCACTCGGAGTGCATCACCTGACAGATTAGAAGGTGCGCTCCTTGCGAAGGAGTACAACATGAGGAAACCTCGTACTCAAGTTATGGCCCCAAGTGCTCCATAAATGAACGGGCATGAAACGGGTTTTTCGGAAGTTTTGCTAACACCTACGTGAAAGTACTGGTGCACGTGATTCAGCACAAAACTACTGAGGAATCCGTCTTCTTGCCCTATCTCTTGGGAGCTGGTAGGGAGAACCGATGGGTGGCTAAGGCGGAAGGATGAGTTTTCTTGATGAGGTACTCCTGAGAGCGCTCCTTCCGAGGGAATTCGCACTCCACGTGAGAGTTCCTTGTAATCCTAGTGGGATAGAAGGTGAACTCCGTATGTGAAGGACTAGACCCACCTTGGCTCCGCCCAAAAGCTCCCCGAAAGAGAATGCTCGAAAATTGGTATTTCGGTAGTTTTGCACGAAATAACATATACCGTTGTGATCAGGAGCGCCTGGAGATTCTTTTCATGCAAAAATCTCAGAAACGATTCTGAGGTGGAATGATGGCTTTCATTAATGCTGTAGACAACTTTTTCAGCAGTAATACATTTGATAACCAATGAGCAATTTTTGAAACAACTAATGTCAGTCAAAAAGGCGGAAGTGCTGCTCAATTATTATAAGTAGTGAGATCGAATCAAGGCGTGCTTGGATTTTCATGGCCAAGTTAGTTGGCATCGTTTCTTGTTAAGCATATCAGGTGTATATACACATTCATATTCTGAAAGCTATCAGGCATCTTCATTGCATCGCTTGGAACTCATTTCCTGGACGTTCGAAAGTTAGCCTGCAATTTTCTTGGGGATTTTTGCCTTTGAGTTGAGATGTAAACACTTGTTAACGCATGTATTCATCGAAACAAGCAAGCGTCATCATTGCCTAATGCGGAAACGACTCAACGACGCGCCAGCAAACAGCTAAGCAACGGACCCGTCACTAGTGGTTATATTTGTTTTCACGCATACTGTGGCATGCTTCCCAACACAAGTGAACCCCAATTTTACAATTATCGGGTGTGTAACTCTCTTCCTATACGAGTACCATATTTGGTGTAATGCGGAGCGTCGTTGGGTCATTGGACCAAGGAAGCCGTAGCTTTTCTAGCCGCAATTGAAGAACAATTGCTCGTGACAACACCAGAATATAGGATGCACTATAACCTAACCCACTAACCCAGAAGTGATGAATTCCGTTGCCCTGCAGTGAAGGCGTCGAATGGTGTAGAGCTATGCATCAAAGTTTTGCATTCGAGAATATCTTTCGAATTTTCGAATGTTTGTATCTCCTTATCATACGGGACCATGAAACCTTCGAATATTTGACTTTTTGAACGCTCCAGCCCCCGAATATTCAAATTTTCTTTGTATTACTATTACTACTGACGTATTATTGTAATATTGATGCACAAACTCTTGTGTTTTCTTTAGATTGTCGCCGGTTTCATAGCCATGAGGATGATGGCAGCACAACAGATCAAACTGTTCAAGGCGATGATGGAGGAAACGAGAAAATAAACGGGTTCAACGAATTCTTCACACTTTCCTATAATCACAACGTTTCCAAATCAAGTTAAGTATAATGCAAACATAAGCAAAGAACACGAAACGACAGCGTTAATACTGAAAATACAACGAGAAAAACAAGGCGAGAGTGAGGGTATCATCAGATTCGCTGTCAAACCGTGCGTGGAATGTGGCAATCCTGAGCGCAAGATATATCTACACTTATTGTGGATAAACATGATCAAATGTACGTATGAATAACTCTGGCTGAGATATATTGCCATAAAGCCGTAACTATAATTATGCGATGTTATATGAAAATAATTTAAAATAACACGAAAACCTATAGCTAATAGCTGACGGAATGCAGTCGATCAACCGAACCTATTCGAGGGGAAAAACTGTGGACCTTGTCCAGAGTTGAGACGTTGTCGCTTCACATCGGTTCATTAGCGTAGCCTGGGGGATAACTGCCACAACATCTGGAGAATTCCCCGCTTGGAGGCTTTCTAGCTGCGCTTCTATTATCCCATCATGCATTTCTTCTTGAAAAGGATGGATGCGATGGCGTCGACGGATTTGCGCTTTCTCTGAAAACAGCACTCTCAGTATTCTGCACCCGTTTAATAATTTCCATGTAGTTAAAAAAAACTGAATTTTAGCTACTTCAAAGAAGTAGAAGCTAACAACTTTACGTCATAGTTGAGAAATTCCCACAAAATTTCATTTTCCTACGTTACGGCTATACTCCTCGAAACGTATAGCGCTTCCAGTCGCTGAGGCCACTGCTTTAATACATATCGATTGACTGTGAGCAGAGCGGCGCGTCGCGTGCGTTGACAATCAATCGATACGTACCAAAATCAGTGCCGCAATAGACGCAGTGACGGAAAGAGCTATATGTACTCTTCAGAGAGTATAATGGCAGCACTGAGTTCTCTTGGGGCAGGTCTCGAGTATACTCGAATAATGCATTAAATAGCTATTGATTCATTAATATTCGAAAATTCGGTTTCGAATAGTCTGTAGTATCGATGTTTGAAAAATATGCAGCAACTCAATCCTTCACGAATGATAAGCACGCATTCAGGTCTCTTCCTTTTTCGAACTTTTGAATTCTTCGAATTTAGTCCCACATGAATAATTGAATGAATTGAGTTATTCGATCTTTATTTAGCCCCTAACTATAGTCTGTAGGGTGAGGCATACCTTTAAGTGGTAACATAACACCTCGGATGACTGTGTTCATACTTCATCGCGAGGCCAATGTCGCGGCGACGGCCACCGCCATCACAGAATTCAGCATGTCGCAGGTCTACCTCGCTTACAACAACGACAAAATCATCGCATCGCGCGCTTGCAAATCTGACGCGAATACGAGCCATCGCGAGAATTTTTGTGGAAAAAAGTATAAACAACACACGACGGTGGACAGCGACATCGCGTCACTAGGATCACCGTCAACTACAACAGCGCCATCAGTGCTCGCACATGTTTCCACATGCGACCAACTGCCTTCAAACAGTTTGTCTAGGTAGCGTCGCGATGAAGTATAAACACAGGCCACATTTTAGTTTTCCGTATTTTTTATTAATAGATTCCATGAGTTGGTTAACTCTATCCACAGTGGTTGAGGCTACGGTTAAATACATCCGGAAGGTCCTTGCTGTACCACTGCCAATCACAACTTTGCCGGGACTATTTTCATAAGTGAGCACCCCTACTGGTGTGGTAAATAAACAAATAAATAAATGCATGGTAACTCACATTAGATGGGGGCGCAGCGTCGTTGGCAATCGGGCTGCTCTCCTTAGAGCTTGGGGCTGGCGAAGAATCGGTTTCGGTGACCTGCAATGGTTCGATAGACCTCCGTGGTGAGAGCAGAAGTGAAAGCGCGCCGTACCTCTTCACCGGAGGCTATGCCGGACTCCGGTCCACTCAACACGATGTCGTTCTCCGTCTTTACGTTCAACTCAGAAAATTCGATGTTGTTATTGTTGAAGAGGTTCTTGCTCTGCGCATTCGCATCCTCGTCGATAGAAGTTGATGGAGTCATCTATAAATGACATAATTACTCATACAGGGTGTATATTATCGTAAGGGAAACGAGGCGGAGACTTCCCGCCCTTCACGATCAACTCGTGTCATCGCATCCTCGGTCGCATTCAAATTCTACATGGTCGTGAATAGTGAAGTCGTGCGCGAAGAGAACGAGTCAACCATTGAGGGTGGGAGGAGGATTTGAACGAACCAATCGCAGAACTATGCCACGCCCCGTTTTCCTTCACTCATACAAAACGAAATAGTTAAGAAGCAGAGGAGGACATTGAGCCCTGATTCGTTGCCTTGTTGAATTCACATTCAGTGTGATAGTGTGATATAGCGCAATAAATACAGGAAGCTCCAAATGTCCGCATTCAAGAGGGGCGTGGCCACGGCGCGGCTCCTTGGTCAGACACGGGCGCTCTCTACGCTGTCTCTGGCTTCTCTGACTCTGCAGACAACCAGTGGCAGATGCAGAGCGCCTGTGTCTCTGCCTAAAGCCGCGTGGCGGCCCCGTCCCTCTTGACTGCGGACATTTGGAGCTTCGTGTATTTTGCTGCAGCTCATCTAAAACACGAACTAAAGGTCCTGAGCTATTGTTAGCTCTGTATTTACAGCAGAAGTCGCTTTCTCTGCTCCAAAATTTTTACTAAAATTTTAATATAGATTTTTATAATCAAACTGACTTATTCGGATTTTCAATAATAATCCCATTGAAAAACAATATCAAAATATTGAAAAAAGTGAAGAAATGAGAGCAAGCTCCAAGCTCAAATGTTAGCCTCTTTGGTTTCTTTTCACTATTCATTGGCATTTGATTTGTTGGATAAATAATGTTGTATTTTCGCTCTTTGTGATGTTAAATAGGAGAGGGAGCCAGGTCGCACTATGTATTCGATGTCCAGCCAATTCTTCACATCTAAAAAATGCCGCTTTCAAGGCCAGGTACCAAAAACCGCGGAAACTTTCAGAATGACCTTAGGAGAGAGCAGAAAACCTGCCCTGATGTATGGGTGTAGCCTTAGCATCCGATATGTTTCATGTAGGAACTATATATGTGTGCTGTCTCACCAGCAGCTCCATTATCAAAACGTTCCGAAGCTGTGCGACAAGTGAATGCTTGGAAATTATTCCTTCCTGGTCAGTGCTAGGTTTTTCTGTTACTTTACGTTGCCTTTAGCGTTCTCTTTTTTTTTGGAAGCGCAACTGGAAAAGCATAAAAACGAAAGGATGAGCATCAGCGACAATGACCGCAAAAAATATCGCTGACAGATGCAATTTCAAGAGGATTTCCATAAAATATACGACGCTAAGCAAAAACTTGCAGGTGAGAATACTCAACCAATGTGGCTATTTACGACGAGATACACTTTCTATTAAAATATTTTAGAACGAGATATGTGCAGTGAATAGCGGAATAAAAAGGAAGTGGGCATATGGGTGGAAACTCGTCATGTCAACTAATGTGAAATGGTCAAGAGAACTCCGGGAATGGCATCCATCCTCAAACGGTTACCCTTAACCCTGCCCAACCAGTCGCCCGAAAGCTCGTTGGCGAGGTGACTTTCAGGAAAAAAAGCTGATACACGCATACATACATACATGCAAATGGCAAGTAACAGCAAGAGCGAAAACAAAAAAGGACTGATCTGATGAGATGCCGCAGATTATGAAATGTAGACCGGAGAAGTGAATAAAAAATGTAAGTGTAAAATATAAGATTTCCGCGTTATAACTTAGAACCTCCGATAGGTGATGTTCGCTATGTTTTATAAAAATTGTTGCAAAATGTCCAGATCTCATGGATCGGCGCGAATCAGTTTCTACAGATAAGATGTGTCCGCCAAAGGTATGACATGTCTCGACGGCTAATATTCGCAATCGACATGACGTACCTATTGAAAAACTGTACAAAGTATAGCACCAAAGTCTTGCTTTTTGGATTTTTTCCCCATTGGAAAATTTGGCCGTAATTGGCAGTGTCCCCTTACCTAATGATCGATTTTGAGGATTTGACAATGCTTCAAAGACGGTGGTAAAGACAAAGCAACTGCACCTCTGCGTCTTCGTTTCCCGTGTGTCCATGGTGTAGTAACGGCAGAAGAGTGGGGTTGTTGAGAAGGAACGCACTTAGCCAATCTGCCGACACAGTCACTTGTGAAGGGGACTGCGTTTGTGACTGCAAACAAGGAATCATTTACAATATATCAAGTGAAGAGCTCTACAAAGAATATGGAAGATATCAAAATGGCACATAAACACACATATCCTTCAACTATAGGCTAGAATGATCCTCGGAATTTCAAGGTAATACTCATAAGACTTCAGCCCATTTTCAATGTCCACAAGGTGGTTTCATACAGCCAAGGAAACCTAGCAGGATCAGCCTAAAGGTCACACCTGTGCTTGAGATTCTGCCGTATTCCAAGGCTATGAGGGACGCATAACTCATATTCAATCGTAGAATTACGAGAAAGAGGTGAGAAATCCAAGAAATGTGATGCTTGATTTGAATGTGGAGGCGTTTTGCTTGGAAGTTCATGGTTCCCCCCACAGAAGGGAAATAACCGAAGCAGCACGTTTGACTAGGAATGACGTGACCGGAACTGCGTAAACTGGCAGGTGTAAGGTGTAAATCCAGGTACCAGATTAACGGGTTTGTAATAACAAGTGCAATTCTTCAAAGGAACATGAGTGAAGATTCATAGTGTCCGCTCCACATCTGGTATAAACATAAAACTTTTTGCAGTCAGCACCTTAACAAGGAGCTGGAATTTTTGAAGGGAACTGCCTTCAGAGGTACTGCTCCCAGAAAAGTTTTTAAAAATTAATTTTTTTTTGGAATCAGCTGATCACAGGCCTACAAATTATTCCGTGGAGTGTCTCCAAAACAAAAGAAAAAAAACAGGAATTCAAGAACTTATTGCTCCACACTCTCACATGGAGTCATGTATACCATCGCGAACAGGGGCTCTTGGTAAATCCAGAGATATGTATAAAAATCTTGGAAAGAGTCGTGACTCATTTTTAAGGATCTCCCTGAACTTGTCACTATGCTCTTGAGCCAGAGCTCGGGTACTCGTTGAGATTACCCATGGTAAACATTTTGTCATACCCAAAAGTACCCTCTACTTGACACATGTTAACCAATGCGAGACGTCCTCTGTCATATGATAGTCATGGTTATAAAATTACCCATATCTCTGACGAGACATCCGAGCCAAACAAGCATGCTATGGATAAGTCATTGAGATCATCAAGTGTTGACGTGTTGACGCACGTGCTAATGTGGGGTAAATTCGTGCGGTTTTAAACACATTTACCCTAGGTAATCTCAATGACGCATGCAGCTCCATGTCATCAAAACACTGGCAAATCCTAGTACTAGATATACAATAATGTGAGTTTCTATCCAGAGAAATTGGGCGAACACCAAACACCACCCTTTCACGACATTTTCTAATGCAGCAACGAACTTACATTCATAAGCTGCGAAAATAACAACTGTGCAGCATTGGTTTTGTCATCCTTTTTCCGTGAAATGCTCTTTGGCGGTCTTGGCGAAGCGTGCTCCTCCCCTCGAAGTTCGGCTTGGGAAAGAGATCCTAGAGATCGCAATATTCTTTCAGATCTCCAAGTTCTTCGTTGTTTTCTTACCTGGTGGTCTGCTGCTTATAGCGATCGCTTTAGCATCTCCCGGATGACCAGTGCGCATCATGCTGTTGTTGTGGGCATGCAGTTCCTGGAAAGAAATATTATAATTTTGCGGACAACCTGGGAATTTGCAGTGGTGGTGTTCATCCTTTTTCCATTTGATCGCTTGAGTTTTAGCTTCGCACTGCTTATTCTCACTTACTTCCTCTTGCTGTTTGTGTATACTATACTCCATTCACTTTTACAAATTGAAATTTTAGATTAATTTTCATTTGTTCTTCTTATATTCGTGGTCCATTCAACCACTAGTCAGCAGCTGGTCCTCTGAGGAAGCCCATGCACATGTTCTAGGGTCGCGTTTTGTAACTGGTGATTGCCTGCTGTTTATACTTTTCCTTCAAGAATCACGCAGTAGGCGTTTTTGAAGATAGGCGGAATGCAACTACTTCGTCGACGTTGTGGGTTGAGATTTGCCTTTGTTTCTTCCCCCTCCCGCTTCCGACTGTTTCAGCTCACAACCTACATAGCTTCGTCACCTGTCGAGTCACGCATATTGTGACCATCGCCGCGACTTCGCGATGAAGTATGAACACAGCTGGTGCTGTACTTCTGCGTCAGCCAGGTTAGTTAGTAGGTGAATTATTAATTTATGCTACTGGAATAATCAGAAGTAGAACACCAACTTCTACAGACATGCTCAGTTTCAATAACCAGGGCTGGGATTCATGAAACGATAACCAAGCAAACCAACGATGGCTAGAGTGATTGGTTATCGCATTGACTACATAGTGCTAAGAGACGCAGACAACAAAAGTTGGTTTGCTAACCTGGTTATTGTTTCATGAATCCCAGCCCAGGGTACCTGGCAGGGGCGGGCCCGGGCAGTGGGGAGGGGGGGGGGAGTTCACCGTATTTTTGGAACTACGTCACTAATACGATAAAAATATTGTACAGGCTTATCTTTTATTGTTTACCAGAAATATTTTTAAAATATTTATTATTAATTATTCAGTTTTGAAGCAAATATCTTTAGTAATTTCTTTTATTCCATCAGGGTCCACAGAGTGGCGGAATTGCCGCTTCCCCCCCCCCCCCCCCCGGTCAGCAACTCCTGCGTCTGGTACATGGAGATTATGAACACAGCCTTAAAAGATGAAGCTGCAAACCTATGCGCCGGTCATTTTTCTTTTATCCAGACGCCTGTTACTGCCAATTCCCATTTCTTGATGTTATGCGTCCTCACTTCGGACACTCTTTGCCATGAAGCCAATTTTCCAGCAAAACATTGACGTGAGAGCTTGTTCATGCTTCAGTATGGTCGGTACACAGGCAGTTCCCAGACTCCATTGTCGAAAGGTCAGATTACCCTATGCTCGTTGACTGTTACAGCGTTAAAGAGATCCAGAGCTCGCGAACTGCCCCAAGAAGACGTAAAAAATATTGTATTATTTCAAGAAAGGTTGAGATAAAGCGCCAAACTAGAAGGCCCGTTCTTGATTGAGATTTTATGGAGAAAGCCTGTTAAAATGTACTGGGCCAATGTTAACATTTCAAAAACCACGTAGAATCAGGATTAATCAACTGTGAAGTTGCACCTTTTTATCCGGGAAAGTCCAATTGCAGCATCCACAGGTAAACACTCGATTTATGGCGTGATGGACACCCATATGGCGACGTACTGTTTCATGCGCTGAAATAACTCCATGTGAACCAATCTGGAAATTCCTACGAAGACTTAATGTATGCAGCACCTGGAATCTTCGCATCGCATAGCTGACAGTGCTGATCGTCGCCGTGGAAGTTGAGACGATGCCGATTGAGGGAGGCTGCATGACAGAACGTCTTACCACAGTGTCCGCAAAGAAATTCACCTAGAACCAGCTCAAATCATTCAAAAAGACATTAATGGTATGGGGAGATAACATATACATGAAAAGACTACAAAAAGGTTGTGAAGAACTGTCGCTGATTTACCCTTTTCGGTCTCTCCCCTTTTCGATCCACATACGACTAAATAAGAGAATATTGGTAGGTATACCAATATTATACTTTAGAGGTTATGTATGATTTTCTTATTCTATTTGTTTGTTGTTTTTGAGTGGAACTTTTGTTATTTTATTGTTCCAGTTTATCTAAGATTAATATAATAAAAAGTTATTTGGTTTTTCAAAGTTTATTGTGTGGTCTTTTTGTTATTAGATTGAATTATAATATGTTTTTATATAATGTTAGGTTAAGGGTTCATGGAAGCTGTTTTCCCAAGTTTTTTCTTTCTTTGAATATTAGATAAAACAGTTCTAATCTCGGTGTGGTGACTTTTCGATGACCATATCAATCCCAGTTGCCTTAAAAGAGTCAACTGCGTCCACTCCTGAGGTGTGTAGATTGAATAATCTTAGCTGTTTATATCTGGCTGCGGTGCCTAATAAAGAATGACTTAATTGGTCGGCTACAATGTGCTCTAAAGCCAACAGAAAGAATCGTGTCATGGGATTTCATTTCTTTTTGTCATGGGTTCAAGAATTAAAAAAAAAAACTTAATGTACCAATGAAATAATGAACTTTGAAGATATGGGAATCCCTACAAATTCCAAAAATTCTAAACATTAAAACGACAGAAAAAATAAACAACACTTCCGACACCAAAAAAAGAAACATTATTTTTTTGCAATATTTTATTTTTCCAGTACATTTTTTTCTTGAAAATCAACACTGTGAAACTGACAGCATAACAATAAAAAGTAAACTAATCAGTAATCATCTAACATTTAATCTCCTAGCACAAACACGTCTACGCTGCTCTTATGTGCTTCCAATAATGTAATAGATATGTGTAGAGGGTGCGGCTTAAATACTGCGTCAAACTTTGTAGCAAAGTCCTTCCCCACTGTGAAAAAAGCTCTTTGCCCTAAATTTCATTCTTGAAATTGATATCCCTTCGTCTGTATTATCTCCACATTTCGTAACCTCACATCAACGTTCCACGTTATAACATGTCCGAATTTCAAAAGAACCAAGATCGCGCCATGAAGCATCACCGCATAATCTTGTTTCTTGATCGCCTATTTTTTTTGCAGCGATATAACTGCACCGTCCAATTTGCAGTACGATGCTCGGCTGTTGAAGGGCTGTTCCCAAACACATGCCACACGGATGTCGCAGTTCTAATTTTCTAGAAAATTCACGAGAAACGAACTCGTTGCAAAAATGCGAGGTAGAAGAGTTAGGTGCACACAAAGCCGTGATCTTTGCAGAGGGCGATTAATTCACCTGCTAATGAGGAAGTCTAGACGGAACACTACAAGCACTAGGAGCAGCATGTTCACAACGAAGCGCATCAGCACGAAAGAATGCAGAATTTAGTTATGTTACCTTGGAGGGCCGCAAAAGTTAAGCACCTTAGGACGATGATCTTTTTTTCAATGCGGGACAGAGGTTCATCAGCAAAAATCACTTAGTGCAAGGGCAGTTCTTCAAGACATTAGGTGGAGTAGGAAAGGCCTCTCTCGCAGATCATATCTGACCCTCATCATCACTGAAGCTGATGTTTCTGAAAGTGACCATATGCCTCAGGTCGACGTTGAATTGAAGTTGGAAAAACAGCTCTTTGCTGGGAAAAAGGGTAGTTCTGTAAAGAAGGTGTAGCTGCTAGTTCCTCTATCAAAACTATCAAAAATGAATCCGCTAGGACAGCAGTGCTTCGAGAAACGAGGCGCAGAAGACAAAGTGACCGTTGGTGCACCAACTCCACGAACTCATCCCAGCAGAGGAATCGTGTGCAAACTTCCTTGACATCGATCATATGGATGTGTCAACTGGTAATTGTGGAGGTGCGGACTTGCGCTCACTAACCCACTGCTGCCACGAATCTGGGGTCGCTCACAGGAAAGAAGGAGGAAGAAAACCTCAGAAATCTTTTTCGGGCCTCAATGGTCGTACATGCAGTAAGTCTATACTCCGTTGCGAAGGCAGGAGGAGACCACGATAGACGTTTCCCAATGTGTTTGATTTGTAAGAGTTTAGGTAAATAATATTGAAGAGCAATTAGAGTTTTAGCTTCTGTGACAATTTTACCTTCTGTGACAAAAATTATTAACACATATTTTTGACGCAGTATTTATGCCGTACCCTGTATAATAAACTTTGATCTTAGCGAAAGGACCGAGAAAGCTACACTTGATTACGGCTGGAATGAACCACTACGCTCCTAATATGTATGCACTTCTCCCTTACCTCAAATGCAGTGTCTCAACTCAGAATGGATTTCGACACTTTAACATCAGAAGAATCTTCAGAAGACTCCGATCGCAATGGTGAACATATTACCCAATGAAGACGCGAAGAAGGTCTTTTTTAAACTCATCATTGGATATTTTTTTTCATTTCGTGCACTTAAAGATGGTCTATAATCACAAAGTAAACCGAACATCCAAACAAAACAGGAAGTGATAAAAATTAGGAGAAGAAACTAGCTGTTTGGACTAGAAGTTAGCTGCTCAAATCCCTTTCTTTGTGGAACAGTCGAGATGTGGCATGCCTTCCAAACTCGGTCTCTCACAATATCTCAGTTGCCAAATTCCAGTAAGGCATGGATGCAACTTCGCTCCACAAAGCTAGAATTACTACTGACCATCTCTTTAAAAAATATTTTCCTTTTTCCAGGGAACTGGAGTGTGGTCTGTGAACCTGTACCATTCATAACAAAGAATTTTTCACAGAATTTTCCGTTTCCGGTGTTATGAAAGTCTCTAATTTCCACGAATGAAATCACTGTAACGTTGAACAGATGGTAGGTATCTCAAGAAACTTCGTGAGACGTTTAAAAGCATGGTAGGGGTCAAGGTTTAATACTTTGGAGATGTGTCGCGACATTTATTAATTTACCTATTCTTCAATACACTGAAAATGGTGCGAAATAAAATTAATGCCATAATCACCTGAAGTGCAGGGTATTCATATGAGCAAAGATCTGGCAGATAAATAAACACCATAATAAGTTTGTTTATAAAATTTATAAGTTTATTAACTGAAATTATGTTTTTTCTTAAATTTGATGTTTTCCAGTAATTTCAGGAATTTCAGGTATAGTGGTAATGGTTGGTGGTATAAAGTTTTATGGTAGGGATCAATGTATTTTTTAGTTTTAGAATTTGTTGTTGTAGGTTTAAGTTAGGTTTAAACTATTAATTCTCAAAATTAAAAATTCTAATCTATAGAGATTTTAGTATAGTTTAGTATAATTTATTTTCAATAAATAGGTAAATAGGTCTTATAAAGATTGCTCTTATAGATTTAAACAGTTGACATTTCTCCCCCAAATGGCACTAACCAAGTAGTAGCAGAAATAGTGAAGAGAAAAAAAGAACTTGCTGCACCTGCACATTTATACATGTAATTACCATGTACATTCTAATTATATTTTTTATCTTCTAATTCAGTTGAATTTTGTTGAAACCGTCTGAGATACGCAGCAAGAATCTATCCCGGTTGCGAACCGCACCACATAGACCGCACAAATTTTCAAGAACACGTTACGATTTTGAAAAAAAATCGAAAACGTGGACGTGCATCTTACTTTGGAGTTGACACATATCAGAAGAAAGAGAAGAGGGACCTATTCATGTCACGTCCATTCTACGACCGAGTCAACAACTTAATTTGAGTTCGTTTTGGAACAATCAGTCCTTCACCATCGATAGCAAGTACTGGACTGGTGGATAATTATCTGGCGGTTTTTTGCCGCCGTCATTTTTCTGCATATTAAAATTAGCGTCTTGTTCACGTGTTTTCCCTCAAAATGCTTTTTGGAAATGGGTTGAATGAATTTGAACGAGTTTTACAATCACAATTTCAGCGGAAAAATGCAGATGTTCAGCGAATGTCTCCAGAGAAAAAAAAAACTTCACAATTATGCATCATCATAGTGGAAACAAAGCCAAGATACTGGTGGGCTTTCTGTGTCACATTTGAGTAGGGATAATTATAATGGTTTTTCAAAAATACGAAAGAAAAAAAAGTTGGGTTGGATTCTTCAGAAAAAAAGCGATAGATATCAATGATGATTCTCGGAAGATACTGAAAAACAAACATTTTGCCAAATATTGGGATTAACCTGGAAAACCACAACGGCAGCAAATCGCGCTTAGATTTAAATGCGACTGCTAAAAAAAGAAGCAGAATTCCCTTTCAATCAACCAAGAGTTTGGGATGCTTAAGCACTTTCAGGCATCATATCCTCAAAAAACCATGAGAAGCATAGATGTCCATCAAATAGAGAACGCTTTTCATACATGTGCATGTCTATCAATAGAGGGAACGAATTCGCACAGGCAAAGTTGAAGTTTGAAGTTGAGAGGTTTATATTTGGCGGAAGAATGTATTTGTCAACAAAATTTTTAGGTGAAAATTTCGCCTCGAACAGTTTCCTGAGGAATTTTGGATAAAGCTGTTTGGATACACAAAAGGCTAAAGAATAGAATTGTCAAGGCATTATAGTGGTCGCACATTATAGTGGTCTTGTAAGTCAAAAGCCGGGAATACATAGTCTTTCCTAATATATTCTGCGCGATAGGACATGTTGGGTCCCCTTCATTCGAAAAGAGCAGAATTTACTTTGAACTTTTTACTTTTCAATGGTCTTTCTCCACTGCTGATGAGTTCCGGGGGAGGCCATATTCTTTATCTGTTTTCCGTACATTGCAAGGAACGAAACGGAAAATAGGTATTTTGATAATGGTTTTTTCTTATTAGACCAACCAATAGCTTGTAATGCTCAGGACTTTTGTTACTACCTTAGTCTCAGGAGAAATTAGAAACCTAGATGCCCAAAAAAGGAGGAACATGTTTCACACATTGGTATGATTGCCATATGAGAGAAAGAATCCGTCTAAAACCAGAAAAGAAGGGCTAATTCACTTCTATTTTCTTTCCACATTCCTGGGCGAACATTCAAATGTATACATTGGTAAGACATCGTCCAACAAAAGGAGGGTAGCATCATGGCTCGATTTCTGGTGGTATGGAAATTTTTGCACGGTTAATAACCGTTCTACTTGGCAAGGCATTTTACAGGACTTTCAATATAATTGGCTCGGTGGTTGCCAAACTCGTTTGTTAGACGGCCAAACGAAGCTCGCCAAATGAATCGCCCCTCGACTTCCCGTGTAAGAGCATCAATAATCGCCAAAAGGTTAGAGTACATGAGGTCATTCTCCATGAGCAATAATGATGAGCTATTTGCTGAATTCCTGGAAGGGAAGGACATCCATCTCGACAGTAGGCCCTTCACGAAATTCACAACGAATAGTAGCGTTCGTCGTTATCTTGCGAGAATCTTGGGGGCGAACGTGAATGTTCTCTGAGCGCATGCCAAGGTTCATTACACGCACATGTTTCATGGAGAAGTTCAGGGCGTATAAGGAATCAATGTAACCTACTACTCATTGAAGTTATTCAAATGTTGCATAAAAGGACATTTAAAGTGGTAATTGTACTTGTTATGATGCGTAAATGACAAGCAATTATGATAAAAACAACCTTTAAAAAGGAATGTTTCTGGAATGGAACAGCGTTTTCCAAAAACATCTGGACTGTTTGCGCTCGATGTGGGTGAAAAAAAAGAAACGCAGGAAGCATGCTGGATGCTAAGACGAGAGAGAATGCACGTAATAGGAGTGGGAACGGTGAAGGAAGCAAGATATGAGGAAGAAAATACGGAGAGGAAAATGATACTGTGGATGTTTTCCTGAGCAACAAGTGAAATGAACAACGAAACAAGGATGCAACGAATTTGAATGAATTTCTCACCTTTCAAATCTGGTCTTTTGAGGTCCGCCTCTGGTCGATACGGCATTGCGTACCTGTAATAAAGCATATGTGACGGTACGCATGGTATTCATCTAGGCAAAGACAATCCCAGGAAATCCAGAAAATCCCGGAGAAATCCGAAGCGCGTCATTTGCGATTCGGCGGTCGAATCGGCGGAGCTAAGAGCTGAAGAGTGGCTGTGTGCTGCTGCTGCGCCACCACTGGAAAAGGGTCAAACTAGCAGCGGACGCGCTTGGTAATTCGCCCCCACCCTACCCGCAACCGATTTACAGTGTAAGCTCGATCAATGCCCATAATGGGTTGCCCACTTATAGTGTCAGCACACTGCACAAAAGGAATCACACAAATGAATGCTCATCGTCTGCTGAGCTGGGTGTGCGACGGCTTTTGTTCCCAAAGAGTTCCAGGGCTGAATATCAGCATGGATGAAAAATCAGAGTCTCAATTTAAAAAGTATTGAAGAAGTGTCTCTAGAAAAGCGATCCTATTCCCCCCTCCTCCTCCAAGATTCCACGAAAAACAAGAAAACTCGAAATTTTCGCGAAAATATAGGTTAAAGACCCGTGACTCCCCATTCCACTATCGTCCATTCCTACTTCTCTTTCACTAGTGATTCCCCACAAAGGGTGGAAAGGACTCTCGTATGAGCTGGGTCTTCCAGAAAGTGAGCCCCATCATTTCGAGGTCATTCGCGGCAAACTTCCAGTCAGCCGTGGGCAGGCAGCGCTGTTCTCCACCATCAACAAACAGAGCCTTCAGCGGGCTGTTTACGTGTGGACCTAGTAGTAAAGTGACTTTCTAGCTTTAATTTTGTGATTTTATGTCCCAGGACACTAAAAAGGGCCATAGAAATTACCTGGAAAGAACCTGAGCACGCTAATCGCACCTAACTCCTATTAAACTGGCCCTTACTTCACAATTTTTGGCAATTCTACACCGAAAATCACTAGGGACCCTATTCCCAGCCGGACCACCCGGAACACTACCTGCCTGTAGAAGCTAGACTGTCTGAGCCGAGCTTCAAAGCACCCAGATCCTAGCCATCCGAGAATGGTGAAGTGACAAGTGTTTGTGTGAGGAGACGACAAACGATGGCAATGTGGTGATCGAATCGATGACTGGTTACATTTGGCAGGTCGAGCTTTTACCTATGACTCGCAGGTATCGACCGCCACACCTGTGCCTGACCTTGATGAAACGTGAGAGAGCAAGAGACGGGAGACGTCTAGAGTTACAGATACCAGCAGCAGCAACGGGAGAAGATTTCAATGCTGCACCCCCGTCCCCCCTTGCTGCTGAGTTCGGACAGAGAGAGTCTTAGTCGCGCAGGGATCTCGCGCACGGACCACGACCATTTGGGACCATGGGACCACTGTTCCTCGGAGTCAGTTGCTACGGGAGAAAGAGAGAAGCGAAGCGTTTTCCAGGAGGGGCAAATGCTTCCTTGGTCAGTCGCCACTCGGGAACACCACTGCTGCCCTCGGGAAGTGTATAGTCAGGGCCGAATAATGAAATAGATACCTATCGAGTTATTCAAAATTTGAAAGTTCGATTTCGAATAAGTTTATATTTCGAAGGAATGATAAGAAGGCATTTAGGTCTCTCTTCTTTTGACATTTGAATTTTTCGGATCTAGTCCTGAATTAGTAATTAAACAAGTTGAGTTATTCGATTTTCGCTCCTAAGTAAAGCGGAAACTTCCCTGTACCTGCCAATAAGTTACTTTTCAATGAAGAAGGGTGTCTAAAATATAGTTCCCAGTTGTAGGATTCATGAACGCCCACACGAAGGTGAAGGGCTCTACCTACAAATCCTGGATAAACGATTTCTCACCCAAAAATAATTGAATTTCGCTCAAGAACTTCGTCAAAGCTAGGGCACTGAGCTTGGTAAGGATTTTTGTGAAAAAAAAAACTCTTGAATTCTGGACTCCCGGGATGGCCGTAATCTCTCTATAAACATTGACGAATCCCTCTTCAGGTCTTCAGGTATATAAGGGGATAGAGATCCCCCTTTAAAAATACTAAGGGTTCTTATCTTAGAAAACGCTGTTTCGTACGAATGTGAGGTTTCCATGAGTACTAGAGCAAAATTGATGAGATCATCGCTAAGTTTTTGAACACGATGGAATTGAGCCATCCAAGAATCTCACAAGGCCACATGAGTCCTCAGATTCATCCGGAACAGCGATCAGCTTCAGGATAGCTCAATTTTACTGCATTTCAAAATCGTAGAGTAGTAAAAGTCAAAAAAGTCCACAATAAGATTACGAGGAAGCGGCTGTCATGTCCTGAAGGGCCTTGGGACAATCCCTCAAAGGTAATAAATCCACGTAAAGACTGACTCAATATGTCACCCTGGGGTCTACCTATATCTTTCCATCCTTTGGTGGGTAGCAGTGGTCTCTCGATTTCTGAGAGAAACTTGGGAAAAAACCACTGAAAAAATGGGGAGCAAAATGGAGTTGGGGGGGGCACTTGGTATTAGTCGATAATATGACCTGTCCTACACGTTCTGACTTGTTTGCATTTCAGGTAACTACTGTACATTAAGAGAGCTAACAAGTCAGAGCGTTCTGGACGTGTCAGCTAACAAGTCTGAACGTGCAGGACAGGTCATATTATCGACTAATACCAAGTGCCCCCCCCCCCCCCCCCAACTCCATTTTCCCCAAAATTGGGATAGTTTTACAGAAAGGAGCCGATATACTGAGGAATTCACCTATATTTATGTCCTAAAGGCTTTCAAAGTAGAACCTCGCAGAATCCTTTGGTGGATAGCTGCAGAAAATCTTTTCACCACCACCTATAGTTGTTGAGAACCAGTAAGGAAATCGTGAAAATTTCCTCCAATATAAAGTCCCTTGGGCCAAGAAATCCCCGTGTAACCACGTGAAACATCGCAATTCCCAGCCACCCTTGACCAACCGATGATACGCATTACTGCCTGCCACGTAAGGCTTGCGTTACGCCACACGACGCAGTCCGCTGCGTTCGTAACGAGGCGGCCGGCGATGGGGGCGGTGGCGGCGGCGGTGGTACTGCAGTTGATAAGTGAGGCATTGATCGTAGAGCGCTCTTTCCCTTGTCCGTGATAATTGGTCTCCTCTCCAATCCATAACACATCATCGCCCCTTCCATACTACTACAAAAGGCGTTGGAGGTTTTTAGTGGTTTTCTTCAAAAGACGGGGAGTAAGAGGAGCACTTTGCTCGGAACTAGCACAGGAAATAGGCGCAGGGCTTTTAGTCAGGAAGGAAAGGTGGAGATCAAAGCGATGTTCAAGTTGGTGGATTCCCAGGAGCTCTGATAGTTAATGATGCTCAGGAAGAGCGCCAATGAAGGCTAGAAAAACCAGAACAACACTGACAAACATTTGTAACTGGTAGAATAAGCAGTACAACAGTACACAGTTAAAAGAAGTTGGTAGCCAGCAGTGGTGAGCGGCGATGCGCAGGCGCGGCCGGCGGCCCAGGCCATTCCGTAATTGGGTGGGGGTCGGCGACAAAAGCTGCTGCGCGCTCCCTTCTCTCGAGGTCAAAGCTGTATTGTACTATCTGATCGATCTACGGGGGCTCTACCCTTGCCGATGATACACCACCAGGGACGCACGCAGCACAGTAACTGGTACAAAGCCTTCGCTGCACCGAAGCTGCGTGGACTCGTGCCACCTTAGGGAACGAGACGTTCTCGATGAAGCTCAAACAAGACGCTATCGATGCGTGTGCTCGGTGTGATCTGAAGCACCTTTTGATACCTCTCCCCTTATTGATACCACCCACAAGCATAGTTGCCAATGAACATTTATTTACTTATTTATTTAATGCACCAGAAGTGCGCTTAAGATAAAACGTTCATGAAAAGGCACTAATTAATAATACATATTGAGGAACTTTGGGTAAGTCGAGATAAGTAGGGATAAGTAGTAAGTATTCATATGCTGACCATTATTGTAAGAACATGGACAATTTCCCTAAGGGTTGGTCGTCTTCAAGGTTCATTCCCCTCAAAGATGGGCGTTAGCGGACGATACCTTAGCGACTATGATGGGAAGCCTATCTGGGAACTTATTTTTAGATCCACCATACTTTGAAGACTAGAAATTCATGCAGTGAATGACTGAGTAAGCGTCCCCTCCCCATAGAACCTTTGCAAGACGGCTAGAAATCCTGATTTTTTAATTTTTTTTTTCGCTTCGAAATGTTGGATATGGTGCGTTCCACGAGGGATAATAGTTCGAGAGGCATTAGACGAAAAAGAAATTGTGTGGCCAAGTTGTTTATGCATAAATACTCAGGTATTGTAGTGTACGGGACGCAGTATAAGTACAGGGTGCGGCTTATATGTATTCCCGGGCACGAAATTTTGATTTGAAATCTCTGCCCATTGAAGGGCCGGGAGGCCCATGAGTCTTACCTATTCGGGTCTCCCACCAGGGGTCTCCCACTTCCCTCATCTAACACCACTATAACTTAAAAAACGGAAGCCCCCGCATGTGGATGCAAAACCACTGTTGACCAAAGAGCTACCTCCCTGCTCTTGAGAGAGTAAGGTAAAGATGTCAAATCTATCCTAGCTAAATCCTACGTAATTTCTATATCTCCGAATATTTCTGTTGATCCATTGAAATTTCCATTGTTCTCCATTGAAATCTCGTTTAAGGGCTAGCCAAGATTACAAAATGGTCAAGATGGACATCATTCGTAATATATCTCCATGTATTCTATTCTAGTCCTATTAACATAATAAAAATTGTGTTGCTTGGATCGTTTTTACATGAGTTATGAAGAAAAGCTCTCGTCCGGAAACATAGGCCCTATCCTGTAATGATAAAATAGGATAAATTGAAGAGAAGAGTATAGAAGTGCTAAAAACCTGCATGGGACTGCACTAAACACTGCACAGTACTGTGAATAGTAATTGTACAATACTAATCCTCCGAAATAAATGCTCGTCACAGCAAAGAGCTTCTATTTTGCTCAAGAAGATCGTCCTTGTGTCTGCGAAAACCACTCTTTCAACGATTGGTTGGACAAGGAATAGCACTGAATGCTTCTTGAAGCATAGCATGTTGTTCTACGCATAACGATAAACAGAAATTTGAGATTTGTTCGCGTTTTTCAAGGCTTCAAGTAGTCAAGGAAGGATGCTGAGCTTAGTAGTGGAATGAAACCCTTACGACTCTGGTGGAAGTTGATCAGTAGCTGGCTTTCAAAGGATATTCTGATTATCTATTCCACTGACGTAGAAGAAGCTGAATTTGTGTGCTCTAGCAAAATGTGCGCTAGGTGGAAAATGGGAACAATAGCGGTTTACCTAACAGTATTCCCCCATTTCCAGGACGATCATAGAAATCTATTGGTATTGTGATGTTGGATAGGCCATTCTATCCAGACAACACTGGCTAACCTTTATCAATTTGGATGAGGCTGTCTCAGAGCTGCTCCTGAAAATCCTACTTACGCTGCATTATATGAACTCTGTTCATTAACTTTCTCTCTAGAGATGTTCCTTAATGTATACGCTACTAGTGGTCCTGGATTAGGATTAAAGTATAGCGCTTGCACATCTAGTGAGCATTTACTAAGTTCGTATCCACTTTTTCTCAAAGTAAGAAGGTTGGAGGGAGGGTTACGAAGAGACCAATCGAGAGATGGGGATCGGTCGGCTGCTTGGCGGGTGAGTGTCGAAAGCATGGAAGGTCGCGAGTTGAAAGCCCTTCGATGAGGGTTTGCGGTCAAGGACACATGCAGAAAGGAACTGTGCTGCGCTACCATGCACACACGCAGCAGCCACTACAAAATGCATCCCAGGTACGCTGCTGCTAACGAAGCAGCAAGCGCTCGGTTTTGGGGAGGTTGCTCGGTTTTAGTGCGGTGAATGATAGGAATCCCATGGGATGCACTTCCATACAAGGTTCCTTATCAAATTTTATCATCTAAAGGCGTTTTCCATTATAGTAATCGCATCTAACTACAGTATAACAATGCTTATGAATAAAACCAAATTGAACTAAGCTGAATCAAACCCAAACCCAGTAAATATTAGGTTTTTAGATCTAGTTACAGGAGGATAGGTGGCTTCCTCTTCCTTCATAGGATGAAAGGCCCAAAATGTTCTTCCTACTTCGCTAATTCATTCTTTTCTAAGACCTCGAAATGGCTAGAAACTCTATCCACTGAATTACTGCGGTCAAGGACTGGTACAGCGTTTACTGGAGCCTTGCGGAAGATCGATCTTCAGGATATGCCAATGTTAAAAGATACCTAATCTTTCACAATAGCACCCAGATTCATACGTATCTATCTTGCACTCATATTTTTCTCGCTTTTTTAGCGACGTGGATACCTGATTCCACTACCAGCCGTGAATTAAAAATTCTGTTTTTTCCCTGTTTCTCAAGATGTGGCGGATAGTCGTTCAAGGAGAACGAAAATCCGGTGAACCCTCTTTCTTGAGGTCACCCCATTCCGTTCGCACAGGGTCCCGGCTGAATTCGTTCTGCACGGGTTAAATTGGCAGTCCAAGCGCTGGCAGTAGTAGTCTATCACCTATGTTCAGGATGTGGGAACAGGATCTCGGAGTGGACTTTTTCACCTCCCGGAGATGGAGAACGGCCTGTTGACCCGCCACGGATTGGGGCAGATCTTCATTTGTATTACAAGGGTAAATGCGGATGAAGTTATTCCACCTAAGTTTCAGTACCCCGTTTTTTTTTGTGCACCCTGAGTGTATGAATAAATAAATAAATAACACAAAAAAGGAACGCAAGGTACCTATCAAGGATCGGAAACAAAGCTATTACTCGAGAGTAAGAATATAAACGAGGAAGAGGAAAGCGGTGTCCGATTTATTCGGATGTCCGAGGGGAAAAATCCCGAATGGTTGGAATATTCCTTCAAAATCACCCGTTCGTACGCCAGCTTACAGCTGCTGGAGGAGAGAATGCTGTACAATAAGAATAACTGAATCTCGCTGTACTGCACCATTGATAATATGTATTCTATAGAGAGAAATGTGATGAATGTACAAATAAATCATATGTATGGACATGGACATTTTCGAAAAACGACGGTGAATGATGGAATAGTTCCCTGAGCAAACTATTAGGTCATTCGAGTTTCGAATAAGTACATTCGAGAAGAGAAAACTTCAAATATTTGGTTTTTCGAGTACATTCGAAGACAAGTTTTCCCAGGTATTCGACTTTTCGAATGACCGTTCGAATAAATCATGCGAACGAGATTTTCGTGTCGAGATCTGCAGTGGTCCTGAAGTTATCTATACTGGGTTGGAAAAATCATCCAACACTGTTGAGGAACACATGCTCATGCATTTTTTTCATCTCAAAGGCAGCGCACACGGAAATTTTTGCGTCTGAGATTTTGATCGTTTCGGATACATGGCAGTTGTCCTAACAATTCGACAGAAGTTGCACCGTCGTAGACATCGGCGTTTTCAAGACACAAAGAGATTGGATGTGTTCCAGCACCCAAGCATGAGCTGTAGCATGAAGTGAGTGGGTGTCTTCGTTAACAATCAATCTCTTTCCTTACGATAGCACATGCCTTCACTTCCACCTTCTTCCACTTTACGCCCAGGCAACTTGACCATTCCGTGTAAACAGCCTAAATTAGTAGTAATGGAAATCGTGCTTATCGCGCAAACCTAGAACAATCAAATGAATCGCTGGGTACAGTATATAACTGCGACCAACGAGCTGGCGCCCTGCCAAGCCCCCATGCGGGCTTTGATCTACGGGGTCAGATGGGGGGTCCACTACATTCTTATTAGTAGTAGCGGCTCAACTCCAACACGAGGTGGTCCGACGACATTCCGGCTTATGGCTACAGAGGTGAGCATCATGTTGGTTTTCTTCCTCATGCTTGTTTTTGGTTCTATTATCTTTTTGTTAAATTGGTTTTCAGTAGAAGAATGAGGCTTTCGGGAGAGGGGGGGGGGTGGGTAGGCGAGAGGGGGTAAATTGTTTATAGTTTCCAGAGACGACGCTGAAACATTAACTGAAATGAAGTTAAGTAACAATCTTGGCCATTTGCTAAAGCTAATCCTACACCACACGAACGCGAAGACTGTCCATACTTTCAGCAGCGTAATAGGGGCGATTTAGAGGGAACAATTCCGATTGGAGCAGATATTTCACAGGCGTTGACGCTGGGAAGGGTTTAATGGGCTGCTGAGAAGTCCACGTTTCATAGATTGTCCCAAATATGCGTGGAAGAAGCTCCCCAAGGTACACAGAAAGCGCTTGAGAAATACACTATCAATAAATGGTCTTCATCCCCAGGAAGATCATACATTTTTCTGCTGGGCATGTATGTTTGTTCGGGAAGATTTTCCAAATAGTTCAAGTTTCCAAATAGTTACCCCCTTAGTTGTGTCTTCTCTGCAAATTTCAAGTCAATCCATGAAATCAGGACTCTGCACAAGTTCTTTGAGCTCTAATCTACTACTAAAGACCCCTGTTTAAAAGTGGTGACCTGCTGACAAGTTGTTTAGTGAGATACACAAGATGCACCTCGGGATAACATCAAAACATGATAGCTAAGGATTGGCAATTCTATGATTCTTTTTTATTCCACAGTGATTCTATTCATTAGTGGAGGCTCACGTTGAAAGCAGCAAAAAAAAAAATCAACGATTGAGATCCCATCGTATTCCACGGGTTTGAGGAAAGCAGAGCTCACAGTTCATATGAAGAGATTGCGCGAAACACGCGAGCTCTGTCTATACATTTTATTCTAGGTGGTGAGCAGATCCCGCCAAGAAGAAACGCTTGGGACTATATAAGTACTCTTATACATATAGTCCCAAGCGTTTCTTCTTGGGGGGACTCTTTAGCCGCTCGACCACATGCGCGTCAAAAGCAGCACTAATGGAAATTTTTTGAATTGAAGGTTTCGGGGTTTTTAGAGACGTCGCGGACGAGTGTTCCGTGACGGGTCACGCCACGGAACCCTGCAAATGGTACAAATTTCATAAACAAGCTCCCGCTGAAGCACATGCGCACACCCTGTCAACGGCGTTAGCTCTGGCGCGACGAAACCTTAATGTCCAGGATGTGCAGATGTGTCCATCTTCGCAGATAGGCGGCCAATCAAGGTGTTCAACTTACTGTTGCGATTGTCCAGCGGCCGGCTACATGGTAAATGACTCCCTTGTGAATGTGATGTGAAAATTTCCGTGAGTGCTGCCGTTAAAGCTCCCATTGCCTGCCTGTTCATCCGCAGTCTCCACTAGCATCACAGTGGTGATTTCTTGACCGATGATACATCAAATGCAGAGCAGCGCGCTGACCTATACCAGTCTATACATTTTCGTTTCTTCAGCGATTATTTTCATTAGATTTCATGCTTTTCCCAGAGTTCTATTTATCGTTTCAGGTGCAAAGAGAGCAAGTATCCATTGTGCAACAGAACAGCTAGTGAATAAGATCGATCGACTTCCGAGAAATAGCATTCACGCCGAGATCGGTGCAGTTCAGCTTCGGCTTCTCAAGGGGTGAGTGCTTAGCATACGGCATGCGTTGAAATTTCGAAAGAGAAAATCTCCCATGTGGTGTCCCAAAGTAGCTAATGCACCACATAGGCGTCTATTCTTCAGATGTCATCCTCAATGTGGGGTTTGTACGTCTTCGCGCAAGGGTTCACTTGACATCAGTTTCTGTTCACAGAGACAATGTTCTTCCACTGAAAATTCACAAAAACGGAAATTTAACCGTTCCAGTGGCCGAGTGCTTCCGTGGCGCAATCGGCAGCGCGTTCGGCTGTTAACCGAAAGGTTGGTGGTTCGAGCCCACCCGGGAGCGAAACCTTTTGCAGAGCCGCAGAGGGTCTGGATGCCATTCTTGAACATGGGGTTCCTACGTCTTCTTCGAGGTTTTCATTTCGCATCAGTTTCTGTTCACAGAGACAATGTTCTTCCACTGAAAATTCACAAAAACGGAAATTTAACCGTTCCAGTGGCCGCGTGCTTCCGTGGCGCAATCGGCAGCGCGTTCGGCTGTTAACCGAAAGGTTGGTGGTTCGAGCCCACCCGGGAGCGAAACCTTTTGCAGAGCCGCAGAGGGTCTGGATGCCATTCCTGAACATGGGGTTTCTACGTCTTCTTCGAGGGGTTCATTTCACATCAGTTTCTGTTCACAGAGACAATGCTCTTTCACTGAAAATTCACAAAAACGGAAATTTAACCGTTCCAGTGGCCGCGTGCTTCCGTGGCGCAATCGGCAGCGCGTTCGGCTGTTAACCGAAAGGTTGGTGGTTCGAGCCCACCCGGGAGCGAAACCTTTTGCAGAGCCGCAGAGGGTCTGGATGCCATTCCTGAACATGGGGTTTCTACGTCTTCTTCGAGGGGTTCATTTCACATCAGTTTCTGTTCACAGAGACAATGCTGTTTCACTGAAAATTCACAAAAACGGAAATTTAACCGTTCCAGTGGCCGCGTGCTTCCGTGGCGCAATCGGCAGCGCGTTCGGCTGTTAACCGAAAGGTTGGTGGTTCGAGCCCACCCGGGAGCGAAACCTTTTGCAGAGCCGCAGAGGGTCTGGATGCCATTCCTGAACATGGGGTTTCTACGTCTTCTTCGAGGGGTTCATTTCACATCAGTTTCTGTTCACAGAGACAATGCTCTTTCACTGAAAATTCACAAAAACGGAAATTTAACCGTTCCAGTGGCCGCGTGCTTCCGTGGCGCAATCGGCAGCGCGTTCGGCTGTTAACCGAAAGGTTGGTGGTTCGAGCCCACCCGGGAGCGAAACCTTTTGCAGAGCCGCAGAGGGTCTGGATGCCATTCCTGAACATGGGGTTTCTACGTCTTCTTCGAGGGGTTCATTTCACATCAGTTTCTGTTCACAGAGACAATGCTGTTTCACTGAAAATTCACAAAAACGGAAATTTAACCGTTCCAGTGGCCGCGTGCTTCCGTGGCGCAATCGGCAGCGCGTTCGGCTGTTAACCGAAAGGCTTGTGGTTCGAGCCCACCCGGGAGCGAAACCTTTTGCAGAGCCGCAGAGGGTCTGGATGCCATTCCTGAACATGAGGTTTCTACGTCTTCTTCGAGGGGTTCATTTCACATCAGTTTCTCTTCACAGAGACAATGCTGTTTCACTGAAAATTCACAAAAACGGAAATTTAACCGTTCCAATGGCCACGTGCTTCCGTGGCGCAATCGGCAGCGCGTTCGGCTGTTAACCGAAAGGTTGGTGGTTCGAGCCCACCCGGGAGCGAAACCTTTTGCAGAGCCGCAGAGGGTCTGGATGCCATTCCTGAACATGGGGTTTCTACGTCTTCTTCGAGGGGTTCATTTCACATCAGTTTCTGTTCACAGAGACAATGCTCTTTCAATGAAAATTCACGAAAACGGAAATTTAACCGTTCCAGTGGCCGCGTGCTTCCGTGGCGCAATCGGCAGCGCGTTCGGCTGTTAACCGAAAGGTTGGTGGTTCGAGCCCACCCGGGAGCGAAACCTTTTGCAGAGCCGCAGAGGGTCTGGATGCCATTCTTGAACATGGGGTTTCTACGTCTTCTTCGAGGGGTTCATTTCACATCAGTTTCTCTTCACAGAGACAATGCTGTTTCACTGAAAATTCACAAAAACGGAAATTTAACCGTTCCAGTGGCCGCGTGCTTCCGTGGCGCAATCGGCAGCGCGTTCGGCTGTTAACCGAAAGGCTTGTGGTTCGAGCCCACCCGGGAGCGAAACCTTTTGCAGAGCCGCAGAGGGTCTGGATGCCATTCTTGAACATGGGGTTTCTACGTCTTCTTCGAGGGGTTCATTTCACATCAGTTTCTGTTCACAGAGACAATGTTCATTCACTGAAAATTCACAAAAACGGAAATTTAACCGTTCCAGTGGCCGCGTGCTTCCGTGGCGCAATCGGCAGCGCGTTCGGCTGTTAACCGAAAGGTTGGTGGTTCGAGCCCACCCGGGAGCGAAACCTTTTGCAGAGCCGCAGAGGGTCTGGATGCCATTCTTGAACATGGGGTTTCTACGTCTTCTTCGAGGGGTTCATTTCACATCAGTTTCTGTTCACAGAGACAATGTTCATTCACTGAAAATTCACAAAAACGGAAATTTAACCGTTCCAGTGGCCGCCTGCTTCCGTGGCGCAATCGGCAGCGCGTTCGGCTGTTAACCGAAAGGTTGGTGGTTCGAGCCCACCCGGGAGCGAAACCTTTTGCAGAGCCGCAGAGGGTCTGGATGCCATTCTTGAACATGGGGTTTCTACGTCTTCTTCGAGGGGTTCATTTCACATCAGTTTCTGTTCGCCGAGACAATGCTGTTTCACTGAAAATTCACAAAACGGAAATTTAACCGTTCCAGTGGCCGCGTGCTTCCGTGGCGCAATCGGCAGCGCGTTCGGCTGTTAACCGAAAGGCTTGTGGTTCGAGCCCACCGGGAGCGAAACCTTTTGCAGAGCCGCAGAGGGTCTGGATGCCATTCTTGAACATGGGGTTTCTACGTCTTCTTCGAGGGGTTCATTTCACATAGATTTTTTGTTCACAGAGACAATGTTCATTCACTGAAAATTCACAAAAACGGAAATTTAACCGTTCCAGTGGCCGCGTGCTTCCGTGGCGCAATCGGCAGCGCGTTCGGCTGTTAACCGAAAGGTTGGTGGTTCGAGCCCACCCGGGAGCGAAACCTTTTGCAGAGCCGCAGAGGGTCTGGATGCCATTCCTGAACATGGGGTTTCTACGTCTTCTTCGAGGGGTTCATTTCACATCAGTTTCTGTTCACAGAGACAATGTTCATTCACTGAAAATTCACAAAAACGGAAATTTAACCGTTCCAATGGCCGCGTGCTTCCGTGGCGCAATCGGCAGCGCGTTCGGCTGTTAACCGAAAGGTTGGTGGTTCGAGCCCACCCGGGAGCGAAACCTTTTGCAGAGCCGCAGAGGGTCTGGATGCCATTCCTGAACATGGGGTTTCTACGTCTTCTTCGAGGGGTTCATTTCACATCAGTTTCTGTTCACAGAGACAATGTTCATTCACTGAAAATTCACAAAAACGGAAATTTAACCGTTCCAGTGGCCGCCTGCTTCCGTGGCGCAATCGGCAGCGCGTTCGGCTGTTAACCGAAAGGTTGGTGGTTCGAGCCCACCCGGGAGCGAAACCTTTTGCAGAGCCGCAGAGGGTCTGGATGCCATTCTTGAACATGGGGTTTCTACGTATTCTTCGAGGGGTTCATTTCACATCAGTTTCTGTTCACAGAGACAATGCTCTTTCACTGAAAATTCACGAAAACGGAAATTTAACCGTTCCAATGGCCGCGTGCTTCCGTGGCGCAATCGGCAGCGCGTTCGGCTGTTAACCGAAAGGTTGGTGGTTCGAGCCCACCCGGGAGCGAAACCTTTTGCAGAGCCGCAGAGGGTCTGGATGCCATTCTTGAACATGGGGTTTCTACGTCTTCTTCGAGGGGTTCATTTCACATCAGTTTCTGTTCACAGAGACAATGTTCATTCACTGAAAATTCACAAAAACGGAAATTTAACCGTTCCAGTGGCCGCGTGCTTCCGTGGCGCAATCGGCAGCGCGTTCGGCTGTTAACCGAAAGGTTGGTGGTTCGAGCCCACCCGGGAGCGAAACCTTTTGCAGAGCCGCAGAGGGTCTGGATGCCATTCTTGAACATGGGGTTTCTACGTCTTCTTCGAGGGGTTCATTTCACATCAGTTTCTGTTCTTAAAGAAAATGTCTTCCCCCTGAAAATTTACAGAAACTAGAATTTAATGTCGATTTTATTCTTGATAGGAGTGAAGCCTTGCTGGGTAATTTCATTAAAGTTGCTTCTTTGGGATCACAATCCTAGATTTCCCTTCTTTCTGTTATAAAAGATGAACGTCAAGTAAATATTAAGGTAACTTAAGGCGACTTTTATACTTTTCAACCACGACTCCACGCCACGGTCATATGTGTGCATGTACTAGGGTGGTCAGAAAGTCTTGAGCCGATTTTTTTGAAAGTTCTAGAACTTTTGATTATTGATCGGTACCCATGACCTACCATGTGGTAATCGTAGACCAAACTCGGGGCTTCTCCATAGTAGGCATATATAGAAGGATTGGCTTTCCTAACTTCAATTATGACGTCAATTCCAAAAGAGGTCCTCCTACCCAAGATCAGTTTTTGGAATAACTAATTACTGAAGATGAGAGTTGTGTCCTCTACGATTCTAACATCTTGCTATGTGGCTCCGTCGAGCAGAAGATCCACCAAATCGCACCCCCAGCCAAACAGGTGTTTCCTTTGCTACCTCTGGAATTCGCCAGGAATGTCGATTGTAAGCTGCTCTTGCAAACGTACAAGATCATCAGTAACACATACGCCAATCAGTTCCGGAAGGTCGCGGATGCTGTTCGAGAAAAACGGCCATGACGAGTTTTTTGCACACCTTCGCCATGGTGACGCTAGGCCCCATTTTGCTCAAGGGACCCCTGAAAAATAGGAGGGGCTGGGTTGGGACACGCTTCCCCACTTACCGTATTCTCCTGACGTTGCCACTTCTGACTGTCACTTATTTCATCCCCTCGAGGCATTCCTGGCTAAGAAAAAATTCACCAAAGTTGACCATGTTGAAACGGAGGTCAGCGATTTCTTTGGCTCCCAGTCTTTCCATTCCTGGGAAAAGGGGACCGCTGACCTGCCCATTAGGTGGGACACAGCATTGACTAACTGTGGCTATTATATTGTTGAGCAAATTCCACTGTGGGCTGAGTAATAAAAGAAAGCGCAAAAAAGTCCAAAACGGCTCAAGACTTTCTGACCACCCTAATATTATAGAAGAATAGCTGTGAACACATTACGAATACAACAGCCAGCGCTTATTTTCTTCCACTTTATCCTGATACATACACATAGTCGTAAAGAATTCACATCCACTTTGGTTTAGCTTTAACAGGAGTGGTAGCTTCCTGCGGTCGATGGGTGGCAGTCCGTCTTAGAGGCCTGGGTATCTCAGTGGCATCCATTTTCGGTAGACTTTGCTGTTGTGGAACACTGCCCGTTTTTATGAGACTTGGTCGAGAACTGGTTGAAACTTGAGGCTTCACAGGTACATCTCGCCTTTCTTGCAGAGCATCCTTTCGTTTTTGAGGGAGATTGGTCACCCTACGTCCGTTCTGTGACTGCTGGTCATTTGTTCCGGATGGAGGAGGGCTGCGATGAGAGAGCGATGGAGACGACGTGAAAACAGCTGCTCGCGAAGTGGCCACAGTTATTTTCACTTGACTGCTCGGCCTCTTTGTTGCTCCCGTTGTCGTGTCGATTTTATTTGTTGCTGGAGCGTGAGATGCTGGCTTGCTTCTCGAAATGGGCAACACTTTAGAAGTATGGGTAGGCGATGCAGCACTCGCTGGTTTCCTCGCAGGAGCAGTCGCAGCCCTTTTGACGGGAGTTGTGAGCGATTTCTAAAAAATTCTGGGATCAAAACACAAACGGATCTCACTGAACGTTAAATCATGTGTTCCGTAAACGCAGAAAAAGGACATCGGATTTGGAGTAGGTTTTCTAAAAGATTAAAGAATGGACAAAACAGCGTTTGTCATGTTCTCCGACAAGAGCCCCAGCGCCCGATATTCTTGGGGAAACTCATGGTGCAAACCGCAATTTTTTTCGGTAAAGAATCAATGAAAGAAGGAAGTCTTATTTATCAGAAGGTAGAAACTAATGAAGAACAAGATGCGGTATGTGGTGACTCCAGAAATAATCCAGCATCTCACCTGTGGTGTAGATCGACGTTGAGCAGCTTGCTGCAAAGTGATCCGTGTAGAGGAGACTCCAGCGCTTCCGCTTTTTTGAGTCGCTGAGGTCTAAAAAATGCACTTGAATGAAGAAAAAACAGATTGTGGAATTATCCAAGAAAATAGATACCTTCATCTCGTCTACTGTCCTAGCCGGAAGTGTAGATGCTGTTTTCCCTTGTGGAACCCTCGCTTGAGTTGTTAGCCTGCTGAGTGCGACCGTCTTCGAATTCACCTAAAATTTCAAATGTAATCCTTCATATATGCATGTATGTGGAAATTTGCAATAACCGCAACATGAAAATTTTGATTTTTTCCAAGCAATAACGTGTGAATATACAAAATTTTACAGCGAAGAGCTCTCACTCATGGTCTTCTTCCCACAGTTAGTTCACCCACAGCTACAAGGGCACCGGGAGCGCTGTCACTCGTTTTCCGAGGTCTTCACGTTTGTAATAAAAGAGTGATCGGTGGTGGTAGCAGGAGAAAAACGAATTTTCTAACCTCTTAAAATAGAAAAAGCCAAGTGAAAGCTCTAAGCGCTTTTTTCAGGGATTACAAAAGCGGGGCCCTCTTCAAGAAGTTATTTCGCATACTCATCGCGTCAAAATACTGCAATTTCAGTGTCATAGGACAAGAAAGGTTCGCTGCGGTTTGTAGTTTTATGTGGATTGCGAACTAAATAATCTGATTTTGTAATATGCCTGTTGGAGCCCGAAGTCCTGTGATCATAATGACCACCCACCAGTAGATCCAGGAATATTGTAGGTGATCTGTGTTATCCTGACCTCCGTGATCTCCGGTATATAAGGAGACTCGTATAAAAGGAGCAAATTTGTCCCATAATTCAGTTGCTTCAATAAATATCCTGTCCACCGCCTTTGTCACAAGCCGCAGGACTTGGAGGCAACAATGCCACTCTTTATGTAGTAATAAAAGACTTTTAAACACTTTCAAGCAACATTTCCTGATGCAAAACATTTCACTCACGATGATGGATGCCGCAGAATCGAAAATAGCAGAATGACTGCCTTCCGAAAACGTAAACCAACACCTAATTCTTAACTTTTTTCAGAATGTACGGGCCCTATTGATTTGAAAATCAGATCCGTTTTGTGAATGGGTCCCAGATTCAGCGAATAATATGCGCATTCCCCAGATGGAAAAGCCTATGAACTCCTTTCTATTCTCATGAAGGTACAGTCCTTGTCGAAAAGATAGACGGATTGCGCGTGCGGTTGTATAGCGTTGCGGCCGCAGATTCGCTGCGGGACCTACGGGACCGTTTCAATTAGAGCATGCTCTCTGCATCCATCGTTCAGGTCCCGCCGCGATTCTGTGGCCACGGAATCTTTTCTTTTCGAGAAGGACTATAAACAATTTTGAAGATATGTATGTGTCAAAACGGAAATCTCGTCGACGGCTAAGTTCCCAAAACGGATAAATCTCTCTAGGATTGCAGGATAAGAAAACCGCCAATATGCGGTTACATATCCAGTAGATTCGCATTCACAGAGCATATCTTGCATACCGCCCAATATCATTTTTGAGGTCTTATTTGTGAAGTGAAGGGAGACTATATATGTATATAAAAGTGACTGTGGTACTAACAGGTGCTGGAACACGTGAAGGTTGCACATTAGCAGCTGGCCGCTTCTGAGGGGCAGTTGGAGAAAGGATCTGCAATAAAAGCTTTTTTCGCCCAAGTCTTCATAGCATGGGTGAAATATCCTCACTTTCTTCTCGTTTTTAGCTCCAGGAACTGACTTCTCAGTCGTTCGTTTTGAAACTGATTCAGATGCTTGCATGGTAGCAGCAGTTCCCACGTCCTGATTGTTGTTGTTTTCTGAAATGGAAGTACAAAACTTCCAATGAAATTCAGGCAAAGCAATAGGAGCAGCACCTTTCTGATCCATTTCAGGATAGTTTATTCCAGTTTCCGCGACAGGTTTCGTACCCTCCGGTTTTCTAATCAGATGCGAGGAAGACTAAAAGTAAATGAACATGCTCCAGAGAACAACTGACAAACACGTAAGAAGCGACTTGAGAAATACGCATTTAGAATGCTTATAACTTGAAAAGAAAAACTCACGTTCTTCTCTAAAATCTCCACGTAGTCATTCAGATCCAAGGCATCCACGGGACGCATCGTCGCCTCATGGCAAATTTTGCCCAGATTCTCTTTATGGGCCTAAACAAGCAGGTGCACAGCAATGCATATTTATTCGCATAACGCAAATCGTTATTTCATTCCTTGAAACGAAGCCGCACCGCGGTATTTATGCGGTGCGGCAGCCCACACTGGTTGTCAGGCATTACCGAAAGTGCCGTTGTAAGAAGGATCAAATATGAAGAAATTAGCCATGGAAACACTCGGGAAAACGGCAATCCCGCCAACGCCCTACAACCACACCGCACAGCGGGTCTGCCGCGCCGCGTAGATCGTGCGGCGCGGCCTCGTTTCCAAGTGTGCAATAACGATAGACCTTTCGCACACGCGGGTTCGTCCAGAATAATGAATCTTGAAGATCGTACCTGTCCATTTTGGGACATAAGTCCCCGCTGACTATCACTGTCATGATTATCGGCATTGTTTTCATTGTTCTCCTTTAATCTACGCACTCTTGGCGTGCGTACCACTTCACGATCGCTTACCACTTCATTTTTTACTCGTCGTCTGCTAAAAAAAACGAAAATAAATAAATTAACTCATGCCCGTGTCGCGCAGGCTGAACTTACTGTAGGTTCTGACCCTTCTCAAGAGTAACGAAAAAGACATTCTCTTGCTGGTCCTCGTTTTTCAAAACTACGCCTTCCTTATCGTTATGCTGCGCTGCAGATTTCATTCGGTGCCTTCGCTCCTCTTGTTCCTCGTTTTCCTAAAATTATCCACGATTCAATCCTACACTTACTAAGACCCACCATTAGAAAGTATGATGGTACCTGTAAAGCCTGACGGAGACGAACAATCAGAATTTTAAAAATCTTCAGGCACTCCTCAATTTTGAACGATGACTGATTTTCGCAGAAGAATACAGCGAGATTGTTCTGCACCTCAAGGAATTCTTCCAGCGACTTGTTGGCTTCTTCGAGTTCAATCTGGCAGTGGTCCTGGAAAGCACTTTGACTATTCTACATGGTGCGTAGATCTACTTTGCTTGAATGCGCATAAGAAAGGGCCTGTATTGTATAATACGTTTTCGGAGAGCAACATAGAAGATCCTTAAATGATAGGACCGTGCACATCTCCGACCACTAGTCTGTTGGTTGATAAAACGTCATGTCTAGAAACCAACCGTCAGATACTCTCGTACTTCGACGAACTCGCTTCCACCAGACGATTTCAGCTGACTCCCGAGAGATGCACATTGCTCACCAAGTGATTTCAAGCTCGTCTTGATTTCTTCTACCGAAATTCTGCAATGGTTAAGAGTTAATATGCGGCGTATGCGCAATACTTTATGCTATTTAACAACGAACAGCAAAAAAACGCTTGGAATTCCTTTAGTGCTATCATTGTTTAGACTTTTCCTTGTCTCTGATCCCTCTCTGATCGTTTGCAACCTATTTGTCCTTATGCAACTGCTGATATGTAAAGTGAGATACGTTCAAAATTTCTTTCCGTCTAAACTGTCTGCACAATTGCTCTTGAAACAAATTTGTGAAATTTGAGGATGAGATGTATTCCTGCGCAGATTTGTAGGGTGACCCTTGAGACGACATGCGTCACTGAGATTATCCAGGGTCAATATGTGCAAAGAATCCATCGATACTCACTCTGACGCTTTGTTTATGTCATGGAGTTCGTCCTCAAGACCAGAAAGTAGCGCTGGATCCAACTGAAAAAAGCAGCATCTGATCTCTTAGCCTGACTGTTCGTCTAATATCGATAACACCTTTGCAACGAGATGCAGCAACGAAGAAGATCCTTTGGCTGCCTTGTGATCGATAATTTTCCATAAAGAGCTCATCTTAAAGCCAGCTGCATTTCCATGAGAAGAAGAAGAATTTAAATAGTTGCCGATGTTAACAAGGAGAAGGAAGAGGCGGCGAAGAGAGGTAGATTCTCGGAGTTCTGAAAAGCAGAAGATTCAAAGTTTTTGCTGAAATTCTAGGACAAGTAGTGACTTGCCCACCACTGCAAGCAATCTTAAGCAGGTGCAAACTGGGCACAACGTCCTCCATTATGCGATGGAACTCGAGTCTCAACAGTAAACAGTCGATCCTGAAGAAAAGACATGGTGTGGAATGTGGATGATAGGTACTTAAAGCAGCACTTGCCTCAGACGGTAGTCCGGAATATCTATAAGACGGAGAAAAAACGAGCATGCCGGTGTGAGCTTCGCTATTTCGCCAGTGTACCTCCGCAGGGCGTCGACCTATGCGTTTGCCAATCAGCAACTTGGATTGGTAAGATGAAAAGGAGGAACCACCTCTTCAAAACCCGGTAAAATTGTCTTTAATGTACGTAGTTGCTCCACGTCGAAGCGTCCTATTTTGTTCGCGGTTAAGTCCGAGATTATCGAATCGAGATCCTGAAAAACTGCTTTTCCCCACACCAGAGCAAAATTGCTAGGAAGGAACCAATTTGGGCAAACCTTGAACCGCTTCAGTACAATGGTGACATTCTGGCTCCTCTTGGGGTTGAGAAGATCGACAAGCACACATTTCTTCTTTGCATTCTGAAATTGCAGGATATTTCCAGGACATTTTCGTAGAGCTTGGACACGGGCCAATATGTAGAGCCTTATTGGCCCGTCTCGTACGTGCTGTTTTTTTTCTAAAATTAGGTAATTTTATGAGAAGAGGAGAGAGTGGATCAGTAAAGGCATGGGATGATCGGGATAACTCGTCCACCGTGGATAATCTTCTAATTCCTATAATTAAGGCTGACTTGAGTAATTTGGAAAATGGGGAGCCTTTTCTAGAACGAGATTAGGACTTTTTAATATTGGTAAACACTTGGTTAAACATTCAGAAATGAAGAGAAAATGAGCAGGTGAAAGTAAGGCGCGCTCTTTTTACTACTTAGTAATTTTTTTCAGCCAAATGATGTACCCCTCCCACTCACTGCATTAATACGAGTAATTTCAGCTGTCTATGCACCTCTCGCTCCCTACCCAAAGCTTACCGCGTTGCGTTAGGGTGTACTGCGCCGTGGAACCTTGATCGCTGGCGTTTCCTGTATATCTGCTTTATGAGAGTAAGGACAAGTGGTAACCGCGGTAACCCCAATAGAGACATAGATTCCATTACTCATGCGTTCTGATTTTGGGCCACCGCGTGAACGCATAATATGTATCTGTAGGTGGAATTTTCTTTGCTCTGAGACATATATGTTTTAGTGAAGGAATGGATATCGTCTTTTTTTACGATAAAACGGAATGAAGGGGTCGCACGAACTGTGAAGGAGGGCTGGTTCTGCGAGCTGGCTTCGTTAGACGATGCGATAGAAAACATCCCATCGATCATATCAAAATCCAAGCATAAACCTGAAAAAATACCATTAATCTAGACAAGCCTTCGTGAAGGCAATGGCACTGGCAGGAAAGTGCTGCTTACTTGTGCTTTCCTTAGCAAGTTCACCCCATACACTTTCTGATCCTTGTCCTTGGGCGATCGATGAAGGTGAGATCTTTGACCACTGGAATACATTAAACTATATGCGTACCACAATTGAATCACAACTTGGAGGAATGTTCAAAAGCTTATTTGTGTCACAAAACTCCCCGTATTTTGCAATGATGAAGTCTGAGGCGGTCGGAATTTTGCCCTCACTGTCCTGTTAATCAGCATGCTTTACCATCAGCTATGGAGTACTGCTGTGACGTATTCGCAGCCAGAAATTCCCTAACTGCCTCACACTTCTAGTCAGATTTGATGAAATGATACAACCGGCGGGTTGAACCTTGGTTCACCTCCCGCCCAATACTTTCTGGAAAGAAAGGGAGAATCACTTTTTTTTTCCTTTCTGGAGATCCCAGAACGAGTCTTTCCCTTTTAATCTGTTGAATTTTTGTTTCTCCTAAGGGAGAAAATACATTTTTCATTTGCCTTTCCCGGAGGCTTCATTATTGATCATTGTACATATGAGCACTGACAACGATGGCACAGTGGAAATATCGAGCACTCAAAAAGTGCGATGCACCTGCACTGTGCATTCAATATTGCAAACACGAATAGTACACAAACGTGGAGATCTATTTGAAAGAGTATCATAATGCAGATTCGGTCTTGAGGGGCTTCTAAGCGAAATGTAGACAGGGAATTGTTGGGGTGTATCTAGGTAAATTATTACCAAAGGTGTCTTCCGATAAATCCATATGAAAGTTTGCCAAACGTGAGCTAGCAGGCGCTTTTAGGCCAGTCAAAAGTACAGGTGAGATATTTCCGTGCTGTAATGGAAGCCTGGAAATGTCATGGATTAAAAGACGGAAAGTATCCAGATGCGCCTATTTTTGTCTTTTGTTGAAACATTTCCAAATTAAAAGAAAGCATCCGAAATTGGCGTCTTAAGATGTACGTATAAGGCGATGTCAATTATTCTGCTTCAGGTCTGTCAACTTTGGCTTTAAAACACTACTGCTCTGATAGCGGTAATTTCATGCGAGTACAAAAATTTTCAAAAACATTAAAAATGAATTGGCTCCAAAGAAGCGAAGGCGACATAGCTAACACCTGCTCTTCGAGATTCCATCGAAATACCTTTTTACCCCAAAATAGTCTTTTAATCTCAGATGATTCCGACACCTCCAAGAGCTCGTTGTTATAGACTTGAACCAGTGCGTTTTGTTTTATATCATGGATCTCATAGCGTTGATTACAGCAGTGGCGAACGCCCCAGACAAACGTTCGGAACTTCCGCGGGTGACCCGACGGATATTCCGAAAGTTTGTCTGGGGCAGAAAGTGGGCGGAAAAGGAGGGGGGTAGGAAAAAAGTGGGGCCTCCCCCGCTTTGGGGACCCAGATGGAAAGTAAAATCAATAAAAATATTAGTTATAGTGACAAATAATAGATAAAAATCATGTTAAAAATAATATTAAAAACAACAGTTGAAAACAAACTAATACAAGCTTTTTATTTGTATTATGAAGTAATTTCAAAAACTTGGCGATCCATTCTCGGGAGGCACCCCCCCCCCTTGCATCCGCCACTGGATTCCAGGTATTTGTACATATGATAGAATTTCTTTGAATTTAAGATTGTCACAATGAAAAGGCCAGAAAGGTACGGCTTCACGTTGTAGCTGTCCATTTTCCATATGTCGCCAACGGCACTGTACAAATCTGACATTGTTGAGAGCTCAAGTAAGCCTTACTTATTTGTTATTGCCACATCATTTTTTTTTCAATGAAATCCAGAAAAAACGTAAAAATTAACAAATTAGTTACCATTATTGGTTTCATCTTCAGGTCTTTGCTGGGAGATCTTCGTGGCTTCATTGATTTTGGTAGATCTGCAGTGTTCTGCTTCGGTGCCAAGACAAGTGCAGGTACAGGTGGTGGAGGAGCAGACGGAGGTCCTGAACAACAAAAAAATGTGCAAGTATAAAAATGCTTGTTACGGCCCCGGACATCGATAGGATTTCTGCAGCACTATATTGGAATTTCCGCAGCCCATGTGCTGATTTTCCTACTGTGCTGCAGCGGAAATTCCGGTATCCTGCTGCGGAATTCCCGAATAAGGGCATTTCATCATGGAGTCTTTGGAATATTGGCTTTTCTATATTGGTGCTTTTTTCTCTGCGTTTCTCTGCCTGTGAATCTCCTTGTGATGCAGTTTATCCAAAATCGTCTCAATTTGATCCAGAAATTCCATTTTTTTTATGAACAAAAAAAATGATGGATGGGTAGGACTACATCAAAATGAAAGTGAGGGTGTGAACCGAGGTCCTATTAGGCTCCGCTTTATCCAGGAATAGATGAAAAAGATTGCCTGGATCAGGAGGACTAGGCGACGTTGCTCCTTTCATCATATGCAGCGGTGGTGGAGGAGGCGGTGGAGCTCGCCCTCTACCATCAATGTCCTGCAACTCGGGCGTCTTTGCCTGCGGCAAAGGAGGCGGTGCTGGCGGTGGTGGAATGGGCAGAATTTTCGAGGATACGTGCAGTGGAGCTCGTTTTGGTGGGCTGCATTCATTGCCTGAAGAAAACTCTTACTTTGCTGCATCGAACAGACAACATTTTCGGGTTTTGGAAATTTCTACTCAATATCACACTAACGAACCATTTTGCTGTTGAGTTTCTCCTACTCTTAGAGCTCGAAGAACTGCTTCAGCATCGGCCTGAAACTGCCGTTTCACGCCTGTTCTTGTGAAGAAACAGCACTAACATTTACATATCTCGATCCATGCTATGTAGAACACTTACCTCTGTCTTTATCTCAGGTAGAGTATCAATGAACTTTTCCAACAATAATTTAGGAATTTCACAAAGATCATCGTCCAGAAGCATAGCATGTAAAGTGGAAAGAAGAGGCTGTAGCGGTTCGGGCTAAAAAAAAAGAAATTCATCTACTACCGTGTAAGCACTAGTGCTTACGCTTTCACCGCCAGGTCGAAGCAGAACTACACGTTTCGGGAAGTGAACTGACCGAGGTCATTATTCTAGCATCTGTGCAGTGAACTGAAACCTTTTCCGATGGGGCATCCTCCTTCTCATTCCGCAGCAGCTTCTGACACTGCTCGATCTCGCTCAGCACTTCTGGGTCTGCACCAATACTGAAGGTTATAATTTTGGCTTTGCTAGCTATTCCATTTTCGCTTCAACGAGTTACAACATACATATACAGGGTGGCCGAAAATTATCCGTGCACCTACCTCAAATCGGATAAAATTCTGTACAAGGACTCAATTCTAGTGAGCACAATTCAGATTTTAGATAGTCCTCATACATAGAGGTACTACTGTTGCTGTGTTTAAATTCTCCAGCGCCAGCTCAATAGAGAAACGACTCCCAAACCTAGTCTCGCCGAACTTTCTCACTAAGAATCGCTGTACTCTACATCGTTTTCAAAAACATCGAACTTTTTGACGTGGTTACTATTGTAGGGCAGGACCTGCTCAGTTCACACCAAAAACTTAGTCTTAAAATATTCTGTTTTGCTGGAGCTGTAGCACAAAATAGAATGCTAGTATTGTCTGCGAGAATCGCGCGATGACGTCTTTTAGCTTTCGAGCTCATGTTTCCTCTCTGACAGAGAAAATTCCGAAAACTGTTCAGTAACTAATAATCAGCAAAAGGTTTGCAAGCTACCCTAGAAATCTGATTTCACGATAATTCTCCTTAAGGTTTTAGCGTCAAAGTATTGCTGCACGGGTAATTTTCGGCCACCCTCTATTTACTTAATATATTTAGCGTATGTGTATACTAATTCAACTGGTCATTACGGCTTGTGGACTAATAATACAGAAAAATACGATATACATATAACACAGAAAATAAATAAATGTACAAAAGAAATTCTTCTAATTTATTTATTTATTTACTTACTTATTCATTTATTTACTTATTTATTTGCTAAATACACTCGAGGTGCTCCACGACACGTAAGGAACGGTTGAACATACTACCTTTTCCACATCTGAAGCTCAGAGCTCAACTTAGCGTTAGCGAAAATCTTATACTAGACTTTTTTACTACGCGTATTAGGCGCGAAGTGAGGGTAGGCTGAAAAGAGGGGTCAATTTTGTTTTTTTTTTTGCAGTTTTATAGCCTCACTAGTGATCAGGTTTGTTTCTCATTGTATTGGTTTGACAAGCATATAAGGCGTAAATAAGTGAGTGAATAAGTAAATAAATAAATAAATAAATAAATAAATAAATGCATAAAGCATTTAGTGACACGGCTTGTTGTGTAATAAATAAATAAACACATAAATTTAGGGAAGGTAGGAAAAGAAAGACCATGTCAAAAACGATACCTTAGTTGTTCCAGTTTGTTGACGAATCGCAGCTCTGAAATTATGCAACTGTAAACAGCGTGAACAAACAAGCAAATTGCAAGTAGGAATAAAACTTAATTCGAAAATCAAGACAGGGTTTTACTATGTAGTTATTTATATATGCTTTTTGAAGGTTTTGATTTGGATTTATTGTTTCTGAGCATGTTACCCTTACTAGTATTTAATCAGTGACACGCCTTGTTGTGTAGTAAATGAATAAACACATAAGCAAATAAATAAATATTATATTTTGTAAATGCTCAGAACACAGGATAACTAACTGAATGAATAACGGGTATATAAATATTAGGGATCGTCGTGAAAGCAATAAGGGTTTCCCTTCGCAGGTTCACCCACAAATCGGCTACGCTAGCCTCAATTTTTCGAGCAGTATTCATAGGAGATCAGGCCCACGGGATAAAACGAAATCGACTTGAGAGTCGAGGACTAACACTAGTTTAACAAAATCAAACTTGAACTAAAAAGCCACATGCTACTAAGGGGCTCAACCGGTTGCATTTGAGAGAGAAAATTAGCAACATCTCGCAGGATCAACTGGAACTAAAGTTTCTGTTTTGAATGTAAAATTAGAACTATGCAGAGAGGAACACTCTCGAGTGTTGACCAGTCGTGGATAGTGTTGTCCGACAGTGCATTCGCTTATGTAAATCCGCGCGATCCGATGCCGTTCATTTCGCTTTATTCTAATTTGCAGCGGTTCCTGAATCCGTAGTACAGTTACAGAGGGTTGTTAGAACCAAACCCTACACATTTATCAGAAACGCTGTTTTTTCTAAAAAAAAGTAAAGCTGTAATATGATGAATGAAGCAAGCGCAGGCCTTGTAGATGGTGTGATTCTTGTTTCCCTCTCGATTCGTCCTTCCATAACTTCCCCTCAGAAGCTCTACATTGCCCTTGTCATCTACATTCTTACGGCACGAGGAGGTGAACCGCGGAGTGGGAAGAACGACGGGGGGGGGGGGGGAAGTGTAGCGTTAGTCTTTGCCACTCTGAAACCCTAGCAGCCGGAATTCCAAAGACAAAGCTATCAAAAAATTGAGTTTGAATTTGAAGTCTTAGAATTAATGTTTAAAAAATAAAAACAAGAGATCAAAGACGAGCTAATAAAAAGTTTACAGCAATTCCTTAAACTAATTCCAAGAGGTATGCCGGGCCATTCTCCTGACAGAGAAGGAAAGCGCCTTTTTCTAATGCTTTTTCTATTTTTAAGCGTCATTCAAGTTGTTGGGTCTTGGCTTACATTGAAAGTGTGAGTTCGACTTTGATTATATTGCTGAACATATTTTTGGTGAATACTTCCGAGTAGAGTAAAAATAAACAGAAATTGAGGAGATCTGTCCATGACAGTTTCAAAGCAATTCCACATAATTAGCTACAAAGGTCTCACCGAAGAACCCAAACGAAGGGACAAACAGGATTTTTTTCTGAGCCAAAAGGCAATTGTATGCGTGTGTTTAGGATTTATACTACGGCTGTTGAGAGTTACTCACACCATGTGTGTGCGTCAGTCGCGCATCGCACGCGCCATCCGGTCAACGTGAAATGTACTCCTTAGGCAGCACCCACGATAATCTTCATCTCCAAAATTTGGATATTTGGAGTCTGAACGATAGTCCCAGTAATTCTACGCAAGTTGCACCCCCTCAGGGCATCAGCGTTCCCAAGATATAGCAAGTTAGACTTGATATCCGGGTATCCGAGAATGAGATGTGGCGCGATACGAATCAGCTGTTTTCTGCCGCAGTCAATCAGTTTTCCAAAGAAGGTTTGTTGTTCACGCTCATTTCGAGAATTTTTACATTGTAATGACCTGTTTACCCCAAGTACGCTCCTTCAGTAGTTATTAGACCGTACAATCTCTTCTTTTTCCCAAAACTTTCCAATTTTCAAATATGGTGTGAATTTCTGTTTGTTAGCGCTTTATACCTGACCATAACTTTTGTTTCTTTTCTTGAGGTATGTCTATTTCTAAAACAGTCTATTTCCCTTTCGTTTGTACTTTCTCTCCTTCAGAAAAGGTGAAAAATTAGTCGATTATTTCGTTGCTCCAAGAAATTTGTTGCCAATAGAGGGAGCCTTATCGACTTCCTTGATCTTCTCCCCAGCGTAACTCGTCCGCCATGCTACATATAATGCAGCGAATTGGTAGCATCCGAAAACCATTTTAATGCGAGTACTGACAAAATTGACCACATTTCCTTATAGTCGGAAACCCAAGATTGCGCTAAAACCTGAGTGACGATTTTTTTTCCGTGGGTGCTGCCTTTGAGTAAATATACCGGGCAACCGCTGCGAGGACGCAAAGGCGTGGATCTCACCTTATCATGTGGACGCAAGCGTGTCGAACGTAAGCATCTAATTCAGACTACCTTTCAGTGTTTTCTGTAATGATTGCACTTCTTGCTGTAATGATTACTAACAGCATTATTATTAGCGACATACATACAGTGCGTATCAAAACTATGTATCCACCCGTAGTCGGTCAATATCTTGGCTCATTTTGGTTCTCAAAAGACGAAACTTTTCACATATGATTCCCGATATGCACAAACTCTGCATTCCTGTTTCACAGTATATTCGAACGTTCAGGAAAGAATTCTCGTTTGTGAAAACTTTTTGTTTGTATCAAAACTATGTATCCACTTACGATTGCAGCACAGATTTATCACTATAACTCAACAATTAATATCGATGGGTCCACCACTGTTCCTGATGATCTCAAAAATCCTATTTGGCATACCTCCCACGAGCTTCGCTACGATGGCGTCGTCGATCTGGTCCCATGCTTCCAGTATCGCCGTTTTCAAGCTCTCGACCGTATTGTACTGCTTGTTATTTCGGTAGACCTGGCGCACAATTATGCCCCACATTTCCTCAACTTTGTTACAGTCTGGCGAACAAGCGGGCCAGTCCAGTGCTTGTATTCGGTGCTCCTGAAGCCAGCTTCTTGTCGAATGGGACACGTGAACGGCGGCGTTATCTTGCTGGAACACCAGAGAACGCCGCCGCGCACCTCTCAGAAAGGGAAGAAGACGTGTTCGTAGCACTTCTTGATATTCCGATGAGTCCGTTCTGTTTGAAACAAACGCCAATTCCAGTTTTCCGGAGCTCCCAAACGCGGCCCAAGTCATTAGCGAACGCCGCCGAAGTTGCGTCTTGAGAACATGATCGGCTACTTTCCCAGGTCCCTCCAATAATGACGATACCCATCCGGCCCATCCAAGTTGAGCTTTTTTTCGTCACTGAAGATCACCTGGAACTCAGAAGCTGATTGATTGATTTGGATCGCAAAGAATTTTGAGTGCGCTCAAAGAGGTACCTTATCCCACTGCGTTGTCATGTTACTTCTGGCGAAGAGAAGGCGTGCTTCTTTGTGCTGGGGGGTCAGGCGTGGCGCTTTCCGCATGATTTCTCGTGCAATGTTGGTATTCCTTCGCACTGATCTCCAGATGGTCATTTTCGAGACATTTAAACCCAACTGGGCCCGCATCTGAGCGATGCTCAAAGTGAAGTTCGATGCCAGTCTCCCAATTCTTCTGCTGTCGTTAGCTGTTAGCACTTCTGGACGACCGTATTGAGCTTCTTGTTGTATTCGGATGGGTTGCTCAAGTACTTGTTCACGCATCCATGAGAACGGCTCAACTGAGCCGCAATTGCTCGGTTGGATAATCTTGCGACGTGCAGGGCTTCACTCTTGGCCTGTTCAGCAGAAGTAAAAAGGGCACCACGACGATGCATATCAGCACAAATCAAGAAATGAAGTTTGTATAAATTTCAGCTTTTTATACCGGCACTGATATCAACAAAAATGGTCTTCTTCCAAGTGGATACATAGTTTTGATACAAATAAAAACTGATAGCTAGCATCTTTCCTCTTAGAAAACATGAGTGACCAGGTAAGTATATTTCAGTAAAGGATAATCGTACTCTCTGAAGCTAATGGATCTGGTCCCGTCTCAATCGGACTCTTTGGGACTTTGTTACCCACAGTTTTGGAGTGGATACATAGTTTTGATACGCACTGTATTATGTATCGTTCGAATCATTCAATTGTTCAGCATACACATCAAATTATTCTATCCAGGAAACAAACAACTAAATAGATAAATAAATAAGTAAACTCATGGCGACTGTAATGTTCACATATGTGCGAAAGAATTCACCTGTGAGTTCATTTTTCATCCGGAAAGCGCGAGCCTTATCCGGAGCATTGCGCAGTAGTGCACTGACCACTCCCAATGCACCCCTTATGACGGCTGGATCCTCGTCGTCGAGGCATTCCAACAGTGGCCTGAGCGCTGAGTCTGAGCTATCAATCAGATCCTGAAATGCCTGACGTTGACGTGTGGCACGACACCGCTTGAAAAAATCGTACCTGCCAAGCGGTGATGCAGTCGACAACCTGATCGAAGCCGCCTTGTTGGTCGAGGAACGACTGCAAAAGCTCCAGCGCCTCACTGATTTCGGACTCTGGAAATCACCTCCTTAGTGCGTAAACTGAGTGAATAAAGGAATTCAGAGAGTTTCAGTTTTTTTAATGAGAGGGCCTCAGAATAAGTTTTGCCTATTTATTGTAATAATTCATATTAATACCTATTCTTCTTCAAACCCTTCCTACTTCTTAGGTGAAGTGAGAAGATGTAATTTAGCGCGAGCTTCTGTTTGTTGTGCAAGGGTGTACGCGCCCACAAACACGACGATGCAAAAAAGGCCAGAATTCGTCGCGTGTGAATCATTGCTACTAGATATGGACAATGACGCTTCATTCGGAAGAATTGTCATGCTAGGAAAACTGGCTGGATGGTGCTTAAAATCTAAGCATCATAAGCGGCATTAGGTTAATTAATCATTTTCACTTACAACACATGTACTTAAAGGAAAAGTAAGTAGGAAAGCTTTTTCATCAAATTTGCCTCCGAAAAATGTTGCTATCCTATTGTTGGTGAAAATTGCAAGATGCACCCTATGGAAGTTACCACATTTTGCAGTTTCTGCGAAAGATTGGGTCGTAACACTCCAAATTTTATATCAACGTGTCTACAAACTTACGACATGATTTTCCCTTGCCTTTCTCAGCAAAAAGTTTCTGAATGGTGACCATTAAAGGCAGCACCCACGGAAAATTTAGTCGCTGCGATTTCAGCGTAACATTAGGTTTTCGACCACGGGTACATTGGTACAGTGTTCAAATTCGTCGAAACACATAAAAAGGCCGGTTTTGAGATGCTTCCGTTCCGCTATGCTAGAGCAGGGTGGTCGAGTTAAACGGTTGGGGTAGAGCAAAAAAAAAAAGTCGATCACGCTGCCATCACTGCCACCTATTTTCTCGAAGCAGTTGGATATTTAACTAGTTAGGCTGCTTCTTGGAGAAAGAGTTGGCACAATCAGAAGGAAAATGAAAATTTTATCCCACAGACGTGACTCGGGGGAAAACAAAGCCTTGTGGTAGAGTTGATAGAACTACGCACTGCAACAATGAATTATTTAAGGAATTTTATGATCTTAATGAAAAAAGGGTTTACGTAAATCAATAATTGATAAAAAGGAAGCAAATGACAGGTGACAAAAATGTAGTACACGTTGAAATTAGTGAAGAAAAGGTTAACATAAGCCAATTCCACTTGAAACCAGCACCCAATCAGCTGGCAGTTTCCATTTTGCGCGATTCAAGGAAGATTTTGAAGATCACTGCTGCCACGAAAACTCGTACAACTTACTGCCTACTGATCCTGCTGATCGAAATATTACTCGTTATAACTCGTGAGAGATAAAGTACCAACTAATGCTCTTATTGCGAAATCGACGGGTGTGAAGCTATTTGCCCGACGGGCGTGTTCTGGGCGGGGCCTAATCGGGCAAACAGCTCGCCACCCGAAATCGACCCCATAATCGACTGGATCAAAATCCAGGAAGCGAAAATTTCTATGGGTGCTGCCTTTAATGTTGTACGTAGTAATCATGAGGTTGACCTTTCTGTCATTATCAGTGTTCGAGTTCATGATTCGTGAGCAGATCAATCTCTTTCACTCCCAATTCCTCCAGCTCATAAACGGTGTTGTGGGCGCTGAGACTCTTGGACTTTGTGTAGTCCGAATGCACAATTAAGGCGGTGGTTCAGTGGAATATTTATTACTGTACAAGTGAGAGCGAGCAAGGAGAGAAGTGAGTGCCTCGTAGGGCTTACAGCATCATTCTGACTAGGAACAAGTATCTCTAGCCCGAGACGGGTCAGCTCCGCCCCCTCTACAGGAGGTACAGTATCGGCGGTAAGCATAAATACTACAAGGATCATCGATCTGTCGATGATACTCCGGCGGGCGACAAGAATTATAACTATTAATATCGCTGGTCTTAGCTTTCTTCCTTGTCGTTGTGGTGCGGCGATGATCGACTTCTTGAGGTGGGCGGCGGCGAAAGACAGCTCGAGGACGTGAAGGGCGACGACGGGTGGCAGGAGTTGAAGGCGAACGGCGGCTGGACGGCGTGGAAGACGGCTTGACATGGAGTACAGGAGGGCGGCGGCTGGAGTTGAGGGCAGATGGGTGGAGATGTGGAGATCGTAGCTTTCTTGCTGCTACTGAGCAGTTGTGCTCGAAATCAGTCACATTTTCCTTTAATGCAAATGGAACACCTGTGAAACCATAGGCGTGGACGATTTCACCAGAATATTTAGGATTTTTGCCTCTTTGGCTCCCTGTTGGCCCATCGAGGTCAGAGTTTTCCTGTTGCGTCCGGTATTCTGTTTCCTCACGGATGGCTGTCAGGTTGCAACTGACAGATTTAGTCTGACTCACGCTGCTCAGACCACGACCGTAAATTGTGTGGCCAAAAACTGTTTTGGCAATGCGTAATCCGGATGGGGTTCTAGCGCCATTACCGATAACTAGGTCATGATAATAGTCAAGACCCACCAAAACGCGTGGAATTTGATGTTCTCCACGTAATTTCGTACTTGCCAAGAAAATATCATTGGCTTTTAGAAAGGTGACATCATCTTGCTCGAGTTTCACCGCTGGAAATCCATTAGTGATTATCGGTCTGGTTCGTACGGTCATTTCAATCTCTTCTCCAAATACAGTACCGATTTTAAGAGGAACAATTTGGCTTTCGAACGTTTCAACACGTCCGCCAATTCCCGAGATTGAACATTTTTCGGTCATATGCTTTGGTAGACCAAACTGTTCTACGAGCTTTTCGTCAATAACTGTTTTTTGTGCACCTGACTTAAAAGCGAAAAGAACTTTCTCGTACTGTTGCTTTCCTGCATTCCATACGCTGCCCTCGGCTGTCATTAACACGAGCTGTTCGTTTATTGAACTCTTGACGCGACGGTTAGAGTTTATGGAAGTATCCACGCATATTTGTGCACTAATTGATGCATGTTCTCTGCGATCAGATTGTCTCCTATTTGATCTCTGACCGCAATTTTGGTAGTTCCCTCGATCTGATTGATTGAGGGGCATGTGTTTTGGCTGTAGCTTGTTAGCATAATTACTATGCGGCCTGTATTTCTTGAAACACAGGCTGACATGGTGTTTCTGGCCACAGTGCGGACAGTCTTGTTTTTGGCAGTCAAAACTGTTATGAGCCCATGAGAAACATTTCCAACAGCGATTTTGTTCCTTGAGTGCTTTTCTGCGCATGCTTTGATCGCAAACGATGCGGCATCGTTCGGATGAGTGATTGCCCTTGTGGCAAAATATGCATCCCTTACCGTAATTGGGTCGATAGTTGGGACGCTTCGCTTTTGATTGCTTGACCCTGCCATTGTTTTTCTGGCATAATCTGCTCTCACTGTATCTTTCTATGGCAATCTCTTTTTCGAGAACCGCCATTGGGCCATCTCTGTGTTGATTCGAGTATGGTGCTTGTGAAAATGACGACATTGACACATAACTTCTACTTTGCTCAGTGTTTTCGGCAACATTTTGGACGATTTCTGAATCGTCTTTTGCTGGAGCACATACTTTCTGAGCTCTAGTTTTTGGACATTCTAGGCGATTCTCCATATTTTCTTGAATCTTATTAAATTCGTTGAGCTTTGCGGCTAAAATAGCGATGAGGTCGTTTGCCTCCGCTATCGATATGTGCAGCTCAGATTCTTCCGTTATTTGGTGAATTTCCGCTAGAATTTCCCTTTTCTCTGAGTTGTTCTCGCAGTTTCTGTAGTCATCTAGTATCTCTCTGTACAATTTTTGAAGGTCCTCTTTTGCCTCATTGATTCGCAGGATGCTACAATTTAGTAGCGCTGTTGTAGAGTTGCAGCTCTCAATATCTTCGTTGTCTGCTCTATATTCTACATTTTCTGCACTCTCCTTGTAGAAATTTACAACTTTCCTTAGCGATCTGGCGCTGAGGACAACGGCAATTCTGTGAAAGTGAAGTGCCATGGCTTTTTTGGCTTACTTCAAAAAGGTTCCCGTGAAATTTGTCGTTCAGAGACGACTTTGTGTGCTGCAATTAGCTCACGCAAGCGCTAACTGTTGTGCCAGTTAGGCTGGGTTGAATCGATATCGATCCTGGATCTTTAATTGGATCCGTGATTTTAGGGCACTTTGGCTCCTAGGATAGACTTTGCTAACCTCTTACGGCTTAGGGTGGGCCGTGAAATTGCTCTGGTGTGAGCTAGTCTCTTCTCCAGGCTCCAGAGTTGTTACGCTCTGACGCGGGAGGAATGGCTTTATTTTAGCCGATGCACCAAATGTTGTGGGCGCTGAGACTCTTGGACTTTGTGTAGTCCGAATGCACAATTAAGGCGGTGGTTCAGTGGAATATTTATTACTGTACAAGTGAGAGCGAGCAAGGAGAGAAGTGAGTGCCTCGTAGGGCTTACAGCATCATTCTGACTAGGAACAAGTATCTCTAGCCCGAGACGGGTCAGCTCCGCCCCCTCTACAGGAGCTACAGTATCGGCGGTAAGCATAAATACTACAAGGATCATCGATCTGTCGGTGATAAACGGTGAATAGGCCGCAATAATTGCCCTGTTGACTGAATATCAATTTCTCATTCAAAAAAAAAAAAGAAAACTTGTCCCTCCAGCGGGAGGGCTGCAACGTCTTGGTAACATTCATGAATTCAGGCAAAAAAGGTCATCCCAGAGGGAATTCCACTGATCCTACAGAACTGGCATCCCTTACAATGCGAAAAAAAATTATTCTAAGAGGATAAAGAGAAAGAAGACAGTTGATGGCATTATTAATAAAGTTACGATTTTGTGAATCTGATATCCCGTCAGTGGGTCTTCTGATCACATGAGGAAGGTGGTACTGTTTGGTTTAATTCTTCACAATTAGCACAGAATTCGGAATTTGTGTTATTGATGTCCCAGTTTGTTTGTTTTTCCATTTTGGTGCACCCTCGAGTGTATTTGAATAACTAAATAAATCTCGTGAATTTACGCAGTTTTATTTTGACACCGCTACCCTTTCTGTTCTTTTGGGCTTTTATTTCGCCTGTTCTGCGTTGTCTTTCGTTTTGTCTATAGCGCGCCATTCCTTTGGCGTGTAACATAAGTAAATAAAACAAACAAATGAATTCTTTTCTTCAGAGACCTCTGAGAACTCATCTATGTAGATTGGCTCATTCAGACGAATTCAATCCCAAACTGTGTGTATGTAAGCTTGTTTTGAATCCATTCACCAGTCAGATCACGGTCTCTGAGCAGCAATATGTTCTGGCAGCTTAAAGTAAAGGTCCCCAGTTGTTGCCACCGTTCAATACACCTCTCGAACAGTGAGGCGACAGCTGGCTGGTTATCACAGTTCTCGGGTTTATTCATGTTGCCTAAGTACTTGATACTTTGAAGAATGCCTTTGCAAAAATCGCCGTATTCAGACTGGACCGATCTCCACTTAGAAGTATGTACTACCTCTAACATTAAAGAAACTCCGAAATATGTGGTTAAATTACGATTATTATCACGAAAATTTCTCAAAATCGAACCCTTCTATTGTTGATGTTTATATGAGATGGTTTTTGGAGCAAATGTGGTTTTCTGTTGCTGGAACCTCGATCGAGAAAGGCGAAAAAGCAGTGAGGATGTTGGTGAGGAAGAAAAGAAGTAAACAGCTCTTATTTCTCTGCATCTCATGATTTGTTCCGGTTTTACTAAGCCCAACACCCGTAGTGACAGCTAAAATTAAAAGCAGTTGATCCACGCGACAGAACAGAAGGAAGAAACCCAGTGAAACAATTTCAAACAAGGGGCCAGAGTTTCTTCGAATGTTTTCTATGATACTATTTTACAGAGGGGCACAACTAACACAAAAGATGGGAGAAAGTGGCTGGTCCGGTTAAGCAGGATTTCGGCAGTATTTTCGCTTGTATGCCCCAGAACAGAGAGCGAAAAGGCATTAGTTTCTTATCACAAATAAGGACTTCAACCATTCAGTGAAAAATCGCCGAAATCGGCCGAACAAGTATGAAGATATGACACTTTCCAAAAGTTCATCTCTTATAACTAGTGATAAATTGAACAATAAATAAATAAATGGCAATTAAATAAATAGTTTTAGGCTACAAAAGGAGCGGGAAAACGACAATGATTAATTTTACTTTTTTTTCTTCCCTATAATCGTATCCGGACTATATCTAGTCCATGCATATACTGGACTATGCATACGCTGCGTTTCATAACTATACGACCACCCTATTTTTTGCAGTACTAGAAGATGCAGCCGAGAAAGACTTTTTCTGTTCCATCCATCAGATTCAGAGATAAGAATAACCTCTGAGCACCAATTTTCATTGCGCTAGTTTTTCGTTTACCTTTTAGTTTTGAACTTATCAGCTCAGTCAACGTTTCATAACTATACGACCACTCGTGAACAGTTCAATTTTTTCTAATAATCTAGCGATGAAACAACATCATTTACAGCAAACTTAATAGGCAATCAGCTCTTTAGCTTGGAAAGCACTTAAAGAGGCGATTCAGCATACTGTTCATCAGATTCTTCAAGAAATCGCTCTCTACATCTTCCCAGGCGACGATGATTGTTGTTTTCAGCTCATCAATTGTTTGAAATTGACGATAATTGCAGTAAACCCTTCGTGCTAGGACGCTCGATTAACTCTCCATTGAGTTCAGGTCCGGGCTGCACTTGAGGCAATCCATGGCGTTCGCGCCGCTCTCTGAAAGCCAGCCTTAGGTTGTCTGGCTAGCATGCACCCCGGCGGTAACCTACAGGAAGGTCTACTTCTGTCCACGATATCCCTCACAAATGACAGTCCCTGTCTATGTAGAGAGTCCTGGAACTCCATCGAGTCCATCGGACCCGAAACGAAGGCTACTTCTAGTCTGTTCTTGGCAGAAAAGTCATTCCAAGCCATGAATGATCTGCCTCCAAAGTTGCGGCGACTGAAGGAAATGGGGTTCTTTCGCAAACCGTTCCAGTAGCTTCTCCTCTCGTCAAGCCCATCCAAATTGAACTTCTGCTCATCTGTGCAGATGATCTGAAAGCATTTCTCAAAGCTTCATTTGAACTAATCTGACCTAGAAAGTTATCACTGGTTTACTCCAATCTGTTGTCATGTTCCATCGAACGAATTCTTGCTCAGTCGTCCTTCAAAGAAAAATTGGACATGGAGCGCTCTTTGTAACTTCTTCTACATCATTTCCGCTGCGGTGGAGCGCTCTTCACACCTTGCTGTTTGAGAAAAGGAGTTTCAATTCTGCTCGGTTCTGGTAGAGCCACAAGCAAGTGTAGGAGAATTGCCTGCAGATCTTCCTCTCGTCGTAAGCTGTGGGACGTTTCGGCTTCTGGTATCCTTCTTCTTGTGGTATTGATCAGAATTTTACAAATAAGTGAGAGCGGGGCAGTGAGTATGGCCAGTCTTCATCCCGATGGTTCAACCACTTAGTACTGCATTGTTTGGAGGCCGGAACTGACCTTTCTCCCCTGTACTTAGGGATGTACCGCGAGGGATAATGAGAAAATTGTAAAACCCAACATTTGCCATCCTTAAACACCCAAGCTGGGGTAACAAACTTTCACAATTTTCATTATTCGTTAGTGGACGTATAGATATGAAACGTGGGACAAGCGGTAACACCGCATTTTGAAACTCAGAAATAAGTGAGCGGTGTAGAAATTTGTGCTCCGTGGTTATTTTGTCCGCTGAATCTACTGTCAACCATATAAAAATTGCAAAGTTGCTGCATCGCGCACAACTGCAAAAAATAAGGTGGTCGTATAGTTATGAAACGCAGTGTATATGTTAAGGTCTGAGAAACTGAACACTCGCTCATATCAGGAATCTTTTCTCGCCAGAGTAATCGCGTTATGGAATAAACTTGATCCTATACTTTTCAGATGGAAGCACTCTTGCACGTTTCAGAGACACTTGGCAGACTACCTCGAAAAACTTGAAGAACAATGACTGCAGCGACTTGTACCGAAAGAGCAATCATATTTCCTTCACTAGGTCTTGCTGTGGTGTTTGAAACAGTTTGTAACCTTCATTGATATTTATGTTCACCTTTTTCGTCTTGCCCACCCTACCCTACCTATCCGTGCTCACCCTTCACTTCATCTGCTTCTACCGTTAATCGATAATGTTACTACGACAGTTTGCATGTTCTCTTTCGGAAAACTCATACATAGTATTTACCCAGAGCGAACATCGCGTCGAGCACTTCTCTTTGGGAGTTTCCCTCTAAGCAATCGCCTGGGGTTCGTACCAGATCAAAGAGGTTCCGCTGAACCCGCCCCGGTATGCGCTTGAACAATGCTTTCCCCCAGACAGAATGATAATTCTCCCATGACCACACCTGTTCCACCGTAGCCTTAGGCGTCAAATAATCTTAGCGAATGGTGTACTTGGTGCACAATGCACACAATACACCTGGATTTGCGGCGTAATCTTTGAAGTCAGCCGGACGTGAACCACTAGGCCAAAACTAACTGGATAACGGATAAGTGATCCAGATGATCCGAGACACCACATTCTATTTTATTGCAAAATCAGCGTCGGATTTCCGAAACGCGAGCTTGGGAATAATATTTCGAGGTGGAGAGTGATGATTCGACCACACTCTTGGTACATATTCAAAAGCAACATTTCCTTCTCTTTCAGTCCTTTCATTCTCATTCAGACCGATCCACTTTCTTTGGCTTTTTTGAAGGTGGATAGAAATGTAGTCGTTTACAAAAATTCGCATAAACTGAATCATGGATCATCATAATCTTTGTCTTCTTTTTTCGCTCCTGAGGTGCTCAATGGGGTAGTCTCGAATACATGGAAAATCACCCTATGTTTCCAAGATAGTGATATTCGCATAGACGAACTAAAGTAGGTCTAATTTTTTTTGCTTTTCGGAGAGTTTCATTTTTACTTCTACAAGGTCACCAATCACTATACATTACTATACCATGAGCTTGTGGACATGTTTCGATACAGTAGAAATCTCACTTTTGCACTGAATTAACACAATTTTGACGCACAATTGCATATCGATAGAAACAACCACCCTCTTTTGCAGAGATACTATCTGTGCAAACAAAACGAGCTCGGAAGGGAAGGGGGACTAAAAAAACAGACTTCAGGAAGGAGAACGAGATGTATCTCTGCATAGGTGATCTGGATGTTTCTCGAAAAAAAAAAGAACGAGAAATGTCTCTACATCAGTTCGAAACAATGTAAACGGGCCCTCATTTCTCATTGATTGTACGGTGTATAGAAGCAACTCGTTGAGAGATCGGACCCGTTCTCTAAATGGAATCGTTTTCCACTGATAACAACGCAAAATCCTTGCGAGGCAGAGGCCTTTCACTGATTCCGAGCAATTTGGAGCAAGTGGTCGTAAATCGAGGTGTGTTGTGTGCACTGTGCACTAAGTACACCATTCATTAAGATTATTTGACACCTAAAGCTACGGTGGAACAAATGTGGTCATGGGAGATCTATCATTCTGTTTCCCCCAGTGATGTTAGAGCATATCAACATGTCTTCCGAAAAAAAGGAAAACCTCCAACAGCGCGCAAGCATGAGCGCAGTTATTCAGTTCATCTTGAGAGAGTTATCATCTCCATCATACCTAGTTCATTTTGTAATTGACCATTAATAAATGAATAAATAAACAAATAAATGGCAATAGTCCAGGATTAAGATCTCGGATAACGGATATGACAAATTTCCAAATGTTAACTAAACAAAAAATACCTGAAATGCTGGAATCTGCAGTAAATCGAATAAATCACCGTTAGACATGCATGAGTATTTCTTCCAAAAAATGGACCCGAGAACATCTGCGCCTACTTACGCTCCCTCTATGTATGAAATAATGCATCAGTTCAAAATGGGTTTCTTTTGACTCATGAGATGATTAATTCCAATAACCGCGATAAAGGAATACCGAAGTCAGAAAATGATGACAATATTCCTGCACAGCAGTAAAAGCGTTTTCTTATGGTGATCCTGTACTCTGGTCTTTAAACATGGACATATTTAGCATAACACAAGCTTTCTATTGGCTATATAGACCACAATGAGCATATGTACATCAGGCAATTTTGTCGGAACTCAAGAAAAACGGTTCCCGGTTCTTGAATGTTTCTAGTTTACCGCCTTCAACCAGTTTGGTCGAGTTATGCATATCGAGAGAAAAGTAGGTAATGCTGCCCTTTTCGTCGCGTATTTTCCTTACGCATCCCGGGATTTGCATGGATTTGAGCCTTCTAGGGTGATAAAGAAGAGAAATTGGAAAATGGGAGGATGTATGCCACGTAGAGGTATCTAGAGAGGAACGCAAAACCATAGAGTGAAGGGGAAAACAGAAATAATGCAAATACACAACGACGTAAAATATGACAAAAGAGGGACCAAATTGGATGATGTGAGCTAAAAAAAATGGTAAGCAACTCCTGGAAAGAAAGAATTGAAGTTAAAAAAGTACAGTCTGAGAATGCTGGGGGTAAAGTACGGAATACACATTATATCATTGCAAAACAGTTATTAGAGGCGAAAACAGCTGATCCGTGTCACACACAACTCTCAGCCACAACCGGGGGTAGCGGGGGTACCCTCATCCGGGGGTAGCGAGATATTCTATATAACTCATTATATCTTGAGAATACAGATGCCTATGGCGATTCACCTCGCGTAGAATTACTGGGACCATTGTCGACGCTCAAAAATATTCAAAATTTCAGACTTGAAAGTCATCGTGGGTGCTGCCCTTGAAAAACCGCGAGAACTTATTTGACAACCTAATACATACATATATTCCATCATTTTCCAAAGTGAACGTCGACTGAGTGTGGAAACAGCAGGGATAACTATGCTCAACTATTGCTATTGTAAGATAGATAACAATGGTTAGGCTTAGGAGGGGTAGTATGTATGTTCCTTCCGAATTATGTGCTTTACTTCGGCTTTTTTTTTTCTTAACAGAACCATCAACTTTGTAACAAATTTTCTATTGGTGGGTGCAAAAAAAAACTTCAGAACTTACCAAAGATGAGCTGCATAAAGCGTGATTGGATCGAGCTCGCCATGTTTTGAACTGAAATCGGGACTTAACTGCAAGTTTCACTGACTAATGAATAAATCCATTTGGAGAAAAGTAGCCATGTAGAACGAAAAGAATAAAACAGGCACGGAGAACAAGACTCAAAAGAGTATGAAGCAGAGTAAGAGGAAATGCGAGAAAAAGAGACTGACAGGCTGGCTTGATAGTGAACAATGCCTCTCGTAGCCCAAGCAGCGATTTATTTGCGATTCAAATGATGGTTCCCGAGAAAGACCAGGAGCACAGGCAAGCGAGTGGGACCGGATTGACGTCGGACGGGTAATCCGTCCGATCCGCGTGGATCCGGCCACTTTTTCCAGCGCTCTCAGGTTACGGCTTATATCGTTCGTCGCTTTTTAGAAGTCACTGTTCCGGCGGTTGAGGCGCCGCGTTCAAGAAAGCTCTCATTGGCCGATTCTTGAGTGCTTCTCAGACCCAGTTGGGAGATAAACAGCTGATGCTAAATGGAGATTTCGCAGTGTTCGTGGCGTGAAATGTTTCAGCGATGGAGTGCGGATGTGTGTGTGCGAAGATGCCAAGCAAATTACGGTCGGCAAATAGGCAAATAGCCGTTTGATGGTCGACCGATCCCATTTTATGGAAGCGGAAATAGCACAACACGAGAACCGCCAAGACGCTCCGTGGCAAATATTCACAGAGCATCAGTTACTGGTGAGAAAAAACTACAAGATGAGCATTTCTTTGTACGAACTGACCGGACCCGATGAAATCAGCACAATTTGTTCGCAAGCGGGGATTTCGAAATATTCACAGATTTTGATGATCAAAAGTCCAAAAAATCTGTGCTCAAATCCATTACACATAGCATACTTGAAAAATTCCCAGCCTTTGAGCAGAGAGGAGTACTGGTATATTAAATTGATAATACTGACAGTACCAGATAGGGCACATGGAAGAGGAAAGAAGAGTTTGCGCCAAAAAAGGCTCAAGCACCGGTCAGTCAGAGGTTTGACAAATCAAAACCCTTCGGAAGTAGTAATTTGTTGCAAATTAAACATTTTAAAAGCGTTTATCCGTCACTAAACTATTCGATTTATTTTTCTTTTCCTCAAGTCCTAAAGCAGTAGGCAGTCGCTCTCCAGATACAAAGAACATTTGAACGTTATGCAATATTTATTTGAATGTACGAATAAAAATGTTGGAATAATGTGGGTTTACTGTTATTCAGTACTAGCTATCAGTAGTTCATAAACTGTAGAAAATTATACAGTGTAGCGGAATAGGTCACTGACTTCTTGTTTTTTGGATGCGGGGGTGGGGGGGGGGTGTTGGGGAGTAGTTCTTTTTGGAAGATGCTTTAAGTAATCCTTTACGTAGATAACAGTGACAGACGCAGAAAGTGGAGGGGAGGGGGGCGTGGGAAAAAAGTGAGGCCTCGGAAACTTTGGGGACCCAGATGGAAAATAAAATTAATAAAAATTTCCACGGGCTTTCTTCTCTAAACCTGGGCATAATGTTTTAATGATGCTTTCACTTCCATCTGAAGACGACAATCTATTCGAAACGTCAGGCCAATAAAGTTTACCACCTAACGACATGGTTGGCAGAAGAAGTGAAAGCATCATTAATAAAAATATTAATTATAATTGCAAATAACAAATAAAAATTATATTAAAAATAATAATAAAAATAAACAATCGAAAATAAACTAATGCAAAATTTTTATCTGTATTGTGAAGTAATTTCGAAAATCCCCCACTCCTCCCGCCTCCCCCCCCCCTGCGTCAGCCACTGGTAGATAATGATGGACAAGCTGACGATATTGAACACTCATCTAAAGAATTTTGCGGAAAAAAAAAGAAAAGATGAGAGCTAGTATATCACTGCCCGCCTCAAACACCCTGTCGAACGCCTTTTATGACCGCGCACTCAATGAAATCCCTCTTTTTTTTCTTTTGAACAGAGAGCGTGTTACAGAAATAAGTTTGAGAGTTCTGCTTGATCATCCGCGAGATTCCCTGATGTTAAGAAGTTTCTATGTTACGATTCCTGCTCTGTACTTTTCCAATCTGCTCTGCTTACTATAGCGGTTAACAAATGAGAACGCTTAACCACTATGTACAGTTGCTCAACACTGCCATTGCTATGGAGTGTGCACAAAATTGAAACACAGTTGCAAAGCACTGTTTCATTTTGTTGTGCTTTCCATAACACGACACTAATGAGACCACATTCTTCTTAGCGTGGCACCTCTTCAATTTACGGAACTGTTTCTCTAGCTGAATGCTGATCATTCAAACAACTTTGCTGTGGCGAAGTAATGGACTCATTAGTTTCGTGCTCTCGGAGATTATCGTCTACGGCTTGTTGGAATGGTTTACTTCCATAGGTATTAAACAGGGTGCGCACATTGGTAAACTGGGTGCGCCGTGTTAAAAAAAGGACTCTAAATTTCGCTCGCAGCTCTTTTCTTAGGTTTCGGGATGGGTGTCTAAGTGCCACCACACCGGTTCTCGTGCAAACAGCCACTTGAAGGCATTGCAGCACGTTTCTAGTGAGTTCTTACAAAGTTGTGATGATAATAATCGGACCAGCCGAAAAAACCCTTTCCACACCAAATTTAGAGCAAATCCGAGGAGCCACTTCGCATTTTTGCCCCATCGAACGGCAGCTCGCTGCGGTAAACGAAGGAAGGGGGTGGAGGGGGACCGGAGGGTAGGGAAGGTTTGCTTGCGCGGATATTTTTTTTTATCTCATCGAGCTCGCTATGCAAATCGCGGCTATGCTCTGAAGGATTTTTTCGCTGGAGCCAGGCAAAACGTCAAGTTTTGTTGGCTTTTGTTTTTTTTGGGTTCTCGAGCTGCGCCTTGGTAAAAACTTTGACACAACTTTCAGGGGAAAGTTTCCACAGCACAAAAACAAGAACTGTCGGGAAAGTGCTCCACATCCGTGTAAAAAATTGAAAGAATTTATCTAGACAAAGTATTCATTCATCTTGTGATGAGAACTGAGCCGAGCAATAAAATATCTTCTTAGAACATTGCCTGGATGAGAAACAAGAACATGAAAAAAAAACCATGTAGTAAAACATAGGTGAATTTTCTCGCTGAAGTCTCTACTAGTTTCGTAAGCAAGGAGTGAGCAACATGTGGTACTTGGAGTCTAACACTTGCCTTACTTCTCAAAAAGGCATCCAGTTCCTGATGACTAACCTCTTTGTAACATGGAACAAAAACGCACGTGTGCTTCACTTGCAGTGCCTCGGCAATAACCTCCGCTGGCGTCATCGTGCCTGCTTTTACAGGAACGGAGCTAGCTCCAAAGAAGAGTTGTTTCTTGCGTGTGCTAAGTCAAGATATGGCTTTCATCTCGAATACGCATATGAAAGATTTTTTCGGATATTGTCTCATTTACAGAATAATTTAGGTGTGTCAATATCTATGGTGCACCCTATACTTAACTTTTTATTTAGATTCGGACGGCCACATGTTCGAGTGGATAGAATGAAGGTCACTGCTCGAAATTTCATTCAAAAACTCGAATATTCGGGGATCTGAATAGTCAAAAGAATCCCTGAGTCAGAGTAAACAATGTGTGGGCTGTTCTTGCGGGAAGTCGAGGCATTCAAACAATGTCTTTTTGGAAATTCATTAAGAGTGCAAATGAAATTCTACATCCGTCTAATCTTTCGATGGTTTGTTTCTCAAAAACTCAGAACGTGTTTAAATTAGGTGCATATTTCTGCTGCTTCAAACGTCTTTGCCGAAAAATTCAGCGAGAACGAAGAAGAATTTCGAGGAAAAGGAAAATATTGCTTGTTTATTTATTTACTCATTTGTTTATACCGATACACAACAAGTGTTCCGTAAATCAAAGTGAAACAAAAATAAAAATGCAGATAGAAATGGATAGCATAGAACCAAACTTGAGAGAAAAAATACATATATCCCTAGACAGCTCACAGCTATACAGGTAAGTAATCCGAGGACTAATCTTGAATTCTTAGGAAATTTCGATGTTTAGCACTATAGACTTTCCAATTCATATAGAGACAGCATTTCATTTTATCCAGGAATATGCTTACTTTTGAAATTTGTAGTTTATTTTTGTATTTTAATAGCAAGATCTCACACTATCAACGGAGGTAACAGACGAATAAGACCACTGAGCTGATACAGAGCTAGAGAAAAAGTGGTAAATTCGTAAGGGGGGGACAGGAGGGGTATGCTTAGCTGGAAGTAAATTCTTCTTAAGACGTTGACTGAATTACTGAAGATCTCTCTCTCCCTCTCTCTGTTGTTAAAGGTGAATTTTTGAGAAACGAAGCTAAAATCAACGGGATAACGTAAACTGAGACGTAAACTTTATACCATTCATAAGCTTGGAAAAAAAATTCGGCGCAATTTGGGTAGGGGGCACCCCTATTCCCATCCGTGACCACCTAGAGCACAAAACATATGCCAAATAAGGATTTTTTGATTATTCTGATTCGCAGAGAGAAGCATGGAAAACAGCAGGCTAACTGTACAACTGTCAAAATGCGTAATGAATAGTAGAAGTAATGAACCATGGAACGCCGAAGTTGCAATGATTGCAAGCGGATAATCCGAACACACGCGGATAACAACCATCATAGCTCATTTCGCCGGCTCTTCGCTAGTGTTTCTCGATCGCTACACACATTCGACAAGAGAGTTACTCAATCTAGCTGTAGTATAACTGCACATAACCGATTAGCATCGGAGGTGTCCCTGTTCCTAGGGGGATTATGTACATAGTATACATTGGAATATTCGAATTTTTGGATAATTCGAAAAATAGAAAATTTAAAATATTCGAATTCTGAATAGTTCAAATATGGGGCGTTTTGCAATATTCGAACATGTGAACAATTCGAATAAGGTGTTTTCAAAATATGCGAATGAACAAATTATTCGAATGTGGGACTTTTTCGGCTACCCGAACCTTGTTAGTGGGTGGATACCTATTGCTTTCTATAGTAGCCATCATGCCATCATTATTCAAATGTCAAATGTTCCCAAGCCGAATAAACGAATATTTCGAATTTGCCACTTCCCAGACAATCGAATGAACGAATTGTTCGAATACTAGCTTTCTCTAGATGCCCGAAACGAACGAACAACTCTAATTATGAACAATCCGAATGAATGAACAGTTCGAATATGCCCATTCTTTGAAAAGCCGAATGAATAATTTATTCGAATATTCGAAAATTTCGTCGAATATATTCGATTCGGTCACATGTATGTGCATAGCTCAGTTGAAGGAACGGTATACTTAGGGAGCCATAATTTAGCTCTGAATCTGATCTTCGTCATATTTATTTTTCCTTCTTTGTTCCGGAGCACCTCCGATACCGTAGAAAAGTTTTACAAAATTAAAATTGAATAGGTGGAACCAAGTTCCAAGTAAGTGAGATTAAATATTTTCTAGCAAAACCCATTGTTAGTCTAAAAATCCTTGCATTTACAAGAATTTGAAAAGTAAAACAGGCCAGGCTCTGATCGTACTTGTTAAACAGATTTGGAAATTACTAATAAATATGCTTACATACTTTAGTTGCTGCATTCAACGTATGAAAGAAAGAGGAACTTAACAGAAACTTACAAGAAAGCAAGAGGAAAAGAAAACACAACCTCCTGAACAAATACCAAGTCACTTAATGGAACGACTGCAAATATGTACAAAGAATTTTGACACCTTGACCCGTAACCTGCGATTAAAATCGCGACCAAATTCACACTTGAGTATGTCGCAATTGTTTTGTAAGTAGGACACTTTAAACTGAATTATGATTGATCACCTGTCCTTTCCGAGCCAGATTTGCGATCATGGCCGTTTTTTTTTCGGGTCATCCTCTACAGGGTGTGAAACAGGCAAAAACTGAAAAAAAAACTTGGAGGAAACATCGCACAGTTGTCGATCATTCGGATTGAATTTAAACGAACTTTATTTATCCGTCTATTTATTTGTTTATTTTTTACTTGTTCATTGTATGCTCTCAGAGGTGCGCTAAGAAATAACTAGAATAGATCAGAAAACTGAAGACATAAAACAAGAAAATATGGTTCACATAGTAAAATCTTTGCATGATCTCGTATATATATACAAGCTAACATTACCATAATGGACTCTACAACTGACTCATCGACACGCTTGGCGTGAACCCCATTCAATGGATAGATAGGTCAGCGAACGCTTGTGCTACGTAAGCTTACAATCTTCAGATGAAAGACCTCGACTTAATGAAGAAGTCGTTAGAGTGGCTCACCCGAAAAGGGATTGGCTAACGTCAGACCTTTTATTTTTTATACTTTTGAAAAATTTGGTCACTTCGAGGAGACCATTCGTTGGAGGTTCCACTTGTCGAAAGTGAAACCACATAAACCTACATAATACACAGGAAGATGTCTTGCAGCCCTCCAGTGTCAACTCGTCCTTGCCTAAGATCATATATCTTGATGTTTGAGACCTTTTCGTGCACCTTCGACTATATTTCAATCACACTGTAAATAAATAAATGAATAAATAAAGCGAAAACTTCGCACTTCGGGCTCGGACGAGCAGAAGGTGGGCCTTCATCCGGTATTCACAGCCTGCGTTGACGTAGACGTACTGTTTTCGCGACTTTAATTGTTGCTCTATGTTCGCTATGTGCAATTTGAAATAGCGTCTGGAATATAGAATAGCGCTGTTTAACCTCCCATAACCTCCCTTTAACCGCTGTTTCCCAAAATATATAAGTTTATGCGGATATCTCTGCTCCGAACTGAGTTATAGTAGAAAGACGCAAAAGACGCGCCTTTGCGTCTTCTTCGTCTTTTTTCCAAAGATTACCGACGGTATTGTAGGACAGTTGCACTGCTATGAAGTAAAAACACAGCCTATAAATTCGCACACGGAATTTTTGCAGACGAGTTTCGATATTCGAGGTGGCTGCGACGAATACAGTATGAACGAAACTTTCTAGACGTCAGCCTGAACATCCGGCCCAGACTCGTAGTGAGCAGCTACGAGTAGCTCCTATTTTTTATTTATTTATTTATTTATTTGTTTGCACACGCTGGTGCGCCTTACAATAGCAAGGAAAGAGAACAAAACAATAGCGACCATTAGCAATACTGAAACTCAGATCCAAGAGAACTCGCGAATGATGTAAAAAACGACCGAAAGTGTTAACTAAACCGGAAGTAGGCGTCTCAAAAGCCATGGGCCCTATGCCATGCACGCCACCTATACAACAGCCCACACCAGCTGGCTAGATGCCCTGCTCGCCTAGGGGGTCATTGGACCAAGACGGAACTTCGGCACACGAGTATACCAGCTACCTCGTGGAACCGTCAAGATTGGACTGGATTAGTGGGCAAGGCGAGCTAGGGATGATAGGCTTACAGCACCTTGACCGGCAGTTACTGGCGACAGATGGGAGATCTTATCCAGAGGAGAGAGTTCTCTTGGAAAAAAAAACACAACACTCTGATTGAACTAGGTGTTAGTAACATGGAACCTAACAAACATCACGGACATTAACAGTGGTTAGTAGGTCCACCTGTGTAAGTGCTTTCTTAAATTTAGAAATAGAATCCAACTGAAAGAAAGATAGCGGAAGCATATTCATCCATCTAGAGGTCCGAGCGAAAAAAGAATTTACTGAGATAGTCGCACGATTGTTGCCGCACCTAAGCATCGAAATATTCAGACTAGGCCTACGAGGATGAATAGGTTTGAAAAACCAGTACCTGAACGGCGAAAGACGAGACTTACCCTTCAGTATCTTATAGGAAAAGCAGATATCGGCGAAAACACGTCTGTATCGTAAACTTTTGAGACCTAATTCACGTAAGCGAATACTATAAGGTGGCAGGCTCATCGGATAATTGGGATCAGGTAGGGTTCTGTAGTATACCATACGCGTAAAAATCTTTTGGACTCTTTCAACTTTATCAATATGCTTAATCAAACTCGGGCTCCACACTACTGAACCATATTCCAACAAAGGGAGTACGTAAGTTTTATACAGCTTAATCCAAATGTGTATATCTGAGTTTTTAACACATCTGAACAAGGCAAACAGTGTACGAAGAGCTTTCGCCACCGTTGCATCAATGTGAGAGTCCCAGGAAAACTTCTCAGGAACAAGTAAGCCCAGATCTCGAACTTCCTCTTTTCTACTTATTGATTCATATTCATTAATCATAGCCGACGTACTAGCTCCTAGAGTGCAAATGTGAGTCTTGTCAATGTTTAGCTTCAGACCCAAACTCTCGCACCAAGATCTCATACGCCGAACTACCGTAGAGAGCTCACTTTTCACCAAAGCTTCATTGGAACTGTCATATGCCGCGTAGGCTTTTACATCATCAGCAAATGCCCATACTCTTATGTTAGGGGAGATCATTAAGGTTTTAGGCAAATCATGTGTATAAATCAAAAAGAGTACTGGCGACAGCACCCCGCCTTGAGGTAGACCCGAAGGACAAGGATGAAGGCAGGAATATTGATCATTGACTCTAACGCGAAAAGTACGGTCTTTCAAGTAAGATGCGAACCACTCCAACATGGTGGATCTGACCCCAAAACTATTATTCTTGACCTCGCATTTATGCATCCATAGATAGGAGGTGAAACAGCGCTACATATTTTATATTCCAGCCGCTGAATTTTAAATTGCTTATAGCGAACATAGAGCAACAATTAAAGTCGCGAAAACAGTTCGCCTAAGTCAACGCAGGCTGGGAATACAGGTCATTTTTAATTGCTATGGAAGTTTTCAAAAGTCTAGAGAGTAGACCTACGTATATCTGTGGAGGAGATAGATAAGTCAGATTCACCCAAGGAGAACGAAGAGGGTATAATTATATCATGAAGTCTCATCCAATCTGCTCAATTTGCGAGACCTGACCAGAGCCCTGTCACACATAAGGAAAGTAACAAAAATTACCAGTAATCAGTCACTCAGATCGAACTTTTTGTTCATGAAAATGATGAGAAAGCAAAAACAGCTGACTGCACCTGCGGATGATCACTTGCAACTCGGCCTTGAGAGGAGATATTTGTTCAAGATAACATAAGTTATTGCACTCGCTCGACACCTTGGCGCATTATATCGTAAAGAGATTAGGCTGGGGTTAATGCGAAAAGAAAGACTTCGCGATGAGCAGTGGTACCTGGCTGGCCTGTTACTATCCATTTACTAGTGCAATATACTTTAAACGCTTCAAAATTAGCCTTAGAGAAGAAGCATAGCTAAGAAAGTAGGTGTGAACTGAGGAGCCCAAGCAACTCAAAGACATCCGCGATAAGAATTGCGAGAAGTAACCATTCAACAAGCAGTGCTAGTCCTCTTTGTACATGCATGCAGTATTAGATCAGACTATGTCTTAAGAGTTGGGATAGAGCTTCGACAGATGGCAGGCATCAGAAGCGAATGTTGGCAGCCTCCTGTGAATGTAGCGAACGCCGCAAATGTCCATGATTCACCGAAGCATTCGAGGCTTATTCGAAAAACCAAAGCATGTGCTTACGGAGCGTTTTTACGAATGAACTTTGCACGCACGAAGAGAAGAGCGAGGTGGGAGAAGTATGCACCTACAGGGGATGTGTGGTGCTATGAACTAAGGCACTAACCCTCAACTGTAGCGTGGCGGTCCATTAACTTAATGGATTACGGTTTAACGAAAAACATGGAAAATCTATTGAAACTTATTTCGTTAAAATGTCGGATATCGATTAAGAATAGGTCGAACTCAAACTTATAGGGCCTCCATGTGTGAAGGAGATAGACATTGAGCATATATAGATCTACGCACTGCGTATTTTGTGTAAAAGCTGCTCTAAGAGCCAGGAGTGAGAGGAAAAGGAAGGAATATAGACAACTGACGAAACAACTTGCTGAAATTGCTAAGATATTAGGCTGCTGCAAAGTCAATGTCGGGTTTCGGAATCATGAACTTTGGAATAATACTTTGGAATAAGAAGCAATGCTCATTCATTCAGAAGCATATTTCTTTCTCTTTCTCCTTCTTTATTCCCATTTCGACTAAGCCACCCTTATTGGCTTTTTCGATGATGAATAGAAGTGTAGTCATCTGCAACAATTTGCCTCAAACTTCATCGTTGATTCAAACTCGGTAACAACGCAACAGCCAGGAACGAGAACAATGTATATATGTGGGTGGGAGTGTGAAACAAGGTAGTAGTATAATGGCTTGTCCATATAATCCGGTTCCGGAGATACGTTTCCCTAAATTATGGACCCAAATTTGATGACGTCAACGTTGTCCTGAAGGCAATAGTGGAAGCTACCACAAAAAGATCTATATATAATCTCGAAGGTGGCCTTAAAGTTCATTATTTCCCTATTTTTGGCACAGGGGAAGGAAAAGACAAGGTGGAAAAAAATTGGGGGACTGGGTTCCCCCTCGAATTATTCTCTAGTGTTGCAGAACAGCACAAGATCAAAATTCGCACTCCGGACGATCTGGAAGAAGACACAAATGGAAATCGAGAAGTGCATTTACATACCCAGTGGACTGTTCCCCGACAGATAAGCACCGATTTGGGTGGATGGATCCATCCCTATGAGGAAGAACAGGCTGTGAAGATAAGTGACCTCAAAACGCTCCCTGTCAATTTTGCCGCCTCCGAAAAACTCGGCTTCAGACCCAGTAGAACCAATATTAAGTTAAAGATAACGAAGATGTGCTGATTCAAGTGACACCTTAATTGGTACGAAAATTTCAGTTCTAGCCGAGTTATGACGATTCAAAGTCAATTGTCAAAATCCGACATCGCTTTGCAAAAACCTGATACCGAAAAGGAAAAGTCAGAGGTACGTTAGAATGTTCGAAGAATGTGCAAAAGTGGCCTCTGTATGTAGGATAACGAAGCTTGCATTATTCCCATTAAGGTGATGAAGATTAGGTTCTATCAACTCCAACAGTGAACATCTCGTCTTCTAGAATTGATCCAGATGAGAGGAGGAACGTCTCCTTACAAGAACCCATTTATCAAATATTTCACTGCGAATCAGGTATTATTCAAGAAAATGCTTCGTATAGATTATACATTGGACCAAATAAAAATCGAATAATTTTATTAACTCAATTACCAATTCAGGAAACAATTTAAATGTCCAATTACTCGAGGATGAGGAAGTCCTAAAGCTTTTCTTCTCCCTCATACAACACTGAATTGGTCTCCAGTGATGAAAAATTCGATTTTTCCATTTATTTGAAATCGAAAATTTTTGCCTTCAAATATCGAATATTTCGAATAAATGGAAAATTAGAATGTTCCAACATTGGAGGCCAACGCAGTACTGTACGGAAGAGAAGAACGGGTTCAATCTTGCTAACCTCGAACTCCTGGATGTTAAAATTGTTTCCTGAATTGGTGATTGAAGTAACAAAATATTCAATTTTTATTCGGTCCAATGTACATACATATAATATAGGTATGATAATTATCTGATTCGGGTAACACTCTAACTTATAGGTACTGCAGAAGACGGCAAAGTTCAAGAACAACGAAGAAATCAAGCTCATATCAGACCTTTAAACAAGCAAAAACTCTCAGTCGCCGACAGGATGAAAGACAGTGGGGAGAACTGAGAAAAAAATTCAAAGGGGCCACACAGAGAAAACTAGTCCGATCAAGGATTTATCACCATGGCCTAAAATGAAAACAAATCACATAGAAACAGCGTAGATTTCTGGCACAGCAATGTATGAGCGTCCCTCAAGACATTAAGAGATCCATGTAGCTACTAATGTACGCCCACCTGCGCAGAATGGGGCGCATTAGGGTCACAAAAGGTTAAGGAACTGCACCTTATCCATATAAAGTGGATCTGGAAGGGATTGAGCAAGCAAGACTCTACTATCGAAGTGGGATTCCTATAAACGAAAACGGTCTGAAATTCAGATGCGAACCATAGATATGCACGGCGTATCCCGAACAATCTTACATAACGAAGATCCCAGTAACGATAGCACACTTGTGCGAATCACACCGATTTTGTTCCAAACTACTCATTTACTACTTATTTCCATATTTACGTTTCCGTAGAGCTCCCTCTCGACCAACGTCTGGCCAAGTCCCATGCGTTCGTGAAGGATTGTGAGGTCCGTAGTGGGAAAAACCTGTTCGACGGCAGCATTTTTATTCGCATATATAAATTAGAATTCCTAAAACGAATACTTCTGCTCTTTATTTACACATATCATATAAAAAACGATGTAAATAAATAGATCTTCTACTCTCTTCTGCAATGAAACAAAGACGTGTCACAGGTGCCTACGATCACAATCCCTACTTCGCTGTGGGTTGGGGCTGTTCCTTCGACTTTTTCCAGCGGTCTATCGCCTTTCGGAGAACAGCCACACACTCACTATGGTTGAAGTGCTTGGCGTCGTCCAGTGGGGTTCGTTGGAACTTGTCTTGGGGCTCTGAACAAAAACGGTTCAGGGATTTCACTGAAATCTTCGAAAGCGATGTTACCTGGTGATTCCTTCCATTTGGACAGCACATAGTTCAAACACTCCAACTGGCCCTCGGACGCAGCCACATGCAAAGCAGTGCGATCGTCGTAGTCACGGTCGTGGATGTTCATGCCCATTAGGAGGTACCTAGATAGGTCTGTTGAGAGACTTCGAAAACTTCATTTTCTTCCATTCATCCTAACGTTCACGCCGATCCTTGAGTGATCTAGCTGCCATTTGATTAGAGAGGTTAAAAGATGGTGACCTTCTAGCAAGAGATGGAGATCCATTAGTGTCCTCCATTTTGAAAAATGCTTTCATGGATACACTTTGATGACACTTTGGAACAAGCCGATGATTACGCCCGAACAGCTGCTTTGTAATATTTTTGTAGCGCTCCACCGAACATCAACAACAGGAATTTCAAGAATTTCTGCCACCTGCAAGCATGCGCTCAAAACTTTTGCACTCATCTAACGTTATGGATAAAGCCACAACAAATATTAGGCTCGAATTTATCGTCAACAACGCCATAACTGGCAGAAAATCCTCTATAAGAAGAGTGGGCTTCAACAGCACGCTGATTCTGCTCTATCTGGCAAAAAGTTGCTATGTCTACAAGAAATAAGTACTCTTCTACGAGATTTTGCTTTACGCCACACATTTTATATGCCAATTTTTCCATTTTTTTCACAAAAAAGCTGTGTTCAAAACTAGGAGCATGGCAACCTGCCATTCTTATTCTTACTTCCATGGCTTGGCACTTTTTGAGCGACATCGAGCTCCTTGATTTGGACCATTTCAAAATATGATGAGTATCCCTGTATCTTCATGCATAGCTTCCGCACTTGAAAGGGAAGAGGAACAGCGATCCGTCATTCATCGAAACACCGCTGTGGTTCCCAAATATGATCACGGCATTCAATGAGAAATACTTTTACAAAATATAGTTCTGTCGAGTAACTTGAGCAGTAAACCAAGATGTAAACCAAGATAAGGCGAAATTCGTTGACTGCAAACTTCCAAAATGAGTCCGGTGCGAAAATGAATGATTGGTTAGAAAACTAGAGCGTAGTTATGTATAGTCTGTTCATTTGAAACGTGTACTCCACGTACCGGTCAGCGCAGCGGCTATGTTGTCATTGGAGCGGGATGATACGCCTAACACATTCATTTCCATTGATCACAGTAGCTTATTAGCCTATCACCGCGCTCCAATGCCAACATAGCCGCTGCGCTGACCGGTATGTGGAGTATACGTTTCAAATGAACAGACTATAGGAAGAACACTGGCAGAAATGGGATGAACTGCGATAATTGCCTACTTATTACGTCCCTTCGTTTGCTATTTCTTCGGTCAACCCGCTCAAAACAGCTCTTTTATGCCGGATAGAATATGGCTCAGCCAATTTTCACTCGCTCATGGCACAAACCCTTGTTCTCATCCAGAACCCTCAATTTTACGTTCTTCTACAAAGTTAAGAGGATAGAGCAGTGAGGAAAAAACAGTGACTCCACTCTAGCAACAGAAAAAGCTAATTTTGTACATTGCACCCCCTCTCAGGGAAACTTACCTCTTCATCGCAGAAATGTCGCCGTTTTTAGCTGCATACATGAATCTTGAAGTGTTATCCTGGTCAATTTCTGCAACCGCTTTCCTTGGATCCATTTTTTGGCAGTCGGAATAAACCTACAGCAATAATTTACAGGAACATGAGATGCTTCTAAGTGCCAAGTCAAACCCACTAGACTATCGTAATTGTGGAAGTTGAACTTCTCAATCAGCGCCTCTGCGAACTTCAGTCCTCGACACGTGTTTCCAAGGGTGTCGAGCCTGGGAGAGTAAATTGCTATGCCCATCACGTTCGGGATCACCATGATCATATCGCCTGCGACTCCAGATTTTGCAGGTAGACCAACCTGCAATGAAATGAAACAATTCCTCCACGTGGACGTAAAAGCATTTGTTCCCTATACGTGAGTACTAAAAACAAAGCGGGAAAAACAACAACAAATAATGGAAATGTTGGGAAGGGTGCATAAGAAGGTTGGGTTCAGGCAGAAGAACAGATGGATGGAAAATTCCATTTTCGATGTAACATTCTCAGAGGAACACTGGCTTCAAAAATAGGCAAACAAGCAAAAAAATTCAAAAGTGAGGGGTAACAATACGAAAATTTTCCCTAGCACAGATCAGCGCCTTGAAGGCGATGCCCTCCGTCAAAATCGATCTCGAGGTTTTGACATCAGAAGAATCTGCAGGCGACAATCATCACAATGGTGTACGCATTACCTTACAAAATTGCAGGAAAAAAACCTTTTTGAACACCTTATTCATGGAGAGTGTGAGGTCCTACGACAACTACCACAAAGAAGCGTTTAAATTAGGCGCCAGCGATCTATATCGCCTCTGTCATTGCACTGCCGCAACTCCAGCTGGCGGCTGTCGCAGCGAGGAGACCTCACACTCTCCAAAAATAGAGAGTTCAAAAACAAGGTTTCGGTAGTTCTTTAGGGACAAACGTACATCACTGTGATCAGAGTCGCCTGCAGATTCTTCTAGAGTCGAAATCTCAAAATCGATTCTGAGGCGCGACATTGCCGTTAAAGGGTTCCAATGAATAGCAACAATGACCAAAATGAACTCACTCTGAACGCAAACTGTCCTGACCAATCGTACATCCCACATGAGTACATCAAAGATAGAGTATCGCGGCAGGCCCTGTAAAGGTTTGTGTTCATTCCCCACACTTGTAACCTCCACTATGACCCTTCTATTTCAGTACAATGTCTCATCTGAGCATGAGTTTCTCGAGAGTACGCGCTTCCGAAAAAAAAAGGGAGGGGGGGGGGTAATCTTAGTTACCCGTCGAACGTAGGTAAATAAAACGACGGACCTAGACCACTAGTCGACTGAAGGATTGCCTCATGAGCAACGACAGGATGTCCTACCAAGGTTATCTTGAGTGAACCTCTTCAGGCAACCAAATTTTCCCCGTGATTTGGTGCTGTTAGCACATTTACCCTGGATAATCTAAATGTAATCTGAATGATGCGTGCCGGCCCAAATCCTAGCTATAGCCGACCCGCATAACTGGGTTTACCCAGGCTGAACGTGTTGACCTGTGTGTGAATGGAAGGTAAATTCGGGTATGTTAACGGGTTTACCCTGGGTAATCTCAATTGTGCATGCAGACCCATAACTTCTTATGATACGCCTAGTGAAGCATATGACCCATATTCATCATTGGAAGGATGGGTAATCTTATACCCACCGTAATATAGCAACTATTATGATTACTCATGGGTAGCAACCGGGTATAAACAACGCCATATACGGGTGAGCATGTTGATGAGTGCCAGGTAAGGGGTTGATGTGGGTACCTTAACAAGCTTATCTCGAGTAATCTCAATGGATTTTATATGCTATGACTTACAACCAAACCCTCTGCATACGTGGAATGACAACTATTTTCAAGAAAGACTACAAACTGTGATATTTAGGTACCTGTTATTGATTACCCTTTCGCCATTCATGGGATTCACCCCTCCATTGGCCAACGTAGCCGCCATCACAGCCAGGGTGTCGCAATTCGTCTCGATGGAGCACAGTTGGAAGTACAGATCCAGGGTGTCTTGGAGGTTCGTATCCGGAGGAAACACCTTCAAAAACGCTTTGGAAGAGGTCAGCAAGCACAAAGGGCATGTATTCTTACCTTGTGCTCCCTCATGTAGTAAGAAAGCGCATAGTTACGATCTGCCGTCTCACGCTCGGACAGAAACCTGGACAAAAAAGGAATTCAGGGTAGAAGTACTGTGTTATTATACTTCTGCTAACCACTTACACAGCATTATTGAAACCAACGTAGCCTACTCCGCAGAACCTCCTCATTTGATGGATAGCCTGCAAAATACACTACTAGTAACGGAAGTTAATCCCCCCTACGCATATAAAGAAAACCCACGAAGTCAAAACGATCGGAAAGAGAGGCACGTCTCTTCATCAGCGACGCCACCACTATAGCACCAGCGTTTATCAACGGATTGTGAGGCTTTTCTGAAACAATAGCAAAGACAGTTGCAGTAAAAGTAATGCATGAATGTAAGTAATTAGAGAGCATTGTGATGCTTTACTCCAACAGAAGTAAACCCACTGTTATGATCAAGCGAGATGTCGTTGAAAAGCCTCCCACTGGGTTCTTGTCCGACATGACTGTGAAGTTCTTCTGGCCCCAACTCATCGTGCACCAGGGCGTAGGTGAACGGCTTAGACACCGACTGAACAGATGTTTCGATGTACCACGTTAATTTAACTCTTCATTTTTTATTTGACTAACTGTAATATCAGATGGATGTTCTATAAAATCTTAACAAGGGTCCATTACCCATGGACCCTTGTTACCCATATTAGGTGTCTCAAAGTCGGGGAAATTCAGAATGCCTTTTTTTGTTGTTTTTCTTTCGATAAACACCAGCAAACAGCCAAAATGGTAAGTATTGACATTAGGTCACTGAGTACGTGATTTTTGGCACAGAACCAAGTGAAGAGTTCAGTGGAGAGTACATAAACGCATATACGCTTAGGATCATATTTACTCATTCAATTTAAAGACATGTTCCTACCTCAAAATCGTTCTTGAATTTTCATAAAAAATAATCTATAGGAGCTGCCGATCACAGCGATATATGTGATTCCATACAAGACTGCCAACAAACCTGCCTTAAGTCCCAACTCTTGGGGAGGTTGTGGGCGGGGCCAGGGGCAGAGCACAGACGGAAATACGAGGATTTTGAATAATGCAGTCCAGATGAGGAATCCTCAGTGCAAATCTATTTCTTGTTAGAATTACTTACCATCTAGTCCCTCAAAGGATAGGGGGTCCACTCCATGGGTGACCATCAAGGGAGTGCGTGCTTTGGAAAGCCCGTAGTTCCAACTTGGCTCCACCCACAAGCTCCACGAAAGACGGAAATTGAAAACCGGTTTTCTGATAGGACTGCATGGGATTACGTAACTACTGTGATAAGAAACTCTCAGAGAATATTTTCATGGAGAAATCTCAGAAACGATTGCAAAGTGAAAAATCAAACAAAAGATTTAAATCTAGAAAAGGTTCAGTGCATACAAGCCTTCTGGCATTTTTTCGGCGATAAAACTCATATTTCACGAGACTACGTAATGAACAAACATATCAAAATTATTACCTGCAAGCAGAACGGCTTCAGCGCATCTCCCCAGCTCCTTCTTTGCCCATCCACAGTGCATACGGACGTTGCGAACGTGTTCGGATCAGCTCTTGCCAATTGCGGGATGTACGTTGCTACCGATAACATGATAACAATGTGAAGGACTAGGAATTTGAATTTATGCCGTTAAATGAAAAGTATGTACATGTGTAAGGCACTAACAAAAATTTTCTGTCAGATTTTCCAGCATCACCGTGCCCTCGTGCTTTCCCTGTGTACACAAAATCCGAATCACTGGATCTCGGAAATCCCCAGGCAGGCACTCGTTAGAGCTTGCTAATCAATGGCTAAGAGATGCAAATTGCTCTAGGAGTGCCGGATCCAAGCCAGGCGACATTAGCATCGGTGTATAGGATTGACAAAAAAAGTTCTCCCTCTTTTGTTCCAAAGTAATGTCGCCAATCTCAGGAAGGAAATCATGTCAGTGTGCATAAATCATACGTGCGGCAGTTCTTCTGAGATATGGGGCGAACTAAATGAGGCAATGCGGCGATTTTTTTTAGCTTTGTCATAGATAGGTAAGCCTTTGCGGTTGCATTCTGCAGCTCTTCTCGGAGGACTAGGATTTTTCCAAAGGCGATCTTTGAGAGTTCGAGAAATATTTTTCTGGAGAGTACAAGAAAAATCACTATCGCACCTACGCAAAATCCTTCGCCGCTATTTTTTTTTTTGATTTCATACGCACATAGGCGTGCATGGTCAACCTTCAACGGGAAATAGTGTGAGCCTGATGAAGAAAACGCAACCAAAAAAAAATGATTTAACAGAGCATCAGGCATATTACGTTAAAATGTATAGGTTGGCTGGCAGCTCTTCTGAGGAATGGGGAACAGGATCGGATACGAGATTTTCTGCGACCCGGATAACGGTGCGGATAACGGATAGGCCAAAAATGGCTGGATAACGGATGCCGGATAGCGGATAACGGATAAGTGACCCAGATGCTATAAGACACTACCCTCTACACTATCAAAAATGGTAAAAATGAGATCGATATGGATGTTTCCTCTTATTATTTTCAAAATAGTCCTTACTAGCCATTTATTATTGTGATTGATATTTTTATTGATTTTATTTTTTTCCATCTGGGTCCCCAAAGCGGCGGAAACCCATTTTTTCCCACTCCCTCCACTTCCCACTCATTTTCTCCCACTGGGTTCAATGAATATTCGAAACGAACCGCGCGAGGAGACTATTGTTAACAGCCGAATATTAGCCAAAGTTGTCGATAATCTTACTCTATATAAAGCGCAGACCCCCCCATCGCCGCGCGAGGGATGACAGGTCACGCTATCATTGATCCACTCGCCTCGCCCCACCTCTTTTGCCCGCCGCCACGGGCTCAATTGTGAAAATTGACACGCCCAATGACACGCCCATGTATATGTATGTGTACAACATGGAAATTTTCAATTAGGACGTCTAATTTGCAACGAAAACGGAATATCTTGGACCTTTAAAGCAGAATGGGAGAACCACTGATGAAGCGAGTGTGATTTCGCAATCAGAGCCGTGAATCATCCAAATACAGCAGAGTTGTACGCAAATCTTCGCTGCACTCCCTCTAAAGCGTTAAGTAGTAATAGCAATTAGAAATTAACGGTGAGGGGAACAAATGGTGCACTCCATGAGCTTAATATTCTTCTTACAAAATAGGAATAGAACGTTTACGCAGATTATTCCTGTTGAAAGCTAATTGTGCCCCAACCATAACAATTTCGACTTTCAGCGCTATACCCTATGAGAACGACTCGACCACGTGAGGATTTGTGTTGCTACTCATAAAACGGACCAAGTAGAAGCTCTTTATATTGAACATAATAGGAGTTAACGTCCAAACCATTCAGGAGCTATGCAGCTTCGCAGAAAATCACTGTCATCCGCGAAGCGCGGCGAAGCTTGAGTTTACCTAGCTCGGAGGTAACGTAGCACACGGGTCCGAGTCAGAGCGCCGCGAAGCGGCGCTCTGGCTCGGGGTTCCTTTTTTCAGAGTTTACCTAGCCCGGAGGCGCTCTGGCTCGGGGTTCCTTTTTTTCAGAGTTTACCTAGCCCGGAGGTAACGTAGCACACGGGTCCGAGTCAGAGCGCCGCGAAGCGGCGCTCTGGCTGGGGTTCCTTTTTTTCAGAGTTTACCTAGCCCGGAGGCGCTCTGGCTCGGGGTTCCTTTTTTTCAGAGTTTACCTAGCCCGGAGGCGCTCTGGCTCGGGGTTCCTTTTTTTCAGAGTTTACCTAGCCCGGAGGCGCTCTGGCTCGGGGTTCCTTTTTTTCAGAGTTTACCTAGCCCGGAGGTAACGTAGCACACGGGTCCGAGTCAGAGCGCCGCGAAGCGGCGCTCTGGCTCGGGGTTCTTTTTTTTCAGAGTTTACCTAGCCCGGAGGCGCTCTGGCTCGGGGTTCCTTTTTCAGAGTTTACCTAGCCCGGAGGTAACGTAGCACACGGGTCCGAGTCAGAGCGCCGCGAAGCGGCGCTCTGGCTCGGGGTTCCTTTTTTTCAGAGTTTACCTAGCCCGGAGGCGCTCTGGCTCGGGGTTCCTTTTTTTCAGAGTTTACCTAGCCCGGAGGTAACGTGGCACACGGGTCCGAGTCAGAGCGCCGCGAAGCGGCGCTCTGGCTCGGGGTTCCTTTTTTTCAGAGTTTACCTAGCCCGGAGGCGCTCTGGCTCGGGGTTCCTTTTTTCAGAGTTTACCTAGCCCGGAGGTAACGTAGCACACGGGTCCGAGTCAGAGCGCCGCGAAGCGGCGCTCTGGCTCGGGGTTCCTTTTTTTCAGAGTTTACCTAGCCCGGAGGCGCTCTGGCTCGGGGTTCCTTTTTTTCAGAGTTTACCTAGCCCGGAGGTAACGTAGCACACGGGTCCGAGTCAGAGCGCCGCGAAGCGGCGCTCTGGCTCGGGGTTCCTTTTTTTCAGAGTTTACCTAGCCCGGAGGCGCTCTGGCTCGGGGTTCCTTTTTTTCAGAGTTTACCTAGCCCGGAGGTGCTCTGGCTCGGGGTTCCTTTTTTTTCAGAGTTTACCTAGCCCGGAGGCGCTCTGGCTCGGGGTTCCTTTTTTCAGAGTTTACCTAGCCCGGAGGTAACGTAGCACACGGGTCCGAGTCAGAGCGCCGCGAAGCGGCGCTCTGGCTCGGGGTTCTTTTTTTCAGAGTTTACCTAGCCCGGAGGCGCTCTGGCTCGGGGTTCCTTTTTTCAGAGTTTACCTAGCCCGGAGGTAACGTAGCACACGGGTCCGAGTCAGAGCGCCGCGAAGCGGCGCTCTGGCTCGGGGTTCTTTTTTTTCAGAGTTTACCTAGCCCGGAGGCGCTCTGGCTCGGGGTTCCTTTTTTTCAGAGTTTACCTAGCCCGGAGGTAACGTGGCACACGGGTCCGAGTCAGAGCGCCGCGAAGCGGCGCTCTGGCTGGGGTTCCTTTTTTTCAGAGTTTACCTAGCCCGGAGGTCTGGCTCGGGGTTCCTTTTTTTCAGAGTTTACCTAGCCCGGAGGTAACGTAGCACACGGGTCCGAGTCAGAGCGCCGCGAAGCGGCGCTCTGGCTCGGGGTTCCTTTTTTTCAGAGTTTACCTAGCCCGGAGGCGCTCTGGCTCGGGGTTCCTTTTTTTCAGAGTTTACCTAGCCCGGAGGTAACGTAGCACACGGGTCCGAGTCAGAGCGCCGCGAAGCGGCGCTCTGGCTCGGGGTTCCTTTTTTTCAGAGTTTACCTAGCCCGGAGGCGCTCTGGCTCGGGGTTCCTTTTTTTCAGAGTTTACCTAGCCCGGAGGTGCTCTGGCTCGGGGTTCCTTTTTTTTTCAGAGTTTACCTAGCCCGGAGGCGCTCTGGCTCGGGGTTCCTTTTTTTCAGAGTTTACCTAGCCCGGAGGTAACGTAGCACACGGGTCCGAGTCAGAGCGCCGCGAAGCGGCGCTCTGGCTCGGGGTTCCTTTTTTTCAGAGTTTCAGAGTTTACCTAGCCCGGAGGCGCTCTGGCTCGGGGTTCCTTTTTTTCAGAGTTTACCTAGCCCGGAGGCGCTCTGGCTCGGGGTTCCTTTTTTTCAGAGTTTACCTAGCCCGGAGGCGCTCTGGCTCGGGGTTCCTTTTTTTCAGAGTTTACCTAGCCCGGAGGCGCTCTGGCTCGGGGTTCCTTTTTTCAGAGTTTACCTAGCCCGGAGGTAACGTAGCACACGGGTCCGAGTCAGAGCGCCGCGAAGCGGCGCTCTGGCTCGGTTCTTATATAATTCGCATTCCTTTCTGGGAAACCATAAGTCTGTATTATCTCCTCCTACCTTTTTACAAGATTCTAAATCACTAATGACGTAGAACCCGCTAGATCGAGTTATCCTTCTTCGAATGTAGCCTCTCCTCCATTATGTACTTTCGAAATGAAGCCATTATTTTCAGCCTTGTCCGCACCGTTATCCGCCGTCAAAAGCCCGGATAACGGTGCGGAGAACGGATAGGCCAAAACCTACGGATAACGGCGAGACGGATAACCGGATATGGATAATCCGCTCATCCCCGGTGGGGAAGTCAACCTTAATTAAGATTTCTAAGAAAAAATATGGCTTTCCTTCACTATTAATAAATAGTGGAAAGCCAAATTCTCCAGCTTCTCATATAGGAGTAGGAATGAAACGATGACTAGGAAAGTTTTTCTTACTGCTGTCACCAATAGCAGGACCGAATACAACGATTTTTCTCCAACAATGTCTGACTTCCCTCTGCATTCTAATCGAGCCTCCAATTAAAGTGTACAAGAAAGTAACCTTCTGCAAAAAACCATTTATCTCTTATACGCTCCATAGGACTTCATAGTCAAAGTGTGAGGAATAACTCGTGCCTTGCACGAGCACTTCGCATGTCATAGCAGCTGAGACTTCGTGGAGATCAATATAAAGATGTGCATAAAGACACTTTTAGGTCGTCACCGAGGAATGCAGCATGTGAGAGGCGCTTATTCAATGCCTTGGAAAAGATAAGAAAAAGAATCCGTAGTTTAACACAGCAAAAAAACCGGAACAAAACATCGGTGGTCTTTTGCGGATGAAAATTCTCATAGAAATGTTTGCAGCTTAGTAGTGTATTGTTGGACACAAGGTTGTTATTTTCATTTTTAACGGCTAACGTCTCGGGAAGCTCGCCCTCGTCAGAGCCTTACTGTTGCTCCACAGTGTGGAGGGCTAAGAGCGACCACTGCTAGCTGACGTATGAGTAGTAAAGTACTTCTCATAGAAACGATCTTCAAACGTCGTAGAATGATGTACTTTCGAGTCAAATTCTCTCACCTGGCCTTGCGTGTAGCCGCGACATCCTTCGTAGAGCTCAGTCATAACGGAAGTGAAGGACGGCCAATCCGGAATCACTAACTGCTTCTTCAACGCCTTTCCGATAACTCCGATGCTGCTACCAACGCATCTCAAGCAGAGGAGTTATCAACAAGAGCCTTATATGCTGAATTCTACAGCAGAATAATTACTTGCTGAAGGCTTCTTTGTCGAGGAACAGGTGTTCTTGGTCAAATACGCCCTGATCTACATGCTCCGCTTCTCGAACCTGAACAAAGGGTCTAAGAACAGTTGTACCGTTGAATATCACTCCCGCTAACCTGCTTGATCATCTCGCCCAGTCTCGGATCGTCTTTCCGAATTCCGGCATCAACCAGCTCCTAGAATGGGGAAGATTATTACTAGGAATTCCCATGGAGGTGTCTCTCAAATAAAGAAAGGCTCAGTTATATTCAAAACATTCCATAATACATACGTGACCATTGTGAAAGGAGCTCTACAACCACAATGACAAAATCATGTACAACGAAATGAGGGTCAATTGCCTTGGCAATTGCCTCGGTTTCTTTTTTTTTGAAGGTGGAATGTATTATTGGTAAAAATGCAATTTAGACTATTTTGAGGTGTTATATCTATTTTTCTGCATTACAGATTAAGTATATAAGTATCTATTATACCTTGAAAAACCTAGGTATGTAGATCTTGTTCGTTTGCTCATCCCTGTACAGCTCGAAGATCGTCTCCAGGAGATGAGCACGATAGCTGATGTCGTGCGACAAAGACCTCCCGATCGTCATCCCTCCGATGACGGTGTTTTCCCGCATCAAACTGCAAATATCCAATTGGAATTGTGCCTAAGGGCGTGCAAACATTGCCGATAGAGAAAAACGTTAAGCACGGCTGAGTGCAATATGATTTTTAATGGAGTTCTTCTACATGGAACTGCGTTCGTACACGAGTACTTGGAATGTATCGAAGAGCTCTGACTTTGCTGTTAATTATATTCCAGCAGATGAATAAAGTGGAAGGGACAAATGCAGGGGAATTAAATCGAAGGGACAAATGCAGGGATTCATGAACGCTTCCGTGAAACTCCAATCTTGCTGCCCATCCAGGAAGGATATATTAGGTTGATGCAAAAGAAATGGCGCTTTTTCGTGTTGACTCTATTTTGCTTCGCAACTTTAATGAGCGATATGTTCAGCAAATCATGAAGGTAATTTAGTTAGCAGCGACCATTGCTCGTCGTGTGAGCAGGTCCCTGACGCCGTACGTCTATATCTCGTGGAACAGCAAAGCCAAGAAGGACAAGAACCTCGTTTTCACATCGTCATGTTTGGCGAATTTTTTCTTCCAGAGCAAAAGTCTCTGGAGCTGGGAAAAGCGATAGAAATACGATATTTTTTCTTAGAGAAAACGATGACTGCACAAAAGTTCTCCATTTAAATAGTCAAAGCTCAATTGACCGAAATCTGGGTTGCAGAAAATGGGCTTTCGAGCTTCTCGAGTGTTTTTCGAGCAGACAGCTTGCGGCTCTTTGGCGCCAATACAGCAATAGGTATTGCTAAAGGCGTACTTTCTGAAAAGCTGGTTGGAGAGAATCATCCGGCAAGAATCCTAGAAATAACAAGGGAATTCCTTCAAAAGGTGCTCATCCACATTTCTCCGACAACGAAGCCGTTGCACCACAGCTTACATATGGATTAAGTACTGACATCATGACCTAATACAAAGAAGGTGTTTTGGACTGTGTTACCTGTAGTGTGGTGGTCATATCTAGATGCAACTCTTTGTCTTAACGAAATTATATGTTCTTGAAAAAAGTGGCGCCATTCCTTTTGCATCGACCTAACATTTTTCGCTTAAATTTTCGTGGATTCTGGAATCAGTTCACTGCGGACCTCCATTCTAAACATCCGAACAAAAGCTAGCTGTTTTTGAACGGCGGCATACTTGTCAACTTTATAAAGACGGAAAAACGTTTGTCGTCTCAGGAACGTTCACGAAGTCCCGTGAACGTTCACGGAAAGGAAAAACACCAGTAGCGGAGGGATAAATATATTTATATATATTTTCACTACAAGGCGGTAAGGGCACAGTGCTACCCTTCACGAGATTTTGGAAGCATCATTAGAAAATGTTAACTCATATCATGCCTGGAATGCAAGCTACATAAATGAGGTGCTCTTACGTACCAAACCTTAATATGTAACCTTATATGGTCTACTAATTTATTGCTACCCAAATTATTACTAGTGTCTCCTAAACTTTTTTCTCCTGTAGGGAGATTTTGGAAATTGGAGGGAAACAAAAACAAAAGTGCAACTTCTCAGTAAAATTTGAACAGAGCTACATGCCGGAAGAAGTACAGTGAAAAACAGTGCGATTTACGTCTGCGTCATGTTGTAGATCTGCTTCTTTAGCGGTATTGGTTGATCAGATCAAAAGGAAAGCGTGGGAAGTGGGGCACATGCTCTATAGAACGACTCAAAGCCTTTGGCCGGATTCTAAGTGCTGCAAAAATCTTACTTGACGAGCAAAGACGACCTAACTTGATCGGTAATTTACTTGGGGAAATAACACCAAAACTTTACTATATAAGTCCCAACAGTTCTTGTAATTATAGCGAGGGCGGATTCCCCCCCCCCCTCCATAAGATGGTTGCCCATGGACATCATCATACCGTTATCGAACTTCTCCACTTTCTCGTCAGAGACATTCTCAGAGAACCAACTGAGATCCATTACCGGTACGGCTTTACCCTTCAGTTCTACCAATGGCCTTGTACATATATGATAAATCCTGCATGTGATTCCGCAGAAATTGCACATTATTCCCTGCCGGCGTGCAGCTACAAGGACACGCCTATTCTATCCTGAGTGCTGGAGCTAGAGTTACTCCATCAATTGTGTGCTTAGTGTTGTCGGGCCTAGATGAATTGAACGCGCAAGTGGGGTGGGGTTTTTCATGGCTTGGAGAGCTTATGATTGAAGTTACACGTTGTCGAGGGCCAAGAACGACGAAAGAAGATGTGAATTCTTGAAGTTAGGTAAAGATAAAAACGCGGCGGTAGCATATAGTGCGGCATACAAAAAATATTGTTGGCGACTAACATTAGAGATTTTTTCTTGGTATTTATTATTCTCTTCTTGGTATTTCTAGTAATTAATAAGTATCGGCAATAATTAGGAATAACATGCGCAAGCACTCTGTAAAATACCAAGAAGAGAATAATAATCAAATCATTCAGTTAATTTTATCATTAATTCAGAACCTGATGGAAAATATGGATGCTCGAAGACCAGAAAGACCTCAATCCATTCTCACCATTCCTGTAGTGTTTTACCGCTCGTTTTCTGAACACTCGAATGTTCGAATTATTCGAGATCGAATTCTCGACCTCGATTATCGCATCATTAGCACCTAAGTACTATATAGCAGTGGCGGACGCAGAAAGTGGGCGGGAGGGAGGGCGTGGAAAAAAGTGGGGTTTCCGCCGTTTTGGGGACCCAGACGGAAAATAAAATCAATAGAAATATTAATTATAATAATTAATTGATAAAAATTATGTTAAAAATAATAATAAAAAATAAACAAGCAAAAATAAACTAATATAAGATTTTTATATGTATTGTAAAGTAATTTCAAAAATTCGCCGACCCATTCTCGTGGGGGGGGGGGGGCGTCCGCCACTGCTATATGGTACACCCTTTGGACATAATCAATACCTATTGAAAACGAGGTCTCCGAGCGTCGTCAGAGGAATTGCTATGCTTCAGTCCCGGACTTATTAATCATTTGTTACTTGGATTAATGCGTTCATTACTCTTTCATTTTCAGTCCGGCTCCCCCAAATCGACAAAAACCCAACTTCCCCCCCCCCCCCCTCTCGCCCACTTTCTCCCTTCGCCACTGCTACTTTTCATTTTTCCCGTAGTATGTGTCACATTTCCTATGCAGCGATTGCCACATGCTCCCTACGACCCCGTAAACGACTGGGGCACCTATAAATTGCGCTCGAAGTGGTGGACATGCAAGAGGAAGATTCGTGGACCCCTCGGGAAGGTTTGTGATCTACCCGTTTTCTGAAAGTGAACTAGTTTTTCCGGGAAAAATTGGTTGAATTTGTCCAGTTGAGATGAGTCATGCAGCGATGATGGGGAAAAGCAAAGATAACAACATGCACTGCAGTTTGCTTGAAACTCCTTCATTCCGGACAAGTGAGGATCTCAAAACCTCGGGGACTCTCATGAATCACGCACAGTCCAATGCTCACCCCCGACTAAAGAAATCACGTATAAGGTTTCATGACTATTAATAAGTAGGCTAGTAATCTAATGAGTGTGAATGCCTGAGCGCAGGGCGAGAAATCGAACGGCGCTCACTCGAGCAGCGGAGATTAGTGCCGACAGCTGCTTTGCCTAATATGAGGTTGCCGAGATCCGAACGAGAACTCACCTCGGATGCCACCTTTCCGCCATTAGCGGCCGTCGTCCAGTGGTAGTCGTCCGCGCAAAGGTCGATGCACCACACCCAGCCGGCGTCACAATGGATTAAAAGCCGTAGCACAGAGAGGAAGTGGCTCGTAGGGGATCAATTTGCGTTCCTCTAGTCGACGTTAGCGATGCTTACGAGCACTCAGCGACTTCGCAGCAATTAGCCGTGATCTCTGGCATCTCTAACACTCCTGCTCCTGGAACACTAAAGTGAGCTGCTGGGTAGAAGTTCAGGCCAGCGCTACGAGGTCGGTTGGCAAAGCGATGCTGGAGTCCTCGACGCTGCCACTGCGCCGGCTTGAGAGCAATTCGAAGCACTAGGGGGTGGAGCAGAGTGGGGGATGGAAAAACTGCAATATTGGCCGACAACCTCATTGGAGGTATGTACTACGACTTCCGTTCCGCTAGTGCTACTCAAGGAAACTAAGGAACATACCCTGTACGATGATGACGATGTAGTAGAAACTCCCCATCTTCCTTCCCAGGCATGTTACTCATTCCCTGTCAGATTTATGAGTAAATATAAGTAAGCTATCACGCATTTTTACTGGACCCGGATGCACCACCAAAAAAATTGGTAGCCTCATACCTATGAGACATCGATTTTACCCAGGGTATACGTGCTGACGGCACACAAACCATTAATGTGGATTTCAGCACGTTTGCCCTTGCATCCAGGCTCTGGATAATTGTGGCATCATACTTGGGGTTGCATGCATAATTCAGACTGTCAGTGTGAACGGGTTCATACCACACAAGTTTACCCATCACTCGCACCCGCATCAACATGTTCACCTCAGGTAATCTCAATGATGCATCCAGGCCCTACAGGTCTCATTAGCCATGAGAAACAGCTGTGCTTGGACGCAACACTGGTATTACCCACGGTAAACGTGTCGACGCCCACGCTAGCTATGGGTAAATTTATGTGAACATACTTACCCTAGATAATCTCAGTCATGCATCCATGCCCAGACAATTTCACATATGTGTAAAAATGTCGATGGGCACCACGCAAAGGGTAAGCACGCTTACCATGGGTAATCTCACTTCTGCTTCTGGGCCCTGGTTTGCACGGCTTCTCCATGGCCAAAGTCAAGCATGCTGATGATCAAAAGTCGACCTCATACGACATACTCCACAGAACAAGAAGTCAGGATGCGAAATACTCAAGAATGCATGTGTAGCCCTGTAGGATGGGCCATCCGATTTGCGCAATGCACACCCTTCCTAAACGTCATAATCCCTAGATAATTGATTAATATCCTAGAGAATACTAGAAATAAAGATGGACTATGACAAGCAGAACCAGACTGTATGAATTGATGGTGAGCCAGGGTCAAGCGTGATGATGGTAAAAAGTCGATCCCCATACGACCCCCACCCCTCCCTTTGAGCCACCAAAAATACGACCCCCCCCCCTTTGCACACAAATTTCCTTCTATGCTTACAGAATTTTGGTATTTAGATATCCCATACCAGGTGTTCGTACTGCGAGAGGTGTGGTGGAGCCAGAGCATAGGAAGGAGAAAGAGGCTCTTTTGTATCTAACTAGTTGTTTGGAAGTTTTTTGGAAAACGTTGAAATGTACGCGGTGGACGAAAAACGTGCATTAACTATGCAATGTTGCTTACGTAACTGATGAGGCTTGAACACATCAAGAAAAAAACATCTATTACATCATCTACATGGTGAAGGGTTCGATCCCTACCGAGGCTAAAATTTTCGCCGAGGGTTAAAGCGTGTGCGGTGAGCGAATTTCAGTCTGAAAGCGTCCGTACAGAGTTTCTAAACGAAATACCTTCGTATTCGTCACGAAAAACAACCATACACATCATCGACATGGTCAAGGGTTCGATCCCCTCCGAGGCTAGAATTTTTGCATGGCGTAAAATGACACGCGCTTGTAGTAGGTTCGAGATGATTGACCGTAAAGCACGAAATAACTGTTTACAGAGGTGAAAGACTGGGTAGGACTTTCAGAACGGACGTGCGAAAATTTTAGCCTAAAATTTAGACTCGTTTAGAGACATGGTTGTAGTCGGACACGAATATCAGAAGATCTGGCCCGTTGAGGTCCCAATTATTTTCAGGTTTTTAATAGTCGAAGGTTTGCGCTTTCAGGCTGTACAGCTCATTTTCACGCAGCTGCTTCCACCGCCATTCAACTCCGTCGATAAAAACATGGAAAAAAGGCCATTTTTATCGACGAAATCTCATCTTCGTGATTCCCGTGCTGAATCTTTCCTCTTGAAGCTGGAGACCTGAAACTTGGGGGGGGGGGGTAAAGCACTATTGGGTAGGGTCCATAAAATGACTTTTTATCGGCCTGCAGGACTGGGTAGTACGGACGTGCGAAAATTTTAGCCTATAACCCCCCCCCCTCACTTTTCACTATTCAAATCATACTGTTAAAGTCATTTAATCACGTCAAAACAAATTCTGTGTATGGATAATTCAGTGTCCCACTTCTTTCGTTTTTTTTAAACCTGTTTTTCTACCTCCTATTCCACACTAAGGCACCTCCCTCCCGACCACGACCCCCCCCCCCTTGATAATTTATCGACAAAGCCCAAATAATAGGATAGCGAAGCGAAGCTAAGGATATAACCACTGAGGAAGCCATTCTTCGATTTACGTAAGCTAATCCTCTCTTAAGATTCACATGAATTTCTGCTGAGAAAAACAAACAACACGTCGTAACAAAGTCATAAGAGGAAAATAGCAGGAATTTATGAGTCAGGCGGATATGGGAGCTACTACTGCTCAGACTCATGCTGTAGGAATTCTATTTTGTACTAGCTTATCAATTTGAGCATTAACAATACAAGATGGAAATGAGGTGGTAAGATAGTGTCTAAAAGACATTTTCAAGCAGAATAGCTCGTGATGGCCAAACATAGGGTCGCGCTGGATGAAACGGAATCCAGACTCATGCTCCTTTACGCTTTTATAGTAAGTATGGCTGTTAGCAAAATAAACAGGAATACCACAGTGGCTGGAAAATAACGGCTGAAACATTGGGAGGTGGAAAAATTTGGAAATAAAATGAACACCAGTACTTTGAACGTATTAATAGAGGGCTTTGTTCATGGGTTTTGGCCCCGGAAAGAAGGGGAAGTCTCAAAAACATGAGCGGCACCTGAATAAGCACAACGTCAGAAATGGTTGAACACATTGTTGGACGGCAGGTAAAGGGTAAATTTGCGCTCACAATTATTCAGAGAACTCCATCAAGGGTAATTTCAATCTGCATTCGTACTTTGAAACTTAGGTCAAATGAAGCGTTTCAGAGCATCTCCCCTCACATATAACAAATAGGAAGTAAATTTTAAGATTGAGTAAGACTTGGAAGTCCAGAACATCATCATCGACGTTGCAGCTGTCGTTACGTTCCGGAGAGCAATCAAAAGTACATGTGTGCCTTGCAGGCATTTTTAACGGCAGGATAGGGACGCAAAATTCACATTCAACTCAAAACGTGGACCGTAACCAAGTTTACTGGAGCCGTTCCAAGGGAGACACTAGCATACCTTACCAACATTGGCAAGACAAGTGAACAGAGATACTAGACGAACTGCAGAACTAACCGCAAATAAAAAAAAAACAGATGTGAGCGTGCAGTAGCGACGTCAGTAAAGACTAAAGAATAGTAGTACCAAGGGAAGAAAAAAATGCTGTTCTATACGACCACTAAGTTCAAAATGGAACCCGTTGCAACTGACGGAATGATGATATTGATGGCATGTGACCACTATATTGTTTTCCAGAACACACGTCTCCCCTCTTAGTGACGTCACAGTTGTCTGTGGGCCACTTGTGAGAAGCTAAAGCTGAACCAGATCAGTGCAAAACAAAGGGAAACGTGATTCGGTGACGTTCATCCGCTATTACCACGTCACGAGAACAACACGACTCAGGAGTTGGTCACACGAGTTTCAAATTTTCTCAGCAAATCAAGCGCAGTGAGGAAGAATTTCGTGATGGCAGAAAATTTCATGGTCAAAAAGAACAGCGATAACGACAAGCTAATGTTCCTGCACCAAAGGATAGCATACGCTGACGAAATGTTCGGTTTATGGCGGTATTTATGGTTGATGCGCGTCAAATTTGACGTATCAGTCCGAAATTTCACGAAGTTTTCGCGATGTCTCGGCGCAGCGGAGATCAGAACGCAGTTTGTTCGCGCGAACGTCGCGACGGCAAGACCAGGAACATTCGCATCCTGCCCAGAATTCTCTTCTCCTCTTCGTTCTGCATTGTGTATCGCCGCGTCAAATTTGACGCACATCAACTATCGAACGTTGTAGAACATGAACATATGACTACTACTCCATAAAGGCGATATCCGCAGTCGTGGCAAACATTGACGTTCTAGTGAATCTCCTCTTGCTTTCTGTACTTCTTTCATGCACCGATCCTATATACGACATCTTTTAATGTGCGACATTTAGATGGAAGAACAATCTGTTGAATACTTGAAACAACGATGATCTCCAATCCGATCTGATCTGACTTGATTTGATCTGATCAATGTCCCATGTGTTTAAGCGTTTCATAGAACATGGAAAACGAAAGTTATATTACAATACTGTGTACAATATCTCTTTACAAAGTACGGATAAATCCGAAGGGAACGACAGCTTCCACGCTTTCTAGCTTCAGCCTCTATCTTCGGCATGCCTCATCTTTATTGGATTGCCTTAGCATAAAAACTAGGGGTTATATTTAGGATCGGAACCAAAACATTTGTACATGCGATATCATTACAATGCAGAGAAGAAAATCGAGGTCAGCACCGATTCCAAGTGATCTCAGACGCTAAAATATCATGCAGCGTCCTGAAGAAACATGTATGATCGATGTTGTTAGAACGATAAGAATCGTCAGCTGAGTATATCCCCACAAGAAGGTCGCATTATCGGTGTAACCATCGTGTTATGCGGTAACGGAAGGGGCCTTCTTCTCACGCCTTTATGACTGTGATAGAAGTCCTTAGGCAAGTATAACCGTTCTTTAAAGGCACTGTCTCATCCCAGGGAACGTGGGTTCGAAATTCTCGCATCAGTTGAACATATACGAGCTGCTGAGCACAACGGTGTACTTTATGTTTCAGGGGAATGTCGAAAACCCCATAAGTTACGGTAACTTCTCAGCACCACTTTTGCTAGCTTCCTGGCAAGGAAACTTGTCCGCTCCATTATTGAATTTGGCCTCCAAAATAGGAGGGTTTAACTGTTTTTTTTTTCACATTTCAAGCACATTATTGGAATCAGCACGTCAAGTAGGGCCAGATTTCGTTGATATCCCGATAGCCATCATGAGGTGAGACACTGCCTTTAAGATCATAAGAATCAGTAAAATGGAAAGTATTTTCATAACAAACACTATTATTTATTTCAAATTTGCTCCTCCCTGTCTCAGCAGCACACAGTTGGGAAAACGGAATGGAACCATCCACTCAATAGCGCACATTCTTGTAGTCATCTCATTCATCATACGTCATTCATCCAAGCCTCCCTAAGATTTCACAAGAAAGTTTGAACTCATAATGGACATATCTCCCGTTCCTGCTGTGGCGAATCGGACCGCCTTCTGAAGTTCTCGACGCTGGTTTTAAATCAGTTTTAGCCTTCCCCGAATCTCATCCCTATCAGGAGTTACGTATGCATGCTTTTCGCACGGGCACACAATTAACGAAAAGCTCGGAAAATCCGTTAAAATCCATCTCGTTAATGGACCAAAAGTACATGAAGTGCGTGCTTTCCTCACTCGACGCAGTTTTCTCGTACTATGCAGCAGAAATTATACGCATAATCACTAAGACTGCGAAATATTATCTGCAGTAAGGCACCCGAAGAACAATCCACTTTCTCTAGCTCTTTCTTATCATCTTAGTTTTCATGAATTAAGGCGTAGCGGCAGATATAGTTGTATAATTGTTGAGGTTAATGAGAACTTCCATGAGTCTGAAACTATTTTAGGAAGTGGACGAATACCTTGCGCAGAAGCCATCATTCTCTATTCCTTCTAAATATTGGAGGAGCGATATTAACATCTCAAAATTCCCTCATATCAAAATTTTGGCATATAAATACCTTTCCGCACCGACAATTGAATGCAAGCGTCTTTTCTTAAGAGCAGGCTTGACTGTGTCAGGACTAAGAACCAGCTTGACTGTGGATAAGTTGGAAAGTCTGCTCTTTTTGCACTATAACATACTTATACTGTAATTCTGAGGTGCGCTTACGCGCCTTGTGCTCTGAATCTCTCACTTTCTTTCATGAAGCCTAACATCTTGAGAGTTCCCATCCGTTCCTACAGAATTGTGAAAATTGTAAAGCAAAATAACCCAACTCTTAACCAAGAGTATTTCTACCATTTGTCTTTTTTTTAGTCATCTGACGATTGTTTATATTAGTTTTCCGTATGCATTGAAGAGAAATTATCATTTTAATATGTTTCCATCTTGCTATACAGTACCCGCACTAGGTTTGTTAAAAATGAACATCTAGAACGCGGATTTGCGTTGTTTTCGTTCTAGGGTTATAGCCCACCGTAACAAAGTGATTCACGGACTAAACCAGGGGTCAGAAACGGCAATGGAGTGGGCTACCATACTTTATGAAATCAGGTTTAAATTCTGATTTTCAGCAACGAAATTTGTAAGTTTTTTATTCTGCCGCGGCCTTGCCGCGCATAACGCGCGACATACTTTGATGCGCGACATGATCCGAGCACTCTGGAATTTCAATTTTCAAAATCGAAATTTAGACCTGGTTTCATGAAATATGCTAGCGCACTCCACTGCTGCTTCCGACCCCAGCTTTGGTCTGTGAATCGCTTTGTTACGATGAGTTATCGCCCTGGAACGAAAAGAACGCAAATGCGCGTTCTGAATGTTCCTTTTTAACAAACTTAGTGCGTGTATTGTACCTTACTTCCAGAGCCAGAATTTTTTTTTGAATCTACAGATTATTTACTTGAATATCAGTCAGGAAACTCGACTGCTTATTACAGCTGATGAAAGCTATTAAAATATTCACAAATCCGTCTTCTAACAAACTAACGGATCAACGGATTAACGCATTAACGCGTAACGGCCATTTTTGGCCCAACGTAACGAACTAACGGATTAACCAAATCTGAAATCTTTCTAACGCACAGCCCTGGCGCACAGTCAACACAGCAGTGGACATAGAGTACTTACGAGACCTCGCAATATCATCCCAATTTTTGTACACCAGTCTGGCCGTCCGGCTAACGCCGGACTTCCAGACTTCGATTAGTGCTCGCTTCGCTCGCATTATGCACGCTGAAAGCAAACACAAAAGTGTAAATGGATTGATAGAATCTGCATCCTTCCACGCAGTTTTATCGCTCTCCGGAGAAACCCTTGATCGTATGTGGTAGCTTTCCCCCATATGAACGAAGTTATACTCTTCCATATGAGCGAAGTTAGTGGCCGTGAAGAATTGAGTGTAACCAATTCAGTGCAAATATTATCTTGAAATGATTTGTGCTCGATTGGTTGTTGTGGTAATTGAAGTGATAAGAGTCCACCGGTGTATATAAACAGAAAGGAAGGAGTGGTTCATTCAGACACAAACAGAATGGGAAGAGAACACGGATTCGAAAGGAAACAATGTACATCTAGGTGATTCAAGCAGGAGGGCCCGCCGAAACAGGATAAGCGTACCCCTCATGCAGAAATAGACCCGCGTAGCGAATTCCTATCACTTGTGGAGCCGGCGCACTCTTATCACACAGTTGGACCCGACTCCAGGCGTTTCCCCACTTCCGGACGCCGGCGCACTCTTATCACACCGTTGGACCCGACTCCAGGCGTTTCCCCACTTCCGGACGCCGGCACACTCTTATCACACAGTTGGACCCGACTCCAGACGTTTCCCCACTTTTGGACGCCGGCGCACTCCTACAGCAACAGTGGACCTGGTGTAGAACATTTTCTTCACTCTAGGCCACGCCCTCGAATTTCGTTTCACACACACACACACACACACACACACACACACACACACACACACACACACACACACACACACACACACACACACACACACACACACACACACACACACACACACACACACACACACACACACACACACACACACACACACACACACACACACACACACACACACACACACACACACACACACACACACACACACACACACACACACACACACACACACACACACACACACACACACACACACACACACACACACACACACACACACACACACACACACACACACACACACACACACACACACACACACACACACACACACACACACACACACACACACACGTGGCAGACAAAGTAAGCCCGTTATTATAAGTCATAGCCGCCGTACCCGGCTTGGCTCGGGTGTGTTACTACCTTTGCTACATCACACTGTTGAGCTCAATTACTATCACCAACAAATTCATTAAAATCTCCATAATTTTGGTGATCAGCATGTTAGCGAAGCCCAGGTGACCCTTTTTCATCGACTTGTGGGCGAAAAGTTAGCAAAGCTAACTTTTCGACATTGAATCGATGCACTCGTACAAAGTAGTTGTCAAATTCATACTCAGCGTATCGAGGAACCCCAGAGGAACATGTCTTCACCGCTGCATTGGGCGGAAGTGCCAGAAACAATAAAATCAATAAATCGATATTTCGTGCGAAACGGTTGTCATATTCGTACTCAGCGTATTGAGGAACCCCAGAAGACATGTCCTGGTCCGTCCCCGAGCGAAAATGGAAAAAATCGATGAAATCAATAAATCAACACTTCGTGCGAAACGGTTGTCATATTCGTACTCAGCGTAATGAGAAACCCTACCAACATCATTTGCCACTTTCCTGCCGAAATCGGCAATTTTTCTCGGTTTTCTGTGGTAATTCTGAGCTTCTGTAAACAATTTGGCAGATTTCAAGTGCACCCTGTAACATAATGTGGGGCAGGCATTCTAACTTTATAGGTCTCGTCCTGGGATGGTAGCTTAAGTTCGTGCACTTCCCTTGTAAGAACAAATACCAGCTATTTTAAGTTTCTTTTTGACGCATTTTTGGTTATCATACCTTTGATCTTACACTGCACCTGTCTTCATAAATTAACGAAATCATGTTATTTTATCACTAAGTATTCGATAAATTGTGCCGCGATGTAAGGACGTACTACTCCTATAAATTCAACGTAATTTTTGATCCAATGGGCCACGGCGGACCCTTTCTCGATCGGTGGACACATATTCTAATGTTCTCCTGAACTAAGTGCCCCGGCACATCAGTACGTCATCAGTCCGCACTCTTTGTAGATCTTGAAAAAAAAAATGGAAGAAAGTTAGGAAATATTTAGAAAGCCTGATCAATTGCACAACTGGTTCCAGAGAATGTCACAATACTTATAATGACGTGTTTTTCGTTCGTTCATCCTGTTATTTGATTGTACTGCCCTCCTTAAGAACAGACGGATCATCAATTTGCATAATCCCCCTGGGACCTCAATAATGAGAGGTGCGCAAAGAGCACATCCTACATAAGGAAACCGAGAGAATCGTATCGCTACGGCCCCTACTCATCCTTCGAAGTGATTCACGTCCAGCGTTCCAAGATTGAGTGCAGTTACTGACAAAGTTCCATCAGAGGGGCTACTCTGCTCCCTACATTGCTGCAATGCATCGTCAAATCGTTGCAAACACTGTCTCGCCCGGAGGGCTCGAGACCGTTAGCCGCTGGTCCCACCGCGAAATCCCGAATGCACCTGACTTCCACCACGTCTATGCACCTATGACGAAACATCGGCCAAATGCCCCGTCAGCTGCGCATCCTCGCGAGCCACAGTCTATGATCGAGACTCACGGCAAAAGCATGCGATCACGTGCTATTTCCCCTACGCCTGCGCTCTAGAAAATTTTGTTGCACTACCATGATTTATATAAGAGGATATAGTTTTTAGTGCAAAAAAAAAAATTCACCGTCCATCGAGCCATATCAAGTCCCCCTTCACCTGCTCCTTTTACCACTTTAGTCTGCCAAAAAGTTGCTTTATTTCTAATGTTTGGATAATATTTTTCGTTTTCTAGAAGAGCTTGCATTTTCCTGCACGCCTGTTTCAGTGTATGAAGTAAATAAATAAATAAATAAGCTAATAAATAAATGAATAAATTGACATATGAATGAATAATGAATAAATAATCATTCTGTTGTAACAATCAGCCCGTTTCCAAAAAACAGAAAGTATAGCCAAACAGGGAGTTGCTTTTTTCAACAAGAAATCATGTTGAGCGTTGCCAGGACTACACGTCGCTGAAAATCAAGAGTTAGAAAGCCTTGCCTTGCAAGCGCCACCGACTGTGGGAAAAGCTAGCAGAAGAAAGAAGAGTAGTAACTTATCTCGAGCATAGGCCTATGACAACGTAGCGCTTATTGCGCAAGCACTTTAGCGCAAGTGCTGCGTAAGCGCAGCATCTGGATGGCCGTAACTAATGGACAAACATTGCAGGAAGACGTGTCTAATTGTCTAATCGAAGGTACAAGCACAACAATGATTTTTCCCGGAAACTAAGCACTTGAAGCTTTGAAAACGTTTACAGTATGGATGTCTACAGCACAGAAAATATTTATATTTATTATAAAATACTCAACGGTCTTTTTTTTATGGAACGCGCTGAATGACGCCTGACAAGTGCAGCTTTCTCTAGCAAATTCTAAGTACAACGCCTTGATGAGCATATATGTGCTTCCGAGCACGCCTTCTATTCACTACGATTAGCCGGGCAATTCGGGAATTCAAGTAGTTTTTATTGGGGCATGTGTGCGCACAGTCGAACTTTCTGCAGGGCATTGACAATTTTTAAAGACACCGTCCCATTCCAGGATCATATTCGGAGATTTTTATATGAGAAGAATGACCAGAAGATGCTGGTCACTATGAGATATGTATATGATTCCAGGCAAGAGTGCCAAAAAAGCCCTTTTAGGGCAATTTATACTAGCTGCGTGCGTCAGTCGCGCATCAGTCGCACGCATCCATTTGCAAGGGAGTTTCGATGAAGACCGGTCAACACGGCATGTACGTCCTCAATGAAAAGAACGCGCGGAAGCCGCAAAGCCGCAAACGCGTGCGTCTGAGTTGCGACTGCTATGCGACTGGGCCCTATTATTCATCATATTGACGCACGCGCGTCAGTCGCACGCATCCAGTATAAACTGCCCTTTTCACAGCCTCTTGTTTTCTAGAAGCTTTCTAGCTGGGTTAAGATGAGAACACACCTCCTAAGTTGCCAGATGCTGTACTCCTAGCAAACTGAAGAAATTCCCTCCACCTTCTGAAATTTCCGCAACGTGTGCTTCTAAACAGAAGACGAAGGAGATGTAGCAGATGCGCTCCAACTGCGACTAGCAAAGGAGTGCGACGGTCGGAAACCTCGCACTCCAAGCTTGGCTCCGCCCAAAAGCTCCACACAATAATGGTTCAAAAGCGTGGTTTTCGGTATTTTCCACCTAATCATGTATATCTCTGTGATGAGCAGCTCCTGAAAGTTCATTTCATATGGAAATCCCGAAAATGATCTCGGGGTGGGACAAGGGAAGAAGAAGTCCGTGGTTTCATACAAATCACGGCTTCGTTGAGCTCGTTTAACCCCGGAATACGGCAAGAATCCGAACAACGCCGTCTAAATTCGAGAACAAATCCGTTTAGTCCTTGAACTGTGAACGGATTGAGCTCCGCAGCTGGCCGGGCAGGCTGCTCCGCTGCCCGCCTCAGAACGCCGGGCGCGTCATTTAAGCTAAGCAACGCATTGAAAATAGTGGTTTTTTTAAATCTCCGAGAAAAAAGGTAGCCCAACTTTTGTCCAATGTTATAAAAAAGGTCCAGGAGCTTCATTGAGATTGATCAGGATAAACGTGTTAATACATTAAAAATCTAGCCATTTTTAGAACGGGCGTCAATATTTTTACCGTGGGTAGTCTCAATGATGCATCCAGGCCCAAGGTGACCCAGGACATCTTCATATCTTCTGATCCATGCTTAGGCAGTCGAACCTGGATAGAGACGAAATAAGAGCCTAACGAACGCTGAACGTATGGATAGTAAAAGGCCATCAATGGGAGGAGCTTACCCAGCTCATCGTATGCTATCAATTTCAGAATTCTTGGGTGTTGAACGAGGAAATTCTTCAGTAGTCAGAGAGGTAGGTATTTCTATGATTCGGCTCACATTCAACACAATGGATACTACAGCCACGCCGTTTACGGAGACTTACCACCCGCACGCGTAGAGTCTGGCTTTTTTGCCTTTTTGAACTTGGGAAGAAAAACCCTAACGTGATCCAAAAGATGCCCTGACTTACTCTAGCAGCTCATTAGTTATCTTAATTACCCAAGTTTGAGAAAGCAAACGAGCCACAGGACCAGGTGGAGGAAGCAGACGAGTGGACGGGAAGAAGAGCCACAAGGAGAACGATAGGACCAAAAAGGCAGGAGGTTAGTTATTTCCAATAATTTCCATGTTCTTATTTCCTGTTTTTGTTTTTATTTTTCAATGGCCTTCCTTCACTGCTGATGAGTTCCGGGGAAGGCCATATTCTTTATCTATTTTCCGTACAATGGAAGGAACGAAACGGAGAATAGGTGTTTTGATATTGGTTTTTTCTTATTAGGTCAAAACTGACCTGTCATTTTTGGGGAGAAACCGGGAATATCGGCTTGCCATGTAATGTCTTACTAGGGGCTGACACATGCGGGTGGTAATTGTTCAATAATCATGGCTTCGCGTTCTGGTCCCATCTCTGCAGATAATACATAGAATTACAATAATTTTATAAATCGACAATAAACCGGGCGCAGCCGCAACGTAGTCGCTTTGCAGACATATACAATCGCCTTCTACGAGTTCAATAAACGAATCTCTGCAGAACCAATCAAAGTAACAGGTGGAATTTGCTCACAGTTGACAGAAAAAGAAGCATTTCTTGAAAATTTATTTGCTCATAAAATCAGACAGCGGTAGCTTGTCTGCGACCCGACATAAAACCGTTTCCAGTGTGGACAAAACCCGTAGTTGCTCCTTTTGAACCTCCGTAGCCACATCAAAGTACGCTTTTTGCGCCTGAAAGAGCAGTCTGCACGATTAATTGGACACATTTTTTGCCTCACCACTCAAACTTCGTCGGCGAGCATTCATACGGGGGCAAGCAGGGGCAATTCACCTTCAGCATTTCCTGTAATGATGTCTTCAAGCACTCATCTCCAGCCCGACAATCACAAGAGCTCTTTGGTGGGCCATCCATCGGCGGTGCCTAAAAAGTTCATAGTAAACCATCGTACGAGAGTATATCCCATTTGTAACAATAGGTCGGGTTGTTTTGACCAAGTTATTCGGTTTCGATTCGGTTCCACAGATACTATGTATATGCTCAGGTGAAGAAATTTCTATTAGAATTCGCGTCCCTATAAATCCGAATTTAAAGAGACTCCGGACTCTGTGAATCTGGAATTAAAGAGACCAAATTGAACAGTGTTATAATTTTGTGTGTTCTAAAAGCACTATTAATAGAGGTTTTAGTTGAGCGAGAACTGGTCCCCGAGTGGTTTTCAGCGCCAAGATAACTGAATGTGGGTGCAATTTTCGTGAAAACATTTATACTATCCATATTGCTATTTCACCCTCACTTCCCCTCAGTATTAAATGCTGTTGGGATCAAGACGAGAACTAGTCCCCAGGAGATTTAGCTTTTAAAGTTACATTTGTTTCTTCATAAATTATACTACTATACTTCACGCGCAAACCAGGTTACACACGCAATTATCAATTTTAACCAAAAAATCCCGTCGTGAAAAAGAAAACGAGAACTGGTCCCCGGATATTTCTCTGCTTCCACACAATGAATATTTCGAGTAATTTTGTGGTAATAATAGTTTTACCACTTTCTCCGCTTTATAATCGTTTTGCATCAATGCTAACCTCCAAATTGGAAAGCGCGAGAACTGGTCCCCAGAACATGAAATTTGTTGCTTGCGAATATCACATGCAGAATATTATGGATTATTACCCGAATTCTACTCCAATTTATCGGATTTCTGTTCGAACTTCTTCACCTAAGCGGCTGGATAAAGAAGACCAAAAGTACTCGCGAATGCTCCAGAACAAAGCAAAAAAGAGTTGTTGAACGCTGAACTGTACCTCCTGTGTGGAGATCGGATAGCTGTCATAACGTGTAGCAGTGAGATCATTGCTGGTTTCCACGGATTCTGCCAACCTCGCTCGTTTGGTGGCTGGCGGGGTGCTCTGTAAGCCCACACAAATCAGAGGAGAACAATATGCTGAGTGACTGATAGGCGTACCTCGTGGGGTGAGAGGGATTTGCGAAGGATGTATGTTCCTAGTTCTCTTTCCCGTACAGAGAATTTGTCCTCAGGTAGGCATTTATTCACAATACTTTGAATATACCGAGCGAAACCGTGCACTGAGAAGATGTCGGTCCTGTAAAGGAATAGATAGAAGGAAGAAAATGAAGAAACTCGTTTCAAAGGCATAAAAGGAGTGATAAGGTGGTGGAAGAATGAAAGAGATTTGATAATTTTGGTTTAAAAAAATGTCAAGGCAGCAAAGTGCAGGAAATAAGTGCGAATGCAGATAGACCCTCAAAGAGGAGCCCAAGGACGTAATTTTGGGCAGGTAGCTCCCTCAAAAGTTGTGTTTTGTGAGAAAAATTCTGGAAACGAACAAAAAATTTTCTCTTTCGTTGGCTATGATGATGGAAGCCAGAGTCAGAATCAAAATTTTCACCTTCTACGGCGAGAAATTCTGTGATTTGCAGAGTCGAATCTCGTCTCTGAACGAGCCAATCACAGAATCGCGGCACGCCCCGTTTTCACTCATAGTGCCCTTCATAAAATTTCGTCTCTACCCTGCATTGTGTAGATTTTGCAGCATAAAAATTTTAAAAGAAAAGTTTAGTGCTCTGAAGCGGTTCTAAATATGGCGAAGAGCAGCTCAACAGCCCCATCTGCTACAAGGTTTCACTAAAATGCAGATAGTGTGCAACTATGAGAAATGTTCGACATAGACACACAGCCTATCCCTGACTTCCAGAAAGGACGTTCCAGGACATCCATACCCCCGAATTGTGAATTACCATGAAATTTGCTATCGGTTGATACGATGTATGTAACTTGCCTTGATGAGGTTGTCTCCGTGAAATACTGATTTTCGAGCGCAGAACTGAAAAAATGTAAAAATAGTTTTACTTTGCGTGGCCATCACGGAAAACAGGGTGGCTCTTTCCAAAAAGTATGTTTCTCATTAAAAATTATATGTATGACATGAAGGCATGAACTCACAAAAGGTGCCTAGCATGCAGCTGGAGAAGACGTCCTTCCTCTTTTCTTTTTTTAAGCAAAATCATAGATTTTCAAAATTTACAGCCATTTGTCAAGTTCATGCAGGAAACTCATGCGAACTTCACAGAAAATGCATAATGTTCTGGGAAATTTCATTTCCTCAAAGCTAAAAATACAGAACAAAATGTCCGGGGAAAAAACCGAGGCACGGTGGGTTTACATGTGCATCACGGACGAAGAATACGTGATCGCAGAAAAGTACGTATCCTAAGAAACGGTCCAAAAACTGCTCTTTACAACATTGTTTGTTCCTAATAAAACGCCTCCCTCCGTACCCATTCTCGTTTATGTTCTTAGAATTTTGGACGTTTGGTCCCATATTCCAGTTTTTCCAGAAAGTTCGTGGGATCGCGCGATTCCGCTTGATTAGTGGATAAAATCCTGGCGTATATCCACTGAGAATCTTAATTCAGGAGGAATTTATGTATGCACTCGACCACTGTGCTGAGATTCATGAAACGATAACCGAGCAAAGTCACGATGGGTTAGCGTTGTTGGGTAGAGTGGTGAACAGGGTGACCCAACCTTTGGCTGACCTCCAAGTGGTGCAAAAGCTTCGAATAATGAGGAAGGATAGCCAAACTATAACAGGGGTTTAATGTAAAGGCGGATAACTCAGCATTTCCAGTGTGGTCCTGAAAGTCCCGCTCTTGCTGGTGCCATGCGAGCGGACGCAGCAATGCAGAGCACGTAAGGTGTAGACAGCGGCACCCCGTCACCAAATTTTTTCCCAGGTTTTCTCCAAGGAAGTTCTCAAAGCTCAAACCTAGACGTAGACAATAGTGGGACCTCTGCTTCGAAAGTCTCAACAATTCAGCCAGGGGATTTGAATTTATGTTACCAGAAGGTCAACGAATTAAACAATGGGCTGAGCTCTTTCGGGTCACCCTATGGATTACATAATGATAAGGGACGCAGGGCGTGAGAGTTAGTTTGCTAGCCTGGTTTTGTCTGGTCCGCACATTATTTTGCTGATGGGTTGTTACAAATCATTCGATAGCAAATTTCATAGCAATTTATACTTTGGCGATAACTTCACTTTGGAAGGTGCAGAGCGTTGCACCATCCATCTCCACCACTCCACCCACCACTCCACCCCCCCCCTCCCCCTGCATATTGCTGATCCATCCAGTTTTAGGGTCGTTTGTAATATCCTGACCACTATGACAGAGTGAAGCAAGTATGCGACTCCGCTCACTATGTACAGTAGTCCCTATTCATTTGTTCTCAAAAAGGTTCACTGCTCGCGAACACGAAAGATTGTAAATAGGAAGGTTGTTGGGAGATAATGCTGACACAGTTTTACTTGAAGGTCCTCCAGTTTGGCTACGGTAAGTTACATAAGTGATCTACACTATGTATAATAAGATATGTATGATGGAACGATAAAAAGAGATTTGCCGCAATGCGCTTTTTTTCTGCCAAAATTTTTAAGTGATTTTTACAACAATAAAAGAGGAAGTCATATAAAATTCCCCTTATCACCCTCTCAAAACAATGTTGGTGTGGAATTGCGCATGGATGAAAACATGCATGAACGAAGCATGAATGAACGATGAATGCAAGGAATTTGCAGAGTTTGTGCACTTCTTCAAAACAATGACTCACTTGGCATGTCTGGACACAATGTCGCTGATGTACACCTGTTTCCTGCGAAACATTTCCTTGAGCTCCTCAATTGTGGGAGTGATCTTGGTGATGCCTCGGATGAACTCGTACACATCTCGCCACGCCTTCGCTTTCGACTTCTCATCCGTGACGTCACTCAGCAAAGTGCTTTTGCGTGAGAGCACCTTGAAAAAGACAGAAATTTCTTAACTTTTTAGAATAGGAGTAAGAAAATTTGAGGATTTCTCGGGGGCGAAGGGACAACTGGAGGGCTATAAAAAAAATTGACTTGGAGGCTTTTTTTTTCAAGACGAGGAAAGGGAGTTAAATGCATCCACGGTCTCACCATCCTCAGCAGCTCATCCATGACAGTCTCAGACAAAACGATTCCACTCGACGACACCATGGCGCCCGACCGCTCCTCGTGTCCAAACAGAAGAGTGACGTCGATTTCCGAGTCGGGAATCTCAGACTTCACCTCAGTTCCTCGGGAAGCGACTTCCTCCTCGATCGGGCATGGTTTTTGCTCGAAAAGTGCATCTGCTCCCTGGAATAGGACCTTTCAAAGTGGACAGTGCAAATTTTGATGGCTCAACTATTTCTGTTGATTTAATTTGAATAAACCTACACTCGACAAAGATCCAGCTGTGTTGAAAGACCGAACATCGTCGCTGCCTCCGTGCAAGTGTATGGTCGCATCCCCATTAAGCAGGTATTCCGCAGAACTGGAAAACTAAGGTTATCTGCTTCACAACCCTCAAAAGTGTTTTGACATTAGAGTGTCAGTAGAAAGTATATGGTCGACCATGATTGCACAGCAGAAAACAAGGCCGCATCGCGCCACCCCTGCGCGGCGGTTGTCAGGCGTTGCCTGGATTGCCCTTCTTCTAGACGACTACGTAAGCGTATATGAGAATGAGCACAAATAAAGAATTTGATCCAGGAAACTGCAGGGGAAGCGGGCATCCCTGGCAATTCCTGACAACTGCAGCGCTCAGCCGGTCTGGCGCACCGCATAGCTGGCGCCTAGCGATCTGTTTTTGTTTTCCACGGTGCAATAAGGGTGGCGAGCAGTTGGTGCGATTTATTCAACAGCGAGAAACTAAAGATATGCTCCAGGGATCTCCAGGATTGCGATCCATTAATCATTACTTAATATTGAATAATTTCGTGATAAAATAAAATATTGTCAACATGGAGCTAAAAATAGAATAATTTTGTAGCTTATTTCGATAAAATCTTCATCTTGAGGTTAAAAATACAGATGCTCTGTACCTCGACGCGTCATTCTGATTAAGGAAGCTCATCTCCTCGTAGAACTGCCACTTCGAGTTGTGGTCCTCAAACATTTTGTTCTCTCGACTGAACTGATCCCTCAACTGTTTCATCTTCTTCTTCAGTTGCGGCACTAAAAAAACAGAAAATAGGTTAATAAAAACTCAAAACAAGTGGTTTCACTAGGTATGCGATCGTTGCTACAGCTATCACAAGGAGTTGTGGCACGCTGCGGTAGTGGTGCAAGAAGTGCAACTCCTTGTGGTAGTTGTCGCAGCAGCCATCTCAAACTCTCCAGAAAACAATGGGTTCAAAACGGAGTTTTTCGAATTTTCGTGAATGGATATGTATATCATTGTGGTTGGGATCGCCTGGAGACTCTTCTGATGTTAAAATCTCAAGATCGATTCCAAAGTGAGATTATGTCTTTGAGGACAACTAAATCAGTGGTCACTTGTACATCTGGCAACTGAGAGTGGTGATATAACAGAAATGGCGAACTCAAGACGAAAATGCCTAACACCACTTACTAGTGGTAGCAACATTTAATTGATTTAAAGAATCTCCGCAACTAGAAATTTTTTTCAAAAATTCCCTGAGGGACGAATTGCTTTCTGATTGATTGTACTCATTATACGACCCCCTGACTGTATACCGCTTTTACTACATTCATTAGAAAATTCTTTGATACCAAACCCGTTATTGCACTGCAGAAAACAACGCCGCCACTGCATCAAATTTTCTTCGAATTGAAAAGTGAGAATTGTCCTTCCGCAGTTTGGAGGCTCTCCTGACACCTCCCTCTCCTCCTTACCCCCCCCCCCCTCCCCTCTCCCTCCTATACATCTACCTTTTCTTTCTTCTGAGAACTTTTGCTACTTATTCTGCTTATTATGTTGGTTGCGATATTTTCTATTCCGCAGAAAAATCTCTGATATAGGCTGACTTACGGACATTTGAATGTTGAATTCGGAAAAAGTCATTTTTGGGACAATTTAATGTCATGATTCAGTCTAGTTCAACGAACTGACCTAAACGAAACATGCCCTGCACTCCAAAAATAGCCAAACCAAGAAGTTCAGTGATTTCAAGTACGATTCCAACGAAGTCAATCTCAAGTGTTCACAGAAGAATTCTTCTCTGGACGATGTTCGGACGTTGTTGGTCTAGAAAGCTCGTCAAGAGACTGCATTACTCAGCAACTGTTTTTTAAGGGGAATACGTAAAATTTAGAAAGCGTTCCTCAGCAAAGAATTATATGCATAATTTTGTTTTGAGATATGTGCACAGAGGATTTCCGCCCTCCACTCTCCACCCCACCCCTCCTACGCCCCTCATAACAGCATAATTTTTCCAGCTTCCAAATAAATACAATACCCGCACTAAGTTTGTTAAAAATGAACACTCAGAACGCGGATTTGCGTTCTTTTCGTTCCAAGGCGATAACTCATAGTAAAAAAGCGATTCACAGACCAAACCAGAGGTCAGAAGCAGCAGTGGAGTGGGCTAGCATATTCTGTGAAACCAGCTCTAAATTTCGATTTTGAACATTGAAATCCCACAGCCATTTATAGGGCTCGGATCATGCCGCGCACCAAGGTATGTCGCGCGCCATGCACGGCAAGGCCGCGGCAGAATTAAAAATTTGCGAATTTCGTTGTTGAAAATCAGAATTTAGGGCTGTTTTCATGAAATGTGGTAGTCCACTCCATTGCCGTTTTTGACCCCTGGTTTGATCTGTGAATCGCTTTATTACGATGAGCTATAACCCTAGAACGAAAATAACGCAAATCCGCGTTCTATATGTTCATTTTTAACAAACTTAGTGCGGGTACTGTAATTAATTGATAAACAACCAAGGACGGTCGTAAAGTTTTGAACCGCCGTATTTTCCTCTCGAAAACGAACAAAAAGAGGATTGCCTAGAAAAAACATAGAGGAAGTTTCTGTGGTTTTTTAGGCAAGCTGAAGACGATAGTGAACGCAATTGCTAATGAAATTTTGATCCGCGGCTGCAACGACGAATTTCTAGGACAGGCGGGAAGTTTTGACGCGAACTGTAGCCTATTTCGCCAAATTCCGAAAGGCTTCACTTACGCAAGCCTGAATGAAACAGCATGTTGCTGTCTCACAATACCTTCTTGAGATTCAATGTTACCAAGTCTAGATACGCATGAGGTTACCATGATAAGAAAGGAAGGCTGCAATCAATCTTCAAAGAGAAATATGTATTCGAAGGAAATTGGAAGTGCTGGTGGTGATAGACTCACTTCCAGGAAGTGAAAAAGTTATCCTTTTCATAACATCCAATGAATCATACTTTTATAATACTGCGCGATAGCACGCCACATGCATAACGGACTTAAAATAAAAGACGGATCCTAAGCAAGTATTTCTGCTTGAATTTGCAGCCTATACACAAAAATGAGGGGAATCCTTTGAGGAAAACTTGAGCAGAACTCAAAATGAGAAGCGTTGAGCTCGCTAAATCCCGTAATAAACACGTGGACTAGAGCTATAATACATATAATAGTTTGGCATCTGCCTACGAGTACAGTCGGTTATACCAGGGAAGATAGTTGGAGAGATGTCAGAGAGAAAAAGGAGCAGGTAAGTCTGAATATCCGACTGTCGCCGCAATACTCTGCTCTGTATCCTCTTCTTGTACCAGAGGTGGTCCATTTAAGATTACGTTCCCTGCAGCAAGAAGCTCACTGCGCACATCTTTCTACACGTAAAGGGCTGGATCTGATTTTCTAAGACTTTCTAAGACGTGCAACCTACCATCTTCCCTGGCACAATTTAAAAGACTTGCGGACAAGTCCCTTGAAGAGTCAGCTTATTAGTCCATCGTTCCTGAATTTTTGATGAATTTGTCGTCTTTCCACACCTACTGTTTGCCTCTGATTTGAATAACTTGTTTATATTGCGTCTTATGTTGTTTTACATCTTTTTTATTGGAAATTATTCATATAGCGTGGAAATGCCATGTGTAAATAAATAAATAAATAAATAAATAATAGGAACAGCAGGAGCAAATCTGGAGTGAGGGGCAGAAACTTCCTCTGCATCAAGAATGCTCCGAGTTTTTCCTATTCAGTATTTGAGACTCAAGGAAATAAACCAGCGACGAATGCAGTGAACTGACTGCTGTTGGCCATAACGATTTTCCAACTAAGCACAATATCTTCTAAATCAGCAATTTAGAAAATGGAATTTTCCAGGACGGTAAAAGCCGATCTCTCATCAACACTTCACCATTTTTACCTAGCGCTGCGCCCCAACAGAACCTACTTAGAAGACTTACTTGCATAAATGCCAGCCACGCCTCTGAGACGCGAAGAAAAGCTTCCAAAAAAAAAACGTTGTGAATAAAACAGACCATTATGGAATTGACACTAATGAAACATCATATCTGTTCAAATCATGAACGATAAAAGATTAGCCAAAGATGCAAACAGTGGGAGAAGTTCTAGATATGCGGCAGCGTATCCTTTTACTACAATAGGCTCCGCCCAGCAGCTAGAGGTGAGAGGCGCAGGCCGCGATGCGCCGGCGAGACATGAGGATGCGCAGAGCACCGACGCTGGCGAGAGCCAAGAAACGCAGACAGCAGCTGGCAGCAAACCCTTCTAAGAGTCCGTGAATAGTCAAGGCTTGACAGAGTTCCAATAGAATGCATAAAATGATGAATCTAACATTACGAAACACTTGAGTTTGAATAAAACTGGAAATTTCGAACAAAAAGATGATTTTAGAAAACAAATATTCATCCGGGGATTATTCGACATGCTGATTACGAATTTGATATTTAATTTGTATCCTAACGTCATTTTAATGGTGTTCCAACAAGTATAGGAGAGATACTGAACTTTTCTGAATCTTCTCAAAATTTGCGAACAGGATTCATTCCTCGTTCTCATCACGAACTCTTTCGAAAATGTTCAAGAGTTGGAAAACGAAACCACTACTACTACAACGAAAAAAAATATTTTCCTATTGAAAAAGTGTCTCTAAAGGAAAGCTGAGGTGCCCGTCGTTCTTTCTTTGTGTAAAAAAACTCAAAAGGTTCTGATGCAGTTAAAAATATCACTTCCTTGTGGTATTTTTGAGCTTATGGGAGATTTTCAACCTTTTCAGCTACTGGGAGAGAAGTTACCTATTGCTATTTGTGAGCAAACGAAAGGGAAGGAAAAGCGCGCCAATTTTGCAATGAATTCCTAAAAATTTGCCGTTTGCGAGATCTTTCACGTAGTAATTTACATCCCTTATGGATATGAATTGGTAAATACCAATTTATTTCACATTTTTCGCTCTGAAATTGCTTTTTGTTCAAATATTACATTTTTGGTTCCAGAAAATCAATGCTAACAATACTCCTGCGGAGTGCCAATCTGGCGGCACTGTATACAAGAGGCACGCCTGCAGGCACAGTGCGTATCTGCAAGGCATTTTTAACACCTCATCTGGCGATTGGGTTAATGGTCGATTATGCAGAAAACAACGCAAATGTACATGCATGTGAAACATTCCAGAAAAAAGAAGTGAACCTATATTGTGTTGAGCTAATGATGCTTCACATGCATAAATTAACAACGCCAAGGACTCCAATTTCTAAAACAAATTTAATCAGAAGGTTTGGATGGCTAGTAGTGACTAAGATCTTCCAAACTGCGCACAGGTTTCACCTCCACTCTTCCATGTTTCTCCTTTTTACTGTTTGAAACCCATGTACATAGGAACAGAACACTTTAAAACTGGAAATCTTGCTCGAAGCGAAAAACTGATGAACACTAGCTATATGCAACAAAATAGTGGGTTTGCCTTTAAAACTTGCTTCATTTGATGCTTTAAAAACATAAATCCTGTTCGATTTTTTCAAGACAGAAAGTGCACCCGTCTGTACCTCAATTGCTGAAAAAAGACTTCACAACAGGAAATGGATTGTACTGAGTGCGTGATGAGAACGAAGAATAACCCGCAAATTTTGAGAAGATTCAGAAAAGTTCAGTATCTCTCCTATACTTGTTGGAACACCATTAAAATGACGTTAGGATACAAATTAAATATCAAATTCGTAATCAGCATGTCGAATAATCCCCGGATGAATATTTGTTTTCTAAAATCATCTTTTTGTTCGAAATTTCCAGTTTTATTCAAACTCAAGTGTTTCGTAATGTTAGATTCATCATTTTATGCATTCTATTGGAACTCTGTCAAGCCTTGACTATTCACGGACCCTTAGAAGGGTTTGCTGCCAGCTGCTGTCTGCGTTTCTTGGCTCTCGCCAGCGTCGGTGCTCTGCGCATCCTCATGTCTCGCCGGCGCATCGCGGCCTGCGCCTCTCACCTCTAGCTGCTGGGCGGAGCCTATTGTAGTAAAAAGCCCTTCCTCCAGATATGCAAGCGTAAAGAGGAAATCTCCCATGAAAGGGTTTACTATAATATATTGGAAATTTTCCCCATTTTCCTCATCAGGTGTTTCTACATTAACCATTGGGAATGAGCTTTGCTGTCGTCACGAACCAAACCTTTGAACCTATCTATTTGTTGAAAATAATTTTTCATTAGATTTAAATACGTAGTGGTCTAAAAGCATTAACACTATGTTACTGTGTTAACAAAAGGAACAGGAAACGGCATTCCTTCCATCAAAATTCTAAGAGGCCTCTAGTTCGGAAATTCAGTTCAAATCCTTCAATTATTTCTCGAGCAAAAGCAAATTATTGCAAAAAGAAAAACGAATATCTGGGAGAAGGAATGCGCTCAAAAAGAGCTTTTTCTTTTGAGTTTTCAATTTTGAGTACTTTACCTTCATATACGTACAAAAATTGGAAACTATAGATTACTATATTGACAGTGAGTTTGGCGTGCTTATCCTGAATGGAACTCACTTCACGTTTAACGATTAAAAAATGTCACCTAATTGCAACAGAAATTTTTTAATTGAACAAAATAAAAGAAAATCAAGGTAAAAGAAATGAAGGCCCTCAAAAAACAAACGAAAAACCAACATGGGGAGAGTAAAATTGTGATGAGGATGGTTATACAGACCTGCAGCAAATGATTCTTATGATTGTTAAAGGGATCAACGTCAAAAAAAAACACTCAGGATGAGCAATTTTCATGATCTGCTTCGGCGGGTAACACAGATGAAGAGACATCTAAGATAAAAGGACGCAAAAAGGAAAGAAGGAATGTCTGCTGTTATTCCGTTGCGATTTTCGCCCTGGTCTGCACATGGCTCTTAAGGAGTGTGATGGAAGAACCCAGTTTCAAAACCCTCAGTTTCAACTACGAAATAATCCTTGCAGGGTTAAGCATGGCCGACTGCATTTAGCTGGGCCCTGCGTTGTTGTTGTTTGTTTACAAAACTCACAAGTCATGCTATTGTTGGCTCGGGGAAGTTCGGATACAGCCACCGAATTAGGAAAGGCAGGCAAAAAGGGAGACTTTTGGAACAGAGGATACTTGCAACAAACGAAAAATAATGGGGGAAGAAAAGAAATCCACAAGTCAGAAAAAAAACAAAGAAAAAGAAGATCCAAAGAGGAGTTCTGCAGCGGATCGATAATGAGGGCTGATACTAACCAAATAATAATGTTACCTGTTAACACTTCAGGCAATAACACATGAGAATCACAGATCAACATATGACCTCCTTCCGTGAGGGATAAAAAAGGTCATCAGGATAGGAATTCTGGAAGAATGAGGTGCAGACGAGCACCGAGAAATCCATGAGAGATTGCTGGAGAGGATGAGTGCAATGTGGTGGAAAAAAAGGGAGAGATGTGAAATGGGCGGAGAGTTCCTGGACTGGATTGCGGGTTAGCTAGCAGGGTCATATTTAGCCGAGAGGATATATTTTCCCAGGAAATGCTTACAAAAACTATCTTGGAACGTCTATTTAACCTTTAATTTATTTGATTTAAAAATATACTTGAAGTTGCTGGGATTTCTTTAGACCTGGACTAGTTCGAATAGGAAGGATACGAAGTTTGCACAAAATATCCTAAAAGGGTGAATGACAAAGGTCAAATTTAGCCGTTTTTCATGGACAAACTAGAATTTAGCCATAGGCCGCATGCACTATTGGGTTAGCGCAGTACCCAGGGCAAAAATGCTAACATCCTGCAAATTTACCCTACGTTAACACAGGCGACAAGACGTTTACTCTAGGAATTCTCTATGATGCATCAAGGACAGGTTTCCTACAGGACAGCTGTAACAGTTTGAATGACCCACGTTCAAAATTGTAACCCATGGCACTCATCCGTTGCTGGATCCTCTGCCAGGCCTCTGCTAGGCTCTGTCTCCGTTCGGCGTCTGATCGATACACGACGTTCTGGTTCCAGATATTCGGTTCGTCACGGTAGCAGTGAATGAGCGTCACCTTGGACCTCGCGTCCCACTCCTCGGCACCGGACATTCCTGAGCATGAGGTTGAGCAGCAGCCAGGGATCCGCAGCAGCTGAGAACGACCCACCGACAGTGGCAGCTTCTGGATTCGGACCAGGATGGAGGTGAACGAGTGGCAACAACCGGTGCGGGCGGCGGCGTGATTTGTGGCGGTCGATACACGCTCGTGGCCTGGCGCCTCCGCCCGCGGACCGCTGCCTCGCTGTTGTTTTGACACTCTGCGGCCCGCGGAAACCCCGCCACAACGCGCTCATCGACGGCTACAAACGCTGTACGGCGCGTACGAAGAGCTGCTTCGCACAGTACGTCTTCTCGTAGCCTGGATGACAAGTCCTATGAGCGGATTTAAAGCTTTCTTCAGTCACATGGCATTGGGAACAGCTGAGGTTCCCGGTTTTGGTTGCTGAGCATTCGCTCAGTTATAACAGACCCGTTTCCTGGCTAAAACCTGGGGTTTCACGAGTGTTTTACCAGTTATAGCCCTTTGTTGATGGAAATCAAGGAAATCCACAATGGTTCCTTGGAAGACTGCTTTCATAATACCGGGCCAGAGCTTCACACTCCGCACCCCAAGGACAAGTCGGCCCACTTTTGTCCCTAACAAACTTGCAACCAACCTTCTAACTAGCAAATCGTTGTCGACAAGTTTGCCGTCGTCTTACCATCTGAAAGCAAGTCGCCAGCAACTTCTCTCCCGAAACTCGTTGAGAAGGAAGAGCCAAAATAAGTTGCCGACAAGTTTTGGGGCGTGCATTTTTCAAATGCGACTTGTACGTATGAAGTTAACTAAAAGCAATGGATAACCCATAGTAACTGAACAACTTGTTTTTTTCCTTCGTAGTACTTGAATGATTATGTTGTTAAAAGTATTTTAAGTGAGTAATTAATTCATCCATTGTTGTGCAGTGCCACACTTACAAATAAGAATCTTACGAAATTGAAGCTTCCAAGCCAGGGAAATAGGTGTTCCACTTACTCCTGTATTTATGCATGTGTAATCCAAGAATGCAGTTGCAACAGAAGCGCCTAACATGTACGAGATCCCTCACTGTGAGGTCATTCACAGAGAGAAAGAAACCTCCAAACATGTCTTTATTCTCTTTTCGCCAAGCAAGTGAAGAAGAATAGCGCCATGCTTGGAAAAGAATCCCAAGGAAATCGATCCATGACAGAACTCCCTCTCAATACTATACTGTTATCATCTTTTTATTACCTACTAATCGCGACTACGTATCAAATGCCTTTTTCCAATTTTTACCAATCATGGTTATTACCCAGTTTATTTGGTTAGTTTTCCTCCAGGTAACAACATTCTATCGCTAACCCTCGACACTTGAACAGAAAACAAAAAAAAACTCCTACGAACTCTTAGATCACTATGAGGGTGTGGTTTTAGGCCTGTATAGCGCAATGAAAAGTTCTTCAACACAACGTAAGCAAAAAAATGTGGCAGTCAAGTTATGACCGTGGGATGCCCATGTGGGCTCTCGCCCTTCTGACAAGTCATAATTGATAACCCACTGTCTCCGGACCGCGGTTAGGAGCGTTTCCCGACACGTTAGATAAGCATTCGCAAATGTGAGTCATACCTGTCGCGGGTTTACTTTCGTCCCATAAAATGGGAATATTTCCATTTTTGCCAGTTTCAAGGAAACGCGAATTTTCTAAAGCTTTACCCTGGCCTCGCCCACCCATTGTAATATTATTTGCGGTCAAAACCCTTCTAACTTGAAGGGAAATGCTACGAGAATAACCTTAGATATTCTCTGTTGATTGCTATATGTTCATCTTTTCTATAGCTTACGAACAAGGTTTCAAATAAGAGTTTGCAGATGTGAGTTCATAGTCCACACAAGACACAGTCACACCCGTAGAATCTGAAAAATTTCGTGAGATTTGCGGGATTTCTTATTAACTCTGAAACAAATTTTTTCGAAAAATTCCTGCACACTATGGGCAGACTTCCCTTGATCGATTTACAAGGAAAATGATTTTCCTCCGCCGCGGCTGCCAGCAGTGATTTAAAAAATTCACTAATTACCCTGGCCCCGCCCACCAATTAGGGGTCAGTCGCTGAACTCTCATATTCAAATCGCTACAACGAGTTGGAGAGCTAATTTCTTGTCTTCTACATAAAATATACGTGAAGATCAACGCCCGGCAAACCTTTTCACATGAGATTGATCGCAAAACTTCGGATTTTGCTCTGCACTGAAAGAATATTTTTCCTCAAATGCAGCAAAGTGAAGCTGGAGATTACTGACATTCACGTTTCTGAGTGAATTGATATGGACAGATCCGCTCTTATCTACGAACAAGTTTCAAGCAGCTTTCTTAGTAAATGATGAAGTTCCCACATAAAACAGGCTGTAACTCAAAGATTCACCTCTTCGAAATTCAACAACGAAAATGGGGGCATTGCTGTTGTACAAGAGGAAAAAACTGCTGTCATTTGAAAGGTGTCTTTTCCCTCTGAGTAACATACGGATACAATGACTCAATAGTATTTCCACATTGTGGATTACCACATAAGTGATGTTGACACAAACTCTGATAAATGTACTTCTATTTGCCACCCTTCACTATCTTCTGCTACGGCGGTGTTATCAGCAAGTTTCCCGGCTTCCCAACTTTCCCAATTCAAGCGCTGCCCCTATTCCTATGCACAAGGTTTTGTTTTCTAAAATATAAAGCAGCGGCTTTCAGAAGGAAGGTCCTGGCAGAGTTCAGGCCATGATTTCTGCTCTACTCTTTTGCCTGCTTGGCATTGTTGGAGCCAGAAGGCTCCTTGATCCTGTGGTCAACCATCAGTTTGACCACTCAACTCTAGCATCGACGCAGCCATGGACAGTGAAATGGTTCACGGTTAAGCTGGACCACTTCACTTACTCTGACACCAGGACATTTCAGATGAAGTGCGTGAGTGGGATAGTGGAGGTTAAGAGCATTGTTATTACTTTAGATATATAGAGGAACTTTGGAACACAATCAACATTGGTGGAAAAATTTCCTCTTGGGAACTGTGTAAGGCCTCACGTTACAACAATCAGTCTTTCTTTGATTGTCAGACATGAGTCAACTCCTTTCTCAATTTTCACAAAATGACTCTTCGAGCTGAGGTTTTGGTCAACTGTACCTACGTATCTGCACTTGTTCACTATTTGAAAGTGCATCCATATCACTTATTCCTTTACATGAAGTTTATCATCTAGAAATGCTTCGAATGAGCTTTGGGCATATAGATTCTGCCAGATGTTACCGAGAATTCAAGAAACGTTTTCAAAAAACCACTGCCAGAATGGAGTTGAAATGCTACTCTCATAGATCATTCTTTTACTGTGAAAGCTCCATGGAATTGGCTAAGTAACCCTCAGAGCTACTTCCTTCCGGAAGCCCAGTGAGACCTCTTTGGAACTTCCGAAGGGGTGCTGTGGGATGCCCACAGTAAAGCAAAGTCCACGGAAGTTCCAGAAATTAAAAAGACCCGCTGAGCTTTCGGTGGTTTGTTTAGCAGATTATTTTCGGAATGGTCTCAATAAGTCTTATTAATCTTTCTTAAGCTGGTCACCCACCCCCTATCTACTTACCATCACTGATAATGAAGTGCAATTTTGAGAATGTGCTTTTGTAGCAAACACGAAGCTCACAAAAAGAATAGGGTTTTTAAATAATTATTTTAAAAAGCTCCAAAGGATTCGATGGTGGATTACTTCATTTTTTCCATGTGGTCAAAAACAAAATCAAATACCTAAAAATATGTACTGTTTCAATTCCGAGGCGGTGAACTGGGTTCAATTGAGATAGTTTTTTTTTTGTTGCTTGACATCGCTCAGTATATTTGTCACTTCTATTTTGTTCGGGAACTGCAGAACACTCACTTTCACATTCTTCTCTCATTGGTTACCCTTGTTCTGAGGCCCTGTCCGAAAATTGGTGACTCATTAAAGCGTACTACAATTCCGCTACTTGAAAAGATGTAAATTCGTTTGAAGAAGTATGCCTAAAAATGTGAAGTTGTCATAACAAGAGAAGATTGACTAGTACTGAACAGTATTTACTTAATAGTCTTCAAAGAGCTGAAAATGAAGTTTGGTGCTAAATTGGGTTAGGACTTGTAGCCCATCCAGGCTGGTAGGTGGAACATGGCGTGGATGCTATGCACTCTTGTTCAGTCTTCTGAATGTCTTATATCTCTGGTCCAAGGCTGCTGGCATTGCAGTTGTCCTGAATTCATGTGATAATCGTTGAACAGAAGCCCAAAACGTACCAAGAAAAGTTTTCCCACGAATCCAACGAGACTTATCTTTGTATAATTATAACAATATTTTTTATATTGTGATAAAATTCAAAAAGAAATGAGATTCACCAGTAACTTTATTCATACTGGAACTCAATAAAGGCACAAATTATTTTGCTACCTTAACGTCCTCACGCTAAGACTGCCATTTAAAAATTACTGGGCAGAAGCAAACTTTATTTAGAAGTCTAAGTCTTTAAAAAACAGCACACCGGGTGACTTCTTTCGTTGGATGCAATGGCTTCACCAAACCTTCAAAACAGTGCCTCGAAAGAAACTATGTTTCTACTACGTATATAGTTACAGTTTTTTGGGATCAAATGGAATATTATAAAAAAAATGCAAAAAAATTGGAAAATTAAAATAAAATCAAAGTGAAGTTGTGATAAATCTAGAAACATAGTAGTTAGAACACGATGACCTAGCAACGTATCTTTTGCAGATGGCTTCTGAACAATACCTTCTACAAACCAGGTGGTCCAATATTTTTCTATACTGGGAATGAAGGAGATGTTGAAGATTTTGCCACAGCCACGGTAAGCATTCCAGAGGTATACCCATAGCAGATACTTATTCGGAAACAATTCAAGGGAATGATGTGGGATCTGGCACCGAGATTCAACGCTGCGATAGTTTTTGCGGAGCATCGCTTCTACGGCAAAAGTTTGCCATTTGGGAACAATTCCTACGCGGTGGGTGACTTGTTCCTTGGGATTTTCCCTTTTAGAACAGATCTTGGTCTTACTGCGAAAAAAAAAATTAAGTTCTCCTACAGAGCATTGCTAACATGGGTTATCTGACCTCGGAACAGGCTCTCGGTGACTTTGCGGCCCTCCTGTTTGCGCTCAAGGTGAGAGAGGGTTATTTAAGTTTTTTTGTGGATTAGTCGAATAATAATATATAAAATTAGTCGTTTTAGACACCTAATAACACTTTGGGTGTGTCATACCCCCAAGACGCGCCAGTCATCTCGTTCGGTGGCTCTTATGGTGGGATGCTGTCGGCCTGGTTCCGGATCAAGTATCCTCACGTTGTTACTGGGTCAGTAGCAATAAAACCTCTGAGGGAGAGAATTCTAGGAAAGTTAAAAGCTGAAATTCTAGGGCTTGGGCAGCATCTGCACCTCTAATCTACTTCAAAGGAGGTGGAGTGGACCAGGGTGCTTTTGACGCGATTACGACCAAAACATTCGTCGGTGCTGGATGCAACAGATTCATTGTGGCCAACAGCTGGAATGCCATTCTTAACCTTTCTTCTACACGTATGAATGTGTTGTGCAGCAATTTCGCATCAATTTCAAATCAAAAAGTTTCCAGCAAGTGGCCGAGACTTCCTGAACAATCAGTTCCACATTGCCCCCAGATCTCAGATTAACAAAACGGACGACGGATGGCTGCTGAATGGTTATTTCAGGTACTGCTCCTTTAGATGGATCTGTTCCCACATTAAAATCACCGTATAATTCCAGAGAAGCTATTGAATACATGGCTATGGTGGACTATCCATATCCAACGGGATTTCTGGAACCTCTACCAGCATGGCCAGTGAAGGTACAGTAGATGTCAGTGAGGGTGCGTTTTTTGCGGCCTGGATATCGATTAGTTGCACGCGCGCGCGACCACGCTGCATGTGCTGGTAATCTATATCGCCTGCCGCCGTAATGCAATTTCTGAGGATTTTTCGTCTCATTTAGTGATTTTTAGCAGTGTTTTCGTGTTTCGTTGCATTTTCCGTTCATTATTAGTGCTTCCCATGTGTACTTGTTGTAGGTGCCCTCCTTCTAGATGTCACTGTTTATTTGAGTGCAAGACATTGACAGCAACATCCAAAAGGTAGAAAGTTAAGACAAGCAAAAACGAGAGGTATAATGGAGGCTCGGGGAACCCTTTGAAACACGAAAAACAGTTAAAATTATCATATCGAGACGAAGAATGTTTAGAAATGGCATTACGGCGACAGATGATGTCGATTTCTGGCATGCGCGGCGCGGTCGCGAGGCGTGCTTTTTGATGCCGCAAAAAACGCAGTCTCATTGACGCCTACTACATCCTAGCAGATTTGAGTAGAAGTTGGAACAACTCAAATCCTCAGATAAATTCTACTTCTCTTTTCACCCAGGTCGCCTGTGGATACATGAACGCGCCCGGCACCAACTTCTCCGACAAGGACCTAGCAACGATGATGTACAAGGCAGCGAACGTGTACTACAACAATTCTGGGACTCTTCAGTACAACTGCATTGATCCAAATGTTTGCGGTGACCCAGGGACTTCCGGATTGGGCGAAGATCAACTTGGGTGGCCTTGGCAGGTATGGTTTTTGTGCTTTGTGATCCCCATGCTTTAAAATAAATTCATATCCCTTTAACTAAGAGAAATAGCATAAGATGTCCACGATCCAGCGTTGTCAATGCCGATGTCATTGGCTGCCATATTGAATATACCTTAGTTGTGTATTCATACTTGGGGAGCACGCACCACTGAGATTACCCAGGGTGAAAGTGTTGACACCGCACAAGTTCACCCATCGTCAGCATCGGCGTCAGCATATTTAGCCTGGGTAATTTCAATGATGCAAGCAGACTCTCTACCCGTCTTCCCTAAGTAAAGTATCATTACCCCACTTACACAGAGACCTCTAGCTGTCAAGGCCGGCTCAACGCGTTACACCTGGCAGAGCGTTTAGGGCAATTTATACTAGCTGCATGCGTCAGTCGTGCGTCAGTCGCACGCATTAACTTGCGAGGGATTTCCCATGTAAACCGGTCATACGGCATGTGCATTCTCAACGAAAAGAACGCGGGACCGTAAGCGCGTGCGTCTGGGCTGCGACTGCAATGCGACTGGACCCTATTCTTCATCATATAGACGCACGTGCGTCAGTCGCACGCATCCAGTACATATTGCCCTTTTATTTTTCTGGAAAGGAGTGGGAGGGCGAGTGTGCCTCATGAGTAGCCAGCCAGAGTGCTGCTGTGTGGTGCAGGAATGGCATTTATTGTTGGGTTTTACATAAATGTAAAAGCGCCCACTAGTCTGCCCTTTGCCTCCCGTTCACTAACAAACATAGGATCCCGGGTAAAATCGGAGATATACCATACCTGGCAATGTGTGAGTTTAGCAGAGATTGACTTAATCCTGAGACCGCATGCATAATTGAATTACCCACTGCAACTTGCTGACGACCGTATTCACGATGTGTGAAATTGTGTGGTGTCAAAACACTTACCCTGGGTAATCTGAATGACTCATACAGGCCCTTGCTTCATGATTATAACACTGTTATGAGAGGCCCCACCCTAGCGTGCTGATGCATTCATTAGAAGAATATGTATTCTCAAACTCATTGGTATGATTACCTATGGGTAGCAACTGGGTGTATACAACGTCACGTATACATATAAATGTTGATGCATGCCAGCTGAAGGGTAAATCCAGGCTCGCTAACACGTTCACCATGGATTCTCAATGACGCTTCTCAGCTGAGGCCTTTACAGTTGCCTGTAGCTTCGCTCATGTCCGCTATTTCATCCTGAGTCAAGTTACCACTGAGTAAAGGGTAACCCCTTTTTTAACCACCCACCGAAGTTCCCGTCTCCAAATCTGTATATATAAAAGTGAAAGTTTGTGTGTTTGTGTGTATGTATGTCTGTACGTTTGTATGTTCCGAATAGAAATCGCGCAGCATCAACCGATTCGGACCAAATTTTGCATATAGACTCTCCAGGAGCCGGCGGAGGTTATAGGCTACCTTGCACCCGGGATTATCGATTGGTTTATCGATTATATCGATTTTATTGATTTTTCGCTATTTTTGCTCAGGGGCTGGCGAGAACATGCCTACTAGGTTTCCTCAATACGCTGAACACGAATATCACAACCGCTTCGCTCCAAATTATCGATTTATTGGTTTTGAGCTATTCTTGCCCACGCGGTGGTAAAGACATGTCTACTGGGGTATCTCAACGCGCTGAACACGAATATGGCAACCATTTTGCATGGCATTATCGATTTATCGACTTTATTGATTTTTCGCTATTCTTGCCCAGGAGGCGATGAAGGCATGTCTACTAGGGTACCTCAATACGCTAAATACAGATATGGCAATCACTTGGGCGGAATATCGATTTATTGATTTTGTTGATTTTTTGCCATTCTTGCCCACGGGCTGGTAAAAACATGTCTACTGGGGTATCTCAGTGCACTGGACACGGATATGACAACCGTTTTGACCGAAATATCGATTTATCTGTTTTATTGATTTTTTGGCATTCTTGCCACGGGTTGGTGGAAACGTGCCTTCTGGGGTTTTTCGAAACGCTGAACGTGGATGAGGCAAGCATTTTAGAAGAATTTATTTAGCAGGCAAGCAACTTAAACCATTTTTTGAGGGAGGAGGCGGGATGAAGAAGGGTCACTTAAGCTGATAACAAAATGATGAACATTTTGAAAAGATTTTTTGGTTCAACAAGTGTTGGGATCAGCTTTAAAAAGCCGGGAGAAATTGAACGCCCGAGCGACGCCGGGTACACCGTCTAGTCATTATTAAAGGCAACTGCATGTCGATTTTCAAAAAAAAAACCTGGGGGTGATAGTAAAATGCAAATTTTCTGTGCATTTGTAAGATTCGAATGCATTTGCATATTTGAACCTTTCTTTCACTATATCGATCTCATCTTCAAGATATTACAATCCAAATAATCTATACAGTAGTTACTACTTGCATTCTTTCAGGAATGTAGCGAAATCGTGATCGACATGTGTGCAAGAGGCGACAAGAACGACTTCTTCTGGGACGAATGCCAAGGAAACTCGACCGCACTGCTCATAGCACAGTGTCAGGCGATCTTTGGAACGTATGTGCTCCATTCTGATTTTCGGGACTGGATAATAGTGCACACAGTGATGATTACACTGCAGGTTTCAATGGACGACCAAGGTATGGAACGTGCTAGCTGTTCCTCAGCTATATGGGCTCTCCCTTAGTGGCGTAAGCAATATTATTCTCACGTAAGTTTGATGTGCTTGGAGTCCCAAGCAGATCTGTACTCCTTTACTGTGCGAATTTGTAAGATTGTCCGCTACAAGCGATGGCAAGAATAAATTTGTAGGCAAGGCGCTCTTGATCCATGGTCAGGAGGAGGCTACCAGCCAGGATCTCCCAGTGCCAACCAGGACCGAGGCATTTACGTGATGGAAATACCTGGCTCAGCACATCACCTCGATCTGCGAACACCGAACACGTGCGATCCGAACACCATCCAGAACGCGAGATTCCAGGTGTGTCTCGTTGGTACTGATGTTAAATTTCTATCAGAAGAATGCGCAGGTCATATCCGGGCTATGAGGAAAACCATGCAATAACGCGCCTGCTTACAACCATCTATCGCCACTGACCGAGCGAGCGCTACAGGGTGTCTTTCCGGAAGTAAAATCGGTGCAATTGCGGACCCATTACAAAGGCTACGTGCGAATTGCTGGGACCTCCGCTTTCACGTGGTCTTTCGACTGAGAATTTGATCTATTGGAATGGATCAGATCGCGCGCGATGTTTACTCCCGAAAAAACACACTGTACCTAAGGTTATTGTGCTTCCCTGAACAAGGCCACAGTTTGCCATGGCGATGCACTCCTAAACAGCGACTCAGTTTCTTTTATTTGCCGGATTAGGGCAATTTCAAAGCTGAATATGAGTTCTGTGCAGCTGTGTCGATGGAAGTCCTTTTTTGCGGCCTCAAGAAGTAGCTGCGCGACCGCGCCGCACGCGCTGGAATTGTTGTCGCGATAGAAAACCGCACGGGTTTCTTGACTTTTAGGTAGTTTCCTTGATAGTTGACATCTAATGGGATGAGAAATCATCACAAAAACCCTGATTTGCTATTAGTGGCGGTGATTCAGGAGCGAGCGAGTGCTTCCGGTATTGGCGGAAAAAGCACTTCGATCGACGTTCGGTGTAGGTATTTGCCGAAGAACGCATGAGCGCAATAAAATTTGAACATTCAAATCACTTATCAATCCGTAGAGCATCTGTTTTTCCTATTAACAAGGGAAGTGCAAGAGGCCATATTCGAAAATCGGAATGAAACCTATCTGGCTTGAATCTTTGTTGGAGAGGGTGTTACAGTATATATTTTGTTACTGCCCTCGGCTTCAAAAAACAAAAATCCCACCACAGTACTATATGCGTTGCAGCACTAGTCCGTCAGCGACGAGGTGGCCGAGTGGAGAGGATGCGGACTGATAGGCAGGAGGTCGAGGGTTTGGATCCCGTCATTGACACTCGTTTGCATTTTTGTTTTTTATTCCTCCTATGTTATTGAAATCAATTTTGGAGGGCTAGAAGACAACACTTGTCTTTACTGACGTACTAGCTATAGAATAACTACTATGCTATGAACGTAGTTTAGTGATCGTACAGCTTTCCCTCGAGTCGCTAGAAACCTTAAAAAGGGGTACTCCCCAAATGTGTGGTTTCCAAATGGCATCATCAGAAAATGGGGAAGAAAATACCTGCTCTACGGGTATGGGCTTTCCGCCGAATCCGACAAATCCCGATTCATACGGGAGGGGAGAGCAAACCTCATCAATTTCGGACATTATATCCCATTCCTCGTCCATCTTTTCCTCATCATCGACTTCTAGTTCTTCTTCATCTGCTATTGTAAGCTCGCAGTGAGCAGCCTCAAGAAGAATCCTTCCAAATGCTTCGGCCAACTTCCGCTCATCACGAGTTGCACAGTTGCCATCACCCGGACCAAACCGAGCCAACAAAAGGGCCACGACGCGTGAAGGTTCGAACATTATGAACCGAGTGGGAAAGATTTTGAGTTACAGTCGTGAAAAGTGACTGCTACTTTATAGCTAATCGAGGGAGAAAAGCAGGTTTTATATAACGTAGTTATTCCGTGCCTAGTGCGTCAGTAAGGATAAGTATTATCTTCTAACCTTTTAAATTTGATTTCAACAACACAGGGGGAATAAAAAAATGAGAGAGCAAAACAGGTAGGTGCGCATGACGGGGTTCAAACTCTCGAGCTGACAGTGCAGCATCCTCCCCACTCGGCCACATCGTCGCTGACGGACGAGTGCTGCAGCGCATATGGTACTGTGGTGGGATTTTTGTTTTTTGGAATCGAGGGCAATAATGAAATATATACTGTAACACCCTCTCCAACAAAGATTCAAGCCAGATAGGTTTCATTCCGATTTGCGAGTCTGGCCTGTTGCACTTCCCTTGTAAGTACGTACAAGGGCTCTCAGATCTCTTTGGTCGTCCTCAAAAACTTTTTTTTTCATTATTGTCAACTGCTCATGAAATGGCGGCTAGTTCTGAGGATTCAACAGTCTTCAATGAGGCTGGATTGTTTGTAATGAATGAGGACTACTACGAAGTACATAGTTGTTAATTAGTTAACCCACTGATGTTTCACTTTAGATCGTTCAAATACTGGACTGCTGGGTCCACGGATGCACCACGCCACCACGGCTTACCTCTCTCCCACAAATGGTTGTTCCAACGAATATAAAATGTGAGGATGTGAACCAGGGTTATCCTTGGGGTCAAACGAATTCTTGCGGACTTCTTCTTCACTTCACAACGCTTTGTATATTGTTATTCTTGAACTTTTCACTGTAATGTCATTGTTGTCGTCAAATCTACTGCCATCAAGTGTAAAATCACAGTTCCAGTCAATAAAACTTTCTCACCACCTGGTTTTCCACCTTCAATTCCACCATTTTCGCTTCTTTTTTGACATGAATAATGTTCCTTTTTCACTCAGTGGACTCAACCGCTCAGATCTTTCTTTGGTGTCGTCCTCAAAATTTGAAATTATCTCGAGTGCTAGAGTGCTGCTACTATTATTATTATTATACCAAAAATCTAGAACCTTATGTGTGTAAGATCAAAAAAAAAAGTTGAATGAGTTTCAACGCTGAGGCTATATGCCCCCTTGTTGTTTTATAACTGCTTCCGCTAATAAGGAACCTGCTGTGAACAAAAGTGCATCTATTCTGGTAGCCGACTTATGGACCTTATTTTGTGCATGCATATGTAAAATGTTTTCACATCTTCGCTTCTCTATAGGGTTCACTTTAGATGCGGCAATAATTCTGAAGCACCCTGTACTTCCTTGTGACGAAGTAGTTCCTCCTTGAACCCCTCAGAAGTATCCGCTGCTTTGGGTTTGCTTTCGTTTCTTTTTCTTCCATTTTCTTTTTGCCAAATCGTCGTGTTGTTCTCCATCATCTTTTCTTCTTTTGTTTTAGCATGTCCTTGTCACGTTATAAATTTAAAGGAATGGAATAAAAAATCATCACATCTGCTTCTGGAGATCGTTAGTTGGAGTAAACGAAAGAGAAAAAAATAGCTAAGGTCTTTTTTGTTCGTTTCACTAGAAGGAGAAGTAGAAAAAGAATAAGACCTTCCCCGGAGCAAGTTATAGAGTAAGGCTTCAATCCAAGTCAGGGTTAGGATTCATAGCGCCTAACCACGCAGACTAGCTAACCAACTTTCGCGTTCTACGTCTCTTACCACTATGTAGTCTATGCGATAACCAATCAAGCTAACCATCGTTGGCTTTTCTCGTTCTTGTTTCATGAATCTCCATCCAGGAAAATCGGCATATTTTCTGGAAGAATATTACTATACAATGTCCTGAGGGAAATTTGTCAGGATTTTGCCATACTCCTCCAGAAGTATAAATATTTCGATACCTGAAACAGCGGCGATACTGGTTTACTGGTTTAATCACTTTGCTAGCTGAAAAAGTTCAAACAGCCACTCCCCCTTCTTCTTCAGAGCGATTCTAAAGAAGCCATTCGTCACTCAGCATTAACTGCCATTCCGTATGCTTATGGATAGAAACAGCTAAGCACGGTCAGTCGCTGCGCGTCCGTCCGCCAGGTGCGTGATCGATGAAACCGACGCCTTCCGCCGGGGTGAAAGTGGTCGGTGTTCCTGAATGCGAGCCGGGAGAGGCGACAATGAGCACAAACACACAGCCGGCGAGTGAGCGAACGAAGTGGCGAAGAACTCTCGAAATCGCGACGATTCTCACGCCCCGGTGACCGCCTCCATTTCACAGCTACGACTGGTGTCGACAGCGCTGTTCGATTGTTATGGTAATTACTGGAGCGGCAGGTGGCTGCAGGGGTCACGCACCGGCCAGCCAGCATCATTAACTCTAATTTTTCCATCAGCGGCTCACCTTGGCTCAGTTGATCCGAGCGTGACAGGCTCGGTAAGTCTTCCCACGACACGCGATGCTCTTCGATTCCGGCTAACCTCCACCCCACCTTGTGCAGCATAGCATACGTCTGCTCGCCAAAGTATCAGTTTACCGCACAGGGCACCCAGTGCCGGCCCAGTGCCGGCCGATGGCTTTTTCCTCCGTCTCCTAGTACTAGCGCTACCACTTTTTCCACTTCACACTTTCTTTAGTCTATTTTCGGATATTTTGGGCTCTTCAATTACATTCACTTATACATGTGCATGTGCTTTACAACGTAATTACATCTTTGATCATATTATGGAACTGTTTTTGTTGATCGGATAATGACCCAAAAAATACGCCAATCTTCATTGAGATCTAGACACTTACTAGTCTCTATTGCATACATAGGAGAATGAGTTACTCGCTCTGGTGCATACTTCTTGTGGTGGTGACTTCCAAATTATTTATTTATTTATTTATTTATTTATTTATTATTTACATGCGGTGAAAAAATGCCCCGTGTGAAACTTAACCCACTAATAATGTGCACACTTGTAATTCCTCCTGAATAAACATCTGTGGCTTCATAACCATGGCAAATTTGAACCTTGATCTCCTGCAACCCTTATAACATAAATTTTAGCATTGATCCTTATTCTGAGTGTAGTAAAAACCACTTACCTGTCGGGGTAAAGACTTAATCCAATAGAATTTGACTGCCGTTGTGGGTTCTTTCTGAATTACATAGTTGAATCCGTTCATTTGTCGACACCATCTCTCCTATGATGCATAGCTATTCTACTTGCATTCGTTCTGCTTGGTTAAAAATTACCTCTTTCACTATGAGGCGGCATGAAGCAGCCCACGACGGCGAGGAAAAGTCACAGAGCAACTCTGAAAACTGTTTTTGTTTTTTTTTTTCATATTAGAGATCTTACGGGGAGTTATTGTAAAATGTGTACAATTAGAACTATGAACGTTTTGAAATCGAAAGCTAAAAAAACAGACGCTGTTGTAAAAAAAAACGTCATGAGCCTGGATGCATCACTGAAATTACCCAGGGTAAGCGTGCCGGTGAATTTGCGTGCTGTTAACACTTTCACGTTCGGTTATGCGGCCCATGGTGTCATGACCATCTGCTAGAGGCTTTACCAAAAGCTATTAACTACGTTAGTAAATCATTGAGCAGCATTTCATTCTTTTTTAAACTTCTGCCACCACCTTTGCAACGATTACCTGCCTTCACAAAAAGGACAAAGTGCATAAACATCCCCTGGTGCAGAGCCTGACTGCTGTCTGCTCTGTTCATTCTTTTTTTTCTAAAATTCACCTGGCGTTTCTATTGACCTGCATTGTTTGCTTACGCTGTCGTTTTCGGCACCTGAGTCTCATTCGCTGTAGAAATTATAGTGTTCCTATTGGCATAGTGAATGAAACAAAAATTTGATTTCCAAGGAATAATCTACAGTAACTTAAGCGAAGTAAAAGTTTAGTAGTATAGAATGGAGCCTTAAGGTACTGCTTCCATGTTGGTAAATGCTTTGCTGCTTGATAGGTAGCTTAAAACAATAGAAATCAATAGATTGTGCTTTGTTCAATCGTAGCTTTTGTTTGTTTTTTTTTCATTTTTCTTTCTTGAACTTTATGGTTTCGTCTTGCAGATAATAATTTCTGAAGTTTTGGCGGGCCTGTGGTCGTTTTAAATAAGTAAACAAATAAAAGCTGTCCACGAACGTGTGAGCATAACAAATCCGGATTTTGGTCAATTTTTCTCGAAACATAGAAGTTGGAAGCAAAAAAATGTCCCAAATATGTGCCTCGAATATTGTGTTCACTTATGGGGAGAGGATCTCATGTTGATAACCTAGGTGAGGGAGCTTTCACCTTTCGTAGCAGGAGAGTGACCTTATGAACCATAATTGGAGAACATCATCATGACTAACTATTTAATAACTATTGATAACTAATTAATCGGGAGGAGGAAGTAGTATTTCAGTTCTCATTCACTGATTCTACTGTATAGAAGTTTTTCCTCTTTTTAAAGCACTTTGAACATTTCCACATAAGTAAAGCGATAACTGAAAATGGAGGTAGATTAATACATATTTTTTGTACCGCTTGCCTGACTTCTACCTGTGCAACTACAGTTATCACTCACTATTTGTTTCCTAACTTAGTTCATGTCCTGTTTTTTTTCTACATAAGTTCTGCATTCCCTAACGTTCACCACTCATTAATCTAACATGCCTATGTGCATAACAAATAAATAAATAATATAAATATATACAGAAATAAATAAAATTATAAGTAAAGAATAAATAAAATATAAATATATACAGGATATGCAGGAAATCGATGGTTTGAAAGTTGGAGGCAGGACAGTGAATTCCGCTTATCCGTGTATTCACACTAGATTTTATATTTGACTTATTCACTTATTCCATTTTGTTTATTTTGTAAACTAATGCTAGACGAAATCGGATCTTGTTTTCGTGTGGCGCTAAAAGCCCACCATTATCATACAGGGTGGTCCAAAATTACGTAGACAAGGGTGGTACGCGCGTTTTTCGGCTTATTTCGAGTTTTGGCATTTTGCATTCAATCTTGCGGTGTTCACCTGTTCTACCCTGGAGCTTCTTTGGAAATAGTACCGAATACCACGAGTTTGAGGAACACCTAGGACGTCAGTCAAGCCTAATTCTATCACCCAATTATATTTTTTGTGTTGTCTAGGCGCACATTTTATGCTAACGTGAACTTTTGCAAAAGGGAAAATTACCAGTACATCGAAAAGTACAAGGTATGAGCCTTAAAGTCATCATGAAGAAATGAACAGAAAAATCTTAAAGTCATCATGAAAGGTCGTCTATGCTGCATATGAAATTTAAGATTTCGTGCGGATACGCCGAAGTTCGACACAGGTTGAGAGTGTTTTTCAAAACCAATTGCCATCATTAACTGTTTAATATAACTTCTGAGAACTTCGAGATTGAAAGTTCGTGAGCTTAATAAGTTCCTAAGTTCCATTTCACTATCTAAACATTGGAAAAAGAACCGGAAACAGTTTAAGCAGTCGTTTTTGCCTTGTTTTTGCACAGGAAGTCATGTCCGTTTCCTTGCAACCACTACTTTCAGCATTCATTCGTCTAGATTTTTTTCCGATGTTTAGATAGATATATGCCATATTTGGTTACCTGACCATATTACAAGTGGGTTGGTACCTGGTTCCGTAACTGGTCGTTCTGTTATTCAGGTTTTCTAGCTTCGCCTACCGAAAACTGCTTATTATGCGATGTCAACAGGTTGAGCTAGGAGTGAATTGTTAGGTTGGTGGGCACCTAACTCCTGAAAATTCGCTTCTGGTCTACTCATTTCTAACCGCGTGAGTAGTGGCATTCCCCCTGTCATCACCTGTTGCTCGCGGTTAAGCTCATCTGCAACTCTGAGGAGCAACGTCCTTTAACCCTGTTCACCAGTTCTCCACTCTCTGAGTCCTCGCACCTGCGTGAGTTCTTCATCTTGAAGTTCAGCTTATTTCTAAATTGGTCTAGATTTGGAGAAAGCATAGCAAGTAGGCTCATGTAATTGAGTTCGTAGTCTGTTCTATGGTTTCTGTCTTCGATCTTTTCGCATTCCTTTCTTGATGGTGCTCCATGAGTGTATAAATAAATAAATAAATAAATAACTTGTTATGGTATTCATTTGGAAGCGAAAACAGATTTTGCTTCCACAAAGCAGTTTGACCCTTAGAGCAAGCTCTTCTAAAAGCGTGGAATTATCTTGGGAGAGACTATCTCCGCGCCACTATAGGCGCCTACTCCGATTTCTTCGGCCCTTGTCTCACTGGTGATAGCAGAACTCATAAAATTCAGACATCGATTCTGTTCATGCGTGAGTGAAAAACAAAATATTGGAAACAAATATGCCAACTCACCTTCTAATGTTAGATATGTAACTTTTGGTGAGTCTCCGTAATTTTGGACCACCCTGTGTTTTTTGGGCACTGAGAGCGATGTTTGCTTTTCAGTCACGTTTTTCTCTCGCTGATAAGTGTGGAAAGTAATAAAATTGTGAGACGTTCTCTTGTTGTTTTACCTGGTTCCTGATGCTCAGAGCTGTTCTCATCATTTCATTATCTGATCCCGTAAAGGCAGTGTGTCACCTCGTTTTCATGTTTGAGTTTTTGACGGATTCTGAATCTCCTCGATGCACTGAATCAAGCGATACACGTAAAATGTTACAAAATGGCCTCTAAACCCTCTTTTTAATCGTTTTTCGGGTCGGGGTTTGGACAGTTTGTCGAGCCGAGCGGACTTGTGAAGCCGTTGATCTCATCGATCGGACACGTTAGGACGGTTGCCAATGCTGCAACCATGGCGGGCAGCCGGCACAGTCACGGACCGCTCCGCCCAAATGGTCCGTGAAATGCACATTCGGACCCTCCTAAAACGGGTTTCAGTCACATTTATGTGTTATGGCGTACATCACTGGAATAAGCGTAACGAGAAGGTCTAGAGTATGCCGATATTCACAGCCCATGGAACGAGGTGACACACTGCCTTTAAGCCCTAACTTGAAAAACTTAATATTGACATATCTCTCTTATGCACGTGCATATGTACGTACATATGTACATGTCACATTAACATCGAGAATGAATTATTGACGTCGGAGTGCACCGACTGCAAGTATGTATTGCTCTCAGGTTGTGTACATACTTGAGCATTGTTTGCTCTACCCAACTACGGGCCCTTACAACTCGCTCATCAGACGAGATCCAGGTCTCTTCCAACTTCTTTGACAGATACCCCCACTCATCCAGAGATGAGCGCTATTTGAGTATCTCAACCAGTGTTTTTCTAAATCCTTGAATGTTCCACGCTCATTACTTTTATTCCCATGAAGATCCAGCACGTGGGTGGCACCTCAATTGTCATTTCTATCCGTTGCAACCCCGATAATTTAGGGATATTTTTTTTGATTTCTGTCGTCCGAATTGCGGTCTTCATTGGGAACTTCTTCCCATACTTGCTCCCACTCTTGAGAAGATTGTTTTCATCGGTAATCTATTGCTGGAATGTAGCCATTTTCTAATTAATAACGAGACCTCCCGCTGAAGCTAGCTTTCTGCAAAACAACTTGGCTGAAAAAACTGGATATACTACATGGAAAGGAATAAATCATCATGCCTTAAATCAGCAGAAGAGTTCCATACACCGCTGCGTATGCAGCAGTTCAAATATTATGTCCCTACCTTTGTTTAATCTCTTTCCTGTACGAGTAGCACCTCATTTATGTATCGCATGTTTATGCCCTGTAGATGCACAGATGTCGTACTGAAGTCCTAGTCGTGGAGTTGTCATGTTTTGTTTTTTTTTTCTGCCAACGCGTGATGGCATGAACTAGGTTGGACAATAAGTACTCGTGCGGTTTTTTCAACTCAAATTTTTACTAGGATTTGATCTAACTCCGATAGCCTATCATAGGCCATCTTATAGCTCTAGTTTTGCTCTTTACAAATATTATAACCAATTTCCACAATTCCCACTATTTTGCATTTTCTGTCGCATGAAATGTGACCCTCAGTTGGACAAGAGTAGTGTACATCCCCGACACCTCCAACTGTTCCACCATAGCAGTGGAACAAATGCAGCTCAAGCTGCCGGAGATGTTGACAGCATCTATGTGGAAGCCATTACTGTTAAAAGGACAGCGCAAAGTGGATGTCTTCTTCAGAGAGGTCGATTCTGAGCTGGAGGATACAACTTATTCTGTACGCACAGTTCGTAGAGTTATTGGAAGATGTTTCGTAAGTACTTGCTCTAGATGTGGAGAAGAACCACTGCGGACATTAAAGGCAGGGGTCCACTTCATTTTCGTAGTTCAGCTAACAGCAGATTCTGCATCTACTCGGCGCGATGGTTCCAACGGTATACATAAATTATCTCAGAATGGTCTATAAACCCGTCTTCCAGGACGGGGTCTGTAACAGTTTGCCAACCCGAGTTGACATGTGAAGCCGTTGATCTTATCGATTGGACACGCCAAGACTCGTTGACCAACGCGGCAGCCGTGGCAGGCAGCCAGCACAGCTTGGAGCGATCCGCCTCCGGGCTCCAAATTTTTATCCAGTTCGAGCCTTTCAAAAATGGGGATTTCGTCGCTTCTGTGCCTGTTGATGTACATCCCAGGGATTAACATGATGAGAAGGTCTAGGATATGTTGGTAAATCCAACAGGCAGAACGAGGTGGCCCTCTGCCTTTAACTTATAAACCTAAGTCCAACTAGTGCCTATCGTGAAAATACACTGAGTGCTCAGAACAACCGTACAAACTTGTTGGCCAACCTAATAAACGAAGGTTAGATGTTAAAGGCAGGGGTCCACCTCATTCTCGTGGTTGAGCTAATGGCAGATTCTGCATCTCCTCAACATGCTGATTCCAGCGGTATATAAGAATTGTCTCAAAACAGTACAGTCGTTAAACCCCACCTTCCGGAACGCGGTCTGTAACAGTTTGCTAACCCGAGTTGACATGTGAAGCCGTTGATCTTATCAATTGAACACGGCAAGACTCGTTGGTCAGCGCGGCAGCCGTGGCGGGCAGCCAGCACAACTTGGAGCGATCCGCCTCCGGGCTCCAAAAATGTAGCCATTTTGACCCTTTCGAAAACGAAGCTTTCGTCGGTTTTGAGCCTCTACATTACTGGGATCAGCATTGCGAGAAGGTCCAGGAGAAGGTCTATACCCCCAACAGGCGGAATGAGGGGGCCCCGCCTTCAAATGTTTATAAACATTTGAAGGCAGGGGCCCCTCCCTTACAGTTATAACTAAATGCTAAGGATTTCGCTATACAATATGTTGGCCGGAATTCAAACTTGTATGCAGGACTTCAAAAGTTCCGATTTCCCCATCTAATGCGTGTAAGTGCACAACCATTTCTAAACTGTACGCATAGTCACATTCCGACTATTTGGAAATGTGCCAAACCCACGGTAACTGGATAGTACCCTCAGGAAACCTTCAAACTAGTAGAACACGCCCAATACTCGAGAATCTCGCAATATGTCGTATGTCTGTCATGCACAATGAATGCAATGAGCATGACCTCGAATACTGATTTTCTCGTGAGTATGTTGTTACACGTGAGTGCAGCATCCAGGAAGACCTTTGCACTTTCGGGTGGAACTGGTGGGGTTTGCATGAACACAAAAAAAAACTGCAGCACAAAGAGAAAAGAAAAAAAACTCATAGAAAAATATGTTCCTTCTTTGCATGAGAATTACGTCATTGTGCATCCAAACTATACCTCTCCGATTCTGCTGACGTCACTAAAATCGTTCAGAATCGTAATTTCTGAGTGTTTTTTTTAAGTAGTAGCTGTGACTTCCACCTTACGAGGGCGTGTTCCGTTCGAAAGCGGTGACCTTCGCAGTTCATTGCGCGGCGATGGGTAACGCTTATCACTCTCGCTATGTTATTATCGCCAGCGAACTTCCTGACACTGTTGCGGTGTCATCAGACCTATTCTTGATGAATAAAAGCATTTTTGGGGGCACAAGCCATCATGAGGCAAAAAGAGGCGGGCCATAATTAATAGTAGTTGGATTCGCTTTCCTTTTTCTTGCTGGGGAACTCAGATCTGACATCTTTCGCACTTTCCACAATTTTTTTCTTCCCTTTGGCAGTTGTCTTTTCTCTTCTCTACTTGAACAGTAGTCATTGGTTAACATTATGTCCTAATTTTGTTTTTATGTTTTAGCTGATTATTAACTGTTCATGCTCACCTTAGTGCACATGTCATATATAAATAAATGAATAATTTTCTGATTGGCTCCTGTTTTGTATGGTCCAATAACAGAGGCATGACCCCGCCCTGTTCCGCCTCATGAGGACCACACCAATATTTGGTGGACTCCTAACCTCTAGAACACCCTGTTGACATAGAAAACCTTGTCGTGCAATGTAAATATTCATACGAAGGTGTGTTTTGATGTGTCTGCATCATCTTTGCCCTAGAAAAATTCCTGCAGGAGTCCATTCTGCTGCTGCTTTTAGGATTAATGGGAATTCCTCAAAAATGCATGCATTAGCATAGAATAATTAGCATAGAATTAGTTATGACGCCAGAGAGGCATTGCTCTCTTATTCCCAGAATCGATGTGCAAAATTTGCCCAAATTATGATGATTAACGGCGATTTTACCATTTGAATTAACAGACAAATATTTCGCGCGCACCGGGGCGAATGTTTGACCTTGCGCGTGGCGCACTTCCATTGTTTCGAGCGCCCAGCAGGTGAACAATGCACGGTGTGCTGATGACAGTCATCGGGCACGAAGCACCTCATCAGCGCTGGGACGATATCCGGTCGACCATAGTCATGCCTCTTCCTCACGCTCATTCCACCCGCCCCGCCACTGACATTACCCGACTAGTCGCGGCGGGGGCGACAAAAACCCTGCGGTTCATTGCGCTTCTTGCTGGGCTGTTTAGCGGCCGCCTGGCAGCAAACACGATAGGCTGACAAAAAGCGAATAGAGCGGGTAACAAGGGCATCGGATTGCCGTTACCCGGTGGCTTGGCCTAGGCGGCTGGTTCCGAACGACCGCGACGGCGTTCCGAGCCGTCACCCCCCCCCCCGCCCTAAGACGGGAGCCAGTTCACCAGCGATGGCCTGCCAGATAATAGCAAGGACACAGCCACCTGGCCTGTATCGATCCCGGCCACTATCCCCGGCTGACTGTAGCCCCCAGTGGTGGTGCTGGATACCCGTTCGGGGATATTTTCTGTCTGCCGGTTAGCTCGTCACGATCGTCACCATCTGTACTTTGCGCGCGTTTGCGATTTGTCATTTGGAATCGCTCGGCGCACCGTTTCATTAATCCTATTCTTTTTATTTGCACCCTGCGTGGCAGTGATTGATAGCCACGTTTGAGTAGTAATCCAGATGATTCGAAAGATGTGTCTCTGTGCAGTTCATTCACTGCCCTCCCCCCTGTTTTTAGTTGCACTCCTGTTTTGCGTGGAACGGCTATGTCATGTTGTCATCCTGAGTTTTTCACATCCAATCAGACAAAAGCAAAAAGCGGGAAAATCTCCTTTTGTTTCCTCTATACAGAAAAAAGGCTTATCCAATCATGGTTCCAATTACCGCAGTAATCTCAACATATAGGTTAAATTCCGGTTTTCCATCCCTGCCAGATTCGGCCTTCGAGATTCATTTTCCCGAGTGGTACTGGGTAAACCTCGCCTCCACACGAAGAAAACAACCGAGATCTGGAGGATTTTCATAGCTTTGGGTAGGTTAAGTGAGGTAATTTACCCAAGAAACCTAGAAGCCGTGTTTTGCATTGCTATGCAGGGATTCTGCATGTGACTGAGAAAATCATGGGTTTTTCGCGGGTTTTGCACTGGAATTCCATCGAACTTGAAGACGCATGGGCTCTGCATGAATTTGACCGTTGCTATTATAGAATTAACGACTAAAAATACCGGGTTTTACACGAGCGCGCACGTCTCAACCGTGGGATTCGCATCTTTCAATTTTATGCAAAACACGGTTCCTATTTAGGTTTCCCGAGTGATGGCTTTGGGTGAACTAAGTGAGGTAACTTGTTTGAACTAACTTTTCTTTGAATTTTCTGGCAAAATAGATACTTTTAGGCAAAATTTGGACTTGTTCCAATAACTTCGCTAAAATCTGTGAACTAATAACGAGAACACCAACTATGTTCCAAGTGATTGGTGACGGCATAGACTCCTTGCTCTGGGAAACATAGGACGTAAAGGTGGAAGTTTGTTTGCTAACCTGGTTTCGCTCGGTTATGCGTCCATGAATCCTGGAGCTGGAATCCTATCTAATGACCATAAACGTGCAGTGTCTCACCCTAACGTCGCGGTAAACTTCCACAGTGCTTCTCCATGTCCTGCTCTTTAACATACCATTCCAGTGGAGGATATCTTCAGGACTTATAGTCTGAAGTTGGCCATTAGCATTTGTGTCTCGCTTCCACAGAACTATAAGGAAATAAGTAAGAAATAGACGAAAAGAGAGACAGAATCTAAGATCTCATCTTGCGACCTACTAGCTCACTCGAAATCGCTATCGTCCTTTTAAAATATGACAAAAGTTAAGTAATTGTGCCAATGGGCTGCTTTTCTTGCAACCCTCTCGAATTGCGGCGGACATTCCCACGTTCTTTTTCTCTGGCATTGTTCCAACCATATTCTTATGTGAAACGCACTATACTCAGGATCATCCGCTACGTTGAAATCGTTTTTTCCTCTTTCTTTTTTTAATCGTTCAATTGTGTGGCGTCCTTTAACTTTTGTTCATTTCCTTTCGTTCCATCATACCTACATATATGAGGTTTTAAATCAAATGGAATGGTATAAGCATTCTTTCTCGTCTATACTCTCTCGTATATAATGAAAAATCAAAATTCGCTCAACAGGAACTCACATGGTTTATTATGTAGTTTGTTAATTTGTATTATGAATAGTATATCAGCATCATATACTAGTAGTAGTCTTAGTGTTTTAGTACTAGTATTAGTATTAGTATTAGCCTTAGTATTATGCCTGACCGACGTGATAGCGTAGATCTCTTTGATCAATGACTACGATTCATTCAAAAGTAATTAAAATCCACGGCCTAGAGCCCAGATGTATTATCGAAAAGACGGGTAATCTAATACCCACGGGTATGGTTACCCACGGATGACAGCTGGGTATGGACGTCACATGGGCATGGGTAAAACGCCGATAATTGTCAAGTAAGGAGTGCATCCAGGCCCAGATTCATCGTTGAGATTATCCAAGGTGAATGTGTTACGTACATGAATTTACCCTTTTTACTCGTACGCCTAGCTGCTACCCGCGGGTAACTATACCCTCGGGTAAGAGATTACTTATGCTTTCAGTGATGCATCCGTATCCATACAAATTGAGAGTGTAAAGCATCGGTGTTGATAGGATTGGTTATTTATAGTAAGCTGACTATCATGATAGGCTGCATTACGTTGACGGCTTGCTTGTGTCCACCCCTGGAGCAGTTGTTTTCCACGACCAATGTGGGTCCAAGCTCATTCGGGACCAGTTTTCGTACTATTTCCATCCAAAAATCATTCTCTAAGCCTTCTCGCTGTAGATGTGTCACAGCAGTCACTCGGTCGAGCACTTTGGGTGTGGGGTGCGACTCCCTTTCAAGGTCTTCACCTCGCGTCCCGTTAAACGTGACGCGTCGAAGGACGTTGCGTGCCGCGCGCTTTTTCGCCGCCGGCCGTCACGTTTTCTCCAGCTGTGTGTTCAGCTCCGCCGGTGTGCCGTAGTCGCGGGTTGTAATCGTGTAGGGGTAGGGATGGATCCGCCGTGGTGGATCCGTGTGCAAGCGACCATATGTACCACCAGACAGACATTGTTGACGAAGTTGTGGTTGAGCGGCTAGCCAATGAGTCAATAGACGTATTGACCGACACGTACGCGTATCGCATGCTCAGCACAATTTTCGCGTGGTTCAACGGCGACGTCACTGATCCATGCGAGCATGGTCACACTGTCGGTCAACGCGCGCACGCGGGAAAAACCATTGAAATTCGACGTAGCTTGAAATTCGTGCACTTTTCGTGCAAAGTACGTTCGGTGGCCAGCCGCTTCGCACATCATCGCCCACCGCGCTTCTTTTGATCGCTGCTGCAAATCTCCGTTCGTCGACGATTCATCGCCGTGTTTGGGCAGCCGGCCCCCGATCGCCGGCCGCCGATATCGATCCTCTTTTCACTGCTCGTTTTTCCCCTGTTGTCCTTCCTGAAACTATTCACCGCTGATACAGGTGAAATTTCTCCTTTCCTGCCCTTTCTTTTCTGCCGCTGCTAATCACTCACAGTGCTCGGCGACAGTTTTTATCTCGCGGCGGCGCAGTTCGCCGGCCGCTGCGATGACTCGCCGCCTGCCGCGAGTGCGACTCTCAGCTTCCGAGTACAACTCCGCTCCGTGTTTCTATGCTCCCTATGCTCCTCCACAGAAGTTCCAGTGTTCGACTTTTAACGTTCAGCGTTTTCGCTTCGTCATAATCGCACATTTATATGCTTTGCGGAACTACGCGTTTATCTGTCTGAAATGAAATCTCTGTCTCTGCAAATCTGATGTGATGCACCTCTACTAGCATCTACTCTGTCACTCATTATTCAACAATATCCTTGTGGTTTTTTCGTTGCCTCAGCTTACACCCACCCTAGCGAGTGCATAGAGAGTACAGTTCTATCCGAATTTTTCTTTCGAAAAACATTTGTACTATGATTTCGACATGGCATTCAACTCATTCGAATTCGATGCTCACTTATTCGAGTTATTCGACGGGTTCAGGAAGCCTGGTATCCGAATATTGGAATTATTTGAAAACATCCCGAATTCAACCATCCATATAATTCGAATAGATGAAGAATTGGATCACTCGATAATTAAGTCTATTCGACGAGGACTGAAATTCAATTATACGAGTATTCGAATAGAATAGATGAGTAACGTATCCATGAGTTCTCTTTTTATTTGCAGTTGTATTTATTTAAATACCTATGTATTATATTTGCCCATTTGTCTACTTAGTTACGTATATATCGATCCATCTACTTATTATTTGGAGTTCTAGAGTCTTCGCAGTGTTTGCTTCACATGCATGACATAGCTTTAACCTCTTATTTCTTCACCGTCTTTTTTCCTACTTCACAACATGTTGTAAGGGTTGTGTGTTTCCATTTATTTTTTATGCACAACAACGGGTGTGTATCATCGTGAGGGGAAATAGAGCGTTAACGGACTGCTGCGATTGGCGGATTCAATCAACACGCCAATCATATTGGCCTGGTAACGCCCAATTTTCCCTCACGATAATGCACACCCCACAACAAGATGCACTAACAGAGGAAAAAAAGAAGACAGCCACGAACAATGAAACTACAGTTTGGCAGATAGTTACGGTGACACAATGTGAGCTTTCGCTTTTCCAGTTAATTCTAGGTTGCTGCATCTTTTTCAAAATCATATTTATTCATCGGTCAGCTCTTGTTGATTGATGCAACAGCAAATGGATGATATTTTCGAACTCAGTATTTCTTCTTTGTCTATTGTTCAATGGAGAACAAAAATAGTGTCGCAATTTCAGATGAAGTTGAAATGCGTTCCAAATGAGTGTTTGTTTTTGTCACCATAATTATGGGCCACCCTGTATATACATAGTTTGTGACGATCTTTTGTAATAAAAGCTCTTAGACCTGTGAATAGATCATGAAATTTGATAAGGCTTCGATCAAAAATATGTATCCCATATAAGCAGGGCCCAGGGGGGGGCGTGGGAAAAAAGTAGGGTCTCCGCCGTTTTGGGGGCCCAGACGGCAAATAAAATTAATGAAAATATTAATTATAATGATAAACAATTGATAAAAGTTATGCTAAAAATAATCCCCCGCCTTCCCCCCCCCCCACCCCCTGCGTCCGCCGCTGGCAGGGCCGTATAAGATCACCCATAACCATAATTTGGTAGCATCACAGTTTTCCGCATTTTTAGCTGCTTTATTAAGTGTTACTCATGAAGCTTCTATTCTCTAAAAGTTCAGCTGTCTGGACCTCTTTTTTTTGCCAGGGACCAAATTCACCCCGTCCTTCCCACCCCAGCCCCGCCCGACTTGGCCGAGTTTACGCAAGTTAGTGCTGGCTCTGGACCGTATAATCCGCAACTATCATAGCTGTTTTGCCGGTTTATGTGGTTCATAATACACTGGCTGTTTATGCCGCCCACAGCAGCTCGGCTTTTTGTTGTTGTTTTCTGCGGCGCATCGCTCGTTCGAATTTTATATTCGGTTACGCCGCTTTAAACTGTATCTTGCGGTCCAACGAGTCAGTTTACACTTCCTCTTGTACTACTCTGCAGACATCTGTTTATTTTTCTTTTATTTATTTGCAAATTCGCCACAATAACGGGCACAAAGGTCATCGCGAGACGATATATGTGCTTATGAATACAAACAGAGTTCTGCACTCACTCGTGCCCCACCCTCCAGAAAAAAAGGAACAAATCCTAGGCTTAATAAGCCTTCATTGTCATATTTTCAGTCAAATTCTCGAGTTGTAGGTTTTTGTTCCATACGTAGTCCTCGTGCGAAAACCAGACATTATTGCAACCTTCACGTTTTCTCACCAGTAGGGTAGAGAAGAGCTGCTGAGTGTTGATATTTCAATAATGTGTATTAAAATATTTGTTCATAGAAGTATGTATGTACCTACATGTCAAGAAATTTGCTATGAATTCCTCATAGTTTTTGGAAAAAAATCATTTGCATATTCTAGTGTGCAAAAAAACTAAAGGATACAATCTGTCAATGTGGTCCCGGGGCGAATTCATTACTCCCTCTTTGCCGGCGAGCTCTGTGGGCGAAAAATAGCCACCCCATTGCCATATTGTAATGCATATATTGTATGATTTTGTTAAGATCTGAAGAAGGCGCTAAGCGCCGAAAGCTCATCAATAAAATCTCGGACGAAGTTCTCAATCTGTGCTGAAAATAGAGTCGATATCGAATGAGACTTCGGGACAACAGCATATTAGTATGTAAAGGATACAATGTTAAAATGATTCTGAAGCTTTTCGAGTAGTCGATTTTCGATTACCCGGTTCTTTCCGGGTAGCCAGGGTTTTGAAAATGATTCGGACTAATTCGATTTTTTTATTCAAAATAATTCAAATAGTTCTGATTCAATCTGGCATTTTCGTGTGGAGTTTCTATATTTTTGATGTATTGTAGCAGGACACATAGCAAGAGCGGCGAACATCAAGGGGAGCTAGCACCATCTGTGCAAACAATCGGTTTTGAGTTTTTTCCTCCTGCTAAAGACAACACCGCACGAAACTATTGATGTTTGTAATTTGAAGTGTTTTGGGACTTAAATAATGGACCCTATTGTTCTACGAGAATTGCAGTGCTACGGGCATCGAGCGTTTCTATGATATTTATTTATTCATTTATTTATTCATTCAATATACCTGCCATCTCTGGGCTTCAAAAAAGAAAAAAACTGAATAGTACATATAGTATACCGTTGGAATAGCTCTCGGCCAGCTTTGATAGTAAGATAAACGTATATATGTTTCTGTAAACTTGGTGGATGACCTGAATCACGGAAATTTTAAATAGAAACCTCCCTGAGTACTACCTTAAAATCCTAAACAAGGTTTAGGATGTGACGAAAAATCATTAACAGAGTTCGTACGAGAGAAGGTGTTTGCTGCGGAAAGCTAGGAATTTGTGTGCGGCATTTGGAGAAGTCGTGCTTGGCGGCTGAACGAGGTCTCAGGGCCCTTAGGAAGAAGTAGGGGGGGGGGGTCGCATGGCTGAAGCGGTCGTGGTAGTGATATGAGTTCATCAGCGGAGGGGTCGCGTTTTTGACTGCTGAGAAATGGTGATTTGTCATATGGGTGCCGATTTTTTTTTGTCATGATTGCGTCTAACCCTGATCCTAAAACAATTCCTTCGAATTTTTTCCACTTATAGGCTTTTTATGTACCGTTGCGGCTTTTACATGTTTAAGTTCATCCTATGTTATGATCTCGTCAATAAATCTCACCTACTAAACTATCGAAAAAAATCAAAAAGGAACAAGAAACAGCTGAACTTTATTCTTGTACGAAAATTGAGCGAAAAGCATAGAACTTCCTCCAATACTGATCAGCAAGGAGGGGAAGCCGTAAATGTCTAGGATCCATGGACTTCTCATAGAGCCATGCATAAATTTTATTTTCTCTTTATTTTATCCAATACACCAGCCATCTCTGGTGCTCCGAAGAAGAAAAAAACTGTTTAGTAGATAAAATATACCGTTGAGATGACTCTTGTCACCAGCTTCCCATCATTATGATAGGGGATAACAATTTCCGAAGGGGCTAGGAACGAAAATCTATGCACGTTCTTCAATGGCGGACGCAGAAAGTGGGAGGGAGGGGGGGGGGGGCGTGGGAAAGAAGTGGGGTCTCAGCCGCTTTGGTGACCCAGATGGAAAATACAATTAATAAAAATATTAATTATAATAACAAGTAACAAATAAAAATAATTCAAAAATAATAATAAGAATAAACAATCAAAAATGAACTAATACAAGATTTTTATTTGTATTGTAAATAATTTCGAAAATTTGGCGACCCATTCTCGGGGGGGGGCGCTCCACCCTCCTTCCGTTCGCCACTGACGTTCCTCTGTGAGCCGACCTGCCCATGCGACAAAACCAAGATATATGTAGGTGGAATGGCTGTGTAGAAGGGCAAAAAATTTGAATAACCAAATATTAGAGAAGAATAAATTAGTCTTAAACATAGGTAATTGAACCAATTCATCACGTTTTTTTTTTTCAAAATGTTCCTACTGCATTAGCGTTTGCTGTTTCACCCCCTACTCGAATTATATGCATTTGGTATACTAGTTCACGAGTAAAAACGAATAGATGGGCAAATAGGGAGTATCCAGTTACAGAACGATTCATATCTTCCTTTTCTCTTTTATTCCTAATCAGAATTTTATCAGTAAACTAGAAAATCTCATGACAAAAGAGAAAAAACGCGCTAAAAAATCCGTGTCGCTTCTTTCCAGGATATTCTGCTGCTTTGATTATTACCGATTATTAAACTCATGTGATTTTTCATTTCCGTACTTCCACTCCAAGACCGCAGCCCAACATTATTGCCATTCGTGGAGAGGCCATTTCTCACTCAACATCTCATACTGGCGGCTTTGAATGCCCCCAGAATGTAAAGCGATGTGTTGCTTGTCTGTTCCTTTCATCGATGATGTTCTTTCTATTGAACGATGACGATAGGGCGGCGTTAAGTAGTTTGAAAGCATTTCCGAGTGCTTGCTGTCGCCCCGTTCCACCGTCATGGAACCCACGGTTTTTGTGGCTGTTGTAAAGCCGGAAAGCGTTGTGGAAGCGCTCTCCATTCATGCATTATCAGCAACTTCTCTCTTCTATCAGAGCCTTTTCTCGTGATAATTCATTCCCGAAGGTTCCTGATCCCGCCTTCGAAGTTCAGAAATTGTCCCAAAATTTCCATCCATCACTGAGCGGCTGGGAATAAAAAAATGTCCCTGTCATCGAGCATAAACGCACTTTTATGCCTCTAAAATACAGTCGGCCACGGAACTCGGCCGAGGAATCATCGCTGAATCATGTTTCCGTGGCAAATATGGCTTCGTTCATGTCAGTCAGCAATCTCAGACGCCTGCGGGAATGCCGATCTCGCTCACAGCGAAAGTGCATGTGTCTCACCACTACGTAGTCCCTAAAAAATTCCTTTTTTTTCCTGCGTTGCTATGGCGGAGGCCTTCATTGATAATTGCATGCGTCAGTCCTTTGGCTCATTAGTTTATGGCGGAAGGCGTGTTTTATTTGCGTATTCCACCCTGTTCTGCGGCTCTGAAAAGGGACTGTTCAAACAGATTGTTCGCTGTGTTCCGTAATTTCTGTGTTATGCATTTCCATGACGACAGTGGGCAACAATGTTATTTGAATTACGTACTTCCTGCAGCAGAAAGAACTGTTTATAGCAGTTTAGCATCATGATTTGCACCTAATTTCGGTAAAATGCAGCCCTGGACCGCATGCATCATTGATGTTACCCAGAGTAAACTTGTTAATGGTATGAACCTTACTCATAGTTAGCACTCGAAATTACCCTGGATAATCTAAATGATGGATCCGGATCCTGATATTCCACCCAGGGTTGCTGTCTTCTGTTTATATGAACCTATTATCTCCCATTCCTTTCTCAGGGGGAGGGGAGGAGGAGGGTGGGGAGGGAGCACTAGAAATCACCGACTCCTTAATCTCTTTCTCCTGTTAAAGGTCATCTTTTACAATTTTTTTGAGAGCACCGAAATTACCCATCGTTAGCACTACCGTCATCACATTTACCCTGGGTAATCTCAATTATGCATCCAGGCAATGTTGTTCCACCCAAAGTTACTTCTTTTTGATTACACTACTCCATTGTCGTACTTTTTTTGGGGGGGGGTAGGAGGGGTGGGCAGGGGTTGAGCACTATAGAAAGACTCGACTCTTCAGCTCGACTCAATCCTTTTTTCCTGTTCAAATCATCTTTCACGGTGTTTTTTTTGTCGTAACCTCGTTGTGTTTTAATCCAATGGCAATAGTTTTGGATAATGTAGATGCAATACTGTTTTTCCGGTTGGGTAAGGAAGGAGGATAACGGCTTTTGTCCATCTTTCACCTTTTGCCTAAGGGGTGAAAAATTATTTTAAAAAAATTGAGTAAACCATTTGTTCCTTGAGAACCATACCTTAATGAATAGAAATAACATCGTTGGTAGCATCCTGTGAGAAGATTTCATTTCCACGTAATTTTCCCCATTTCCCGCCACAGCAGCGAGATGTCCCATGTATTTTTTCCTTGGTATCCAGCCGAGTGGATGTCTTCCCATGTAAATTCTCTCAGAGTAAAACCAGAGTTACTCTGTGGAGGTCGCGAGAAGTTCACTAGGAGTGACAGGTTTTTTCGCGCGCTCAGTTCAGTTTCATCCAGTTGTTGCGGTCGGCCGTATTCACAGCCTATTCTATCATTTTTTTTCTAAAATGATCCCTTTCTTTTCGCGTTTCGGGAACTTTCTGTTACTTGCTGCGCATATTGCAAATATATTGAGCGAATAAAAATTTAATAATTTGAATAAATTCAATAAATAATCTGGAAAACCATCGGAAGAATCGAACATTACAAGATCGAGAACGCTACAATCACCGTCTGTAGATAGGGCTCTTTAAACAATCCGATTTTCGAATATTCAAAACCGAATATTCGAACACCGGGCGCACTATTCGGTTAATACACTGCATGCTACGTACTTTAGTTGAGTTGTACTGTGTGAACTCAAGAAATACAGATTAGAATTTCAGAAAAAGCGTGTAATTATTGATGTTGTTAATTTCTTTTGATCCTTTTTTACAGGACAATTCATGTGCTTACATTTCAGCCTCACTATTCAGGTGGAAAAATTCGAGCAGATTTCTCTTATTCTTCGTGTTTTTTTATCGAAAATTTGTTCCCGAAATAAATACACCGAAATTCGCTTATTATTCGGGCGGAGTTCGCGAAAATTTCAGCGGATTTTGCTTAGTTTCTGGAGATTTACTTGTATTTTTTGGACGAATTCGGGAAATATTTTGGAAAAAATTAAGCGATATCTGCTGGGAAGCGCACTGCTTGCGCTCGAGTCTTTTTTTCTTTTCAGTGGTGCTACACCAAATTTCCTAGGAATAATTTTTATGCGTTTATAGTTGTTAATTGTGGTCCACCTATATGTAGGATTCCTTTTTTGCTACTCCACATCGTCTTTATATGGAGGAACTTGATGACAACACCTTTCCTTCCCGATATGGGGATGTCCTTTTCCCAGATGTATTAACTTCCTATCGTTAAAATGTTCTCATTGCCATGTCGTGCTGAATTACCAGAGTGCATTTCAACCGATTTCGTAACGTGAGCGTCCCGCTGCACATTACCTTGCGCAGTCCAGTAGCCATTGTTCACTTTAGCCTATTCCTATTTGTTCCTCCCATTCTGTAGTTTACTAGTCATTTGTCCATGACGAGTTACTAGTATGTTATAGCCGATGTCGTAGTAACGGCCATCTACGTACATACGAGGTGTACTTAATGTTTGCAATTCTTGTGTAATCAAGAAAAAAAGCTGTAAATATTCGATAACCTTGTTTTTCCAAGACCCTCCTCTTTTCACCTTCCTGAAATTCGCTATAGTCGATTGGCTCCATTGGTGTCCTGTCTAATCCGAATGACAGCTGCGAAAACTGGTTTTCCGCGCTTTTTGAGGACGCTTCGAATCTTTGCGTGCCTACGCTACCACTTTCGAAGTCGCAGTAATAGAGCCTTCAATTAAACAAGAAAAACAGAAAGAAAAAAATTTGATGAGTTAGGCTTAGATTTTTTTGATAGCTCTCCTTCCTGAGCTGAAATGTGCATTGTTCGATGAGTTGCTTAATTATCAATAATTACTTCAGGACTATTAAAAAATTGTTGTCTATTTACGATGAGATTGTGTCCGAAAGCTTAGACCACCCGCTTATCCTGGTCTTTCAACCCTACGACATGCCAGCTTACAGCTGCTTTGCAAAACGATCTGCTAAGCCAAAGCCGCATTCGTATTTCTACTGGGCTGGATGCAACGCCGAAGCGCCAATATGCCGCTCATAATTGAGTTACTGGTTTTGTGATGGTGGTGTATTCATGCGTTGATGCTCTTTTGCGAAAAGGCTTCATGCATATCCAGACTGGATAAAGTATGGTGTCTGAGATTAATTCGGCCAAAATATATTGAAAAGCTGACCTAAACCGTTTGAGTGAACTCTAAAACGATAAAAAACTTATTTAGATTTAGATGCTTAGGTTTTGGTAGGCTGAGAAGACCTCAGCTGTTATTTCTTGGTAGAATTAGTCTTGAAGGGAGAAATAGGTCGTTCTGGGTTGAGATTCATGAAACATTAATCAAGTACCCCTGGTACATGGTTACCCTAATTGGTTATCCTACATGCTGCGTGGTATTAGGAAACCCAGGACGTGAAAGTTGGTTTGTTAACCCTGTTTCACTCGGTTTTGCGTTTGCCCAAGCCCTGTACATGTCGACATACGTAGGACCCCACTAGCAGAAGATTCCGAGTATCGTTTTCCTTAGTGAGTAAGATGATATATAATTATTTCGAAGCAATTTATAGTGCAGCAGCCTATCCCAAACACCTCACAAGGAAAGTGCACTACTTCAATTTCAAAGCTATTTCAAAGTGGGATTTGAATGGTTAGAGGGCCTGCCCAAATGATTTTACAGATAACATTTCAAATCTGCCAAATGATTTCCAAAGTCTTCTAATACCACGTCGATGGCTAACCCTACCACAGTGCATTAGATCAATATCCGAGCGAATAGCGCTCCAGGATTGCAAGTAGGCGCCTTAGGACTAGCAACAGCATCAAAACCGTCAAATTGTCTAACTTGCTTCTGCCACACCAGGTTGTTACTGTTTAACTTCATTGAACTAACATTTCAACGTAACCGTCGTCGTCGGAACCACACTACACAATTTGACAATATTCCAAGTGCCCAGGTTCAAAGACGAGCGAACATTGAGGCATCAAAACCTTCAATCACAGCCATGAGTCTGCAGTACTATCCACTGTAATATCCAGCGCTAGCGCATCTTTGAGATTACCCATGGTAGACGTGCTAACGTGACGAATTTTACCCATTACTTGGGCCTAAGCTTATCATTGGGATTATAGGTAATCTTTTACTCATGATTATGATTACCCAAACCTAGCAATTTGTTATAGACAGTGGGCTAGATGCATCATTGAGATTACCCATAGTAAACGTGTTACCATACCCGTATCTACTCTTTACTTAGCACTCATCAATAGTCTACTCACGTTGGCGTTGCCTATATCCAGCGACATCCCATGGGTAACCATACCCATGGATGTGATTTTACCAATATCTCCAACGGTGCATCTGCGCTAGTGTCACGCATGTACAATGGGTATTGCCAATTTCACACATGGGTAAACATTTTGATGAGTGAGGTTATAGGTAAATCCCGCTAGTGACACGTTTACCATGGGTAATCTTAATGACGCTTTTGGAACTATCGTACAAGGAGACTATCATCGTGGTATTGTGAGCTTCTGAAGGCCTGTGAGCTTCTGAAGGCCATTTAGCAGATTTCAGATAACCTCACATGAGGAACACCTCCTAACCATGTAGGTCTCGTTGTGGTTTAGCACCTGAATTCCGAGCACTTCCCTGATCAGCTCAAAATCCACATTTTCTTGTTTTCCGCTTTCAAATGTATGTATAGTCCATCGAAATTCCATTCCATGGTCTCTTTGCTGAATCCAACGAAAGCGTCTACGTTAATAGTTCTACGCACTCTGCTCTGCACAAAATCATTATGAAAATATAAGCTGGTGTGTGATTCATTTGCGAAGCGCTTTAGTAACAGATGGAATTGAAATTGCCGAAAGATATTGCTGCATCATGGCTGAATAAGCATTTAAATGTGCTTCGAGACCTTTCTACTATTTTTCCCCGCCAACAATACATCGTTGTTGTCACCATCTTATCTCAATTATTATTTGAGCTATACACGAACTCGGTAAAGGCCAATTTATACTAGCTGCGTGCGTCAGCCGCGCATAGTCCCACGCATCCATTTGAGAGGGATTTTCCATGAAGATCAGTCAACTCGGCATCTACATCCTCAATGAAAAGAACGCGCGGACGCAGCGGGGCCGTAAACGTGTGCGTCTGAGCCGCGATGCGACTGTTCCCTATCCTTCATCATATAGACGCACGCGCGTAAGTCGCACGCATCCAGTATAAATTGCCCTTAACAGATTTATGTCAGCTAACGTTTCGGAAAATCGCCTTCAGGACCTGAAGTGAGGGATTCGACAAGATAACTATTCGATCAAATCTCTCCAGAACTATGCGAACAAAAATCTATGCTTATATATGCTCTCATCTGTCAAAATTCTGAAAAAAGGTGCACATTGTGGACATTTTCGACATTTTGGAAGTATTGCACGTATTTTTTAAAGTGCCTCGAACCGGACCCACTTTGTGCCTCCTATTCTCGGCTGACGCATAGTCGCATGACAATGTACAGCGATATTTTGTCTGTTTCGGCTGCTGATGTCAGCATTGGAATTCAGACGATATTTCAACTGGAAAATGCCATTAATTCCGGAAAGGAGGCTCCAATTCCGAATTGAGCCGAGTCGTATTTCCTTAGGTTATTCTTTCGGTTGTGGGTACTATTTCTTCGTGCATGTTTCCGATAACTCTTCCCATGCAATCTTCTCTAAATCTATTCCAAAATTAATGTGAATACCTATTACATAAAGGTATTCATCTTAACAATGCACTCCATAATTACTTCATTTTATTGCAAACAGGGAACCTGCAAATTAATGCTCGATGCCATACCTTGAGTGTGGAATAGATACCATGTACGCTGCTCCTTCAGACAGGTATAGATTACCTTGTAGTTTACCCTATGGCCTGAGAATAGACCGCTTCGTGAATGCCAAAAAAGGGTAAACTTTGGGGGTGGTTGCAGTTACCTCAGAACGTAGTTTTATTAGTGGGCTTCTTTGAAAATCTTTCTCAAATCTGAAAAAATCCTCTCATCGCTTTTTTTATTTAATAAAAGAAATCTGGACAAAGCAAGCGCTGTGAAGAGATAATTGAACAGAAACAGAGCAGCAACTAAAGGGGCTTTCATACATTTGCCGCGGCGGCGCCGCCGCCGCCGCGGCAAAAGTCGGTGCGCGGCAAAAGTTGCCGCCGAGCGGCATGCCGCGCTTTCACACAAACGTCGCCCAGCGACAAAATACCCCCTCGACCATTCCTTGCCGCTTGCCGCTGGGCGACGTCGCCGGGCGGCGCCGCGGCAAAAAAGTAAACAAGCTCTCGTCGCGGCGACGTCGCCGCGGCGCCGCCGCCGCGACGTCGCCGGCCTATGCTTAACCATGGGCGACTGCCGCCGCGGCAAATGTATGAAAGCCACTTAATTCTCCCTCCTTGCAATACAAAGGGTAGAACGATGCAAGTTTAGCGAGAACGCAGGGCTTCCTTTCCTTTGAGATTGCTATAAGCAACCCGACCATGCACCAGTTTGCGGTTGCTTTCCTCTGTTCCTTGATGCAATTCCTTTTTCCTTCTTTTGAAGAGCTGCATCTTTTGAACCAGGTGTTTGGTCAGTGACGAACATAGAAAGGTATAGCCAAGCACTCGAGCAGGATCCGTTTGAGGCACACTTTAGACCTTCTCAGAATGATGCACTCACTGGCCCAATGGGAGGGGTCGCTTCACTGTAGGGGTGAAATGTAATGCAATAATTGTCCTGGGACTGTCACTGTGGACCTGTCTTCATGTCATATGGCTATCGGAGATCCTAGTGAACGAAATAGTCACTTCGTTTTTTTTTGTGGTTGAGAGCCAGGGAAAAAGGCCGTCTGTGTTGGTACTCCAGGAGCAAAACCTGGTTTGCCATCTTTCTGAAAAGAGAACCCTACCGTAATTCTAGCAGTCCTGATGACATGCTGGAGAGCATTCTCTGATGTTCATTGTGGTATGGGGAACGTGAGCACTTTATAAATTAAGAGCGGCCAGAAGCCTCAAGATCACCTTGATTATTTCAACGTCGACATATCCCCATGTCTCAATACTGAGGCTGTGCTTCCGACCCAGCCGCCATGACTACCCCGCAGACTTACGCTATTGTGGCCACACTTGCTTACCCACTCGTCGAGGTAAATTACGGTCCGGCCATTCAATGCCGAAAAGTGGTGCGTTTTCATATTGACGTGTGGCATTGTCAGGCCCACTAACGTCGACAAAGGTTGTTCAAACACTCGCTCAGTTTGTGGCCTAGTTATCGTGCACAAAAAGTGGTGACCCACTGATCCACTCTCACTTGTAAGGCCGCTGAGTACACTTTAGTTTTCAATTTCAAACTCACTTTCTTTGAGAAGCTCATCCTTTTTGATATTTCTTCGCATGCTTGAGAAAAACTGAGAAACGATTTTTTGTCAGGAACATACAAAGGCTCTAGTTCAACCTACTTATTCAATTTACTATTAGTGAACAGAAACCACCACAGAAAAAGCTGATCAGCTGTCGTGGTGTCACAAAGTTTCTGAGTAAACTCTGCCTTCGAAAAGCTGCAAAAAAGTTGCCGGAAGCCATTGGATAACGTTGGGACAACACAGTTCTGAACACGTACATTTGTTTCGAACTTCACTACTAGATCCATGCATCACTGGAAGGATGGGTAGTCCCCAGTGGAAAGTGGGCGGGAGGGGGGTGGGGCGTGGGAGAAAAAGTGGGTTCTCCGCCGCTTTGGGGACCCAGATGGAAAATAAAGTTGATAAAAATATTAATTATAATGATAAGTAATAAATAAAAATTATATTAAAAATAATAATAATAATAATAATAATAAACAATTAAAAATAAACCAATACAAGATTTTTAGTTGTATTGTAAAGTAATTTCGAAAATTGCCGACCCATTCTCGGAGGGGGGAGCGCCCCCACCCCCCTGCGTCCGCCAATGGTAGTCCCATATCAGTGGGGACGCTTGGGGGGGGGGCACCCACTAAATAAACAAAGCTTTCTATCAGTGTATTTTTATGTACTTGTTCAGATTTGGCATCATTTTTAAATAATTTTTCTTGGTTTTCAATATTATAAGTAATATTTCTGTTGTTATTATTTTCCATCTAGATCGCCAGTTTGGTGGGTATCCCAGTTTTTTCCCACGTGCCTCCCCCCTCCCCAATCCATTGCTGCCCACTTTCTGAATCCCGCCACTGTCTCATACCCATGGGTATGATTACCCGTAGTTAGCGGCTGGGTATTAACAGCGTCACATATGGGTAAGCATGTCAATGGATGCCAGGTAAGTGCTAATTTTTGGTGTCTTAACATGTTTACCGTAGGTGATTACAATGATGAATCCGAGTTTAAGTGACGATTTCAGCGACAACACATTGATAGACATGACTTTGCTCTAGTTCTTCTAGTTAAAAATTAAACACTGATTCTTGACATGGATGCCATTGGGACTACCCAGGGTAAACGAGTTAGCGCCACTGTTAACGATGGGTAATTTTGTGTGGCGTGAGCACATTTACCGCGGGTGATCTCAATGATGCATGGCGGCCCCTGGAAAGCTTGTATATTTCCTCTGAAATGTTGTTCACTACACCCCGACTGAGCATCGGCACCTTTTTTCGTTTCCAAACGATTGGTTATTTCACAAATCCAATTCCGATAAAGGCAGATAATCCAGGTGAATGAGAGAGAATGAAAGGATTAAAAATGCTCGGATAATTTTGAGGTTCACCGCTGGTAACACGTGATTCTTTCTTCATTGATGACTGAATCTACATTTTCTCATACTCCTGTTGTTGTTCTCGTTCTTGTTCTCTTTTCCATTCCATGCGGAATTCACGGAAAGTTGGAGCTGCCACTTTCTTTAACCCCATCCCCCCTGGCTTGCCACTCTTGCGTCTGGCACAGGTAACAAGTGGTGAAGAAGCGCGAGTTAGCGCGAGTTAGCGGTAATCAGTACGCATCAATACGTTTAATATTGATGTGGCCTGGGCGACGGCGACGCACGGTGCTAAATTGTACATGGAGTATAGTATAGCTGCTGCCTAACAGCTTCCGCACCCCCTAGTTCCCTAATTCTGTGGTTATAAGCAGTCATTCTCTACTTCTTTAATTCTTTTTTATCTGCACATGGCTTGACGCACCATAGTGTGCATATAAATAAGTAAATAAATAAATAAATAGATAAATAAATAGATAAATAAATAAATAAATAAATAGATAAATAAATAAATACAACCATCTAGAAGGCTATGACTAGTAGTGCCGTGATTAAGCCTTTCTCGTACTTCTACCGCACTACTTCTTGTCTAGTCGCTACTGAGTATCGTCCATGTTTCATACTTTTGCCATTGTTTTCTCCCAGTAACATCTGCAACCAGCGCCGTACTTAAGTAGTACTCCGTTACACAGCGGAAGTTGTTCTCGGCCCCTCGTTTTTTCGCTTTCTCGGTGGTGTCGCGGCAGAAATATGAAGCACCTTAAAAACATGTTTCACTTCTGAGCGGAGGTGTATTGCATAGGAAAGGCGGCTGGCGCTGACTATTTCAAAACATTCACGCTTTTAGTTCTCGAAAAATGAATTTGGGCACTCGTGGCATGCAGCCGCTGCGACGCTGTATCTGACGATGCGCCAACTTACGCATACATCGATGCTCCTTGTTTTTATTTCTGAGCATTCTAGCAGTGTCACCGTTTCGACATAATCTGTTCCAAAAGCTACCACAGCTAGGATGCATCACTGGGATTGCCCAGGGAGAAGGCGTTGACGCCCATGTTATGGATGGTTGAAGTTGTGTGGCATCACCAAGCTTATCCTGGGTAAACTCATTAATGCACGCGACTCCAGAGTTGGTCCTTATGTAGGTTTCTCGTCTTCCCCCATATTTTTCTGCTTTTTTTCCTCGACGCTCCTCAAGTACTTCCATCGGTGAAGCAGACTACAGGAACTGAGCCGAAACGCATCATTAGAATCGATGGGCAATCTCATACTCATGAGTATGTCTACCCACCGGTAGGAGCTGGGTATAGACAGCTCGACATATGGGTAAACATGTCGATGAGGGCCATGTTTAGAGTGAATTTGGATACATTGACACGTCCACCATGGGTAAATTCGAAAGCTATAATGAGTTTTCTCAGGTTAATAACTTAGTTTCTTAGTTTTTAATCCCAGTGATGTACTCGCGCCATGAAGAATTTTACGATTGCTGAATTTAACTCTTCGTCTGCCAGAATGTGTTAAATTCCCAACGGGTCCTAAGATAACTTACTGGACAGCATATTAACACTGTTGTTAAATGTAAATGCACCAGACACGTCATGTGATGACGTGCGTCACCTGGTGTATTTACGTATATTGAGACGGCAAGGATGATCCGCTCCAAAGTTTGCATTACGGATGACGAACCAGGGCTTGACCACATACTGGCCATCTTTTGCGTAACCAAAGAGATCAACGATTATTTCCATCAACTTATCGTTAAACCCGACTGGAAAGCTGCTACCTAGCATTTTCTCGTTTAGGATGCCCATTTCTTCCTGTATTAGAACAACGAATTCCAATGTGTGTTTGTGTATAGGCCTATCGTGTCTTACTGGTATTCCATGACTTCCTGCAACCTTTCTGTGACTGCTCGAAGGCTGATCAGCTGATTCTATACTGGTTTTTCTAAAAGTAACAGGGGGCTAAGAGGTAGGTTAAACAATAGTCTTCGTACATTTCTGTGGTAGACACAATCGAATCACAACAGCTGATTGTAGGTGTCGTGCCACCCTGGATGAAAATGCCACGCAGCTGCACATACGTACGTTACAGCTGCGTCAGGGCTGCGACTGTACCTATCCTTCGTCATATATGCGTTGAACGCACGCATTTAGTATAAATTATCCTGTTGTATACCGATTTTTGGACGTAATTCAGGCTACTGTGCCACTACGGCCCAATTATGTATATACAGCTAATTATGCCATTTATTCTACAGTCTTTTTCCCCTTCTATTAAGCTGAATACATTTACATATCGTATGCAGAAAGTGTCTGAGGACGCTGAAAGTATTTCCTTTTTCCCGTTGTCTTGTTACCTGGACTCGCATTCCTTTACTTTGAAGTATCTAGAAGATGTTCAAAGAACTATCCCTATCGTCGCATTTCCTTTACTCTTGATCTTCACTGAAACCTTCAAAAAACGTCCTTTTTTCTTAGGTTATCTCCCATCTATTTAGCTCCGACTTTTTCATCTGGCAGCAACATAGTTGTTATTACGCTACTCATTACAACTATTCTCCTCGCACACCCTATTTTCTATGTGTACTATTGAATCTATTCTGCTAACAGAAGCAGTTCCTCGCAATTTTTCGCTGACCCGAAACAGCCATTTGCTGAAATGCGTGCGAATAATTGCATGTAATTGAGCTCGTTCAGGTGCGGACTCGTTGGTGCACATGGCTTGACGAATTTGGACAGAAAAGTGAGTTATTATTTTGCACTTTTTCCATCAGTTTCCTGTTCCAACAATGCTGTTCGGGGCACAGCATTGTTGGTGGTTTTTAGCTGGTGATCTAAGGGTAAGAGAGGGTGGTGGTTTTGGGGAGGTTGGGGAAGGACAGTGCGTCCTCCCCAATCTATTAAACAAAGCGCCGTAAGGGGGCTAGAGCTGTTAGAGATACGGGGCGGCACTCATAGACACCGCAATCTTGAGGCGCAGACTGTGTGGCGAAATGGCCGATTTCCATGGACGCAGACACGTTCGCTTCGGGACCCGAAATTACGTCACTGCTGGCTCTCCCGCATGCACGGGATGGTGATTTCATCACCTTCGCTGGCGGTCTCGCCGCATAGGAGTGAGGGAGTGTTTGCGAGCTTTCAGGCTGCACAATATACGCAGCAGGAAAACCAGCCTTCCACTGATGCGGCGCTGAGTGCACTTGCAGGAAGAGATGGACGGGTGTTATGGGGGCTGCCGCGTCTCGGAAGCTCGGGAGGGTGGACCTACGCGGTCGCCTCATCTGGTGAGTGCTATTGCCGCATCGCCTCTAAATAGGAAGGCATGACCCAATCAACTAAGTACGGATACGGGTCCACCGATGGAGAAAGGGCCCGCCGTGGCCCAGTGCTACGGGTCCCCCGCTCCATTGGGCGCTAGCGGGCCCTTTCTCCATCGGTGGACCCGTAGCACTGGGCCACGGCGGGCCCTTTCTCGGACGCCAAGATACGGGTCCACCGATGGAGAAAGGTCCCGCCGTGGCCCCGTGCTGTGGGGAAAGCCATGAGGTGGGTTCAGCTATGGAGAAAAGGCCCGCTAGGGCCCAATGGAGCGGCGGACGGCAAGATACGGGTCCACCGATGGAGAAAAGGCCCGCCGTGGCCCAGTGGTGCGAGAAACTCCATGACACGGGTCCACCGATGGAGAAAGGTCCCGCCGTGGCCCAGTGCTGTATGGAACGCCATGGCACGGGTCCACCGATGGAGAAAGGGCCCGCCGTGTGCGGGGAACGCCGAGACACGGCACCGATGGAGAAAGGGCCCGCCGTGGCCCAGTGCTGTGGGGAACGCCAAGACACGGGTCCACCGAAAGGGCCCGCCGTGGCCCAGTGCGTGGTGACACGGGTCCACCGATGAAGAAAGGGCCCACCGTGGCCCAGTGCCGTGGGGAACTCAATGACACGGGTCCAGCGATGAGAAAGGGCCCGCCGTGGCCCAGTGCTGTGGGGAACGCCATGACGTGGGTCCAGCTATGGAGAGAAGGCCCGCGAGGGCCCAATGGTGCGGGGGACACCAGGATACGGGTCCACCGATGGAGAAAGGGCCGACCGTGGCCAAGTGGTGTGGGGACGCCAGGATACGGGTTCACTTTAGTGTTGAGAATGACAGGATGCGAACCCGCCCCTGGAGAACGGATCCGGCTTGCCCTAACTGTGAGGAAGGCGCCAGAATGCGGGCGCTCTGATGGAAGGGCCCGCCGTGGCCCAGTAGTATGGATAACACCAGGATACGGGTCCGTCAACATAGGATTGGTCCGCTGTGACTCAGTAAAGTGGAGAATACCAGGATACGGTTCAGGCCTAATGTGTGAAGATGGCGCCAGAATACGGGTCCACCGATGGAGGAAAGTCCGCTGCGGCCCAGTAGTGTGGAAAACACTCGGATACAATTTCGCTTTGTCCAATAATGTGGGGTACGGCAGGATACAGTTCCGCCGATGGAGAACGCGTCTGCGTTGGCCCGATAGTGAGGAATACGCACGAATACGCCATACGATGGGGAACGAACTTCTCATTCGCATACTCAACTCATAAGAAGGACTTCATGTTTGGGCCCATTGGAAGATTTGTTCTGCTTCTCTTATACGTAACTTATAAGAAGGTTTTTGAATTTGAGCTCAGTTAGTGATTAATTTTGCTTATTTGCTAATTTTCTAAGCATTTTGTACGTGTGGAGCTTTTGCACATGCCTCAAGTGGCTGCCCCACCCCACTTTCTAGCGTCCCGAAGGGGCGCTAGTATTTATATATTTTTATTACATAAGATAAACTTATGCAATGTAAGAAAAAGAAACACACTAAAACCATAGAACAATCAAAAAAAGACCATGACACACAAACACAATAAAAGAAACGTCATCAAAAAGAGACATACGGCATCAGGGACTTAGGCTGCGTTTAAGGAGTTTTTTGAATATTTGAGTATGGATCGACAAATTCTTCAAAGTTATTATAATGAGTAGGTTGAAGTTCTGTATTATCGTATTTCCCTCTCTTTGTTTTATCACTGGTTCTCAAATACGTTATGTATACACCAATGACGAACGCAGGAATGGGAGGGGTCAAGAATGGGTCGCCGTTCTTTTTTTGAAACTACTTAATAAAATAGATAAGAATATTTTGTAAGTTTAATTTTCACTGCATATTGTTATTATTGCACCAAAATATTTGTTATTATTATTATTATTATTATTAATTAACTAAAATTAAAATTAACATTTTTAGTGGTTTTATTATTCTAACTTTTATAATTCTATCTGGGTCCATGGAGTGGCGGACTTGCCACTTTTTTCTCATGCCCTTCACTCCAAGCTAGCAGCGCCTACATCTGGCACTGTTATTTACTATTCTTGTATTTATTGCCGATTATTTAAATTTATAGTTAATTCTCCATCAGGACATAGGGTACTATACTTCATGTGTAGTACAGCGGTAAGCTGCGACTATACACTTCCATCCTTTAAAGGCAAATTGCAAAATTTGTCATCATGCTTCTTAACTGCGCTTCAAATTCCTCGTCCAGATGCTAATATTGTAATCATTGCTCTGAAGAAATCCTTTCTTTTTGTTTCTTCACAGAACTGAAGAGGACACCTTTCCTGAATAAACCTGCGCTTTTCCATGCTAAGACTGGTGGAAAATTAGTTGTCAAATACCACTCTAGGTTTCTCCGTCACAGCTTTTGTTCCATAGAGTGAGAATTACGTAGAAATGAGTTTGGGTCATGATGAGGTGAGACAGGGTCGGTTATGTTCCTGTGGTTGGCCGGTTCTCATAGCGGTCCTATCACAGAGACATGACCCGCCCCTTTTTGCCTCATCATGAAACGAACCTCACTTTCACTACAGGGACAATTTATACCAGATGCGAGCGTGCGTCGCGCGTGCGTCTATGTGATGAGAAATAGGCTCTGTCGCCCGCATTTGAGTGCCAACTCGTCCGCCGTTCGCATACGATTATGCAAGATGCGCACACGTTCTACTGTAAGCAGAAGACAAATTGGTACATCTACATTGTGCATCCCTTGAGTTGCAATGGCATGAGAGAAATTAGACAAAAAAAGAAAATATATAACTGTGTCTTGAAAAAGTTGTCATAATCCAAGAACATCGCAACAGTGGTAACACATGTAATTACGAAGTATCATAATGACAATTGTGAAATGTCGTGCGTTTAGCGCAGGGATGTCCGATTTGCCGTTTTGTGCACGAATACTCAGCTGTTCTCTATACTAAAGGGCAGATCAGATGAATGCGTCAACCGCGCACCGACGCCACATATTTTTCCTTTGCGATGCGTCACACTTCGCATCACATGGTGTATAAAGCGATCCGTAAATACTACATGCGTGCGTCAGGTGCACGCATCTACAAGGGACGTGAATCATAATCAGTACTCCCGCGGCCTGGAGCGTGGCACCTCCTACGTGGCGCTGCTGGATGCTGTGGATTTCGTGTGCTGCCTCGCCAGCGACGCGTGCGTACTGCGGCGCTCCAGGCTGCGGGAGTAGTGATCGTGATTGACGCTTCCTGTATTTGGGTAGGATTTCCATGGCAACTGATCAACGCGGCATGCACATCTTGAACAGGATGACATACGGTGGTGGCTGAAAATAACCGCAAAGTCTTGAAGGTGTGCGTCTCATTGGCGTTTGAGCTGCGTCAGCAATGCGACTCGTCCTATCCTTCATCAATAGTCAAACGCACATTGAACACCATGCACCTAGCACAAACAATCATTATAATAGTGACATCTTTGTGTTCTGTGAAGGAGAGTTCCGGGCAATTTATACTAGGTCCGTGCGCCACTCGCGCACCAGACGCACGCATCCATTTGCGAAAGGTTTTTCATGGATATCGCCGTTAATGCGGTATGTACATCCTGCATGAAAAGAACGCGTGGCCACCGCGATACTCTGCGTTTTAGCTGCGTCAACGATGCGACTAGTCCTACAGCTCAGACACTCGTGCGGGAGCTCTGCCTGACAAGATGATGAATCCAGCTCGAGGGTGAGCGGGAGACATTCAAAAATGAGAGTTTTTGTCCGGCAACATCCCGATTTTGTCCCACAAGCTCCGCGAAAGACCCGATTTCGTCCCGAAACTGAAAAACATGAGAAAGCAAAAATGCGCGTAGAGTCCCGGGGCACGACATGCGCTCCGTTCGCCGACGCCGGCCGCTACTAGCGGACAAGGACGCGTTTCTGCATCCGCGCCGCGTCCGCGCGCGACCGCGTCCAGCGCTGGTCTTCGCACTGGGCCACGGTTTCAACCGTGGCCTCGGTGGGCCAGTCGAGTCCCGTAGGACTCCACTCTCCGCCGAAGGGGAGAATAGTCTGAGGTAGTCCGAGGTCTACCTGCAGACTGAGGCCCTTATATACCCGTTTCTTGGTAAGGGTTGTCACGTGGCAATTGCAATCATCATTCTCCGGTTAATCCCGCAACAAAACCAAAGCTCCCGATTTTGCCCGGAAATGATAATAGAACGTTTTTTCACGCGGGTCTCCCGCGCGAATGTCTGAGAGGGTACGTGAATCACGATTGCACCACTCCGCGGCCGTCTACGCGGTGCGGGCGCGGCAACACCCGAAATCCATGGCGCCCAACCGTGCCGCGTGAGTAATGCGACGCTCCAGGCCGCGGCGCTGTGCTATCGTGAGTACCTGTATCCCTCATGGACGCACACGCGTCAAACGAACGCACCTAGTATAAATTGCTCTTTGCGTTCCGCCAGCGCTTACGGCACGGACCTGATCATCCATGTCTAGACATGCTTGAACATGTGTTACCTTGCCGTCACTGGTATAGCATATTTATACGCAAAAAAGCGGTGTCGTCTCTTTCCTAATCAGCGCCCATTTCATAGCAAAATCAATGATGCGCAAGGAAACTTTTAGGTATGACACATATTCAACATTTAGCCGCATACTCATTGCCTTAAAAGGAGTTATTCATCTTGAAATTTCAGAATGCCTTCGTTCTTCCGCACGCTGTCGTCGCGGTTTCGCCGTTCACCTCGTGATGAAAGCGACTCCAAACGTCAGGACCCAGTTCGCATAGACACCCGTCGGCAGGCGAGCTGCAAGGTGCTACTGCTCGATGGAACCGATCTGAACGTCGTCGTACCGGTAAGTTATTTCCCATGACAAAGTTCCCACTGCATAAAACCCTTCTGGTTGGGAACTCGAACTCGCACGCGCATCATGCATATTTGCACCCTGAAGACAAGCACTACGGCGAGATTCCTTTCTTCTTGCTATTTAGGACTCTGTAGCGAAATTTTGTCATTTTTAGGAAATCGTAGATCGCAAAAAAATGCATGAAAATGGTAGTAAATCGTAAACCGTCAGTTGTAATTACGCACATATCTGCACACCGTTTGGATAGATTATAGTCCATTTCAAACGCGGCGATGGTTAGCTACTCAACTTTCAAACTGCCGCGCACTTACGCTTTTTTTCTTCTTTTTGGCACTTTCCCAACTATCGTCTCTGGTGGAAAAGTGTACAACGCAGGAAGCACGAAGATTGCAATGAGTGGGGTGATATCAATGAAATATGTGACACTCATGTTACCATTATTGATACATAGATATTAGAGCGCTTCAACATACGTACATATTAATGCGTTTTGTTTTTCAGAAAACTGCTTTGGCGTCAGAAGTATATGAGCAAGTCTTCTACTCCTTGGATCTCGAGGAAAGGGACTATTTTGGGTTGCAGTTCACTGATCACTACCATGTTCAAGTAGGTTTCTTCGCAGTCCTCTCAATCCACTCAAGATCTTCACATTGGAAATTGCTTCGCATTGTCACATAGCATGTGAATGTGCTACCATAGCATGTACAGTGGACGGCAATGGCGGTGGCCCATCTGCGGCCTCGAGAAGGACGCAGCGCAACCGCGCCGCGCGTTCCGGGACCGGTGTCGCCTACCGCCGGAATGCTATTTCTAGTCGTTTTCTCCCCGATTTGGTCAAAAATCCTTAAAATCGGGCAAAAAAGGGGTAAAATGGAGTTGGGGGGGGGGCCACTCGGTATAAGTCGATGAAATGACCTGTCCTACACGTTTTGACTTGTTTGCATTACAGGTAACTGCTGTACATTAAGAGAGCTAACAAGTCAGAGAGTTCTGGACGTGTCAGCTAACGAGTCTGAACGTGCAGGACAGGTCATATTATCGACTTATACCAAGTGCCCCCCCCCCCCCCAACTCCATTTTACCCCAAAAAAGTTCTAGATATAGCATAACAGCAGCAGAGAACATCGTTTACGACGCGTGCGGCGCGGTTGCACGGGATGCTCCTTGGGGCCGCGGATGCGCCGGCCACCACCATTGACGTCCACTGTAAGCCTTTTTTTCTGAATCAAAGCGCAAATGCAGACATACTCCATTTGGAGTATACCGGCCTGCTGCACCATCACTCATGCGACACTGGTTTCCATGCCTATTGATTATGGATGTAGCGTGACATCGGCGAGAGCGTGACGCTGATTACTCCGCTAACGAGTCATCTGCAATCCATACGTATCGGAATCGATGCGGCTGAGTCATGACAACGCGGAGTTCTATACACATATGAAGCATACCAGAAGCCTAATCTATTCGTTTCCGCCTTAGCTAATGATACAGAGAACTCCAGTGGGCCACGTGAATACGGACCAGTGTCTCGGCGGAGCGTGGCACTCTAGATGTCTGCTGAACTCCTCGACCGATACTGCTTGCAATTAGGGTTTTCTTGACAATTTTCCATATATTTGATGTTAACTATCAAGAAAAGTAACTAAATGTCAAGGAAACCCTGTAGTTTTCTATCGCAGAAAGTATTCTAACGCGAGCGATACGGTCTCGCCACGTCCTTGGCCACGGAAAATGCACCCTCCTCGACTTCTACTGTAGTGATGGGAACGGGTGGCAAATGCCAGCAGTATATATCATGACTTATAATAACGGGCTTACTTCGTCTGTCACGTGTGTGTGTGTCAGAAACGAAATTCCCTGATTGGCCAGTGATGGTGATTACGAGGTCAACAAGATGATAGGGACGGGTATGGTAAGGTTCAAAGAATGAAGAGAAGCTCCAAAGGATGGGGAAGTGGAGAGCGGTGAGTGCACCGCGGTGTGGAGGGTGCGCCGGCGCCGAAAAGTGCGGAAACGCCTGGGGACGGGTCCAACGATGTGATAAGGGTGCGCCGGCGTCCGAAAGTGGGGAAACGCCTGGAGTCTGGTCCAACGGTGTGATAAGGGTGCGCCGGCGTCCGAAAGTGGGGAAACGCCTGGAGTCGGGTCCAACGGTGTGATAAGGGTGCGCCGGCGTTCGAAAGTTCGAAAGTGGGGAAACGCCTGAAGTCGGGTCCAACGATGTGATACGGGTGCGCCGGCGTCCGAAAGTGGGGAAACGCCTGGAGTCGGGTCCAACGGTGTGATACGGGTGCGCCGGCGTCCGAAAGTGGGGAAACGCCTGGAGTCGGGTCCAACGGTGTGATACGGGTGCGCCGGCGTCCGAAAGTGGGGAAACGCCTGGAGTCGGGTCCAACGGTGTGATAAGGGTGCGCCGGCGTCCAAAAGTGGGGAAACGCCTGAAGTCGGGTCCAACGATGTGATAAGGGTGCGCCGGCGTTCAAAAGTGGGGAAACGCCTGGAGTGAGTCGGGTCCAACGATGTGATAAGGGTGCGCCGGCGTTCAAAAGTGGGGAAACGCCTGGAGTGAGTCGGATCCAACGATGTGATAAGGGTGCACCGGCGTTCAAAAGTGAGGAAACGCCTGGAGTGAGTCGGGTCCAACGATGTGATAAGGGTGCGCCGGCATTCAAAAGTGGGGAAACGCCTGGAGTGAGTCGGATCCAACGATGTGATAAGGGTGCACCGGCGTCCAAAACTGTGGAAATGCCTGGAGTCGGGTCGAGTGGTGTGATAAGGGTGCGCCGGCTTCCACAAGTAATAGGAATTCGCTAGGCGGGTCTATTTCTGCATGAGGGTTATGCTTATCCTGTTTCGGCGGACCCTCCTACCTAAATCACCTAGATGTTCATTGTTTCCTTTCGTATACGTCTTCTCTTCCCTTTCCGTTTGTGTCTGAATGAACCACTCCTTCCTTTCCGTTTATATACACCGGTAGCCCCTTATTACTTGAATTACCACAAAAACCAGTTGAGCCTAAATCATTTCAAGATAACATTTGCACTGAATTGGTTACACCCAATTCTTCACGGCCACTAACTTCGCTCATATGGAAGAGCATGACTCCGTTCATATGGGGGAAAGCCACCACCTATGGGATCAAGGGTTTCTCAGGAGAGCGATAGAACTGCGTGGAAAGATGCAGATTTTATCAATCCATTTACGCTTTCGTGTTTGCTTTCAACGTGCAGTATGCGAGCGAAGCGAGCACCATTAGAAGTCCGGGAGTCCGGCGTTAGCCGGACGGCCAGACTGGTAATATAATAACAGCAGTAGAGCTACGAGTTAATCATTTTCAAATTTCAAAATCCATCTATGTTTGAAGGTCTCATCATTGGATGTGCATTAAGGCACACCGAATCTATCTTCATTTATAACTTGATGAAACACAACGTCTGAATACTAGGGTTTTTCCAGCGTATTGTATAAGAAAAAATTTCAGCACTGGTTGGATCCTATGAAAAAGCTTGTAAAGCAAGTGCCGATCGGACCTCCCTTCACGTTCCGGTTTCGAGTGAAGTTCTACACTACCGAACCAAGCAGTAACCTCAAAGAAGAGCTCACAAGGTATAGCTGTTTATCCACCTGGATTTGAAGATGAGACATACAGGAAGCTCCAAATGTCCGCAGTCAAGAGGGCGTGGCCACGGCGCGGCTCCTTGATCAGACGCAGGCGCTCTCTATGCTGCCTCTGGCTTCTCTGACTCTGCAGCCAACCAGTGGCAGCATGCCGAGCGCCTGTGTCTCTGTCTAAAACAGCGTCGTGGCCACATCCCTCTTGACTGCGGACATTTGGAGCTTCCTGTACATCATAGTACAGATTGATGTGCGCGCTAGTGATCCACTCAACTTTTGACTCATTCTCTCAAGCTTTCACTGAATACGATATTTGACGTGCATTTTCTTGAATAACTATTTTAACTTCTGGTAAATAGTTTGTTGATTTTTATGATATTTCTAGTAGTCCCATTACAGATATCCAAACGTAATACTATGCAAACGTCTATACCTCGCATTTTTGTTCCATATTTAGGTACCAATTCTTCCTGCAACTCAAACAGGATATACTCTCTGGACGACTTCCTTGCAGCAAAGAGGTTGGAGTGGAGCTGGCAGCATATGCTTTGCAGTGTAAGTACATCTATTTCCCACCTACCGCCATTGATTTCGCTTCTGCTGCCTTCCTGTTTTCGCTCACTCTCATCTTGTTGAATCTCCTTCACTGCCGCAATCATTCAAGCGACACATCATAAGGATAATTGGATACGCTGCGTTTATAGTCTGCTGCGGCGTAATCACGCTCACATGCGAACCGTTGCAGAAGGCTGCTTCGAAATATGTGGCGGCTTCGCTCCGCAAATATGATTATGTGGCTGTCACGTTATAATAGTTGGTAATTCGTCCCTTCTTATTTTGATAGTTTTTTTACGCCTACTGACTTACACCGTTCCGTGCAGGAAAAACACCCGTTCATTGCGTTTGTCTTACTGTAGTAACCTCCGTATGGTCTATTAGCTCACAGATGGCGCCTGATCTGACATTGTCTGCAATTACGACTTTGCCTGCAGAATGCGTATGGAAGGATATTTTAGCGGATGGCAGTGGGGAAACATAAGAATGGAAGGAACCACACCATATGGACATCAAAAAAGTGCAAAAAATCGATCGGTTAGCCTAAAAATGGTGAAGTCGTAGTTGCGGACAAAGTCGGATCGGGCGCCCTCTGTGAGCTAATAGACTGTACGTACATGTTTATATGTTGAGATTTGTCTTTTGGGAATGGTACATTGCTTCCGGAAGTGCATTGTTTTGTATGATTAAGTTTTTTACTAGAGGGAAAGCTGCTTGTAGCGTCCACTTATGATAACTTCTCAGATGGTTTCGCCTTGGCGTTCTTTGCCTCTTGCGATAGTTATTCATTATTATAACTAATTTTTCGATCAATTTTATTTTTCATCTGGATCCACAAACGGCGGAAACCCCTGTTTTTCCCATGCTTCCCCGCCTAGCTCTCTTTCTACCTCCTCCACTGATGCATGCCAAATATACATAACAAATGTAATACTTACGATTGACTTAAGCTATTGCTTTCAGCTGAGCTTGGGGATTACAACCCTAAAGAGCATGACGCTTTGTTCATCTCCGAGTTTCGGTTCCATCCAGAGCAGGACGCTCAAATGGAAGTCGAAATTTTAGAGCGGTATAAATTGTGCAGGTAAACATCCGCTCCTTCTTTCATCTTCCTGTTACGATACTTCTATTTTTTCCCATTTTTATTTTTGGTCAGAATACAGTCTTTTAACCGACAAATATTGGTGCTTCGTTTCCACATTTTTTTTGCCTTACATGAGGCAATTTACTTGCTTGTAATTTAGAGGTCAAACCCCGGCTCAAGCGGAGGCTAATTTCCTAAATCGTGCCAAATGGCTGGAACTTTATGGTGTCGATATGCACACTGTGGAGGGCAAGGACGGCAACCAGTTAGTTTGTACTTTCTTGCTCCCATATTACTTCGTCATTTTTTCGTTCTAAGAAATGTATGGAATTGCTTCTACAGGTACTCACTTGGTTTGACCCCATCGGGTATGCTGGTATTCGACGGAAAGGAGAAAATTGGACTTTTTTCTTGGGAAAAGATTCAAAAACTTGACTTCAAAAACCGCAAGATCACTTTGGTCGTCGAGGAGGATGCAGATAATTCAGTATGTCTTTTCCAAAGAGTGTTGATAACTTCAGAAATGTTGGGGAACCTGCAGTTGATCCGTGTGGATTTTCATATCTTGTCCTCCAGTGTCTAATTAATGTTTAAGTGAGGGTACTGGGGGAGCCGTCAGTATTTGGTAGAAATAATGACCGCGTGTAGGTCAAATTCGTTCATTATTCCAGAAAAGTGGACGGGCAACAGTAGAGACCTCATTCAACTTCGTTGCCGACTTCGATATTTTGAGAGGAATAAACCTGTTTAAGGCCTATTTAAAACCCCTACATGGTTGCGGTACCCACGACACTTGAACACTTCCGAACATTTTGTTTTGTCTGTACTTTTAAGAAAATTTCAGAATTTGTTAAGAGAATTTCAGAATTGTCTAGACACTTGGACTCGTTACATTTTCTGTATTGTTGATGTTTGAAGTTTAAAGGTTACCGGAAAGTGCAATTCAATTAAATGGAAATTTTTACCATCATGAAACCCATTTTGGGATTCATGTTGATAGTTCGGCAAACTTATCTAAATCTGAAAACGGCTTTTTGCGCTATCAATTCTCAAAATTTGAACCAACAGTTTGAATATCAACTTAAGATGTAGAATTGTTGAGATTATGACGGCATGTACTTAGAGAATTTCCTATGAGTTAAAAACAAATCTACTGGAGGGATGTTAGAATCGTAGGGCATACACTCACTTTTATAATTAATGCGCTTCCATAATTAGTCCAATGCCTTCAAATTCTAGATTCATTTCCTGTTAAAACGCACGTCCTTGCTTTCAATTATCAAGTTTAGACAACCGGCCAGGTGCAGCTGCACACATTTGTCTTCAACTTGGCGTCTCACAAAGCATGCAAACACTTATGGAAATGCGCCATTGAACATCACACATTCTTCCGATTGAAGACACGTTCCTGTGTTAAACATTCTCGCTCACAGCTTTTCCGACTAGGGAGCACCTTCAAATACCGGTGAATCAGTTGTTTTCCCTGTCGCTACTAAGATGTGGCGAAAAAGCCATGTAATGCAGGGGTCGTACGGAATATGAGACAGTTCACAAGGATGGAGCAAGATTGTCAAGAAGGGCAGCATCAACATTTGAAAGAAGGCCTAGCCAGCGATATGGACCACGTCAAAGTCACGCTGTAAACGTTCAACAACGCAAATCAGATGTGGCGAAGGAAGTGGTGAGTGCGTAGTCTTGGATCGTGGTACCTTTCTTCGGAATCCATACTGAGGTCGTCAGTTGCACATCACTCCATTGCAGTTTCTGGAACCTGTTGTCACTAAACCCAGGAGTGCATCGCTTGCTGCAGCAGAACAATTGGTTAGCCATCTGACTGTGGGTGACGAGGTTAACAAGCCTGTTGTCACAGCTACGGTACCATCATCGTCGATGGCTCCGCTGGTAAAGGTGAGAGTGGTTTCCCTTTAAAATCATCCACTCTCTAAATAATTGAGAGGGGCTTTTGTTTGAGATTTTCCCTAAAAATCTCCAACAGCTTGCAGAGTCAATTGCCTAGAACTATAAAAATCACTCCATTTTCTGTCTTTTAGGTGCCAGCAAATACATCGCGAGTTCCTCAAAGCCTGCCATTCTCAAACTCTATTGACAACAGGTTACTCTTACTCATTTCATTTATTTATTTAAGCTGATTCGTTGTTTCCACTAAGACTTCAGGACGAAGACTTTATTTCTAGGATGAAAAGGTTGACCAAGGTGAGGCAAAAGCTCGAAACTGGCTGAAAGAGAGAGAGAAAGAGAGAGAGAGAGAGAGAGAGAGAGAGAGAGAGAGAGAGAGAGATAAAGCAGTATCGATTGCTGGTTTGATATGAAAACCGGACAAACAGAGAGATCCATTATCACAAGTTCTCGCCATTATTTTTCTTCTATAGATAGCATCAATGAACTTCACCGGCGATTATTGTCAGCCCCACAAGCTCCGAAACGAATTCTTTACAAACTTGATCCTTGCCTCCGGGAGAAAATGCATTTGCACCTGAAAACGTAGCGCTGGAGCCTAATTGCACCACATTTTGCATAGAATTCTGTGGATTATTTGTTGTTTCCAATATTTTCAGTGGGCAAGTTCACGTTCAATCACCAGTGGCTCCTACAACACAATCAACACAATCACCTTCTCCGCATATTACGATGATTCCGATCTCTGCAATAAAAGAGAAGGTCCTGCTACTTTTGTTAAGTTATTGTTGACCAAATTCTGACTACCATGGTTTTACAGAGCCCTTCTCCAGTTGAAGAGAAGTATCGCCCATTCTCTGATGCTCCGTCAGAGCCGCCTGCTTTGCGTTCTTCTAGTAGAATTCCAAAATATGTGTTGCCATCTGTGGAAAAGGTGAAGATTTCCAAGAGAACTAATGCCCGTTGCTTGCCTGGGCGCAAGTTGGGTCACTATGCTTTTACTGAGCATTTGCTCCAGCACTTAGCATGCTTCTTCTGTGCTTTGCTCCCTTCTTTCCTTACTGCTTAAACCTCGCTTTAGGACCATACCAACGAGTCAGGCGTGAAGACGTCATCACCTACAGCAGTTTCTCCAGTTTCTCCCCCGCCTGTGAACCCTATAAGTAAAACTGATCCTGTGACGGATCTTGAAAATGTTTCACCTACTCCTATCACAACTTCCCCATCTAACCCGAAAATGAAGCCTAACACCGGCATTCCGCGGCCGTCAAAACTACGCCCTCCTACTGCAAGGCACAAAATAAGCGAGACTAACACCCAGCAGGTATTCGCTGTTGCCTTTTTTGGAATCTCATGCTTGTTTGTCGTAAATTTTTCGTGATTCTGCTTTCTTCAGGATGATTGTCGGATATCTCGAATTCCAAAAATTTCGGACGTGGCCGGCCTGCGAGCTACAAACAACGGGTTGAGGTTGGTCTGCGTTCGAGAAAATTATTTTCGGCTCTACTATAAGCCATTTTATACTAGATGCGTGCGTTTGACGCGCATGCGTCCAGCTTAGGCGCAGGTGAGACGTACGCATTTGTGAGGCCGCGGTTATTCGCAGCGACCGCATGCCGTTCCCATTCATGTTGTACATCAAGGATGAGCGGATACGAGATTTTTCAAGACCCGGACAATGAAATAGCTAAAAATGAGCAAATGACGGATACCGGATAACGGCTACGAGTTCGTTGTACTGGAGACCATCCACCAACACAACCCAGGAAACCTAAACAATTTTTCTGTGCGGCCGAGAGTAAATAATTTGAACTAACTTCTCTTACACTTGCTCCAGGATTCTAAGCCACTGATGAAAATTGTCGGGAAAAGCGCAAGAATACGTATCAAAATTTTTCTCTATGTAGCGGATGTCTTCTTTGGGAAAAGTACAAACAGAAAGCGTTGATTTCTACCTCAACCGGACGGTTTTCTGGTGCTAAAAGACCAGATAGGGGTCCGGATAACGGATAGACCAAAATCTACGGACAACGGCTGAACGGATAATCGGATACAGATAATCCGCTCATGCCTGATGTACATGCTGCGTTGAGATCTGTCTTCGTAGGAAATGTCCAGCAAATGCATGTCTTCATCTGACGTATAGATTTACTATAAATTGCCCATATTCCCACAGACTTTAGGGTGTCAGCGCATGTGTCGGGAAATAAAAATTTTCACCATTTCAGCTCTTTCTCTGCGCCCACTCACATTCCAGTCAAGACAGGCTTTGACAGGACGTCGCAGAGTCGACTTATCACTGACCTGTAAGCTACTAGCTGCTCCACTTCACTGTGAACATTATGAGCGTACTCAATGGGATGGGTAGCCCTCTACATTATCGGCATCTCCGTCTAATCGTTATTCATCTCGGTTTCTCTTGCTATTTATTTTAATAATGTGTAGTGAATTTGGCATTTGTACAGTTGACTTGTCTTTATTGCATGTTGTTATGTATGATAAACAAAATATTAATAAAGGGTTCTTATTTCACAGGTCACGAACTCTTAATATAATGGGTAAAGCTGTAGTCAGATGGTGACTTTAACTGGTTCGTTAAAAAATAGTGTAATTCCAACTTCTTTATGTGGGAAAATCTCAACATTGACATTATATTGCAAGAAGTAAGTTATTATACAGTTGACAATAATGAAGAATTGAGTTTCTACGCATTCGCCGTGTTCTAGCTGTGCGATGGATTGATCGGCGCCGTGAACGCTTCTGCTGTCATCGGTCGGTTTCTGCAAATATGCACTTTTACAATGACGGAACAGCATTGTGTTAGCAAAATGAGAATATTTTGGTCAGCAATACACGAGAGTGTTAGCCTTGTTTGGAAATGAGGTTGTAAGCTGTGGGATCGTCGCGTGCTTAGTTTCCGGAGGAAGTAAACAAAACCATGCTATAGGTAAATCGCTGTATCTTCGAAGGTGTTGGGGAGACCCCTGCATATTTATAGTGCTTGAATCCCCATCGCGACAACGTTGGTGCATTTGTGACATTTACCTATGGACAACCTCTGGCAAAGGGTGAAACCCTAACTCACGTAGGCACCGTACGATCTGCGTCACGATGCTTGGATTATCTGCACACCCTCAGAGTCCACATATGGCTGGATTTATACTTCGCCGAGACGATGGGTGGCGAATACGACGCGGTTGTAGGCTAAAAGGACTGGAGGAGCGGGGGGGGGGGGGAGGAACACTACGAAATCCTAGTCCCCACCGCCGCCGAAATAGTCGCATCGCTAGAAGGCACGACGCAAAATGGATCCGTAGCGTGATTTTAAATGAGGAAGTACAAACGAAACACGATAGGGACCCAGGATGTCACACTGCCAGGGCAACTGCTAACCACCACAATGCGATGACTACGCGCAAACGCTTCCATGTTGGACCACCAGCTCTCGTACAGTTCGCATTTGCGCGACGGCGCGACGAAGTATAAACACAACATACCCCCAAGCGAGGCCCGCATAGAACAGTGGTAAGAGGGCCGCCGTTTGTTCGCATGACCGAAGGTTCGATCCCGCCCCAGGCCAACCTCCATCCCTCCGGAGTTGGTAAACTGGTGCCGGAGGAGTCTGGGAGGATGAAGCACTAAATTGATACGTCGGATGTCCCTTCCCCCCCCCTTCCCTCAAGCCACTGTACAGGGCGAATACGCATTCAATGCCTCTACCATGTTCGGATGGAGTCGAATGCGTGACGCATCCCTCAAATGGGATTGATTAATGTCCACCATTTTATTATCCGTTTACCACCAAGTGAGCATGCACTACTCATTTTTGATCGATACAATGGTGCAGCAAATGCGAGCGGGTCTCGACCTCTGGAATCTCCCAATCGCAACTGACATACTCTTAGTAGGGGTTTGATTTGGTTTGTTCTACAAAAATTTTGCTATATTCAAATGCCACACCATATCTAAGCAGTATTAAATGGTTTTGAAAGAAAAAGTTTTGTATCGGCTTATTAATTCGCAAAGGTGGTATCCCTAATATTAAAGAGAACACCTACATCCTTGTTACGGACTACGAACCAGCAGCGCAGTTGTCACGGCGTAAATGATGACGACGAAATGGTCACCGCGTTTGCTGCACTTATTGAAATGACAGGGTCATTTGTTACGGGCCCTAGTGTTTTTCTCTCCGGTTGAATAGGATATAAAGACTAGAGAAAACCTCGTTCACATGTGGATCGGCACATGTCATCGAAAGAATGGCTAATCTTATACCATAGGCCTGATTACCCATTGGTAATAAATGAGTGAAAAATATCGAAAATATAGGCAATCTCGTACCCGTAGGCATGATTACCCATGGGTAGGGAGCAGATAGAAACAAACTTGGGATACAAGATTTACCCAGCGTGAGCAGCGCCATGTAAAGATTACGGATGAGAAATACACGTGCAATTACGGAATCGACAATAAGCGGACATCGTCTCCGGAATGTCCACCCCGGTGGTATATATATTTGTGGAAAACATCCGGAGACCATCAGATTATGGTTATTCCTCGGTAAAACTTATTAGTCGCTCAATGCCAGGTATACTTCACCGATTGCTTTATCCCATCAGATGTAGGTAAACATTCTAATATGCGCCAAAGCCCGGATGCACTATTGAAACCTACCCAAATTTACCCCTTACCTGGCACCCATCAATATGCTTACCATGTACACAATTGTCTATACCAAGCCGCTACACAGGAGTAATCATATCTATGGGTACGAGATTACCCCCCCCCCTCGGTGCTTTTGGGCCAAGGCAATGAGTAAGTTTGTGGAAGTTAATGCCTATACCCAGGGTTATCACAATGATGCATGCCGACCCTATGGCACAACGCACAGCTTGTCCTAACGGAGAATACATGAAAATTCTATTCCTAATTCTGCGCTGCGATAAGAAAGAAGGGCTATCACTTTCTACGCATTACACCTAGGGTGAAGCATGAAAACTTTTTGTGTAAGAGAACTTAAAGAACTAAAACCGCTAAGTGCTGTCTACCAAGCCGAATCACGCACAACCGGCGGCGTCACCCCATTTTTTTGCTCACAAGAAATCATTGCGCTGACGTTTCTCTGACTCCGCCGAACTTTTCCCCTGAGTCCGTTGTCAAGCAGCCAGCTCCAAGCCCGAAGCCGACTCCTTTCGGCCCGTACTTCCGTCCGTGGCATTGCTTGCAGTACAGCTCAGCCTCATGCGGGGCCACTGTGCACGAATCCAACAATTTGTTGCACATATCTGAAACAGTGTCATGCACAGAATGGTTGCAAAAAGAAATCACACTTTTTTCTGGGAAAAAACTAGAAGCTCATTTTCAAATCACACCGAATAAATAGCTTCAGAAACTGCTTCCATAGTTCATTACGACGTATTTGCTGGTGATAATCCGCTTTTACCTTGACCGGTAATGGTTTAAATATTCCGCTATGGAAATGAACTAAACTGGAGCTGAGGAGGGAAGTGAACTAAAACTGATTAGATGTTTTGCGCAAATCTAGTGGCGGTCCACCCACAATGTCTAGTTCTTTCAAGAGCAAATTTCAATTAGTGACCCCTCCATAGGCGATAGATAGGACAGAGGTGGTAGAAGTGGGGTGAACGGCTTCGAACTCATGCAACACAGAACAAAAAACACATGCAACTGTTCAGACTGACGTCATGTCAACCTCCTTGTTGCCAAACTGTTCACCGGTATCCATCGTGAGTGAGCCAGCTCCAATCCCAAATCCAACACCCTGCAAGACTTGTTGGAGCGAATCCCCTCGTAACAAGACCAGTAACAATATACACAAACGATACTCCAGAAAACAACCTCCTAACGTTTGTCACCCATGGCTTAACCTTGAGTGGGATCAGCTGTTAGTTATGAAACATTTCTATTTCCTAGCAGGGTGACACCGAAGCCTTTGGGAAAAGGATTTTGCACACCTTGCTACTGCAGGAAACTCCGCAATTTTTTAGTATTTATTTTATTTATTTCATTACATGGATATATCAATGTGAGGGAACAATCTAGAAACACAGTACAGTACACTATGTACAACACAAATAAGTTAGATTATTTTATACAATTTTTTAATTTTAGAGCAGAAGAGACCTCTAATTACACCTGTTTGAGGAATTAGAGTTTTTTGGAAGTGGGGTATCTCTTGATCATTATTAAATACTTCGAACCTGCTCGGCTCTGTTAAAGACAGCAGGAGCTGAAATCCTCGACTCCGAGCTGAGCTGTAGGTGATGAAGTACAGACTCAGCACATCATAAATGTGAAACAGACACAGACAATTATGGCTTACCTGCAGAGAAAATGGAACATTCGTCGCGAACACGCCCGGCCGTGTTCGCGCGCGGACGAGTTTTCCCCGGCGCAAAAAGCCATTGCGGTGCGTGGTTTGGCGCAAAGGGAAAACGAAATGCATTCAATTCACAGGATTTCATAGCGAGACTCAGCCAAAACCACGCGTCGCAATGGCTTTTGCGCCGGGGAAAACTCGTCCGCGCGCGAACACGGCCGGGCGTGTTCGCGACGAATGTTCCATTTTCTCTGCAGGTAAGCCATAATTGTCTGTGTCTGTTTCACATTTATGATGTGCTGAGTCTGTACTTCATCACCTACAGCTCAGCTCAGAGTCGAGAATTTCAGCTCCTGCTGCCTTTAACAAAAAATGATTGTCCTATGGAAGTCTTAGCCATTGCGAACGTAATTTTTAGTGAAGGTCCACGAGTGATCGAGTTCTGCAGTGTGAAAAAGTCAGTCGTACGAAGGCTAGTGTAGTGTATATTTTGAATTTTGTATAATCCAAGTAGATTTCCATGTTGTTACCTTACCTACATAGTTCTGATTTTATATTTCGTCGTACTTAGTCAAAGATTTTGTTGTCACCATGTAATAGCACAGGTTTTTGCATAAATAACAAACATTCAAAGTTATTTAAAAGTAAACTCAGTTATGCTCACGAGTGACAAACGTCATTGCGCATCAAAAAACACAGGAGAAAGAAGCAGTAAGCTGACAAACCTTTGGCCCGAAGCGCCGACAATGGCACTGTTTGCAGTAGAGCTCGGCCTGATGCTCACAGCAGTTCGTCGAGTCGAGCAACTTATTGCACATAGCTAAACGCACGACAAGCTTGACATAGGACGAGACTTCTTCACAAACCCACAACACACAGGACATAACAACATAGGGCTATTTTTCACAGGTAAAAAGGCAACATTACCCAGCGTTAACCTTTAAAAAGGACCCAAAAAAGATTGACAAAGCTGAAGGTGTGGCAGTAACCCACCGCTAAAAGCAGTTTCTACTCAATGTTTAGATTGCTCCTGTAATCAGTTTACCAAATTGTCAATTCAGAGTGTGAGAATAGCTTGCTATGTAGCTTACGTATTCATCCTTACATGTTCCAGAAACATCCCTGGAATAGGGTAACTTATACAAGATGTGTGCATTTGAATCGCATGTGTTTCTATGATGAAGAATAGGTCTGTAGACGCACGCATTTGCAGACTCGCGGCTTCACGTGGTATCAGTATTTCCACTCCTCTGATAACTGTGCAGGACGAACGCAGACCAAACACCGTAATGGTTCGAGTAGAAACCGTAGCAGCAACGGATGTCAGTTGTTGCCATCCTCCCCTTGGTTGCTGCCGTCCCTCAGCAATTGCTTCTAAAGGGCCGACAGGTTGAGCAGCAATCGAGGAGAGGATGGCAGCAACTGGCAACCGTTGCTGCTAGGGTTTCTACCCAAACCATTACGCCGATCGGGCTGCTTTCGTGCTGCACAGTTATCAGAGTCGGGATGCCGCGTTGATTTGTGTTGGAGAAAAATTCCGACGTCGAAAAATGCTGAGCACATCTCCAGCCATGTTCTTTCCATACTGTTTTTCTTGGTTGTTCTTCAGTTATTTGTTCTACATCAACTATGGATGACAAAGTCTTTTCAACCGTTTTTTTTCTAACATTTTTATGTTCCTGTTTTTCCGCCACGTCCACCTTTGCTGTTCAATTGATACACCCCTGAGGTGTAAATAAATAAATAAATAAGTAAAATCTTCCGCGAATAGATGTGCGAGTCTGACGCGTGACTGACGCACGCATGTACTATAAATTGCCATGATATACACCATCTAATCCCAACATAGGATGTAACGTAAGGGAACTCATAAGAATAACAATGATAGAAAACGCTATGCAAACACAGGGTTTGCGCCCTGACAATCAACTAAGCGCTTGACCCTTTCACCGTCAATGACCAGTTTCACCCGAGACGAGAGTTGAGAAGAAATTGGGAGAACAAGGGAAAGCGTGAAAATCAGCGACTCTGAGCAGTCAACAAAGCTTATCTTGGGCTTTTGAAATTTGTCAGATTCATGTGCAAATACATACGCGAATTAGATATGTCTTAATGGCTGCTTCTGAAAAAAAAAAGAGCTACCAATACGTTGTGTGACTCAATGTCAACTTTGAGGTTAGTGGCGCTCATCTTCTAAGAATGGGATTTACCAATAGAATATTCTATCCCACCTTCCAAAGTCAACTGTGAGGATTTCCAAAAGAAATTCAGATGAATTGACATTATTGCTCTTTGAGTACGTTTATAGTTAACATTCAATGAAAGTTTAACGCATGTGAGACGACTAATTTCGAGGTGTGCGTCACTATGACGCGAAAGGAGGCGGGTGATGTTCCTGTGTGTGATTGGCTCCTTGCGTGAACTTCCCAATCACAAAAGTATGACCCGCCCCGTTTAGCCTTATCATGACCCAAACCCTCCATTTTGACTGCACTGTATTGCACAATGTAGTTACATACTATGAGCACTGCTTCTGACTTATGCCTCTAGCTTTACCATGTCTTGTTGGACGAGCACTTTCGCCAGTGAGCGAGTTCTCCGCGAGATAAGTCAACGTCACGAGCAAAACCGGCTTTCTGTGAGGCTCCTTTTCTTACAGGGCACTTAGTTCACAAGCAGTAGTCCTCGTTAGTGTACTGTATTCCCTTGTCTTTATAGGCCTTTCAAGAACGCATGTCACAGGACGCCGATTTTTGCAGATTCAGACGGGAGGCGCGTTTATACTTCCATTATGCGGTGAAACTTAACGAAGATCACTTCCCAATCAGTGCAAAAATGTCTCCGCATTCAAATTTCATGGTTATTGAGCAAGAAACTTCAACATTTTCAGGTTTAACGCTTGTACAGTCTGAGTCAAAATAATTGACGGATAGTGCTCGCTACAGGACCTACCTGGACTCTCACAAGAGCATACCCTCACTACATATTTCATCTAGATCCTGCCGCGCTTCGCGGACTGCAACTCTATGCAGCCGTGCGCCATCAGCCAACTTTTTTCACCCTGGCTGTATACTATGTTGCTGGGAAAAGTTTCGGGATGGATGCAAAAAAAAAATTCAGACTTCATTAATGCAACCAGAAGAGAAATACAAAAAAAATCAATTTACGGCACAATCGTTATTGCACCGCAGAAAACAGGGCCGCGTCGTGCCATCTAGGCGGCGCGGCAGACCACCTGGACGATTGCCAGCATTGTCGTTTTTATGAACAAAATTGTAAGTAATGCCCAAGTTCCAAAATTGTATGTGTTTGTAAGAAGGCATGCACATAAAGAAAACGCATTAGAAATCATTGCAAAGCGGCAATCTCGGCAATGCCCGATAATTACAGCGCCTACTGGTTTTCCGCGCTGCGTTGATGGCGCGGCGCGGCCTCATTCTCCGTTTCTGATAACTGTGCAGCACGAACGCATCTCAAATGGCGTAATGGTTCGAGAAGAAACTCTGGCAGCAACGGTTCCCAGTTGCTGCCATCCTACTCTTGACTGCTGCCATCCTTCAGCAATTGCTACTAATGGGCCGACAGCTTGAGCAGCAATCGAGGGGAGGATGGCAGCGACTGGCAACCGTCGCTGCTAGGCTTTCTGCTCGAACCATTACGCCGTTCGGACTGCGTTCGTGCTGCACATTTATCAGAGGTGGTGCAAAAACGATTGATATAGCGCTGCATGCAGCAAACGATGCAGATGTGAAATTAGCAAAAAAAATAGAGCATGAAGCTAGTTTTGTTTTTCCTAGAAGGATTTTCCAATGATTAGATACATTCCTAAAATTTTCCGAACTGCTCAGATGGAGTGTCTGACTCTAAGGTAAGCTTCCGCTGTTCTAAATGAATAATCTTCTCGGAGGCTGTGATAATTTCCAGGGACTGACGCCGTGTGTGTGTGTAATCACTTGCGAAATAATAAAGACCTGTTGATGTCTAACTCTGTTTACACAAAGCGCGGTTTCTGAAGAGCAGACATTCCGCAGAAGAAATCACCCTATTGACTGGCAGCACGAGACTCCTTAACCACTTTAAAACTCAATATTTCCACTGAAAAAAATTGCGAGGATGTGAAAGGATCTGTGAGATGTCTAACAAAGCGCTGGACTATACAAGCAGTCAAATTTCTTGCATGAGCTCATAAAAGCTGATCGGTTACGAGCCCTAGTGAGCTCTGCTTATTACAATAAGATCAGAAAACGAACAAAAACACGAGGATGACTTTGCGCCGTAGCCATTAGCTCCTTTTACTTTACACTACCACGGATTGCGCTCGTGCAACATCTCAGATATGTACCTATAACAAAAATATGGAAGTCCTTAGCAAGTCTAGAAACCGTGATCAGGGCTGGAGGATGCAACCTCACGTGAGATGCAACACGTAACGTGCTGTGCAAAACACGGTTTTTTAAATCCACAGTTGTTACATATCAACGATGACGAAGCCAAAACATCTGCTACGCAGACGCTGAGATTACAGATATTCATGAGAATCTTCGTTTCTAGGAATTAAAAGTCATTCAAGTCTTGAACAGGGTTAAAAATTAGGTGAAAGGCTTTCTCTGACCAGAATTGTGAAGAACTACCTCTGAGATGTTCCATTTTTCTACACTTGAAATAGATATTTCTCGAAACAATATGTCCTAATTACTCTATTGATAATTCCAAATTTTGAGGCTGTTAATACTCCTCATATCCAAGGCAGCTATGAAGCCAAATGAATTCAAAAATTAAGGAACATTTGTGACACCAATTTGCCTATACTATGCCATCATTCAAAATCGGCTACCTTTCTCTTTCTTGTTCTATTACCCTTCAAAATTTTATGGCTTTTTTTCTTAGCGCTGGTCCTGCTCATTTAAAAATGTTGCCAGTTTTTGATTGCGCTGGATTCAAGCCATTTTTTGACTTCGAAACTTTGGCGCGCTGAAAACCCATAAAATTTCAGGAATCGTGGCAGGATTTCTTAGGTGGTGATTCTTGGTACCGCCAATGGGTACGCAATATTCCGGAGCGGCCGATATTTCTTTCCCATTTTAGTGGATCCATTTCATGAAAGTTCAGTTCAGTACCGCTCAACCATCTTTGCATCACAGAAAACCTTTTATCTGCTTTGCGGCGCCGCACGCCCAACAAGGCGCGGCACGGCAGACCAGCTGGGCACTGCGGTTGTTGGGAGTTGCCGGTATTGGCGTTTTGCTTACGTTTTCCAGAGTTTTTCTTGTGTTTTTGCTTTCATTCCGAAATGCTTGGTCAGCGTGGCACCAGTTCGGCTTTTCACTAACCATGGCGCTCACGGCCAGTAATAAGGCCCTAAATGTTGGCAGCCATCTGCTGCTGCCGTGACGTGAGGTAACAGTAGAAGAAAAAGCAAAAGGTGTGAAATGGTCTCAAGCTTTGAACTCGACGTACTGCACTGTTCGGGTTGCGTTCGTGCTGCACAGTTTCCAAAGATAGAGCTCAGCGTATAGACTTTGTAAGCGAGACCTCCTCAAGCTGTGTAGTCGACCAACCAACTTCTCAAGCTCGTAACATTGATATGAATGCACACTGTGTCGGCATCTCTGCTCTCGACGTGTCGGCAGCTATGCTTACCTCATTTTCGCCGTCGTAGATGAGAGCGTGTTGGGAGCAAAGATGTCAACATGCCGGGAGCACTTGCCTACATGACATGGCATCTTGACGTCATGACACATGGCATCTTGACGTCATGCCGTAGGGTACCTTACTACCGGCCCAGATGGTCTGACGCGCCGCACAAGCATTGCGGCGCGAAGGCCCGGGTGGGCAGTATTTTGTGATGCAAAAGTGATTGACCGGGACAATAATTCTCTTTGAATACTTTCTGAATCCTAAGTATACATAAAACCATCGTATAGATCCGCTTTTTTGGCGAACAATCGAATGTTTTGGGCCTAACTACCTCAAAAGGAAGGCTCCAGAATCTGTTTTGACTGAAAAATAGAAGACCTATGCAAATTGTTAAGGATGAACAGATGCTTGGGCGAACGTTTTACACTACGACCCACCCTGTATCAATCGCTCGGTCGTAACGTCCTGTGCGCTATCCAAATATGTCAATTAACCTCCTGGAAAGCCGACAAGCCGCTCCCTTCACGCGAGTCCGCGCTGAAACGCCGCGGCGTTCTCGCGCAAAAACAGCGAGCCGGCAGGGCTGCGGATCACCGCCCGCGCGCGGGCTGAACGACGTTTCTAGTGGAGGAGTGTTCTGGCGTCCACTTTCGTCTCGCGCGATTGACCTTGAGGACCCGTGGCGCAGCTGTTTCTCATTTCGTACATCCACACCTATCGTATTACAATGCATCCGTGTAAAACCAAACACAGAGTGAGTCCGAGCCGTTGGGGTGGACGGACTCGCGGCGAAAGAACGGCGGAGTTCAATCGATACTGCGCAAGAATTCCTGACATTGCGAGTTATTCACATGGAAATCAGTGGCAAATACGACGCAAAGAACAAGGAATCAGCTGGGAAGTCTCTGAATTTCTCTAGTCATATGTTACATGGGCAAAGAGCTTTTGTAAGGAAGTGAATAAGAAACGAACTGCATTTGAAGCAGAATTTGTGCCATTTGTATCCTCCTGCGGCCATTTCTTCAGCGGCATACACTGACTTTCCACATTTCGGACATTTGGCGTGCTCAACGGGCTTGAACGGCATCTGGAACCACTTGGTAGGAATTGCGAGGATCAGATCGTTAGTACAAGCACGAAAAGCGAAGCATATTTATAGTACATCAATAGCAGACATTTACAAGAAGATAATCTGCGCAATTTCAAAGCGGTGAAGCAATATGCAACAAGTGGAAGCTTTTTTTACTATGCTTTGGAGCAAGAGTGGCAGTAATCCTGTGTAATAATGGGGTAACAAAGTGCTCGGCAGCTTCGTGACTCTGTCACTTCTACTAAGTCTTCCCAGAGAAATCCTGAGATTTCCGGTCACAGAGATACACACAGAAAAGCAGATCAGTAGCAAAGAGACATAGAAACTGCTGTACTTTTGAGAAGACTGCGAAGGCCGTCTTGAATACGGCCTGCACCTCAAGAAACGCAGCAGCAAAAACAATACTGCGGTCGATCGCACCGCAGCCGTGCGTCCGTCGGCGCCGTCGCGAACAGCTGCGACGAACTCCAAAATAAATTCGATACACTCAGCAAAGCAATGATGAAAGCATCCCACGAAGACGGGGCTGTACGAGACGAAATGGCAACGTGTGGGGTGAAGATTCGGGGCTGGGTGGAAGAGGACGACGAGAGGTGAGAGTGCAGTGACTGTTCCCCGCGGGGCGGAGCGTCTTCGGCAAACAACACACCCTGACAGAGAGCGGACGGAGTGCGGCGAGGTGCGCAATCAGCGCATGAGCTGCTTGGGATAGACCTCGGGAGAACCGCTGAGCCGCCGGAGGTCTTTCCTGACCAGCGCTGAGCCGGAATTGCAGCATCACTCCACTAGCGGCGGTGCTGACCTGCGGTTGAACCGAAGCGAAATTGCTTAGACCGGTTTTGCACAACAATAGGAGAACAACTGCTGCGTGGCTGTTTCGAAGCCGAGCGTCGGGCGCAAGCGAAACGGCTGCGCCCTCAAAAAATCCCGTCCGATGACTCAGCGGATTTTCTGCCGTCATAGTTCATATTTTGTCAAAGCTGGTGGTGAGGAATGTGCTAGCAAAGTGTATCCCGAAATGGGTTCGGCGATTCCTGACCCTACCTTGGTTTCTGGGTTGTGAACACTTTAGGTAGAGATGTGTAAAAGTTTGCCCGCAGAAAAGACTGGTATGAAGGAATCAATTCCCTAACTAAGTTGCATGGAGCTTTCGATTTCATTCATAACTGACTCCGAGAACCTGTTGGGCCCGGACGCATCACTAGAAAAATGGGTACTCTCATACCCCTGGGTATGATTGCTCATTGGTAGCAGTTGGGTAAGTTGGAGGCAGTTGATAAATTGGTAGCAATTGATAAACAACGTCACATATGAGTAAACATGTTAGTACATACGTGCCGAGTAAAAGGTCTTTTACCATGGGTAATCCTCATCATGCATCCTAGCCTGGATGAGTAAGCCATAGTACCCTTGTTAAATAACTGGCCAACCTTCACTCACTCATTAGTCGCCAATTACGGCTAATTTACAAGCTAAGAATAGCTCTAATGTAAACACAGCGTTATTTTTTTTTTCAAGCGGTATCATCACGTGACACGTGATTGCTCTTCTATTGCACACACAGATACAGTAGCAGCCAATTGATATGATCATAGGATAGAATTGTTTGCTATATCTTACCCCTAGGTAAACCTCAAGCCCTTGACTTTGATATGATTTATCTGATATATCCACGTTTCTAGCTATCGAAGAAGGGTGAAGTATGCGTCAGAAGTCTTTGGATAAGCATAACTTCTCCTCAAAAATCTGAGGAAGGCAAAGTTGAAAAATCCGACAGTTGCCTATTCTGGACGTAGATCCGGACGTAATTCTTTTCCGGCTGAGGCAAATTCCTTCTGTTTTAAGAATAGAAGCTTCGAAAGAAAGAGCTTAGGTGTCTACTACGGCATGCACGTAGTTCACGAAGGTTTTCCGTACAAATTCTCCATTTCCTTGGCCAGGGACTCCGCATTCCTCTGATAGGTAAAGGAAGTCTTCTTTTACGAAAGTGAGAGAAAAAAGACAAAATACGATTTAAGATTGGAAATGAGTCGAGTGTAAGCGCAGATTCACCGATTCTCCAATCTCTTCTTCAGGGTTCAATAAAAAAAAAACTCCAGTCCAAAGGGGCTGCCCAAAAGGGACAGAGAAAGTGAGATATGTATCTGCTTCATAAAGAAAAAAATCCACCTATGTTGTATCCTATGAATAGCAGCATTTTCAAATAAACATCAGAATATCCCTGAGTAGTAGATATTTAAGAATCATCTTCCATCAGAACGCGTTTTCCTTTAAAAATATCGGAAACTACTTTTTCTCAGTTTGCTGGACTTCTTAGTAATCCCACACATAATCCGTCGCAGAAAGCAGTGCTAACGTTAAGAGCGGCTCTATTTTGAGCCTAAATTAGGCGATGCAAACAAAAAAATGGTATATTGATGAAAACAATGAATGCAGATAGTGGACGGATGGCGGAACAAGTTGGACGGAATTGGAGTTGGTCTTTCGTCGTCGCGTGACGGGGACAAAAATATTAGAAGCATACGAGTGGAAGGTTAGCTATATCTGTTATTTTTTCATTATTCTCGTTATTTTCGTCAGTATTGATGCGATCTGCAGCATCGCATTCTACAATGTGCGTACATTCCTAGCATTTCTTCTTCTGCCGTGGGATGATTAATCCCCATAGCGGTAAACGAGTGGTACAACAGTTAGCCTGCGGAAAACTTATGGAAGAACAATCTGAAGAACTCCGCCATGCTATGAAGGGGCGCGAGCAGTGTACTGGTGGCGCAGACCATTTCCTGTGCAGTGGGGTGAGGTTACGACACAGCCGTAGATGTACTCACTAAGTAGAGGAATCCAGAAACGTGGAGAAGGGCCCGCAGAACGTGGGGAGGGAAATTCCAGCAGTGGATCTATCAATTATGTATGTATGCCCACATCTGTTGTTTACGTGAGTTCCTCTTTTTTCGCATCACTATTGCAGCGTCAGGTGATGAGACGACGTTCTGCAGCATATGCTGGATACCATGGCGTATCAATAGCTAAGTGTGTACTATGGCAGATTCACCGCTATGCTCAAGATTTCGCGTGCTTCTGCAAACCCCAGTATCTCTTGTAAATTACAGAACTTCGCGTTACGAGACAGGAAAAGGTTGTCGAGATAGCCGTGCAGCAAAACGATAGAAGGGATCCGAGTAATGTAACATTTGAATTGACACACTCTTCTTTTCTACTATTACTATCATTTCCTTCCTTGTGATCCATACATATTCAGCGAACGCTATGGATACTTTTAATAACGCCATGGTATCGGTAAAAACCTTATCCTTACTCCGCAATTATTATGTGCTGGACACAGTGTTGGACGCAGAAAGTGGGCGGGAGGGGGGCCGGAGGCGTGGGGAAAATGTGGGGTTTCCGCCGCTTTGGGGACCCAAATGGAAAATATAATTAACAAAAATATTGGATATAAAACTAAATAATAAAAATTGTTTGAAAAATAATAACAAAATCATACAATTAATCATAAACTAACACAAGAGTTTTATTTGTATTGCGGAGTAATTTTAAAAATTTGGCGACCCATTCACAGGGAGGAACGCGCCCCCCTCTAGCTCCAACCCCCTGAGGCCGCACCTAGTACAGCATAAGAAAATACTCCTAAACATACAAGTTTCGTTTCGTTCTCCAGGGTCAGCCTCGTGCACTTGTCATTTAAGGTACAGTCAGTGATTTTTCCGATGAATAGAATGAGCAACAGATGCTTATTGTAGAATTACTCTTTCAGCCAGTGGGTAGTTTTGCTGCGACCGTACTGAACAGGTGTGAGCGAATGTAATGCACAGAGCCGGAAAGGCTGGAATCCGAGAAAAGTCCAAACTCAGGGAAATTCCATTTAGATGAGAATGGGATCCCTTACAACTCATTTACTGCCAATTTCTTGATAACCCAGGACTTGGTGCAAAGAATTCAAGCCTTCGAACTTCCACGTCGGAATTCCGTTCACTCCCGGTACCTAGCTCCATGAATTTCTATAGTCGCAGTCGTAAAGTTCGCGCAGTTTCCGGAAATATCGTAGTCGTGTCGACGCTCGAAAAAATTCCACCATTTATTTACAGATTTTCTGACGCATCACATGTAGCGGGGAAGGCGCAGCGAAGAAGTTTTAATAAAACGCACGAGCGAGCAATGCGTCGTCATCTATACTAGGGGTGTGCTGAAGAATATTTGAACATGTAACCATGCAACGGGCCGATGAGCTAAAAGCAAACCAATAAAAAACAGAACTCTTGTGTTCCTTACTGTCTTTTGGACATGAACTAGATGGAAAATGAAGAGCAAGGCAGAAGTTCGTTTTTCAATCCTACAAAATCTAAGTCTGAGCCTGAGAGCCTAGAGGATAAATAGATCGCGATCAGCAGACTAAGGAACACTATCTTGAACTGCTCTTCGAAAAATCTAGTTTCGTTCTTGCAGAGATGCGAAGCATTAGTTTGGTTTCCTGAAACAGAAAACCAAGTCCTATTTGAAAATCGAAAAGCAGAACAAAAGAGGTGACCAGATCAGAGGAACCGGAGCGGAAGACAGACAAATCATTCGTTCGAAATTCCTTTGCAGTGATTCCGAAAGCGAAAAGCGCATCTCAAAAAGTGACCTGGACTGGCATGCATCATCGAGATTACCGGAGTTAAACGTTTTAACAACAGAGGAAAGGTTAATTCTGATTACACCCTTGCAAAGAAAGCAGCGCACTTTACTCATTAAGCCACGATGATATAACTTAACGGCTATAGCACCAACATTTGGGTTAACATGTATCAAGTGCTGTAACACCAATAAACGGAAAAAAATCCGTTATCCTGTTTCGGTTTCGTTCCCTAACACTATACGGAAAGAAGACAAAGAAAAACAAGAAAAGACTGCTCCCGATGCCAGGGGTGCAATAAGGGGCCGCATGCATCATTGAGATTACCCAGGGTAAACGTGTTAACACCTCCCGGACTTACGCATCGGGCATCAAAGCGTTTACCCTGGATAATCTCAACGATGCATCCGGTACAGGATTGGCGTTCCCCGTACCTCTATAATTTGGAGGAGTTAACAAGTTTATTCTGGGCCAGGATGCGTCACTGGAAGGATGGGTAAGCTAATTATGCACATGGGTATGATTACACATGGGCAGCAGCTGGGTGTAGACAACGTCACATATGGGTAAAATTACCGATGCGTACCAGGTGAAGGGCAAATCTGGGCACGGATTTTTCATTGGAAAGGTCGGTATTCTTCCACCCACGGGTGTAACTACCCATGGGTAGGAACTGGATGCACGCAACATGGCGTATTGGCAATCGCGTTAGTGGGTGCAAGGTGGAGGTAAATTTGAGTGCGTCAACATTTTTACCATTGATATTCTCAATGATGAATCCAGAGCCTGGGTAGGTTGACCACGTTTACTCCTAATAATCCTAGTGATAATCTTAATGCCAGACCTCTATATGAACTGTGGGAAACTGTTATCATGCTATTATAGGTCACCTTATATGCATAGCTCCGAAAGTAACATCAAATGAGGTAATACCAAGACAAGAGTCAAATATATCATGAAAGGAAGATGATCTGTTCGTGATGATGATGATGATCATGATGCAAAAGTCACTCGAATGATGAGTTAGATTCAAGGGCAGCTTGTGGCGTTAATGACGTCGGATCCAAGATGAGAACGAGAGGCAACGAGAGGCGTACGTGACCTGAGCGAGATAAATAGCGATACTTTGGCTTGGGTAAGCAGTAGCGAAGCAGTAAGAGGAGATGAAGATGAGGGAAACTTCGCACAGGTTCAATTCATCATGTTATTGCATTTGTACTAGGCGTATTCATACATGCTGACTTCCAGTCAACCAATTTCGTTGAGAATGATGTCAGGGTTGCATGCTGGCTTGTTAAAGACGCTTGGCTAACTTCATGCTAGGAAGCTCCCGACAGAGGTGGGGTAGCGAAGTGGCTCAATTGGAAGCCATGAGACAAAATGGAAAATGTGTGCTTTTTCAAGTTCAAGCTCACTTGGTCAAAACCAGTAGCATTATGCTTAAATGTTAGTTGGAAATAATTATAAAGAGAATAATCGCTATTGAAAAGAATTACTTGAATACTAATTGCACAAAGACGATGTCGTATGCACCCTACAACAACAAATCTCACAGAACTACAAGGAGAGGTTGGGAATTCTGCGAATTTGTTGCCTATGGAGGGTCCATGGCCTACGTGGAGAGCTCCAAAGTGCGCACAGTTCAATCTGCTGTGATGTTTCGCGATTGATCGAGGAAGGCTCAGTTCGAGATCGGCGGTTCTGCGCCAACAAACTCAACGCTTCGTGGCAGAACTACAAAACAGCTGATTGTCTTCACAAGGTATCCGCTCATCTTCAGACAATATTGGACCTTCACATCCAGAAGCTATAGAACAAATTGTTGATATTAAAACGCAGCGCAATTTGTCCGTGAAGTGTCTTAAACGCATGAGATTAACAGTTGAGAGTTATATTGAAAAAAAAGAGTCATATCGTCCCTAGAGAGCATCTGTGTATGTACACGGCCATAAATACGGTAACACAGAAAAGCGTACGCAGAAAAAGCATTCATATATAATCTGAAACATAGTTGCAGGATTTATAATTACTAGGTCACATCTAACATAAGGTAACCCTTCATCTCGGGATATCCCCTTCCAATTCCGATAGAGGCCTCAACATGCTGAAAGAAATCGTTGACCGTGGCGCGCAAGTGGTGGCGGTTCAGGTCAGCCAACACTTTTTAGAGTGCTTGCTCATTTGATCCATATTCTGAAGAAGTTATGAACGAGCCCTGGTCTCACGTATCACCGAAGCTCATTAACCCTACTGACTGAGACCCAAGCAAAAGAGGGGTCAATCGATGAAACCAATAGGACCTAAATTTTTGACTGAGTCCTGAGTCAAACATGACACGTGGGCCGGAGCACCGTTCCGGCGAAACGTTACGGAAGGGCATCCCAACTCAGTTTAAGTTCGAGGCAAAACAATTTTCTCCAGAGGAGAAACGAGTGTTGTTACCGTATTTATGGCCTGTGTATTTACGAATGAATGAATGGATGAATGAATGTTTGCGTGCTACGCTGGTCTACAAGAAAGAAGGAAAGTGGGGCCACATGATATGCCACACAATATGTACATATGTATATGTGAAACTTGTTGAGGGAGCATGGTGATCAGGCTTGGGCTAGAAGGAGAGCGTCAATGTGCTAAAAAATTAAATAATTGGCCTCAGAGGCCTGTGCGGTCATAATGTTTTAAAGGGTCTGTAATAATGTCAACAAAAATACTGTCGAAACATCGGCCAATGAAGGAGTCCCTATAACAACTTGTACGGCAGAAAAAACATTGAAAATTCAAAGGGTTAGCCTCGAGGTCCTGCTTTTGTTGTGAAGAGCCATTAGTCGTTGTGCCCGACATGTATCGACCATTGTTGCCTTGTTGTCACTAGGATAACGATTTAATGAAATTCCATTGCTGGTGGGTCGCGAACCGTAGAATCAGTGCCTATTTTACCCAGTTTTTCGCCAAAACAGGCCATGTGAAGCATCTGTTCATGTACTCTGTCCAACAGAAAAAACTACAACAAATCCATAGGTACTTCCGTATCTAATCTGAACCCTGATCGCGCAGATGTCACGGCGGAAATTACACAACGAATCCCCTCGTACTGTTGGAGAAAAGTTGTAGCACAATTACCGATAAGTACTCAAATGTATCTCAGCTATGGAGAGAACATGTGAAGAACAATTTTAGCTCAGGTCTATGCAAACATAACGGGAATAACTTGAACATTTCACCGGAGATCTAGTCGGAGAATTGAAATGGTGAGGTGTGGGAGGGAGGGAGAGAAAATGAAGAAGGTTGCGAGTCGGAACATCTCAGGAAAGGCGGTAACATCGTCATGTCTTGGTGTTCACAAGGTTGACGGAATCGTCGCCTGCTAGCAGATGCCACGCGAATGCGCCCATTCTGAGATATTCAAAGGAAAAAATTATAAACAACACGCGACGGTTTCCACGAAGTGATGATGATGAAGCCAATTCCCACAACAAAGCCATAGCCCGCCCATACACAGTTTGCATGTTCGCGACGATTGCGCCGCGACGAGGTGTAAACGCGAGTTCATTAAAGAAAAATTCTAGTGATTTTTCGCGTCTGACGTATACCCAGCATTCGAGTTCATTAAAGAAAAATTCTAGTGATTTTTCGCGTCTGACGTATACCCAGCATGACCATTATGAAATGTCCTATTTTCTAGCACTGACATGTAAAGATGATGATCTGGGAGACGTAAAGCTTCCCTGAATTTGATGCAACAATCTCGTCATCCGTTGGCACTATTTTAAGGGTATGTTTTCCTTTCCACAAGATGTGAAAATGTAAAAAAAAGCTGATGAAAGACAACTGAAGTCGATGACTCATCGTGATACCATTCCTAGTGCATAAAAAATGCACCGTGTAAGAAATGATGCCACCGCGCAATACCAGTTTGCACTTGACCAGCCCACGCACTGTGCAAACTTCTAGCAATATCTCGGTAGGTCTGGTTTGTCCGATACTGAGTGAATTAGCGAGTAAGGTGACAACTAACAGGGACAATCTATGGATTTGATGACACTCTTTTCATTCAATCAACAAAGGCGCTCAAATTTCGTGAAGGAAATTTTCTCCTCCGGCACTCCTGGATTCCTTCTACGGAACAGTGCCGTTGGGGATGAAACGTCTTCTATCATATTTTGCGAAGAACGAATAATTCGCTAAAAAGAACCAAGCTGGGTTTGGAAACTCAACCCAGATTTGAAAATAAGGAGTATGTCGTGTTGGTTTGAGAAAACGTATCCGAACTCGACTTTTTGAGCAACGGTTTCCTCATTGTCTATGCTAAAATGAAGAGTGAAGAATGACAAATGCTGAAAATATTTCATGAAATAATGTCAAGAGGCCTTACACCGCTTCGAGACTCTCTTCAAGTTTGGCCACAGAGCATGAGGTTGAGCCAATAAGTGAACGACAAAAAAAGTGTGACCGGCACAGATGAAAAAGGCTGAAACTTCATTAACCCGAAAGCGGCTCTAAGCTGTGACTACGATACACATGTCGCCTCATAACTCCAAAATCCACAGATTTTGTGATAAGCGTTCCCAGCAGTGGCACGGCCGCACGCTTGTACACTCGAAACAGCTCGAAAACTGGACAAGTGCAAACAAAAAAATCAAACAAGCCCAGACGAAATCGCAGGAGATCCTGAGCGGCAAAAGTTGTCTGGCACTTAGGGATGGAAGGACCAAGCAGGACTGAAGACATTAATTAGATCGTGATTGCTCCCGGTTATAAGCAAGCGCTAAAGCTTATCTGAGCCAGAGGCAGTAGTCCTATTTTGAAAAGTCCGAAAAATTGAATGGTCTCTCAGTTGCCCACTCTTCAGTCAGTGGGGTTGGTGGGTTCTGGTGGTACCCGAGACATAGTCTTGTTCCAAACCTCAAAATTATTCGTACTCAGTTGATGAGCACTTCAAGATATGGGACGTCAATTGAACCCTAACTGTCACTGTAATTTTGGACCACCATGCAGTGAACTACGCCTGTGAACCATAACTGACTACATAGATGGGATACTCTACATATTACTATAGCTAGTCTACATTGAGACAAACTAGCAATTGCTCAACAATAACCACGTCGTGCCGAAGCTCGGCAGAGGAATCAGGGCAAATTGCTGGGATATGCACCGCGGAACCCTTTGAAAAGAACCTTTCGTAAGGGCTACGTCCATGACAGGGAAAGTTTCTTAGTTCAACATTCAAATGAAAGAAAAAGTGCAAAAGGCATGTCTTACTAAGTAATGAAGCCACCAAGTTATGCACATCTCCACAGTTTTAGCAAAGCAACCACCGCCCAACCTATGAGATAAACCATGGATACTCAAGGAACCTCTCAACTATCCCTGTAGCGGCTTTCCTTCATCGTCCGCCGCTCTGCTAGATTCGATATGAGTGAAAACTGCTTCTGGGTTTCTCGATAACAACCACGGTGTCGCACAGAAAGCAAGCACTCGCCTTGTGGAAAGTTCTGTTAGGTACTTCAGGAGCAAGTGCAGGATGCTCTTTTACGAGCTGACTTTATGGACGATCGCCAACTTGCAGCACTTTTTAGAAAACGAGGGACGGCGGTGGCTTGTCAGCCTTCCCATGAATACCCCACCATTCTACATTGCTCGTGTGACACGGTGGAAGAAAAGGCAATTGGATTGGATTGGAAACTCACTTCTCTATTTTCGTGTTCATGAGGGATGAGATATTGTCCATATTTGATGAGGAGAGGGCACACGAACAGATAAGAGAAATAATTTGAAACTCAAACGAGCTTTGCTTCTCCAGGTATGGACCGCTACTACCATGCACCAAAGTGAAGCAGTTAAATTCTACAGGAAAACTGTACTTCAACAACAACGCTTAGGATGCGGTAGTTAAGGGAACCGGAAGGTCGTTCCCCTTCAATATTTTGCGAGCTCCTCTTTGAATCCAACTCCTTCAGCATGTTCATTTAAAGCTAGGGGTAAGAGTAAGTGAGAAATACTTCAAGTAAGAAGAACAGACCAAAACGTTAAAAAATACAAACTTAGTCCAAGTGGACAATAGTGTCCGTGAGGCCTACAAAGCGCTCAAAATGAACGCCTGAAATCACAAATTGTAGGCGGAGGAGGCGGAGTAATGATTGTGCGTTATTTCTAGACATTTCATGCTAATGAATCATTTGGAGCCATAGATGCTGATGTCTTTGCGTTGAGTCACCCAACAGAAAAGACCCCATGCTTCTGTACGAAGACTAGAAATGACAACCTTTTCATAGCTGCTACGGATCCACTGTCGATTTCAAAAATAGTGGTTATTCTAAGTAGTTGCTGTTGATGCAGGACAAGTAGCGAACTCGAGGCATTGTCGTTGTTTCTTCATGTGGAAGGTGAACCGATGAAGCTGTGCTTCAAAACGAAGTGTTAGAGATGAGATTTCGGATGCAGGCTTATTGGCGATAAAAATGGACGTGATGGACGAGATTACATAGCTGCTGCCACTCTATTGCACTTGTTTCTGGACCATTTTATTCCGGACTTCTCTGTATTCGACGGAATGCTCGCTGCTTCACTGAGTTACTCAACTTCATTAACGATATATTTACTACCAATCCACCACTGCTGCACGCGCCTGAAGACCGACATTGACCTCGAATAAAAACTGTTGACAATGATCTAATATCCCCTGCTATTTCGTCTCTGCTGCTATTCTTGTTCATGCGCCATTTTCCTTCAAACTCTCTCCTACTTTGGCAGAACATTTGCTACATCAGTGACATATTCAATACTGCTTCTAGAAAGAGACTGGGTATATTTCGATATTGCTATTATTTTTAGGAGCGCCACCATACACGACAGAAGCTTTTGCCACAATTTTGAGAAAGCACTCAGCGATATGTTACAGAATACCTGATTCGAAGGAGTCGTATACGCTCACTTTCGAACGTATTTCGAAGGACCACCAGCTGCACCATTGCCAGCAATGTAAAAACAAACGGAAGTGGACAGGAAACTTGAGAACATCTGATCTTTATTTTCTTGAGAAATTCTGATTCATGTGTCTTAAGCTTTGAGCTAGCTTTCTGTGCTTCACCTCACAATCAGTGTTATAGACGATTGCAATGATTGGTGTCGGGTTCGTCATCGATCCCTGCATATTGGACTACCATTCTGAACGTAACTCTTCTACAGGTGGTTCAGAAATGAGTCGGTATTGGTGCATTTTTACGTAAAAATATTAGAGAGGCTTTTGGCAAGTCGTGCATGTTCAAGTTTGTTAGTCGCAGTGTTATTTAACTGCTTAACATGTTAGAAAGGGTCCCGGAAATTATGTGGGAGTACGTGGAGCGTATGTCTCCGATAAGTGGCATACCGACTCCCCGATGAATGGCGTGTAAAACGGCATTCAAACTAGTGGATAAGGCGGTTTATGAGGTGCGAGAATTTAATCGCTGGCATTACAAACAGCCATGCTAACCGCTCCATCAGCACTTCAACCGTGGCGTACGAGCTGACACGTATGCCTGGAAGGCTCCTAAGCCGGTGTGGCACGAGAAATGGTTACTGTGAAAGGGAAGAATGTGCAAGGCAGGTTCATTTTCAGGTATCTATGACAGCGCTATGAAGGTATCTGCAGAACCGAAATTGTGGAATTTGATTATCTCTCAACATTATATACAGTAAGGGCTCTGTCTCGAGACGAGGTGTTATAAAAGATGAGAAGTAATTGAATCACTTATTTTTGCTCATAGCTCGATTTTTTACAGAGGCCCGAAAACCAGGGATAACACCGCTACTGCTACTACGGACTGCCTCTTGGACAAGATGAGCACACGTCTTGATGGCTCGTTGTTCGCGCACCGTTTGGAATCGACCCTGCAGGTCTACTACAATAGCAGCACAGTGCAGGTACGAAGAGTTTGCAACAATTACTCGCCTACTCCTTTTTTCGACGTAGAAACTCACGTTCAGGTGGAAGGTGGGAACGGCCTGCACACTTTGGTCGCTTATGGGGCTCATTCATTTCAGCTTCGTCAGCTGAAGCATAAAGGCCAGCTGCACCCGTACATGGCCCAGAAATGATGTAGAACTATCGTTGCTGCACGCTATTTCGTCAAAGAAGACCAAACAGGTATTCGTGTATATACGGATACAACCAATCACAACATGTTATGTATTAGGTGTACCTTAAAATACTCCGGCACATCAGCGATGAGTTCAGCACTTCCGCGTATCTCCAAAACAAGGCGCAACGGGTTGGGCCTTGCACCATTCCTTAAAGGGTTCCCTATAAGTTTTGGGGTTGAGACTTGCTGGGAACCATCAAGGAATTTGCCTTCTGGAAGGTTAAAACGTTGACAACTCTTCCTTCATCGACTCCTTATATTCGACAATAGATCGCTCTTGGAGCAGTGGCTAATCTCGTCTGCTAATAAATCCGGACTATCAATGTCTCCATCTTTAGTGCAGGGTCTGAGAACACTGATGTTGTCCTCCGGCTGTGTTAACATTCCTCCATACCCAACGTCTTCACGCGCAGGCATCTTGGTATCACTTGTTGTGCAACTCGAAGCGCCACTACGTTGCCAACAAACGCCTTCGCAATTGAAGACGACGACCTTCCGCCATCCTCCGCCGCGACTAACCACTTCCGTCGCCAGCCCTTGCAACGCCGACGCCACCATCGCAGCACCATGCATCCCGATGCTGCTGAAAAAAAAACACTATTCCTGTATTAGGTTGTTGCGAAATTAATTGCCGAAGTGGACACACCAGTTCAAAGTGTTTTAACTCGGCTTAAAGGCAGCAGGAGCTGAAATTCTCGACTCTGAGCTGAGCTGCGGGTGGTGAAGTACAGACTCAGCACATCATAAATGTGAAACGAACACAGACATGGATGGCTTACCTGCAGAGAAAATGGGACATTCGTCGCGAACACGTCTGGCCGTGTTTGTGCGCGGACGAGTTTTCCCCGGCGCGAAAGCCATTGCGGCGCGTGATTTTGGCCGAGTCCCGCCATAAAACCCTGTGAATTGAATGCGTTTCGTTTTTCCTTTGCGCCAAACCACGCACCGCAATGGCTTTCGCGCCGGGGAAAACTCGTCCGCGCGCGAACACGGCCAGGCGTGTTCGCGACAAATGTTCCATTTTCTCTGCAGGTAAGCCACATTGTCTGTGTTCGTTTCACATTTATGATGTGCTGAGTCTGTACTTCATCACCCACAGCTGCGCTCGGAGTCGAGGATTTCAGCTCCTGCTGCCTTTAAACACAATTTTTTTCATCGCTTCAGCAACGGTTCAAGTCAGTAGATCCTCCCTGACAATTCTACGAGGATTGCATGCCTCCACTACTAAAACCGAGATCACAAGGATCCGCAAACTTTTGGAAGGTGATTTCAGCATGCTCCAGATCAGCAATCTGCTGCTGTAGCAAGATTGCATCTGGAGCTCGGAAAAAAGATGTACAGTGGGGTAACGGTCTGAGGAATGCGTGAGAGCCTTGACGCCTTACTACATCAGTTTTGTAGTGTGAATTTTGGAGAGTGAGGCTTAACGTTACTTTGGAAAAGGGGGAAATCGATTATTGTTTGCCACACCTATAGCAGATTCCACATCTATACCACATCTATAGCAGATTTGCTGGTATCAACTCGAAATTACAATACCAGGACTCTGATGTTAGTGCTTGACTAGGTTGGAGAATACTGTAGTGGATCGCACTCTTACAGCAACACCACACTCCTGACACAACCTCCCTAGTGCGAGGACGTGATTTAGAAAAAGTTGGAGATGGGAGGAAGTGTCTACCGAAACGAATTCACGTTTCTTTTTATCGCACAGGAACCGAGCTCGATTGATAGCTGTTACGCGGTGTAGAAATGGGTAGTTTTTGAGGCGAGAAATTAGAAAAGATGACACGGCGAGTGAGACGCTGGTCATCTGTCAGATCGTGGGGTGTTCACTTCCGCACCTTTCTTGTCATGTCGATTGAAGTCAAATGTTTTGAAACTGTAGCATAGTGAGCCCCTATCCCTGCGCTCAAAGTCCGAATGGTTGGACCCGGATCAGGTTTCACGACTCTTCTCAACGCTTGATCGTCAGAGAACAACCTGTAGTCACGACCATGGTTGCTTTGGGGATCAAAATCGACGGAAGAAAAATGTGCGACCGAATAGCTTACTGTCCATTTGGAAGGCGATTCGAAGCCAAAACAAATGCAAGATTACCGCAAGCATCCGACAAAGAGTGATTGAGTTTGAAGTCATGAACCATAATCACCCGAAAATCACGTCGGCTCATGATTTGTTCGCGACTTCACAAAAACCCTCGGAAAAAAGCTAACCAGAATATTCAAGCAGCATTCGAAAGAGGAGAAAAAGCCCTATCAGGAGGTCACATAAATTGGGCTGCAGTTGCTCAAATTTGGTAGAAGAGAAAGATTTATTTCTGCATGCCCCGAAACGGCAATTAATTTCGCAACAACCTGATATATCTGGGTGTTTTATCAAGTAATGTCGCCTCCGGGGTGTCATCACGCCAGCCGTAACGACCGCGGCATTCATGGTCCCGCCCACCCCTGCTGTAAATATAGGCGAGGTCACTGAATCGTTATACTCGACATAGATCGCTCAAGAGCAGTATCTAATCTTGTCTGTCAATGAATCTGAACAATTAATCTCTCTGTTCTCAGTGCAGAGCCTTAAAGCCCTGTTGTTGTCAACCGGTTGTCCATTCCATTCTCGAAAAAGTTTCATACCCAACGTCATCTCACCCATACACCGAGATTCACGAACTCAGAGAAGGCGTATCGTAGACATGACTGGCAACCATAGCCTAACCCAGTGGCAAAAACATCACTTGAACTGATTTCAGCCATCTCAACATCCACATTGACGGTGACCATGCAACTCTGACTCTGAGGTATGGAGGTGCTGCGAGACCTTGGGAATGTAGCCCAGCCGGCGTTAATAAATTTTTACCAGGTAACACTGCAAGATTCGGCCGCTCCGTTGTTTCACCCAATAGATGTCGTGGTGAGACGTTAGTAGTGTAATGGTCAGTAGTTGGTCAGTAGAGCATTCATTGGGATAAATTTCATCCATATATGCGCTTATACACTTTTTAACCATGAAGTCAATCATAATATCAAACACAGACATCTAATATTATACAAACACCAAATAACTTCTGCTGTCATCGAAAAGGCTGGAGCAGAACGAAGTTTGAAATAAGAGGATTAGTGACGACAAAATATCGTCCATGAATACACAATTGAATAAATAAACAATTTAGATTGCTGAAATTTGTAGTAGGACCAGTCGCACATTTAACAAACTAACGAATACATGTTTATACTATGGTGAGAAGAATTACCAGATACAAGGTCTGTTGGAAAAAAAGAAAAATAAAACAAGTGTAACGCAGAAGTGAAAGCGCTTTCAAATGACTGCCAAGAATGCTATGCATGAATGCCCAGTGCGAGCAGCTACATCCTAAATGTAAAAGTACTTAGTTGGAAAGCATCCACAAAATCGCTAGATCATATGTGCGAAGTATTTACAATTAATAATATTTTCCAATTCCACTGATATCCATCTTTAACCCATTGACGACCGCGCCCATTTTTGCGTGTCTGGCGCGTGGGACCAACGCCCCTTTCAAGAGTGCAGCGCCTGCGGAGTTCCACACCGTTACGATAAGATAATTCGGACTAAACAGATCATTTTGCAGAAACAATTTTGAAATCTAGTTCCAGAAGATTACAAGTATCATCGGACAAAAAAGTAGAGATTCTAAACGCTTCTGGATTCCATTAAGACCGAAGGAAGTTTGTAGAGGGTGTTTTTAGTGTTATAAGGGAGTGTCCAGAGAATACACACGTTCCTAAGGCTCTAGCCTGACTAGTAAGAAAGCGCAGGATGTAACGAACGTGATTCTGTGTAGAAAATTTGGCTTCTGCACAGAGTAATTCCATCCACGACAAAAGAAATGTGAAGCAATCTTCCTCGACTTCAAAATTCCATCCTTTTCATGATATTTGTCGCAACAAGGGAGAACTCCTCCTTGAACTGCACTTGTTTGAGACCTTTTTAGGATGGATTGTAACCATTCCATATTGAAATGCTGCAAAATGAATCGAAAATAAGGTCCAGTACTTGCCAAAAAGGGCGCGGCTCACCGGTGAGCCGCGCGGTCCCACGCGACCGAAAAAGCGCGGCTCATCGGTGAGCAACGCGGTCGTCAATGGGTTAAAGGTAACAGCCACGAAAAAATTTGTCGCTCAGATTTTTGAGCGATCTTGGGTTTCTGACCATGAGGAACATGGAGAATGCGGTCAATTTTGCCAGAACTCATGTTAAAATGGTTCTGCTACCAATTTGCTGCATTATAGCAGAGCGGCCGAGTTACGCTGGTGAAGCAGATCAAGGAAGTCGATAACGCTACCTTTATCACCAACAAATTTCTTGGCGCAACTGGATAATCGACTAATTTTACTAACAAACAGAAATTCGCACCATATCTGAAAATTCGAAAGTTTTGGAAAAAGGAAGTTGTTGTACGGTCTAGTAACAACTGAGGTAGCGTACATGGGGTAGACAGACCATCACAATGCAAAAATTCTCGAAATGAGCAGGAAAATAGACGTTTTCCTTCGAAAACTGATTGGCTGCGGCAGAAAATAGCTGATTCGTATTGCGCTACATCTGATCCGCGGATATCCGAATACCAAGTCTAACTTGTTATATCTTGAGAACGCTGATGCGTTCAGCGGTGGAACTTGCGCAGAATTATTGGGACTATCGTCCAGACTCCAAATCATTCAAAAAAAATGGACATGAAGTTTATCGTGGGTGCTGCCTTTACTTTAGGAAGAAAGGATCGATCGACTAGAAACATCCAGCCGCTTCATCGAAAAACAGGTGCAGAAAACAAAGCTTGTTGCCGTGTTTACCTACAGTTTCATCTCACAATGGTCACACACATTCCTGCCGATCAAATTCTGAATATGGTTGCATGGGTGCAGTCGGTGAAGTGGTGGACCTCCGTGTTCGGATGGCTGGGTGCCTTGGCTTCGTGGTTTCAAATCGTCGTTGGTTGGTCTATTCTTATCCTTGTTCTGTCGCGGAAATGACTCAAATTCAGTACTGGGACTTGGTAGAGAAGAAGTAATTATGCATAAGTGGAAATTCGTCGTGGTCGTGTTTCTATGGATAATAATCACTTGTTCCTATTTCAATGCGGTGAGCTTGTTCTTGGCGATTTGCTTTCTTCTTTTCCCGTTGAAAGTACTTTGAGGTAAAATCAAACAAACTTCCAAGTACATGTAGGATCTACCAGTGCTCACAAGGAAAGTGCAAAAGGCTAACCCCGGGGATCGAGACGAAACATTCATTTTTGTTAACATTGTTTAGGGCGATGTTAATGTCTGTACATCATTTTTGCCCAATGATCCTGACGCGCGCAGGAGAGCGCGCCAAAGACTTTTCGGCGTCATTCATCTTCCACGCGCCCTAGATCTTTGAAAAGGTCTTCTGGACTGAAACTTTGCATATGGCGGTTATTTGAGCTGCTGAATACGAATATCATATCCATTTTGCACTGTGACGCTATTTTTGTAGGGTTACGGTAGGTGTACCACCTCATACTACCGTAAACCTCCGATATGACATTACGGCGCAAAATGGGGGCAAAATGGAGTGGGAGGGGGCACTTGGTATAAGTCGGTAATATGACATGTCCTACACGTACTGACTTGTTAGCTGAAATGTCCGAAACGCTCTGACTTGTTAGCTCTGTTAAAGGCAGCACCCACGGAAATTTTCGACCTCAAGATTTCGGTAAGATTCGGGGTAGTCGGGTGCGCTTAACACTGTTACAATGCTGAATACTGTTGAAACCGTCGAAATCCATGCTTTCTAGAACCCCTCAGCTCCTCGCTTTCGAGCAAGTTCGGTCGAGTTGTGCGATCTGTTCGATTCGGACCGATCCAAAAAAGTCGATACCGCTGCCTTTTTTGTCAGCTGTTCTGTGGGCGAAAGAGGTTTTTGGCCCTATTTTGCAGCGATCGTGAAGTTGGTGGAAGAAAACAAACTTTGAAAAGGATAGCCTGACCAATCAAGGTAGAGACACAATTGAGCTCTAAAACAATTCCGGAACGATACAAAAATTCGAAAATGAGATAATGGTGGAATCCGTCCTAACAAGTAACCAAAGAAGGAGGTCCCTAGCAAAATGACAAGCAGAAAATTTTGTTCTATCATGCAAAAAAGGAAAGCTAAGGAGCAACATATAGCCTTCTAATGAATGAAAAGAAATTGCTGCCCACCAAATCAGCTGGCAGCGACGATCTTCTGCCGCCACAACTCGATCGAACGACCCCACGCTGATCCTGCTGATCCAGGATCTCGGACATTTGACTAATTATATCTCATAAACGGTTGAGTTTTCCACGCTACTTTCTTCGCCAAATTCTTAGAACTATTGCTAAGGCTTAGAAACGATCAAAACCTCAGATATGAAAATTTCCGTGGGTGCTGCCTTTAATGTGCAGTAGTTAGCTGAAATGCAAACAAGTCAGAACGTGTAGGACAGGTCATGTTACCGACTTTTACCAAGTGGCCCCCCCAACTCCATTTCATCCCAAAGTGGACACGATATTCGTGTTCAGCACCTCAAGTAAGCACAGTATGCAAAGTTTCAGTCAAAAATGTTTTTGAAGAGTTTGGGTCCATGATGGTTGGAAAGTACCAATTTTCTAGTGCCCTATGGACTCAATGGAGTCCTGGCTTGGATTCATGGAACTTTGGCCACTCAATCCAGCAGTGGTTGCCGTGTTTAGCTGTCATGGACGATCGAACGTTCGCAGACGCATTTTTGAATAACCTGGTTCCGTCTGGTTACACAATCATGAATACTAGCTCCAATCATGGCAGCCGCGATGAGGTGGTCGAGTAACTAACGAATCGGACGAAGCCCCTGCAGTAGTTCTTGTAATGGCGCACGTATCTGATGTGTTTTAGTCATTAGAAATACTCGAAACAAGTTTAAAAGCCTTAAATTCAAAAATGCGAAGAAAGTTGCGCTGACGGGATTTAAATCCCCGACCTCCTGCTTGATAGTCTGATGCGCTATCCAGCTATCCATTCAGCTATCTCCCCGCCGATCTCGGCCATTCTCGGCCATTCTCGGCCCATCATCTCATAATCAGATGAAACCAACTTATTCAAAAATATGTCTTCACACAGTCCATGGTCCCAGAAAAGGTAATCAAGGTAAGCCCAGTTGTTTTGAGTGGTCAAAGGTTCATAAATCCCAGCTCTACATGGAGTCCTCTGGCAGTGCAATATAGATTTTTCGTCTACGGACGTTCGTCACCCACCGCGCCGCCGCGCACGAATTCGCGCGCGGCACTGCCTTTCTTTTCCCTAGCGCAGATGCCGAGAGTGTTCGTCGCGCACTCCGCCCTTTTCGCCGCGTTCGCGAAAGGACGGGTGACGAACGTCACGTAATCGTGACATATCATTGTCTGTGGTTCTAGCGCCAAAATCAGCAGGCGGCCCAAAAATGGTACTCACCGGAAGCGCACTGCCTGTAGGATCGATCAATTATAGGTCTGCAAGTGGGCCGTTCCTTTTCTGAGAAGATTTTTCTCTAGCTCACAACATAAAGACAGCGAAGAAGTGTTGCACTAGAAACCATTCTCGAGCCATTCAGTTACAAGTTACTGTTCACCTTACTCCTCCAGTTTCAAATGGTTGGATCGTACCACGTGTGCACTGTGAAGGAGCATGCATGTGTTACACTGGACCGCAGTACGGAGTCGTGTGTGGATCGTTCAGAAGAAACAAAGGACGAAATCCATGACGGTCCCTACGGCGCATCACCTATGTCTTTCCTTGTGGTTTCCGCAGAGCTGCTCTCAAGAGTGAAGATAAAATTAGACGGACATAGTCCCATATTGTTCATCATATTGTTTTCTGTATGCAGTGAAAAAAAAAACTCGTCACATATATACGAAATACTGAGGTTTTTACGAGCCATTTCAAGCGGTCAATATTTTTCACGCACTCTGTTTACATCAACATCATCTTAGGCAATGCTTCTGTAAGTGCTTGTTTTATTTTGATCCCCGGGATTAGCCTCGTGCATCTCCCTGTAGTGGCCTACAACTGTAGTGGCCTACAACTGTGGACCATTCGAGGAGATTTGCTAGGGGTTCACGCAGTTCATGCATAATTAATGCGTCTTTTTTTCTTCGCGGCTTATTTTCGCGCTGAATTAAATGTTTCTCTCTCTTTTTTTTCTTCTGTAGTTTTCTTATGTGCGGTTTTCAAGGAAGTAACTCTCTTTTCTCACTTTGTAAACATGCTATCAAAAATCGTGCCTAAATGCGCCATTGCATGCTCTATCACTTTGGGAAGGCAGCACAGCGATTTCGCGATCTCGAAGAAAGTTTGGCTGAAGAATAACCAACTAAGCTAAGTCGAAAAATGTTCAAGTTGTTGAAATAGGGCGCTATAATCATCAGAGATAAAGTAGGAGGAGGTTGACCACCAAATTTCCGTTTCGCTCCACAAAACCGGTGAAAATTTGGATGGATACAATACTGCTCCTGATCTTTGCAAAAAAGACAGCGCCAGACGCGTTTTTACGTCGGCAACGCAAAAGCGCGTCGCAAAGCGTCGCAGGCGCATAACTTGCTTAGGAATGGAGATTTTGCGATTCCAAAGATTCTTATACAGTGCGTTTCGGCGAGCTAAACGTTTTCTACTTCACCGTATTTTGGGGTTGAAAAATTTTGGCTAATTTATAATAAAAAGCAGGGCTATTGAAGCATTCAGAAATCGGCAACGACATTACCTAAAGAATTTTCGTTTGGGATTTCTCTAAATATCAGGTTGGTGCGAAATTAATTGCCGTCTTTGGGTATGCACAAATAAGCCTTCCTCTTGTATGGAGTTTGAGCAATTTCAAGTCAAATTGTGTGACCACCTCAAAGTGCTTTTCCTCCTCTTTCAAAAACTACTTGAATATTCTGGCTAACTCTTCTCAGTACCGTTCTGTAGAGCTGCGAACAAGTGATGAGCCTACGTGATTCTTAGGTGATCGTAGTTAATAACTGCAAACTCGATAACCTTGGACCGCAGATGTCCGGTAATGTTCCATTTGTTTTGCCTTGGTATTGCCTTCTCGATACTTAGTGAGCTAGGGTTTAGCAATGCTTTCTTCCTACGATTATAAAACTTAAATGCAACTACGGTCGTGGTCGCGAGATCTCGCTAGACGATCAGGCGTTGATGGCAGCCATGGAACCTAAACCGGGTCTTACCATCCAAACGATGAAGGCAGGGATGGACTTTTATTATAATAACACAGTTTTGAACCATTTGACCTCAACCAACAGGTTAAGGAAGGTGCGGACGTGAGCACCACACGATCTGACTGACAACCAGCGTCTTAGCTGGTGTACACATCATTTCTAACTTAATTCTTGGTACCAAAACGGCACATTTCCAGTCAACGTAATTACTGTAGATAAGGCACGGTTTCTGCAGGATAGAAAGAAATGCGATGGGTAGACATTAGCAAAATTTAGAAGTAGAAACGTTTTCCTACTTCTATGTCTGCTAAACCAAATCTTTTCTCTAAGGATGTGGTGTCAGGAGTTTGGTGGCGCTGTAAGGGTGAGATTAACTGCAGCTTTCACAAACCTAGTCGAGCATTGACAACAGAGTCCCAGTAATGTGAATTCGAGCCTATCTCCGGAAATCAGCTGTAGATTTGGTTGGCAGTGATGAACAGGACCAGGTTGTCCTCTGCTCCAGAGTAGCACTAAGCCTTTCGCTTTATAACTGACCCGGCAAAAACTGGCGCAGTAAGGCATCGAGGTTCTCATCCACTTCCATGTTCCTCAGACGTTTCCCTTACTGAATATCACTTTTTTCTTAGTTCCAGGTGTAAATCTGTGACAGCAGCTGATTATTGATCTGGAGCATACTGAAATCGTAGCCAATCAAACGAGCATTAAATCGATGAAGAACGTTGTGTTTACGTCACGTTGTAACATTTTGAATTAGAGTGGACGTTTCTGCAATCAATTTCACACCAACCTGATACATAATAGTTTAGAAACACTGTCGGAGTCCGAGCGTTTTGCAGTGAGGGATTTACTCGCAAATTGAGGGCGAAGTTGATAGATCGCAATCGAATGTGGCCATCGCGGTGCGAACCACGTAGATTTCACATGTCTCGCGGTTCTCCTACAATCAAGATTCATTGCTGCCACTAGAAATCCTAGTAATACTCCGCGTTCGCACGCGACTTTATCCCATATATCTTGTGTGACTGATCGCTAAGCCACGCAGATTTCACATGTCTCGCGGTTCTCCTACAATCAAGATTCATTGCTTTATCCCATATATCTTGTGGGCTCAACGGGCTTCTGCCGTCCGAACAAGTCCCGTATGGCTCGTCCAGACTCCGCTCAAGCGTGAATTAGATGTGGCTTTCACACCAGACAGTCCGTCTACGGACGTTCGTCACCCACCGCGCCGCCGCGCACGAATTCGCGCGCGGCACTGCCTTTCTTTTCCCTAGCGCAGATGCCGAGAGTGTTCGTCGCGCACTCCGCCCTTTTCGCCGCGTTCGCGAAAGGACGGGTGACGAACGTCACGTAATCCAGACAGTCGGCCTATATACATATAGAGTTTGTATCAGTATGAGCAATATGTTTACTCAGACAAGATGTTATACATATTTATTACATGGCATTACCATGTGAGCTGAACACAAGAAACAACTCAACAATAGCAATAACACAACTCCAACTTGAGAACCGACAACCTGATATCAGAATCTGAGAATGTGAAATTGCAGGGATAAAATGAGCGAATGAACTCTTAGGATTACAGTGTTGGAAATTCCGCAGCAGAGTTCAGGGAGTTATATTCTTCTGCGCTTTTGCGGAAATTCTTTAGAAAAAGGAGAAGAGTTTTTTTTCCTCTGCGTTTCCCTACCTGTAAATCTGCTAATGCTTTTCCGATTTTTTGAAATTCTGCTACAGAATTTCAGAAAAAGCCTCTATCCTGCTGCAGGACTTCCGGGCCGGTAGTAATCCACTCCGCAACTTGGTATCAATGTTGCCACCATGACGGCAACACTGCCTACAAGGTGGCAACTTTGGATGCGAAATAGGTGTGAGATGCGGCATTCCATTATGGCTGCAAAACCTAGCGACGCTCACAAGATCGAACCTCACTATAGCGCGATCATAAGCAAGCGACTGAACCACTTGGCCATGTCAACACGTTGCGACGTGCGATTGAATCTCAACACAAACACCAACCAGATCAGATTTTGATTGATTTTTGGTATCTCATCTCACAACAGTGTGTATGGTATTGGTAGAGGTGCTGAAATCAACTGTTATTGTACTCAAACATGTTCATTTCTCCATATTATTAATTTTGCTCCGATTTCCTATATAGTTTGAGGTCTGTTTGTGCCATCAGGTTAATCTTTGTTCTCGCTAACCCTTGGCAGCATTATCGTATGTGTCTCTTGACAATACAATATAGTCGGGTGAATCCCCTCGATCACTGTTGAAGTGATCGACCAGGTACGACCTCGGACATGCCCTAGGGCATATCCGACCTGCCGACGGGGAAACCTCTCTCTTTACACACTCTCTCGTCGCACTCGCCTGCTGCCACCTACGTTGCCACCTTGAGGTGGCAGCTTAGGTGGCGCCCAAGGAGATCGCGATCTCGTAAGCAGCTGGAGTTTCCGAATATTTGCGCACGGCTGTTTGAAACAAGGACATCTAAACACTGTACCTGGGGGTAAAACAAGGTCACAGGGATAGTACCCGTGTGAGGTAAAGTTGCAAAATTCAGGAGTTTTTATTGGTTGAGGTGCGTCCGCACCGTTCCGGCTGCCACTGATGTCGCCCCCTCGTGCCACCGCGAGTTGGCAACTTGTGGGGTGGATTACTACCGGCCCTGGCATTTTGTCTGAGATAGTTTCGCCTGAGTTGCAGTAAATGAAAATGGACATCCCAAGGTGCGAATAACTATTATCCACTAATTGCTTCTATTAGGTTGGTGCACAAATTATGCAGCTTTTTCGCGACCCCTTTTCTCGTTGAAAATTAGAGCTTCTTGAAAGGTTTTTCCATGTAAATGATCCTCTGCTTTCACCGATGCTGTCGAAAATCGTGTCCACATTCACCCTCTCATGCTCTACCATGCTCTACCACTTGAGGAAAGCTTGGAATGCAGCACAGTCATTCCGCCGATCCCTACGGAATTTTGGCTGAAGGAAAATCACCAGAGACAAGTCGAAAAATATTTAAGTAGTTCAAGTAGGAAAGTACAATCCTAAAGATGAAGAAGGAAGAGCTCGACGACCAAATTTCGACGACCGGGAACTCTTGGCAGCCGTGGAAGGGAAAGAGATTCGATTGACGAGATTCCTCAGAAATGGAGCCTGCTCGTTTTGCTACAGAAAGTCTGTGGAAATTGAGCACATTTCCTGTCTGAGGACTTGTGCTTACCCATTCTGTCAATCTCCATAGTGATAGAGCATATTATGGCGGATATGGATACGGCTTTCGATAGCTGCTTTAATAAGTGGAAAAAGAGGATTGTTCTCATGAGAGAGCCATTTGAAAAGCTTAAATTTCTATCGAGAAAAGAGGTAGCGAAAAAGACGGGATTGATTGTGCACAAACCTAATATCATCGACGAATCGATGATCTCTGTTGTTGTTGTAGTCATCGCTTATAGTAGACCAGAAAGTCAGAATGGTGCTGTAAGCCGCACGAGGCGCTCATTACTCACTTTACTCCTCTCATTCACTCTCTGTTGTACAGTATAATAAATAACCGCTGAACCACAGGGTTGGTCACACATATGGACGAGATCAGCCCAAGAGTTCAAGGCGCCACCATCAGTCAGTCGCCACAGCTTCATTTTGTCTTTCGAAGTGTTCGAAACCACTTATGCGGCTCAGAAACGTCTGCGTTTCGTACAGAAAATGCGTCAAGGACGACAATACCGCTCAAAGTTGGCTCGGGCTGTCCCCAGACGGCTGAAAAAACCAGGTGGTTGGAGCTTATCTGCAAGAGGCTGAGCCCCCGCACAATGGGGCGTTATTCCGGTCATCTAGCATCCATGTCAACTGTCCTCAACAACCCCTTGCCTCTCATAAAACTTCAAGGTTTGAGAAAAAAAGAAACGCACGAATTTGATCGTGGATCGGCACCACTGACAAGTTCTCAAGCATCCTATGCAATTGGCTGCAAAAAAAACTCGTGCCCATAGTACTTTACTTCTACGAATAGAAACGGTCGAATCAGTAGTGTTATTTTTAATCCCATCAATCATCAATCCTAAATGGAATGTTCACCGTTTTGTAGAAAGTTTGTTTCAAAATAACGGTTGTGCTCCTGTGGCTCATATATTTCCGCGTTTGCGCTATTAAAGTTCCATTTCTGTCGCAGTTCTTGCCTACTTCAGATTCCAATTTCTATTCCATTAGGATCACTTTTCATTGGCACATATAACATGCAAATATCTGCATATAAGCAATCAAATAGGCGCTATCAACACAATCTTCTATTCACGTGTTCCATCTGATTCCAATCTTCGTTACTTTTCCGGAGCGGTAATGTGCAAGTGATATTCCTTACCATGTTGCAGGATGAACGCCTTCAACTCCCTTGTTCTTCTCGTTGTGTTTGCGTTCGTTACTTCCATCGAGGGAGCGATGAGAGGGAACCGTAGAAGTTTCTTCAGTTCCGTCTACTTTAAATTCCATTTTCTATCCCATTAGGACCACCTTTCATTAGCACATATAACATGCAAAGATCTGCGTATAAGCGATCAAATAGGCGCTATCAACACAATCTTCTATTCACGTGATCCATCTGATTAAAACCTTCGTTACTTTTCCGGAGCGGTAAAGTGCAAGTGATGTTCCCTGCCATGTTTCAGGATGAACGCCTTCAACTCCCTTCTTCTTCCCGTTGTTGTGTTCGCGTTCGTTACTTCCATCGAGGGAAAGATGAGAGGGAGCCGTAGAAGTTTCTTCCGTAATTGCAAAAATAAAGTCTTTGCACCCGTTTTTTGGCGTCAAAGCATAGGATTGCAGGAAATTACTTCCAACGTTTCGACGTAACGTCGTCTTCAGAGGGCTGAAAGTGATTCAAGATCATCTATGTCCGCTCTAAACCACCACCGACCTCGTCAACACAAGTCCATTCAAGTCATCCTTGCTAGATAACACCAAGCATCCAGATGAAAAACCAACTCATCACGTGCCCACCAATACAGCGGAGCAGAATGCCACCGCGAACAGCAGTGGTTAATGAATACTGTGTGGTGCAGCTTGGGTTGTGGATTCTCGCATGTGCTCCTGGATCGAACAGCAGAAATGAGCAGATATCTATAACTAGTGATCTTATACCGTCTCTATGATAATGCAAGCTCTAAGGTTGTCACGATACCAGTGCAAGGCTTATAAGACTTAGGCTGTACCACACACTATTCATCAACCATCCATCGGCGGTCAATTGCTATTTGCGGTGGCATTCTGCTCCACTGTATTGGTGGACACATGTTTGTTAGTGTAGTGTAGTAGTATTTTCCTGTTTAACTATTGTTTTGGTTCCTCATGTACAGCTGAAGGATCACATCTAATCACAGCGCAGGGGCGTGGTCATTGCCTATGTAAGGCGCCGCTGGCAGTCGGTTGGGAATTCGAGCTACGTGCGCTTGCCTCGGACGGTGTGTTCGAGGATCGACTGCTGGCGAGGAGTGAAAAACAGCGCGATCCCAGTGGCAAGGCCACGAGTGTCGGAGCGTGTCCGGAGGGGTCTCAACGGAGTGACCCGAGGTCCAGGCGGTTGTAGCCGTCTGTGAACTGCTGCTGTGAGTCGGTGACTCGGGCTTGGAGTTTTGAAGTGGTGACCCAAGAATAGCGGTCGGGGCCGCAAAGCGTTTGGGCCTGAGATTCAGTCCTGGAGTCCCGGCGTGGTGACCTCAGAGCTAGAGAAGCTTTGTGCGCGGTGTGCCAGGAAGGGTCACAAGTCGGAGGAGTCTAGTCTAGTGTCTTCTAGTGTGCTATTAAGTGCGTGAGTGAGTGAGTCGGAGTTGGACCGTGCGGCTATTACTATTCAAGGCCTGCTATTCAAGAGTGTGACCTGAGGCTAGAGCCTAGAGCCTTAAGGCCCGCGCGTGACTAGTGTTTGTTGTAGCTAAGATACTGTAGTGAGGTCATTAGGATAAAGTTTAAATAGAACCTCGTTGTCAAACACTGCAGCTCTCAAATCATTCATTCTGTCCGAACAGTAAACTTGTGAATAGAAACCGGGAAAGGAAAAACCACTAGACAGCAACCCCGTACGTACGTACGTTGACATGGTGAGTTCGTCTGTCAGTGCCTATTCTTGTCTTGGCTAATTTATAGAGTAGCGCTATTGAGGCACTCAGAAAGCGGCAATAACATTGGCTAGAAAATTTTCGCTTCACATTTCTCTAGTTACGTGATATTTTAAAAGTACTGCCGAAATCCGAGCTTCTGCAATGCACTTCGTGTGCGTGCCTGTTCACGAGAACCAACCATCAAAAAACGGAAAATAGCCGCACCATCGTGTTCAGCGCATCGAATTAACAATGTTGAAAGATGGAAAATGCTTTATTTTGCACAAAAACCAGCTAACATGCGAATTTATTTGGGGGGTAATGTTAAACTACACGTTGTACTCATGCTATATCCTCGATGCCTAGAAGATCCAGTAAATCCACGTTCTGTAGACGTTTTTTCAGTGTTTTTGAATCTTTCGAAGCTGCTAATTGGGGGGAAGCTTGTTTAGGAACTCTGAGGCTCGATATGCAAAAGAGTTCCGCTGCAAATTGTTATACCATTTACCAGTCCTGGAAGGGAATAAGTTAAAACTGAACCTGCGGTCATTCACTGGTCTAAAAACCCAGAAATTCGAGGGTTTTAAACGTACCTTACCTCGAAGGATTTCAAAACCCATGATAACGTTCGCTCAGGGTAAAGCACGAGGTGCGATTCGGCGGTTTCGAATACGTACCCCCCTTTGGTTCATACTAACACTTGGCCACGCCCAGCTATGGTTCATATTAACACTTGGCCACGCCCAGCTACCTGAGCCCCGCCCCTTGAAGTCTTTAAGGTTTACATTGCATAAGCCTTCACGAAATGAAGAAGTTCATTTTAATAAAGGGAAAATTCACTCAAAAAATTGCCCCACAAGAGGCTACAAAACAAAAAACACAACATAATGAACATGTAATATACATAATAAACATAACAATGAAATTGTTTATTATACAATACACACATGAGCATGCCAAAAATGAGAAACCGCTCCTTAATCACCCTTCTAATTAAAATAGAAAAATCAATTGGCCGACACAGAAATGAGGTCGTAATTGCAGCCAAAGTCGGATGAGCCGCCCTCTGTGAGCTAACAGACAACATAGAGACTAGTTTCTCTTTTCTTACAAAAAACATGTAGCTTTTATTCCACAACACAAGGCTCAGTGATTTTCTCCAAAAAAAGGATCTCCACTTACCCCAAGTTGCTGCTCTGCATTGTCATTTGCATTCAAAAGTTCGCGTTCAAAATGCGATCCATGTTTAGAGATCTTGAGGTCGACATCAAAAGATGTTGCCGCTTTCGCTTGTAAAGAGGGAGCCTGAAACTTTAGAAATCTTTGCAGACCGTCACAGTGTTGGACAATGTGAAAACTCACCCCAAATGCTCTTAGTTCGGAAGCTTTGAACATTCCTTCACGAACGAGGTAGTTAGAAAAGTTAACGGCAGCTTTGGCGCCGGCATCCTACAAATTATACAGCGTCAAACTTGATTGTGACTCTCCGTGTCCTGCACCGCCGCACCACCGCGGCGCGGCCGACAGCTGTGGACTCCGGGTGTAGCCTCGCCCGCGCCGCGCTGATGGTGCGTCGTTGCGGGATGTGGGAGTCGCAATCGTGATTGACTTTCTCTTTACAAATACGCACAAAATGGCGAGGAACTAGCACTCCGAACTATAGCGTTTTTTTTTCGGAAGAAGAAAAGAGAATTCTGAACAGGCAGTTTAGTATTGGGAAATAGAAACATACTATAACATGAGGTAGTATTTCAAAGGGTTTGAGAATTCCTTCACGAACGAGGTAGTTACGAAAGTTAACGGGAGCTTCGGCGCCGGCATCCTACAAATTATACAGCGTCAATCAAGATAGCTTATCATGGACTGGACCGCAGCACCAGCTCTAGGAAGGTGCGCCACCTATCTTGGAAGGATCCAACGTAGGTGGCGCACCTGCCAAAAAGGGGGTTGGAAGGCCGAAGCTGCAAAGGAAGAAAAGAAAAATGCAAATATGATGTGGCTATGCAAAGGACAGTTAGCTCAGGCACCAAGCACCATGGAGAAGTACCGGTAAAGGCGAGAAGCCACTGTCTTCTTGACTGACATTACTAAAATCCACCGTATGCGTGCGCGTTGCTGTACCCGGCTGGCGCGGATCTCCTCTGGAGAGGAGACAGTGGTTTCTTTGCACTAATATTCTACTATTCTTCGCTTATATTCATCCAAAACTCAGTAGTATTCAACTACTAGGCACTATTTGGCTAGTTCGACTGACATGTCAAAACCAAAAAATTTTGCCCAAATTTCGCGTGTGAGAGTTATTCGATGCGAAGATCACGAACACCAAACTCATTTTGTATGTAGGCATTTGTAGTACAAAACAATCTAGACGGTGTCGAAGCCGACTTCTTAGAAAAATTGTGAAGATGCGCAATGTATCCGACCTTTCCGTGGGAACACACTCGGTGAAGTCGAAAATGGAACAGATTGAGGGCGAAAAAGTAAGTGGATGGAAGTAAATTTCTTGATGTGGTTATTATATTTTCCAATAATGCACCAAGAGCCAGAGTCTTACACACGAGATTTGGGAAAATTATTTTATTTTGACATTTCTGGACGGAACTAGCCAAATAGTGCCTATAGTTGAATACTAGTGAGTTGTAGAAGAAAATAAGTGTAATTAGTGCAAAGAAACCACTGTCTCATCTCCAGGAGAGATCTGCGCCAGCCGGGTTCCAGCAACGCGCGCGCATAAGGTGGATCTTGATAATGTCAGTCGAGAAGACAGTGGCTTCTAGTAAAGGCCCACATAATGAGAAGAAAGAGGATCCGAAGGCCGAAGCTCCAAAGGAAGAAAAGAAAGAAGAACAACAATTGCAAAAAAGAGTGAGTAAGGAACTCACGTTGTTGTTATCGCTCTTGCTAACTAGAGCCTCCATCTCCTGAAAAAAAACGAGAATATTGCAGAAATATTTGCCATCTACTGTTATTCATAACAGCTCTACCTATGTTCATGCAACTTCTAGTTGCTCGTTAGAAATAAGTGTTTGCCAAAAGTTGTCGAAGTCCAATGCCGACAACTTTCTGGAGAACGTTCATTTCTAACGAGCAACTAGAAGTTGCATGAACATAGGTAGAGCTGTTATGAATAACAACAGTACACATGAACAGCCGTTTTTCGAAAAAAAAAAGTTAGACAAGTGTGATCACAGGGCGCGCAGAAACTATCGATTTTTCTCGTCGTCTGAGTCCTCTCGTGACGATCACTCTCTGTAGTACGCTGCCCCCTCTCGCAGCCCCTACGCTAAACGCGCATCCCTCCTATCCTCCTAACTACTGTAGACTTCACCACAGGAAGGGCGCGATACGGGTGCGATGCACGCACCTTCTCCGCACCCATCCAGTGGTGGAACCTACCGAAATCCGTTGCGCAATGGAGCGCGAAATCGCATAGGAGCGCGAAATAGCTCCGCAAGGGGTTTCAACTGAGCTTCGGTGCAGTTCTTGCAATATTGCACCGATTGAAAGCGTGCGACTTGCGCAACTGAAGCAAAACTGAGAAAACTCTCTAGTGGCGAACTACTTTTACTGATTACTGTGCCTACTACTTACTATTTGTCTGTATTGCTACATCGATTTACTGTGACGAGGGATTCTTGAAGTAACAGCAGAGACCGTCATCTCAACATCTCGTCACACATCTCATGAACATCTTATCCACGGCTAACTACATGTTTGAGTGTGGACGCCCTTTCCTTCGCGATGCTTCAATGGATGGGTTCGGCCATTTCACCGACGGCAGTGTCAGTCATGTAGGACAGTATAAAAGCGCTATGACATTGCAATTTTTTGCCGGGGCTCCGCCTCGGACCCCTTACGTACCCCCTTTTGCTTTTCTCGCTTTGCTCCTCTGAATACGTAGGGGTGGTTTGAAATATTGTACCTGTGCTTTACCCTGCATCCGCTCGTGCTCTCCTATACATCAAGCTTTTGAGGCCTAAGATCTGTAACCTTGTTTTATAGTCAGGCAGTGCGCGTGGGTAGTTTTTATTCGGAAAGGCTCGGTAAAACACGATTCTAGTAAATGTTTTTTGTATTTTTTTCGAGCTTTTGGACTTCCCCTTTCAAGGATGGATTCCATAATTGACTACAGTACTCAAGCACAGGCAAGACGTATGCCTTGTACATTTTTAACAAAATGCTCATATCCGATGTATGTAGGTTCCTCAAGATGGAGTGCCTAATACGTCTAGCTTTAAGTGCCCAATCTTCAATATGCTGAGAGTACTTAAGGGAGCAGTCAACAAGAACTCCTAGGTCTCGAACTGAGTTCTTCTTTGTAAGAGGAATGCCATAGTCAAAACCGTCAATCTTACCACCTAATATCATGACGTCACTTTTCGATGCCTTGACTTTCATATGCCAGGTTTGCGCCCACCACCCCCCCCCCCCCACCATTTGCTGGATTGAGTGCCGCAGTTTCGTTTGAATTTCTTGTTTCTCAGTGTTATCATAAACGGCGTAAATTTTAATGTCATCGGCATAAGCCGCAATTTTTATTCGGGGATCGGTTCTCACAGAACTTGCCAGATCAAGGGAGTAAATATTAAATAAAAGCGGCGAAAGAACGCTCCCCTGTGGTACACCAGAAGGGGCAGAATTTTCCAAGGAGAGATGCTCGCAATCCCGGGCGAAAGCGCTGCTTCGCAGCAGCTCTAATGCGGCACGAGTGATACTATAAGAAATTTGTCGCGAAGGTGAAGATATGAAAGTTGTTACTTGCTCTCAGGTCTTCAATTCTTTTCAGTTAGACTCCAAATGTGCCTGCATTTGAAACATAGAAACCACACGCGTACAAACACAAAGTTGGATACCTTATTCTAAACAAACTGTGAAGTCCTTTTCGTTCTTTGAAATGCCAACCTTTACCAACCCTCCCGTCTCTTTGTTCGAAGCAAAGCTACTGAGTTGGCATAAACTCCTTCATGCTGCCCCGGAAAAGTCGCTATTTTGGCAAAACGGGGATTCCAAGTAAACCGCTGATCTCCTGGCTGAGTCATGTGACAGATTACGAAAACAAATCCTCATCCATCAAGCCTCGAAGTTGCGGCCTTCAAAAAGCCAGCATTCCATACAACCCATGTGGCACACATACATTCACCAACGGCATCCCTTTGAACCGCCTTGCTTGCGCCAAATAGCCCAGTGGCGGCGCGCAAAATGGGTGAGGCAGCCAATCACCCAATCACAGTCTCTCCTTTATTGTATAGGGATATTATAGAAGGATAGCTCACGGAAGGGACCAAAGTACCTACAGATGCGTCTAGCGTAAACAAATGGAATGGCGCTTTATTATATAGGGATCATCGGCGCATATTCTAGAACTATTTTCCTTTTTGAGCACTCCAAATCTGGTTTTACACGAACCACACACATAGTTCGCTCTCCCCGCACTTCCCACAGGGTAAGAGGGACATTACTGGGAATCCTAGTGGCAACGATGAACCTTGATTGTGGAAGAACCGCGAGACATGCGAAAATTGCCTGATTCGCACTACTATTGCTTCATTCGATTGCGATCTATCAACTTCGATGTCAATTTGCGGGTAATGCCCTCATTACAGAACGCTCAGATCTCGACAGTATTTTTTAAATATCACGTATTTAGAGAAATGACAAACGAAAATTCTCCAGCTAGTGTCATTGCCGCTTTCTGAGTGCCTCAGTAGCGCTGCTTTTAGATTAACCAAAAAATTTCAACCCCAAATTGCGGTGAAGTAGGAAATGTTTAGCTTCGCCGCAACGCGCCCAACAAGAATCTGTCTTCAGAATCGCAAAAGCTCCATTCCGGAGCGAGTTATTCACGTGCGACGCTTTGCGACGAGCGTGAACTTGCGCAAAGCGTCGTCGGAAGCGCGACGGGCGTGTTTTCTTTTGCAAACATTGGGAGCAGTATTGTACTTCACTGCGACACTGTTGCTGTGAAAAAAACGCTGCATAAAATATTCACGAAAAACCGACTTTGAGTATACTGAATGGCAGTTGTCGTTCTGAACTCGGCGACAACCTTTTCGCAAAGAAAATTGCACATATTTTGTGCTATTTTGGTGTTGCAACCCGCTCGCGGGCCAGTTCTCGCACAGCTGAAACACGTGTACAGATTAGAGCATCAATATCTGTAGTGTGTTCGGGACTCCCAAAATTATAGCACTGCCAAATATTTCTCTTCAAATCCAGGTTTTTCCCGGAGATTAAACTATGTAAAAATTCAAGCGGAATTCAGGCGATTCTTCCTAGATACACTGCATGATGTATCTTCGAATTTCCAATCTCTGAGCCTCCAGTAATTTCAGGAAACAACCGGCTAAATATTCTAGGAAAGCATCAGTTTCCTTCTAAGAAGTCTATTCCCTTAATTTCTACTCAAAACTACTCGATTAGTACTCGTACTTTTTCATTCCTAGCAGTGTCAACTTTGCTTAGAGCAGGTTTGCTGTATTTTCAGATGTTCACCATCGCACAACCAATACCGACGAAATACCATGTTGAAGCAGCTGATGATGAGGCTGAGAGAAATTTAAGAATCCAAAGGAAGGCGGAGTCTCTGAATGTGTTCACGGTGGGAGTCACGAACTTTTAGTTGGATGAAGAGATTTTCACTCCCTGGAATCCAGGTAAATTACTGTGAGATATGCCACTGCGTGAAACCTCTTCGTGCCCACCACTGCAAGATGTGTCGCCGCTGTGTTTTGCGAATGGACCACCACTGTCCTTTGCTGCAGGTGAACTACTCTCATTTTGAATTTTTTAAACCGTATTAGTAGTATATGGTGTTGCTATTGTACAGTAATGTCGAATCGTTATTGCATTGCAGAAGACGAGGCCGCGCAGTGCTGCCTATGGGGCACGGTAGACCAGCTGGGAGGAGGTGGGGTGTTCTAGTCGGACGTTGTCCTGATTCTTGTTTTGTCTATAGCTTCCAGGGCGAGTTTATTTGATGTGTGGGCATTGTTACATACATTTACATCACTATGCTTAAAAGCAGAATTTCTGGCAACGCCCGACAACCACTTGTGCTGATCTGCCGTGGGTGGCGCGGTGCGCCTTCATTTTCTGCGGTGCAATAGTGATTGATCATTACTAGCACATTCGCGACCTTACGCTTTTGGCATGGTGTGTCACATGCGGCACACGCGCTTTTGCACAAGTAGGACCTGTGCTCAACCGCTTGACCATGTAATATCACGTGGTAGGAATGTTTCCTCCGCCTCATAATACCCCGAATTTGCGCAAATCTGAACCCAATCTTTTTCTCTTTTGTGATCGTCGAGAGGGTTTCGAAATGTTTGTTTTCCATTCACTTGATACTGGTTGTGGTTTCTTTCTCATATGCATCGTTCTCTCTGGTGTATGTTTCAACCACATATTAGCCCATTGACGACTGTGCGCATTTTTGCGTGTCTGGCGCGTGGGACCAACGCCTCTTTTAAGAGTGCGGCGCCCGCCGAGTTCCTCACTGTTACGATAAGATAATTGGGAATAGAACTGATCTTTTTACAAAAATTACTCGAAATTAAGTTTTAGAATATTTTTGTATCATCGGACCAGAAAAGGAGAGGATCTGAACCCTTCTAGATTTCATTGAGGACGAAAGAAGTTTGCAAAGGGTGTTTTGAGTGATATAACGGAGTGTTCAGAGAGTATACATGTTCGTGTGGCTCTAGCCTGGCGAATATGGAGGTGCAGGATGTAATGAACGTGTTTTCGTGTGTAGGAAATGCGGTTTTTATCCAGATTATTTCCATCCACTACACAAGAAATGAAAAGCAATAATTTTTGATTTTGAAATCCCATCCTTTTCATGATATTTTTCGCAATAAGGGAGAATTCTTTCTTGAAACACAGTTGTTTTAGGCCTTCTTAGGAAGAATCGTACCATTCCGTATGGAAATACTGCAAAATTGTTCGAAAATAACGTCCAGTACTTGGTAAGAAGGGCGCGGCTCACCGGTGAGCCGCGCGGTCCCACGCGGCCAAAAAAGCGCGGCTCACCGGTGAGCCACGCGGTAGCCAATGGGTTACAAAACGTTTGAGTGGCTATCTGCTCTGCCCCAGTGCATATGTAGAAAGCTTGAATATTTATTAGCATAACACTACATATAGGAAACTCCAAAAATACGTAGACAAGAGTCGAGACCGCGGCGCGGCTCTCTTAGGCAGAGACGCAGGCGCACACTATGCTAAGGTCCCGTGACTCTGCTCAAGAGAGCCGCGCAGCGGTCTCAACTCTTGTCTACGTACGTTTGGAGTTCTCTGTAGAAGCTTGCTAATTATGACTGCTTCACAGAAATATAACTCCGAAAAGAGCGTGCTCACCCGGTCGAGCACGCGGTCCTACGCGTCGCACCATGCGTGTCAACCGGTTGATCACATTGTCGCGAATGTGCTTACTATATTCTTCTCCAATATACTTTCAGGTGTGCGTGCATCACCACAACCACAAGTTCTTCCTCTTGTTCTTGTTATGGCCGTGCAGCTTAGGAGTATACGTTACTATGATCACAATTCCTTTCGTTATCCGTACAGCACAAGATCTTTGGAGTGGCGGAACCCTCTCCTCGGAGCATCATCTTCTAAACAGCGCTATAATGAATGCGGTGGTAAGTCCAGCTTTTCCTTTGTGATGCAGGAGCGATTTACCAGAGCTGTAGGTGCGTATGTGAGTCGCGCTTCAGGTGCACACATTCATTAGCCGAGAAATAGTACTACTATCGTACATATTCTAGGTGATCGCGATTTCTGTGGGCTCGCTTTTGAAGACGCAAATGCAGAGCTTGTTCCTAAACAGGACAACCATCGAGGATTCACAACTGAGCTTCATAGATGAAGATGAGATGGTAACGGCCGTTGAAAACTCTCGGTAACTCACCAGTCCTGTTTTTCCATTCCAGAACCACGAGTTTTCCATATTCGACCTGGGAACACGACTGGAGAACTTCTGCTCAATTTTTGGACCGCGTCCAGCGATGTGGTTCTTACCGGTGTACTCAACGCCCGGCGATGGTGTGAACTATCGTTATACTGTTCGTTTTGGTAAAGAAGTTGTGAGCCAAGCTGGTTCACCGCGAAAGAAGAGATTTTATGAGATTTGTTAGCAAAAAATGTCAACTTTGTATCTCTGTTCCATACTTTTTGTGTATACCTGGTTTGCTTACAGTGTACTACCATAATAATAAACATTATTCGTTTGTATCTATACTAGATGGTATGCCCGGCTTTACTCGGGTGTTTTACTACCCCGGCTATTTCACATCTGATGAGGAAATCCGCGACCATCGATAAATCCATTCAAGATACTCGCCGCTTTAGAGATCAGCATGTTAACGAACCCGAATGGCCTGTTTTAACCGACCTATTGGCAACATAGAAAAAAACGAAGTTGTTCCGTTAATAACTTTATGGAAAATACATGCCATATTTGTCTTCAGCTTCTTTGAAAACGCCAGTAAATGCGCTCTTACCCATCCCTAAGGAGAAGCAAAAAATTCAAAATCTTGACTAAAAATTCCACAAAACCGATAACTCAATCTTCCATGCATAGTAGTTGTCACATTTGTGTTCTGCGCATTCGAAAACCCTAGTGGGCATTTTTCTACCGATCCCTTAGCAAAAATTGTGGAAAATCGATAAAATTAATGAATCGATACCGTCATTTGTCACATTCGTGCTCAGCATATTGGAGAGCCCTGTAGGCGTGTTCTCACCGACCCTTGGACGAAAACGGGGAAAATGGATAAAATCGATATCATCAATAATCTAATCAATAACCTCAGGTGTGAAGTAGCCTATAACCTCCGCCGGTCCTTGATGGACCTGCGTGCAAAATTTGGTTTGGATCGGACAATCCTCCGCGATTTCTGTTCCGAACATACATACAAACACACAAAAAAAAACACAGAAACTTCCACTTTTATATTTATACAGATATAAAACATAGAAACGCTTACGACTCTTTCTTCAAAAATCTGGACGGCGTGCATGAGCACCAAATTCAAACGATAGTGATGCATCTGTAAACAAGGTGGTGAAGAAGGGGGTTGGAAACATGGGACGCCATCCGATTAGGGCGGAGGGCCTAGGAGGGCACTACTCATGATCAATTTTATCGATTTTCCTCTGTTTTGCTTCAATCCTGATCAAAATGGACATACTGGGGTAATCTACCACGCTGACCACGAATCCCACTTTCCACCAAGCGGTCGTTGATTCTTTTTATTTCATTGGTTTTTCGCAATTTGCGCTGCAGGTTTGGCGGGACCGTACCCACAGGGATTTTTCTCCAATGGTCACGAATACGACAACCGTCTTGAACAGTCGTTATCGTTTGACTGACTAATGATCTTTCCACCAATACTCACTACCGGTTGAATGGACTATACGTTGCGTGTGGTGTGGAACGGGTGGCGAGCTGTTTGCCCGATGGGCGTGTCCGTGGGTGGGACTTAATCGGGTAAACGGCCACGCGAGCGGGCAAACCGCTCCGAATTCGGGCAAACAGCTACACGATTGGACAAATGGCTATACGATCGGGCGGAAGTTTAGAACTATCAACTATAGAACAAATGCTCTCTTTGTAGTGATCAGTGAAATTGCCTTTTAACTTAATGCCACGCGGGACTTGTGGGAGAAATGTTGCTTCTGAACAAGTAGGGACTTGATTGCTTTATCCTAATAACACCGTAACAATAACAATAGGTAATCTTCATACATCCGAATCTTGTGGTCGCACTTGCCGCTTGACCGTCCGGCTCCAGGAGAGTAAGTGAACCTGAAGAAGGTACTTAGAAAATAGGTAATGCGTTGGTGAGCCAAAGTATGTTAGCAGAATAGAACCCTAACTTGACTCAGTTGCGTGCCTTGGCTTGAAGTTGAGCTGTAGAAGTTCAATGATCGACGACACCTGAACGTAAGACTTGTAGTGGAACTGTTATGTGTGAAGAGTGCAGAGGAGTGTCACTAACTTGAACTTGAAGAGTGTAACTTGAATCCGCTTGCTCTTAGTCTGGGTTTACGGTGGGCAACGAAGTAACACCTGAACACGGGGGGGGGGAGTGTTACCGGGTAGCACTAACTTGAGGGAAAGCTTACTTGCAGACAGGACGCTGGTCGATGCGTCGATGAAGTTTGAATTTGCCTCGATGCTTTATAGCGGCGAAGATCTGATAAGCCGCGCAACCGCAACATTCTATACATGACATGGAGTACAGGAAGACTATTGATTGCATAATGATTCACATAGTATCGATACTTGAATAATTACACTGCATAAAAATGGTCGAGTTTCTTGCTTCCGACTTGGGACGTTACACAGAGCTCGGTGGTGTCCACCGTCGCGTGGGATCAATTCCTCGAAGACCGTCCGTTCTAGCTGCCTGCATACCAGCATTGTTTCTTGGGGAACTTGCATTGTCGATTGACCAAACAATCTTCCGAGCAATTTTTGCACCATCCCTTGATGTTTATGATCTCAAGCCGTTGATCACCATTGACCACTTGAGCGCACGAATCAGAATAGTGCTGGCGGCCTTCGGCTTCACAGAAGGCACATATGATGCCGCCCTGCACTCCGCGCGACGAATCCCCCAGTTTTCGGAATGGGAATACTTGAAAGTAGCGTTCCATCTCCGCGACTTCACGCTCCAGCATTTCTGTGCTCATCGCTCGCCACCGTGAGACGGGGTGGCGGTCAATCCGTGGCGACTTGAAGAGCGGTTCGACTCCTTCCTCACTTGTCGTTGGAGATATCGGTATCAACTTGGGCTTCTGGAATGGGTCTGCAGGGCTCTCTGCTCTTCTGCCCTCCTTGATGTCGTCCACCATCCTTTCCCAGTATTCGGCGTCAGGAACTCCTTGATCTTCGACTTCTTGCCTGACGATCATCAACTGAGTGACGACGGCTCCTACTTGATTCATGGTCGGATACCACTCTCTTCTCGCATTTGCGCTCACCTGGCCTACTTGAGTCTTCAGCAGCTGCTTGCTTGAGCTCAACGACTTTCGCTTCTAGTTGTTCGATTCTCTTCTCCCTTTCTTGGTCCTGCAATTCCAAGAATTGCGTGATCAACCTTTCCTTGACGGTGTTCCATTCCTCTTTCAGCTGATCTACCAAAACTTGATCGCGGGATCCACGGTCTGCCTCGTAAAATTTCCTTTCGCACTTGGTCAGGTGGTCCTGCATATTTCGGATACTTGTCTTGACAAAGTTCAGCTGACTTTTGACCAGGTTCAATACACTTACTGCTCGGGCGTCGTGTTCTTGGCGTGTCCCTTCTCGCAGCCATTCTCGTCTCCTCTCTGGAGGGATCTTGCCTACCTCCACTTGCGTTTCGTAGATCCGGTCCATCAGGATATACCAGGTTCCCAATCTTGAGATCCTCTCCTTTGTGACCATTGCTGTCCTGAGGCATCTGTTCGTGAGGAGAATTTGTTCTCCTGGTCCCGCCTGCAGAAAGGTGGTGTCTCCCATCATGTGGGTCCATTGAACTCGATCCGTGACGGCAACTTTCACTTGTCGATGGATTGCGTTCAGCACCGCTTGGAGTTGCGTTTCCAGACCGAATGCTGTTGGATTTGTCACTTGCATAAATGCTTGAAAGAAAGTCGTCTCGCCATCGATGTCATCGGCGCTGAGACTAAAAAAAGGAAAGTTAGAGGACTCGATCGAGATTAAAATTTGGAAGAGGTATTTGAATTGGACTTGAATGCCTAGTAATGAATATTCTAAAAACAACTTGCACTTTAGATTACTGGGAGAATAGTTGCTAATTGATAGAAAGAAAAGACTAAGAATCTTAATCGCAGCACTGTTTTCCTAGTTGTGTTTTATAACAGTATTTATACACTTGTATGTACCCCAAGCAAACAGTCGCCAACCTGTATCATAGCTTTATAAACGCTATAAGAACTCTGATTCCGCAAGCTGAAAGGAATAAGTAGGTGAGTCCCTTCATGACGAGATACCTCCTTGATCGCATGGGATTGTAAAAATTGTGGTATCGCAGAGTACTTCAGCTTTTGTAAACCTGTAGGATGAGCATTTTACACGTGCCTGAGCCCCCTTGCACAATTGTAGCATCCGACCAGAATGACATTGGCTATTCTGCATATGTCATTGTCAATGACGAGGTTTGTGCGCAGGTTGTCTTGCAGGGTAAGGATGATTTCTGCGGTGAGCATGTTCTGGATACTTCCCTGTACAACATTCTGCTTACTCTCTCGGGATGTTACCGCTCTTAGAACCACCGGAAGTCGGTGCCGAAGGTCATTGAACCAATTTGAAATGCTCAAATCTCTGCATTTGCAGTTGGCTTGAGTTCCAGCTGGGTAAGAAGCGCAGTCTTCGATGGCTTCGCACCTTAGTTTTGTTGCTGCCGTTTCGTTGTTGCAGCGTAAACTTGGTTTGAGTTCTGCTTTCCAGAGAGCGGTGTTATTTCCGTCAGAGATGAATGAAGTGTGGAGGAGAGGCATAGGAGGTACCGTCATTGAAGTTAGTGTGAAGGTGAAGGATTTCCACTAGATGGGGACATTGACGAGCATGTGTGCTAAGAATGTCTTCGTCTTTCCTTTTACCGTATCAAAGTGGGTGAACTCAATAGCCACTGTTTCTTGCCAGCGATTGCAGTGGTACACCTCGAACACTTGTGTCGTTCTTGGCGTAAGGTAAATTCTATAGAAGAGACAACCGGATCCCCAATAGAGCCAATCGCAGCCTCCACATGATTCCACGCAATACGTGTTTCCTGGGTACTTGTTACCGATATCAAGCTCAGGTATGATACTTGAACTATTGACAGCTGCACACTTGTTGCTAACGCATGATCCATATGTGGACATCTTTTGCTGTCAATGACGTTGTGATCGGTATCACGGGTGAAATAGTCCGTTTCTTTCTCACAGGTAAGGATCAAGTTTTTCCAGGATGCTCGAATTTCATGTATTGTTGTCTGGTTACGCGTCAACTTGAAGCATGCTTCTCGTTTGAAAGGGTTAATCTTGAGGATTTCTGAGAGCTGAATCTTGCATACTTGACCCATTTTATATTCTGTACAGATGGTGGATGAATGTGAGAACACATTCACTAATTGGCATCCACTTGTGGGAGAATTCCAAGCTCCAGTGAGGATGGTTATTGCTAGAAGTTGAATTACGTCGATGGATCTCCTCCTGGTTGGCCTCCTTCTTGTTCTAGGTTTCAATGTCATGCATAGGTTCCACAGAATTTGTGTTACTTGACAAAGAAGTCGAGCAGACCATCGGATGGGTTGACCGATAATGAGAGGAACGTAAAGGAATACGTAGCATCCTGTTAGGAGGAACTATACTACGATTGCGAAAGCTAGGGTTGCGCCGACCGGCCAACATTATGGGTTGAAGACTAATGCCGAACAGATAGTACAGTCTATATATTCGCAGAAAGGCGCTGGAGGACACATTATCTCCATGGTTCCGATCGAGTGATTATCTATGAATTTCCAATGAACGTTGTGTTCGTGTAGCACAACTTGAGGCGGAAATTTGACGACCTCCCGTACTTGTGGTGTGAGATAAGTTTGACAACTATCTTCGGCGCAGATTCCGAATGGTACTCGGTCTAATGTGGTGAGTTCGATCCCCCTTGTATACAACGGAGTGAATGAAGAATCATTCGAATCAGAAGTTCCATGGGCCTGTGAAAACCCCGCATAGGAAGGCCATGATGAGTAGAGTGCTGATGAAGAGTGGCGTCCACCGGATATGTTGAATAGTTCTTATTTCTTCATTGTAGCTTGTCTTTTTACGTGAGCGTAGATTATACTTGGCATTAGGCATTCTCGCGCCGTTTGGTTCGTTCTGGTCTATCAAAACTTGTTTTTCCGCGAGGTTAGCATCTTCCATAGGCTCGTCTTCGATCTCAAAAAGTACGAGTAGATTTACTGGCCTACGTTTCTTCCGTCTTGAGGGAAGTACGACGGTTGCCTCCCTGATTCCTCCATCCGAACCGACGATTACTTCGTCAATTCGTCCCATTTTCCAGCAGTGTCTTGGCTGAATAGGTTCAGAGATTAAAACGATGTCCCCTTGTTTTGGTACTCTGTTTGACTTCCTCTTCTTATCCACCTCTATCTGATGTTTCTCCCTCAACGATGTCAGATACTGGTTTAGCCAGATATTCCAGAATCTCTCGGTAAATTGACAAGAACTTTGGAGAGCCTGCACTGCTTGCATCTTCGTGCGAAGAAAAACTTGTTCTTCTGCTGGTGTAGGTAGGGTAGGTAGGGTATAGGTAATAATAATAATAGGTAGGGTCTCCTTCGAGCTCGGGATTGAAGTCGAAGGGGTAGTTGACTTCCAGTTCATTCTGTTGGAAGTCTATTGGCCGTAAGATTGCTTCGTTGACAGAGTTAGAGTCAATGTACAGAAGTGGTCTTGTGTTGAGGAGAGCTTCGTTTTCAATGAGTACCGTTGACAATTCGTCGGAACTTAGTACTGCATGTCCCACTGTTTTATAGAGTGAGTGTTTTACAGACTGGATTAGGCGTTCGTACACAGTTCCTTGCCAAGGGGCGTACGGAGTGATATGCCGCCATTCTATCTCGCGGTTACTGAGTTCTCGCGACAGACCAGCGTACTGCTCTAGAGCTTGCACACAGTCTTTGAGAATGGTTTCGCTCATCGTAAATGTTGGGGCGTTATCACTTGTAATGGTTCTCGGTACGCCTCTCCGACCAAAAAATCGACGAAGTAGGCGTAGAAACGCCACCGTTGAGAAGTCAGAAGCAATATCCAAGTGCACCATTCTCGTTACCATACATGTTAAAATAGCTCCGTAACACTTGCCTTGGGAGCCGTCGGTGAGTGCCATGGGTAAGGGTCCAAAATAGTCGAGTCCGACATAGTCAAAGGGTCGGGATTTTTGAACTCTCCTTTTTGGTAGATCGCTCTGCATTGGATACTTGTATATTAAATTGTTGAGTCGCTGACAAGGTATGCAACGTCGAATGAAATGTGTTACTTGTGCGCGTAGCTTAGGAATCCAGAATTTCCGACATACCAAAGCCATCGTATGGCTAATGCATGGATGTCTTTCAATATGGTAGTCTCGAATCACTGCCTGTGCTAACCATGAGTTCTGCAGGATTATCAATGGATTTCTCATTTCATTTTCTAATGTGCTATTGCCAAGTCGTCCGAAGCAACGAAATAGTCCCTCTTCGTCTTTTTTACGTTAAGATGGGGCATGGATCGTATAATCACTTGTTTAGTCGTTGCTAGCTGATGTTGTTTGACTAATATCTTGCTAGCTATGACTATTTCCGCAGCGCTTAAACTTGTATTCTGCGCCTCTAGTGGCTCTTTCAGCAGTGGTGTTACCATAGCTGCATTTGTTCGCTTTTTGCTGATCCTAGTAACTAGGATTCTGATGAAGCGAAGCACGTACGCGACAATGCGCTTCAGGATTACTAGTGGGTATGATTGAAGTGGTGAGAAGATGTCAACGCAATTTGGTTTTCTTGGTGTCTCTGTGGAAGTAGACACCAGTACCTCTTTATGAGTAGCTTGCTCTTCTTCATTTTCTTCCGAACTTGAGTCCGAATGGAATGACTTGTATTCGTTATATACGCCCACGTTTGTGGCTCTTTCTTTAAAAATTTTGGACCTTCCCACCAAAAACGGTTCAGGAACTCCGTTTTTCCAAAACCTCGTTTTCCGCAGTCTGCTGGGTTTTCGATGAAAGGAACATGTCGAAATTGCACGTGACATCCTAGATTCTGTAGATTGACAATTATCTTGTCAATTTCTACAAGTCGATTGAATACCATCAGACCAGCGTCTTTTAGTGGCTTCTTGCGTATCCAGCCAAGGACAATTTCGGAGTCTTAGAAGATGAACACTTGTTGTATTGTCAGTACAGACTGCAGCTGAGACACCACAGAATTGGTAAGTCTCATGGCTAGGGTTGCTGCGTTGAGTTCCATTTTTGGCATAGTGGTTGTCGACTTGAGCGTGGGCAGCTTTCCTTTTGCCATCATGAGGTTGGCCGAACAACTTGATCGCAGATAAACGCACGATGCTATTGCCTCAGCACTCGCATCTGCAAATATGATTATCATGGGATTGGCTTGCTTACAAGAAAGGAATCGCGGAATGATCTTTCGAAATCCACGGATTTTTTCGCATATCCTTGTCCACTCGTTTTCTCGTTCTTGCGGTGACTTGGTGTCCCAATCAAAATTTTCTTTCCAAAGCAAGCGCAGAAAAACCTTGGCTTTGTGGAGAAGTGGAACAAGCCAACCCAGTGGGTCGTAAATTGACGCGATGGCACTTGCTACTATGCGTTTTGTAACACTTGGGCTGTTCTCCAGTGAACAGCTTATCTCAAGGTAGCCCGTTGCAGAGTCCCACTTGATACCCAGAACTTTAGGGACATGTTCAGAAGATCTGTCCTTGTCTGGGATGGACTTCATCGTTCCAGGGTCATTGGATGCAAATCCGCGCAAATTCATGTTCAGTTCCTTGAACATTTGCTTGGTTCGAGAACAAGTGTATATGGCGTCTTCGGCAGTGTCGACGCATAATATGAGATTGTCAACGTAAAGATTCTCTTTCATCTCTTCTACCAGCTTGCGATCGTGTTCGTACTGATCCAGGTGATAATGAGTCGTTGCTGCTAGAAGGAAAGGTGATGGCATCAAACCAAATGTGACTCTTGTGAACCGTAGCACTTGAATGTTCTCATTGCTTGGTGGTAATTTGTGGTTTCTGAGCCAGAAACACCGTGTCGCATCGCGATCGATTTCGTGAAGTCGAACTTGCAAGAATGCTTTTTCGACATCAGGGATTATCGCAATGCGTCCGATTCGGAATCGCAACAGCACTCCATACAGTAGTGGGAGTATCACTGGTCCTCTATGCAGGACATCATTTAATGAAGGTAATCCTTTGTAGTGAGCGGATGCGTCGTAAACAATTCGGAGTTTAGTTGTGGTCTTGTGTGGAGTGAGAACTGCTTGATGCGGGATGTAGTGTACTCTCCTTTGGTTCGACGTCTTCAACGACTTGCTTTAGGATGTTGAGGCGTAATTGTTCTTGGAATATTTATTTATTTATTTATTTATTTCAATACGCTGTTCAAGACAGTCGTTAGAAAATGTTAGTGTAAGCAACTCTGGACAGACCGCTAACATTGTCAAGTACACAATACACAAGTGCAACCAAGCAGTTAGTTCTAACCAGGTTGAATAATCCACAGGTGAATTGTGGTCTTTTAAAACGTCAGAAGTTTTGAAGCAGCACTTCTCCTAAATGAAGCAATCGTAGAGTTGGTTTTCACCGTTTTGCTCTTACAGACATATATGGATCCTGCACGGGCTGTGAAACTTTTGAATCTACACCTTGTTTTAGGTTTAGAACATGAAATCTTATACGATCTTCCCCTTGTTACGGACGGGACTACTGTGTAAAAATCACGAATGTGTGTTCCATTCACGCCCTTTATGATTTTGTGAACCATACAAACATCAAACAATTTTCGTCTAGATTCAAGCGTAGGTAAAAGTAGTGATTTGTTTCTATCCTTAGAAGACGGGATCTTTGAGTAATCATAGCCCTCCTTCCTTATGAAGAGTTTTCTTGTGAAATTGTTCTGCACTTTTTCGAGCTTTAAGATAATCTTTTTCCGTGAAGGATTGAAGACTGTACAACCACACTCCACCATTAGGCGTACGTATGTTTTGTATGCCTCAAGTAGGTGTGTGTATCTTTTGATGAAAGTGCTTTAAAGATCTGAAAAGTACGTAGCATGGCTTTTCGAAAAATTTCATTACAGTGAGGTGTGAAGTCTAACTCATTTGTACATAAGAATCCAAGGTCCCTAATAGAGTTAACAGTTTGAATTGTGTTGGTGTTCATATGATAGACTGATTTTGCTTGAGTATTTCCAATCCTTATGTGAAGGATTTTTTCAGCTGATAGCGGTAGCTGCCAGTCCTTGGACCACCTGATTAGGTTATCGATAGCTGACTGAATGGCCGTCATTCCTCCATGTTGCGAAATGTTGCAGTAAATTTTAATATCATCAGCATACTGTTTACACGATACACCTTCCCTTTCTAATATCTTAGGAACCTCTGCAATGTAGATATTAAACAAGATAGGAGATAAAACTCCACCTTGAGGGACACCGCTTGTGACTTTTCTGATTTTCGAAAGGACTCCATCCACATTTACTTGGAATGTTCTATCATTCAGAAATTCTTTCAGCCACACTCTTATTTTGGGATGAAATCCTAAGGCATCTATCTTGTATGGAAGTTTTCTTATGCTCGCTCGATCAAACGCTTATGCAAAGTCGAAATAATCGACGTCACATGCTTCATTAGCATCCAAAATGTTAGTCCAGTCATTGACACACTCCAAGAGATTTGTTTCAATCGATTTTCCCTTCAAAACCGTGCTGATTGTCTGGTATAATTTTGAGATGATTTATTATATGCTTTTTAATGATTTTTTTCCAGAAGTCTACAAAACAGGGAAGTAATACTAACAGGCCGATAGTTCTTTGGACTTGATGATGGTTGTTTTTTCAAGATGGGAGTTACATATGAATGTTTCCATCTTCTCGGCACCTCTGATTTCAACAAAGATTGATTGTATACAAAAGACAACGGACCGGAGATCATGTGTGCCGTATTTTTGATAAACTTGAAAGGTATATGATCGGGTGTTAACGAAAATGAAGTTGGCCATTTAGTCAGGTATCCATATACTGTAAGTGGGTCAACGAAAGCAGCTCAGGCATAGGAGTGTCTATGGTAAAATCACATACAGGGACGCTTTCATCATCATTCGAAAAAATGCTTGCAAACTCATCTGCAAAAGCGTTGGCTATATGGGGCTTTTCTGAGGCCACATTACCATTAATCAACAAACTTTCACACTGTTCTCTGCTGCTTAGTTTTGTGGCGACTTATTTGGCGGATGGTGGCGCCTTAGACTCTTGGACTAATAGGGTCCGAATGCGCAGTAAATGCGGTGGTTCAGTGGATGATATGTTTATTATTGACTGTACTGGAGATAGAGAGCAAAGTGAGAAGTGAGTAAGGAGCGCCTCATAGGGCTTACAGCATCATTCTGACTAGCAACAAGTATCTCTAGCATGAGACGGGTCAGCCCCGCCCCCTCCACAGGAGGTACAATATCAGCGATGTACATGAATACTACAAGGATCATCGATTCGTCGATGATACTGCGGCGGCCGACAAGAATATTTGTAACAGTGATCACAGGACCTGATTTTCTTCTTGACCATGGCTTGGCAGTTGTTGAATTTTTCGTGTGGAGGGCGCACGACTCGATAACGTGGGAGGCGACGACGGCTTGGCAATGTTGGAGGAGTACGGCGGATGGATGAGGTCGAAGGCGGCTTGACGTTGAGTTTGGGACGGCGGCGGCTAGAGTTGACGGCAGACGGCTGGAGTTGTGACGAATGTAGCCTTTTCATAGCTACTGGGTGATCATTTGCGATATGTGTCGCATGTTCCTTCAATGGAAGAGAACAAGCTGTGAAGCCGTAGGCGTGGTAAGCTTCACTTGTGCACTCGGAAGAGTACTTTGATACATTTTCAGCTCTCCGGCGCTCATTCTGTGTTGTTACTAATCTACCGAGGTCAGAACCACGTGATACTCAGTGTCCCTCCACACAGCTGTCAGGTTATAATTGACAGATTCAACCTGTCTTGTTTCGGTCAATCCACTACCGTGAATAGCTGGGCCGAAAACGGTTTTGACTATGTGCAACCCAGATGGGGTTTTAGTTAAATGGTCCGTAACTAGGTCGTGGTAATAGTCCAGCCCCACCAATACACGTGGAATTTGGTGCTTTCCGCGTATTTTTGTATTTGCCAAGTAAATCTCTTCGGCCTTTAGAAAGGCGACGTCAACCTGATCAAGTTTTACGGATGGAAATCCACTTGTAATGACTGGTAGAGTTTCTACGGTCATTTTGATGTCTTCTCCGAATGCCATACCGACTTTGAGATGAACAGTGTGGCTTTTGAACGTCTCCCTATGTCCACCACCTCCTGATATTGTGCACATTTTTGTCGTTTTCTTTCGTAGACCAAACTGTTCTACAAGTTCCTCCTCAACGACTGTTTTTTGTGCACCGGAGTCGAAAAGGAATAGCACTTTTTTGAATTGTTCTCTCCTTGCGTTCCATAAGCTGCCCTCGGCTGTCATCAACACAGTTTGTCTATTTGTGACCTTAGGCGGAGGAGGGTTTATTCCCGGCATTATTTCTGCGCACATCTGTACTATCAGTGGGCTAGTGTTCGTGCGATTGGGTTGGTTATTGTTTGTCCGCTGATCGCGGATTTGCGAGTCCCTCAGGTTTGGCCTGTTTGACGCCATGGTAATTGCCGTTCGCTCTTTACCGTAATTATCCGGTGCCTCCTTTTTGAAGCATAAGCTACTATGATGTTTCTGGCCGCAAGATGAGCAGTCTTGCTTACGTCAGACGAAGCTGTTATGGTTTGTTGAGAAACACTTCCAACAGCGATTTTGTTCTCTGAGTTTTTGTCGGCGCATGGTTTGATCGCTGACGGTGCGACATCGGACTGCTGAGTGATTGCCCTTGTGGCAAAATATGCATTCCGCACCGTAATTGGGTCGATAGTTGACGTGCATCGCTCTTGATTGTGTGAACCTGCCGTTGTTTTTCTGGCCTAATCTTTTCTTAGCGGATGCATTTGCGGCTATTTCTTTCTTGAGAAATGCCATTGGGTTGCATCTGCCTTGGTTTGAGTATGATGCCTGAGGAACTGACGGTAATGACATGTAGTTTCTATTTTGCTCGGTATTGCTGGCAATATTTTGGGCGATTTTGAATCGTCCCTAAACGAATTATCTAGGTTTTGAACCTTAGGATCCATGTATCCAAGAAAAATCTCCATGTTTTTGCATGTATTCTTAGATTCGCTGAGCCTTGTGGTCAACTTAGTGGTGAGATCGTTTGCCTCAGCTATTGCTATTTGTAACTGGGATTCCTTTTCAATTTGCCCAATTTCTATCAGAATCTCTTTTTTCTCTTACATATCCATACAATTTATATGCTCGTCTTGTATCTCTCTGTACAGTTTCTGAAGGTCTTCTTCGGCCTCCTTAACTTGCCTCAGGTTACTTTCCAATAAGGCAATGGTCGTACGACATTTCTCGTAGTTTTCGTCGTCTATTCCAGAATATTCTACATCTTTTGTGTGCTCTCTGAAACGAGTCACAAGTGTTTTTAGCAGTTTTGCGCTAAAAATTATGGAATTTCTGTGGAAGTGAAGTGCCATGATTTTGCTTGGCTCCATATAAAACTTCCCTTGAGATGTATACTCAGAAACGCAGCTACTGGCGTTGTGACTGATTCGCACAGGCGTAATCAGCTGTCCCAATTAGGCTGGGAAGAATCGATATCGATTCACGATCCTTAATTGGATCGGTGATTTGGAGCTCTTAAGCTCCTAGGTTAGGCTTTTTCGCTAACCTGTTGCGCAGTTGCTGGAAGCAAGGCGCCGATTTTTGGGGCTCTTGGTCCCAAGGTCAGGCTTTGATGCTAACCTCTTGTGCAGTTGCAGAGCAAGGCACGAATTTTTAGGGCTCTTGGTCCCAAGGTTAGGCTTATTAGATGCTAACCTCTTACGGCTATGGATGGGCCGCGAAATTGCTCAAGTGTGAGCGAGTCTCTTCTCCAGGCTTTGACGCGGGAGGAATGGCTTTATTTTAGCCGATGCACCAGAAAATGTGGCGACTTATTTGGCGGATGGTGGCGCCTTAGACTCTTGGACTAATAGTGTCCGAATGCGCAGTAAATGCGGTGGTTCAGTGGATGATATGTTTATTATTGACTGTACTGGAGATAGAGAGCAAAGTGAGAAGTGAGTAAGGAGCGCCTCATAGGGCTTACAGCATCATTCTGACTAGCAACAAGTATCTCTAGCATGAGACAGGTCAGCCCCGCCCCCTCCACAGGAGGTACAATATCAGCGATGTACATGAATACTACAAGGATTATCGAATCGTCGATGATAAGTTTCCTCTTCATGTACCTATAGAAAATCTGCTTTTGACCAGAGTTCAAAATTTTCTTCGCTAGATATGAGTTATACTTGTTAAGTCGACGAGTGAAGAGTTGATTAAACTTATTATATCCTACCCAGTATTCACTAGTTGTTGCGTAGTGCGTGGAATAATTTTTCCTTATGCTCAAGCATCTTTCTCAAATAAACAGGTAGATTGCCCTTGGTAGGCAGGACAGGGGCCCAAGGGACGAATGTTTCAATAGTATGCTGAATAATGGCAATGAACATTTCATATTTTTCATCTACTGAAGGGACAGATTCGAAAGAAGTCCTCCACATGATTCTGGAGAGGTAGTCATTAACTAATTTATAGTCACATTTCGAAAAAGATCTAACATATACTGGAGTTGGCTCAGCACCAGTGAAATTGAGATTGAAAGTTATACTGTTATGATCGCTGTTTCCAATAGGGGTACGAATCACAATCTTTTCAAGAACTTCGTTTGAGTTTGTGAATACTAGATCAAGAAGGTTGAAACCCCGTGTAGACTCATTAATGCGTTGAACAAAACCGTGAGACATGATACTTGTCTAATAAGTCGTCGCTCTTTTGTAGGGAGTTGATATGCAATCGCTCTGTTGTCAGGCAACTTGGTGGTGATGTCTTTCCAGGGAAGTCTGACATAGTATCCGTCTTCCCGTTTTTCCACTGTTTTCTTGAAGTTATCCCAGACTTGTTCATCCACCAAAGCTTGTTCCTTTCTTTCTGAATTGGAAAATTCTTCCGTTCCTCCCGCTTCTAGTGCCCAGAACTCTTCCCAAAGATCCTGTTCGTGATTATCCTCTTCTATCTGTAGAGATGTTGTCATCATATGTACTTGCGCTTCTAATGTCCAGTATCCATTCCAGGTGTCTTTTTCACTGTGTTGTGTTTCATCCGTTACTTGAGACAGGTGATTAAGTTGCCCTGTCAAGAGATGACCTAAGCGTGTTGGAAGTAGATGCAGTCCTGATGGTAACTGGATGTGAGCTTGATGGGTGTGCAGCTCTTTGCCCGATGGGCGTGTTAAATCCTACTTACTGGGAATAGGATCTTTTGTTTGCGAATCTCAAATCTCGCTTGCAATTGTGAGCACACTGCCGAACATAGTCGGACAAGGCGGTTCGAATCAGCTATGCTTCAAAAACTCAAGCGGAAACGAGGATACTTGCAGCGTTTATCATCCCTTCTCTGATAACTCTGCAGCACGAACGCAGCCCGATCAGCGTTACGGTTCGAGTAGAAATCCTTACAGCAGCTGTTTTCAATTGTTGTCATCCCCCCAATTGCTCCTCAAGCTTTCCTCCCTTTATAGTTCTTTCCAAAAACGACGATAGTTGAGTATTCGTGCATATGGTCCGTATTTCTCCTCCGCCTCTCTGAATACAGCACTATTTTGCGCGTTCTCTCTTCCTCTAATATTTCCACAACTATCCTCCACGGTGAAACACACTATAGCAGCAATTGCTGAGGGGAGGATGGCAGCAACTGGGAACAGTTGCTGCTAGGATTTCTACTCGGACCATTACGTCGTTCGCGCTGCGTTCGTGCTGCACAGTTATCAGGGTTTGTGCACGACCATTACCGATTCATTAATTTTATCGATTTTTCATGCGTTTCGTTACGGCGTGTTGGAACGATGTTCATTGTGGTTGTCTGGCATACTGAACATGAATAAAGGCGTGAGCAAAGTTAATCCTTGCAATTACAATGACAAAATCAATGTAGCAACACCTGCACGCGAAATGTTCTTTAGTTACGCCAATTACTTGGGCCTTGAAGGCAGCTCATGTATGACAAATATCGTGGCGTGAACCAAGACAATTTCCATATGCATAATATTTCGAGTTTCAAGCCCATTTCAACCGGTTTGACAAGCAATTTTTAACATCAAGTGACTAGTATGTTCAGAAATTATATGTTTATATGCGCATGACGCAGGAAACTAGCTGTTAATATTCCAATTTATGTGATCGTTGTTTTCGTGATTACATCAGTGCCTGAATATGTACACACACTAAAATGCTGCCGCACTAGAGTGAGTCGAGTGAAAATCTATCATTATCACATGGGCGTCCAGCTGCACATTCCTTCCGGTTACTATGACAGAAGGGCGATTTATGCTTGATGCCTGCGTCTGCCACGCGTCAGATGCACGCATCCATTTGTGGAGGATATCCTAGGAAGACTGGTCAAGGCGACATGTACGCATTCCATGAAAATGTCAAGCGGTGTCCGCAAGTATCAAACGCGTGCGTCTCACCTGCGTCAGGGTTACGACTGAGTCTACATTTCGTCATATAGGCTCATGCGCGTGGAACGCACGCATGTAGTATAAATTACCTTCATGGGAAGTGGAAATGTCAATAAAAAAGGCATGTGTTGATTCGAACGCGAAATCAAAGACGAGTGAAGAAACTTCATTCAATAATATAATATCAAGAAATCGATGTGGGATCCACACCAGATATGAGACACACCTCCGGCAACGTCTTGTCGATGTGCTGAAAAGGAAAACATCAGAGTCAGTATGGAACTGTCAACTTAGGGTTCATGGTTTAACCCTCTAACGACTGTGGCTGCCCGTTGAGCTACGTGCTCGTCAAAGAGCATGAAGCCTTCATAAGCTTAGTGGTTATCTTATATGGTGACACAATTATTCAATTTTCAGGTTCGATTACTCAAGTATGAGAAGCTCGGTTAGTCACGTCTTCCCAGTAATTTTTTCGAGGATTTGAGTTTTGTCGCCGCAGCATGAGCTATCACGGAGTGGATATAATAATATTACGATATTAGGGTGGTAAAAAAGTCTTGAGCCGTTTGAGACTTTTTTCTGCTTTGTTTTACTACTCAGCATACAGTGGAGTTTGCTTAGCAATATATTGGGTTGTTGCGAAATTAATTGCCGAAATGGACGCATCAGTTCAAAGTGTTGTAACTCGGCTCATACACAATCTTTTTGGTCGCTTTAGAAGCCATTCAATTCGGCAGATCCTCCCCGACAAGCATGCCCCTACAACAAGAACTGAGATCACAAGGATTAGCAAACTTTTGGAAGGCGATTTCAGCATGCGTCAGATCAGCAATGTGCTGCTGTCGCAGGATTGCATCTGTAGTTTGGAAAAAGGATATACTATAGGATAAGGTTCTGAGGAATAAGGTCAACGAGTAAGAACCTCGATGCCTTACTGTATCAGTTTTTGCCGGGTGAGTTTTAGAATGTGAGGCTTAACAATGTCCTGGAGGAGGGGAAAACCAGCGTTTGTTCACCCCTGCCGACCATACCTACAGTAGATTTGCGGACATCTACTCAAAATTACAATACCAGAACTCTGCTGTCAACGTTTGAGCAGGTTGCAGAAAGCTACAGTGAATCACACCTTTACAGCACCCATCAAAATCCTAACACAACCTCCCAAGTCTGAAGATCTGGTTTAGAAAAACTTAGAAATGGTAGAAAATATCTACTGGTATAAATTCACACTTTCTCTTATCAAACAGGAATCTAGCTCCATCTATGGCTATTACGCGATTTAAAAATGGGTAGTTTTGCTTCCAAAAATTAAGTTAGAAAAGATGTCTAGGCGGGGGAGACGCTTGTCATCTGTCAGATCGTGGGGTGTTTACTCCCGCACCTTTCTTGTCAGGAAATGTAGTATAGTGAGCCCCCATCCGCGTCCTCAACGTCCAAATGTTTGGACTCGGTTTAAGTTCCATGAATGTCCTCAACGCTTGATCGTCAAAGAACAACTTGTGGTCATGACCATGGTTGGTTTGGGGATCAAAATCGACGGATGAAAAATACGTGATCCAATAGCTCATTGCTTATTGGGGAGCCGATTCCAAACCTAAACAAATGCAAGAATACCTCATGCTATTGACGAAGAGTGATCAAGTTTGAAGTCATTGACCATAATCACCCGAAAATCGCGTCGGCTCATGATATGTTCGCGACTTCATAAAAACCTTCAGGAAAGAGCTAGCCAGAATATTCGCGCAGCATTCGAAAGAGGAGGAAAAGCACTACGAGAAAGTCACATAAGTTGGGCTCCAGTTGCTCAAATTTGGTAGAAGAGAAAGATTTATTTCTGCATGCCTCGAAACGGCAATTAATTTCGCAACAACCTGATAATAACCATAATTAGTCACTGCAGTGTCCCATCTGATGGGCAGATCCGCGGTCCCCTTCTCCCAGGACTAAGGAGACTGGGAGCTAAAGAAATCGCTGACCGTCTTTTCAAGATCGTCAACTTTGGTGAATTTTTTCTTAGCTTGGAACGCCTTCCAGGAGCAAAATAAGTGGTAGTCGGAAGGAGCAACATCAGAAGAATAAAGTGGGTGGAGGACCGTGTCCTGGCCCAGCTCCTCCAATTTTTCACAGCTCTCTTTAGCTATTTGGGGCCTAGCCTCTTCATGGCATAGGTGTACAACAAATTGGTTTCGGCCGTTTCTCTCGAACAGCATCCGGGACCTCCTGAAGCTGATTGGCGCAGGTGTTATCGATGACTGTGAGTGTTTGCGGAGGCAGCTTGTAATACAACATTCTTAGCGAATTCCAGAAGTAGCAAAGGAAACACTTGTTTGGGTGGGGGGGTGCGATTTGGCGGACCTTCTACTCGACGGAGCCACATGGCACGATGCGTGTTAGAATCGTGGAGGACCCAACTCTCATATTCAGTTACCAGGTCTTCCAGAAACCCCTCTCGGTGCAGGCAGAGCAGGAAAAACTGATTATGGGTCGGAGGACCTCTTTGGAATTGACGTCGTAATTAAAGTTGTGGAAGGCAATTCTAGACAATTCTGTGGAAGTCTATATATGCCTATTATGGTCCCAAGTTTGGTCTTCAACTACCACATGGTGGATCATGGGTACCGATCAGTAATCAAAAGTTCTGGAACTTTCAAAAAAATCGGCTCAAGACTTTCTTACCACCCTATTACTTTCAACACAATGCGACTACAAAAAACTACATATATTGAGATTCTTGTAAACATTTTGAAGCAATGAAAGGAGCCAAAACTTGAGAAAATGTACAATAGAAAATTTCGGAAAAGGGCGCTGTCGTCACTGGATTAAATACCCAAGTTTGAGAGCAGGTAAACCTCAGGCCAATGAGGTGGCTCGCTAGGAGGCGCGGAACTTCACATTTTCTGTTGTTTGCTGGATTTACATGGCCTTCCTAAGGTCGATCAGCCAAAGGGAAACTCGCTGCATCTCCCGACGCCTCCCGACGCCTACCTTACCTTTCGGAGACATTCTGGGCTAGGATTCATGAACACATTACCAAACGAAATTAGGCTAGCAAACCAACTTTTACGGCGTGCGTCTCCTGAAATAGCCTAAAAGATACCCAATCACGCTAACCATAGTTGGTTTGCTGAGTTATCCTTTCATGAATACCAGCCCTGATTTTTCTATGTCGCAGATTCACATACATACATCACGTCCCATCTTCTGCTATCACAATAATCCCAATGGTAGAATGATACATATTCCGCACCAAAACGGACAATGAATACAATTTTCAATCTTTCGCTTCTTGTAAATTAAATGAGGATAGAAAATGCCCTACCCAAAGAGGGTAGAGGAGCTGTATCTCGAGCCAGCACGGGGTAGACGTCACGTCCTGTCTTGGGTAGTCGGGTCCCCAGCCTTTAAAGCACGTTTTAGGAACAAAAAAACATGAATGAAAGAGGGCGGATGACCTTTCACAAACGAGAGCCGTATGAAGCACACTTTCTGTAGCGCATGCAGTTCCTCAGCTCCTCGAAGTTTCGCGTTTTGCAGCATCTAAATAGGGCTGGCCTCGAGCAGTACAATCAGCACATACGCAATTTACTAGCCTGCTGGAAAACAAGGTTGCTGAAGACGCAAACTGCTGCGCTATGAGCGGGCACTCGGCACACGGTCGTCTGCTCCTGATGCATGTTGTAGTTGAGGTTCCGCGACTGCACGAAAATGGACGACTCGGAGAGATTTTGAATGTAGAGATCGTAGTCGCTCGTGTACACCAGGCTAATTCCTGAATATCAAGACTTTCAGAACTGCAGCGCTTTTCGCCAGGTTCTGACCTCTTCCTATATGTCGTCGTGTATTTTCGATGGTAGGGTTTCGATTTACATTTGATAGAAGTCCAAGGCAAATTCGGTCGTCGGAGTTCGGATCTGTGAAGCCGTCAACTATCAGCTCGTTTTTATACACCTGAAAAGAGCAGGGGAGTCTAGCAATTCGGGTTAATAATATCCTCAAATATAAATTTTGTAAAGTATAAATGTCCTTGGATGAATGCTGCAGTCGTGTTTTTTCCTTATAAAAATCATATTTTGCGACTGTTCCTCCCTGAAGACGTTGAATCGAGAGAATGGTTCAAAACATTGCGATAAGAAAGAGTCGTAGCAAATTCGAGAATAAGACAACCATTTGAAATAAAAATGTTTCCCGACGGCTGTACTATGTAGTGAGGGCTCTTGAAGTCCCCCTTGAAAGTTCTGAAGGCATCGTCCCTCCTCACAAAAGCTTTTGAGACTTCCAAATGTGAAGAATCTCCAAAATCTCCAGATCACAATGGTGTACGTGATTCCATGCAGAACTGCCAGAAAACCCTTTTTGAGCCTGAACTTCTAGGGAGCTTGTGGGCGGAACCAACGCGGAGTTGAGAGATTTTCGCACCATACACTCCCCTGTGGGTCACACTCGTGGTGCACGTCCTAGGAAGCCGAATGGTGAGAAACTCTCACGAGACGCACGAATATTTTAGAAAGTGCGCTCTCGGGAACAAACAACCCAGAAGCGTCGTCCTTAACTCCGCCTCCGGCTCCGCCCACAGGATCCACGGAAGTTTGAGCTGGAAACGGCTTTCTCGGCAATTTCGCACGGAATCATGTAAATCATTGTAATCAGCTGCTCCGGGAGATTCCCCTCACATGGAAATCTCAAAAAAAAGATGAGGTGCTTTTAATGGAGCCCAGCTACAAGAAAGACGCTTGGCAGAGTATTAACAAATATCCAGATATGGACCAACAAAAAACAATGTTGTACACTTCGATTACCTTGAAGTATTCGCCAACTCTGCTGTTCAACTCATAGTATGATATCGTGGCCCAATACTGTGTTGGAGGTGCAGTATAGGGACTGACCTAGAATCACATAGTCGTCATATAACGATGATGAACTAGAAATAAAACACCATACTTGATCCATGCGCGCCACATCCTCCTCGGAGAGCATTGACGATGGGCTGAACGCCATGTCGTACTCAGGAGAACTCGAAGAAGAAGGGATGTTGGACGGTGACGTCATGTCCAGTCGGCCAGAACACGAAGGGGATGAGCCTGCTGTAGAGACTGAAACATCAGAAAGAGTAATTTGAAGGATCACCACATTAAGGAAGGTTATACCAGTAGGAGAAGGGATCGGTGGAGAGTAGCTGAAGTGAGCGCCCTTAACAACGCATAATTAGATTACTGCTCAAATGTAGTACAAAAGATAAAAGTAAGATCAGAGACTTGTGAAGACTCGCCCGCGACTGGTCCAGCCGTTGGTAGTGGTACGGATTGATGCACACGTAGGGGGTCTTGTTGTTGTGATCGTGCGGGTATAGGCACTCGGGGATGGGCCTCAGCTCCTGGTGCGACTGCAGGTCTGGCCAGCGCCACACTCGACAGTAGATGACATGAGGAAGGCCTTTCCTGTGCGACACCTGCAACTATAAATGCTCAGACACAACTAGTACAACACTCTCAGTCGGGGTGACGGCACCTGAAGGCGACCATCCTGGCTTTTGGGTAGCGCGACACACTTAGAATGCGATCCTGGATGAGCTAGAGCGTATTCCAAGTCTTCCAGAGTTCCTATAATCGAAAAGGTCGACATCAATGAGCCGTGTTCCTCATGTTACAGATTTTCACTGACCAACACCTCCATTCTTCTTTTTCAGCTTTTTCACGAGCGTTTCCACAGCTTTTTCGGCAAACTTCTCCTCCTCTTCTCCAATTCTCCAGCCTAACAGCTTCTTCACCGAAGTTCCGTTAAACAAGCCATTCATCTACAAAAGACTACAGCTAGGATAGGAAACATCAACGCTGGGAGGACAAGAACATCATATTCGCTAACATGAGAGTAAATGTCCTCTAGGAAACAAAACTTCTAAGGCAATTCATATTAGATGCGTGCGTCAGCCGCGCGTCAGTTCTGCGCCTTGCGTCTCAGCTGCGTCTGGGACGCGTCAGAGCTGCCGCTCGACCAATCCTACGTGGAGTACACGCATCTAGTATGAACTGCCCTTCATAGAGAATAGAAGCGTATACATTTGCATAAGTAAGCAGCTGAGACTGTGAGCGTAATAAAAACGACCAGAGGAAACGTTAACGGAAAGGGGAAAGAGGAAGGAAAAATGGGCTACTTCACGAGAAAAACTCAACAATCAGAATTTCAGAAATGCAAAGACTTTTGAATTAATTGTAAATTTCAACTATAAAAATACAGATTCAAAAGTTAGGAAATAATGATTCAAAAATGAAACCATGCAAAGAAACTATCCCACGAAGTTCCAGTAATTCCAGAAATTTCGTAAAACTTTCAAAACTATGTCCTTTCGCGAAGAAGGATTGCGTCAGAAACGTGGACTGATTGGAAGACCATGCATTAATTTGTAACCAAGTTCTTACGACTAACTTTTACAACTCTAGAACAATGTTTCTCGACTTGGTTACCGATCTGGAACACTACAGTATTACTCTTCTACATACTTGTGTCTACATATGTCGGCTCTGATTAAAGTAGGAGCATTAGCGCTGTAATTTTTCTTTAATTTTCTTTTTTTTCCTCGAAAATGTGAGTTTTGTATAGGCAGAAATGTGCGCAATAAAAATTTTGGCTTTTGTTAGTACTAAATTTTTCAAAATCACCATGAATAGTAAGTCGTAAAGCAATTGAAGGTTTAAGACAAGACCACAAGACCTAAAAGACTGTTTATTCCATATCGAAATCGTCATTATAGTATACAAAGGCACTCCTCGTCCAGCTTCTTCAGCGAGATACCTTGAATAACAACTGAGACATCGTATTCAACGCCAAAAATGATAACATTCTGTGGAAAATAAAGTTTTTTAAAAGTTATCGGCAGCTATCAGTGCCGGACGGATGAGTGACAAACAGGAGAGGACGTGGGAAAAATGTGGTAACTCCTCCGCTCTGTGAAGTCATGGACAATGGCTACATCGTTCTAGAAGATGGTATTTTCATATTAGCAGATAGCGATGGTGGACGCATAATGTTCCGGAGATGTCTTTGTACTTCTAGTGCAGTACCAGCGGACTCACACGAGCATGGCCAGGAAATAAAAAAAAAAAGAAAGAAAGAACCGCGCACTAAATCATTCCGTATTTGGATTTTCAAAAAAATAGCACAAGACTCTTCGGCGAACGACGTGGCTTGGCGGGGAACCCCATGCACCTTGTGAAAACTCTTTCTCATCAGAAGGAGATTGCTCGTACTCCACAGCTTTAGCAAACTTATCTCTTTAAAAGTCTCTAATTCTGGATGAAGTGCCACCTTTAGTGAGGGGTGTTATGTGAACACTACCAAATTTCATGTTAAAAGCACCGCCAACCTCGGAATCGTTTTTTGAGATTTTCACATGAAAAGAATCCATAGGAGTTGCCGATCACAATATGTAGTATACATGAGTTGGTGCAAAACTGCCAAATAACCAGTTTCGAAGCCCCGATTTTTGGGGAGCTTATGGGTGGAGCCTGAGGCGACGGAGAACAACGACTTAATGCATGATGTACTCCTGGGAGCGCACCTACTGAGCAAATACCTGTTCTCCGTGAGAATTCCTGATTACCTACTCCCTAACAGGATACGAAGTGCCCCATGTGTAATCAGCAAGGGTATACATGATACCTGCACATTTATTCGACCGTTCGAATGCCGAATAATTCGAATATTCGAATGACCGAACAAATTCGAAGATGAGAGAAAAAACTTCCTCCATCTTCCGATATAGTCCAGAAAATGATGTTTTTGAATATGAGAACTTTCGAATGAATTAGATCATTCGAATTCATTCAAATAAATGTGCAAGTATAGTATACATGAAACAGAAACCCTCTAGCCTCATTTTGGCTCTGCCCATAAGCTCATAGGAGTTAAGACTCCAAACTAGTTCCGAACGGAATCACGTAAACCATTGTGATCGAGAGCTCAAGGAGATTCCTTTAATGTGAAAATCACAAAAACGAAAAACTTGAATATCAATTTACAAACATTTATTTATTTATTGTCATCATTATTTTTATTACTCAATTATTATTAAACGATTTGCACACTAATCACATTCCTTCGCTATCGTAATTTACGACGTTCTAGGATGTTTAGGCCATGCTTTCGTCAACCGTAAATCTTAGAAAATCTCAAAAACGGCCGTTAAACGCTAGTCGCAATTGTGCACACATGAGCTTCTGGAGATTCCTTTCACGTGAAATTTTAAAACAGTGAGCATGAAAAAAAAAGCCAGATAGGGGTGCGCTAGCACAATAATTACACGATTTACATAAAAGAGAAATAACAAAAATCTGCACCACCATAACCGATCAAAAAGGCCCTGTTAAAGCTGGCCATTAATGGGGTCCACAAAGCAGAGCTCAGATGGAACCAGGGCGCAGCACTAGGTGGTCAGTGTCGGTTGGGGAGTACTAAGTCCAGTCGGGTTCCGAAATGGGCTACTAAGTACCTACACACTGGGGTTCTTTTAGGAAAAGCAGATGGCGCTAAAAAGTGACTTAAATATGCGTTAGTGAGACGACGAATGATGTTTCAGCATGAAATGCGTACCATTTAGCGAAGACAGCCTAAATCATCTAAAATTCAAGCTAGAATCCTCGAAAAACCGATCACAGTACGGAACTGTTTGATGCCGCTAGAACTCGTTGAAACTTGTTATAAGACCTGTCAGATACAAGAGATTGTCATTGGAGCGTGGTTTTTTCTCTCAAACCCGGAACTTTCCCAGGAAATTTCTCTCGTTTGAGGAAGTGTTCCGATACGCTGTCAACTCCAAGAAATGGTCCAAGGTGGTATCAGCTCTCCCCCAAAGTGGCATCTTTCGTTTTTGAGAAACCGTCTTCGTTTTTGAAAAAAAAACCGTCATTAATGGTCAAAAAATGGTCAAAAACCACTTTTTGACCATTAATTACGGTTTTTCTCAAAAACGAAGAAGGTTTCTCAAAAACGAACGGTGCACTTTGGGGGGATACTCGTTGGTATAGTGCGCATCTACATTCAAAATTCCAACATGATACGTCTCCTACAGGCTGAGCAACACCTGATTATCACTGGAGCGCACCAGAGTGCAGGGTAGGGATGGAGTAAATGGTTGAACAACGGTGGTCTTCAGCAACGAGTTTGATGATCCTCCAGAAGTGCCTCTCTGAAATCTGCTTGTCTCTAACATCAATAGACAGTTAGCGGTTGGCTACGCCCCGGACACTGGTGCTAAGCCCCCTGAATCTGCAGGACGCTACTAAGTCCTGGTGGTCAATGACCATCTGGTGCTGCGCCCTGGATGGAACGGAATTTTGCAACGGAGCAAAGGTGCACAAGTAGTAGAAATCCTGTAAGGGAACATCACACTTTCAACCTCCAACGTTATGATTCATGCATGCGGTCAACTACAGTGCAGTGAGGGCGTTGACAGCACGGTAGTTATTATCTTCTGATAACAAAACAGCTTCTCCATTAGCGATCACTTGCAATCGTGTGTGCATCCCCTGCAGATAAAGACGGAATGAAAACTCAACAGACTCATTTTCACTGCGAGAGAAAATACTGGTTTGAAAGTAGAAGGAATATTGTTGTACTAGTTTCCTCTACAGCTACCTGAATCTGACAACGGCCTACCAATCAGCAACTGCGGGACGAAACTCTTCCTCGTGCGAACCTCAGCGTGATAGTGCATGAAGCTCGACAACAAGTGCAGCATGCATCATTGAGATTATCTAGGGTGATCATGTTCACACCACACTGGTTCACCCACCGTTAGCCGGGCGTGAACATGTTTACCCTGAGTGATTTCAATGATGCATTCAGGCTTAAAGGCAGCGGTCCACCTCATCTTTGTAGTTCAGCTAACAGCAGATTCTGCATCTACTCGGCGCGATGGTTCCAACGGTATACATAAATTGTCTCAGAATGGTCTATAAACCCATCTTCCAGGACGGGGTCTGTAACAGTTTGCCAACCCGAGTTGACATGTGAAGCCGTTGATCTTATCGATTGAACACGCCAAGACTTGTTGACCAACGCGGCAGCCCTGGCAGGCAGCCAGCACAGCTTGGAGCGATCCGCCTCCGGGCTCCAAATTTTTACCCAGTTCGTGCCTTTCAAAAATGGGTATTTCGTCGCTTCTGTGCCTGTTGATGTACATCCCGGGTATCAACATGATGAGAAGGTCTAGGATTAGTGGTAAATCCAACAGGCAGAACGAGGTGGCCCCCTGCCTTTAAAATTCCTGCTTCCCACGATCCTAGCAAAGTACACATGTCGAACTTTGGAGTAACCCTTTGATACATCAGCGGGGGGACCAGAAATTTCAAACATTTTCAACAGATGCATGAGCAAACCTATGGATTTCCCAATTAAGGGCAGCGCTGCAAAATTTTACCTTTTGGTCTGGGTTTCATGAAACTTTTTCCACACAAAACCAACGATGGTCAGCACCCAGACAAACTTTCGGAACTTCCGCGGAGCCTGATTTACTACTGGAGCTCGATTTTCGGAACCTCCGCGGAAATATGACGTCACTCGTCGATTTTTTCGGAAGTTCCGCGCAGGTTCCGCGCAAGTTCCGAATGGAGACGCAGAGAAAAAAGCAGCTTCGGAACTTCCGCGGAGCTTGACACTTTTCGGAACTTCCGCGGAGCTTCGAGAGAGATGGAATGATCCAAGAAACTAACAGATCAAATGGCACGTTTTCGCCCAATTTTTATAGTGATATGTTCTTGATTAACTTCGGCTAGCCAAATAAGAAACCGTGTAGAATACGAAAATTTTTACGCTATTTTTTCCTCGAAATTCACTTCGGTATGCCCCAATAATGACATCCGTAATGTCGAATTTCGGGTAAAGCTCGTGTCAGATAAATGTACGCCTGGGATTATTCCCATAAATACGAAAATTTGACAGATTTCTACCAAAGAGGAATTTTTCCATGTTATCATTGATTTTGAAACCTGACGCAGATACGTAGCACAGTCAGAGGGCAGACCTGCTTGAAGCTCATCTTCAGAAAACATAGCTACTACATGCGCAATTAGTGCTACGTGGTGGAACGATCTGTGCTGGGATTCATGATCCCACGATTTTTGGCATCGGGACGCCTGGAGGTGTTCATCACTCCATGTGGGCCCATTTTACCTTATTACTCGAATTATGATTGACTCTATAATGCACGAATTACGTCACTCCTGTTCGATTTCGGAACTTCCGCGGAGCTAGTTCGGAACTTCCGCGGAGCCAGTTCGGAACTTCCGCGGAGCTTATTCGGAACTTCCGTCGGGTCACCCGCGCAAGTTCCGAACAAGCTCCGCGGAAGTTCCGAAAGTTTGTCTGGGCATTATGGTTATCCTACAGATTGTGTAATTTTGAGAGACGCAGGGAACAAGAGTTGGTTAGCCAACCCGGTTTCGCTTGGTTTTGAATTCTTGGTTAATGAATCCCAGTCCTGGAATGAGGTGTGTAACATGGAAACCAACTCAGTTATAAAGGCTATTAAGACGGGTTCAAATTAGTGGGGGGTGGTGCAGAGATGCTCGGCGAGGCCGGCGGATGGGGTTGGAAAAAATTGGGTCTTCGGCACTCTGAGAACACTGATGGGAAAGTAAAATTTCTAAAATATCGTTTTCAATATTAAATAATCAACAATGAATAAAAATGATCACAAAAATGAACATTCAAAAAAAAGAGCTAGTTACAAGGTTTTGATTAATTTCCGAGGATTTTCGGAAAATCAGTGACCCATTCTCGGGAGTGGGGATGGGGGTGGGGGGAGGTGTCCTCCGCTCACTGCAACTCCCTGCGTCTGCCACTTCCCCACACCCATCTACAGGACTTGATACTTCGATTCAACGACACGCCAACTTACCCCCGTTCAACGAACAAGCTATCGAGCCAAGAATTTCAATAGTCCTCTGCATTAAAAAGTTCAAATGAATGGTGATTTCTCGAAGCTGTGCTAGTTTACCGCATTTTTGAAAGAATTTTAAAAATGTAGGGCGGACCACAGGGAATGTAAATGTTTCTAGGCAATAACTAAGGTGCAAAATAAATGGCTATGTTAGAGAATCATACAGACTTACGTTGATAGCGAATGATATTCCAGCAGTAAAGTAACGGAAAAGAAAGAAGCGAGCACTTTCAAGAAGAAAAAAATAAGGATTCGAAAATGAAAATTTGGAAATGATCCAGAAACAGAGAAGCTAAAAACGGTAATACTAGGCGAAACTCAAGAAATAGCCTTTGAAAATTTGTTCTGTAGTTTGACACATCCAGAACACCTACAGGCCCGCAAATATCTCACGTAAGCACAGCGAACAAGCACTGGCATATGACTGTTGGGACACGGACAGCTGTTGACAGGAGACAGTAGAAAAAAGCGTGCTGAAACACTTTCCAAACAGTAATACTGGACGGAGCAAGCAACTGGAAACAAAGCGATTACAAAGTAGGAAAATAAAAGGGATGATTGAGGAGAATCTTGTGGGTACCTAATATTCTGCCGTAGAAAGCCGTGGAAATATGTATATTGCACACACGTGTTGGCAAAACAGTTTTGAAAATTTGTCGAAAAAAAAAACATCAAAAGCCAGAAATCCTGGGAAAAGTTATAAAAGGAAGTTACGCACATCAGTAAGTAACCAAATCAAAAATTTTTCGGCTGCTTGTTTCATCTGGCTTGCTCGGCTCAGCCACTGTCAATGATTTCAGACAGAAAATCCGAGGAAATTCCGAGCAATTCTTGAAAGATCTATTAGCTAGCTTTAAGCTAACCATCTTGACGAAATCACAGAAAATCGTAGACGGTGTTCCATTGTATCCCGGAAATGGGCAGATATGAACAGGAAGTGAAGCTCAAGTGGTGGGAGAAAGTACTGTAGGTGAGTGTCAGGAAGAAATCATCTAAAATCCAACAGCACAAGCGGAACGCAAGCGAAAATAGACCACGACACGTAAGCTATGTGGATCTGCCTGGCTGAGAACTAGACTCCCAGTTTGATAGAAATTTCCCCCTCCGAAGAGACGTTCAGGAGTGGAGAAGGCGAACTCTTCCGGGGCGAATGGCAGCGAGACGGTGGAGTCTCAGCAGGTAAATCTGCGAGCTATCGATTCGGCAGACTGATGACAGGCGATTTTGGTGATAAGCGCCACAGCAAACTCCGCGCACTGTTCAAACGGAAACGTCGCAGCGCAGCCGGCTGCGACGCGGGTCTGACTCAGACGACTCCAAGGACACGACACCCACCGCTGGCCAGCTGCCGCGGGTGGTCCGTCGGCAGCAGAATAGCGTGTCGCACCCGCTATGGGTGGCATCGTAGTTCTGCGCAGCTATTTCCGTACAAGATGAAGAACACAAAACCCCCACTGATTTCGCTGAAGACGAACATCTCCATTGTATATTTGTGAATTGTAGTTGAAAATATGCAGCCAGAACCACGCTGTACCGATCTATCACCCGTGTTTAGGACGAATTACAATGAAATTTTTTTGTTTTGAGATATTGAACTTGGAACGGATTTTAATTCCAGATATTTGACATATTTGATATATAGATATAGATATTTGAAGGCCGTAAAAGCGTTCGTCTAAGCTGCGTCAGCATATAGACGCACGCACGTCAAACGCACGCATCTAGTAAAAATTGCCATGGAGAGGGAGAGTATGTCATCTAACTCTGAGGCGAGCAAACAGAAGCAGGAACAGAAGCCTGAATGACCGGCGTCAGTCGGATGACTGGGCTGGTAATAATTACATGCATTCCTTGGGAATGATTTTGACCCATATCCGTAAACGGTTTATCGTTATGATGCACAGTCAGCGATTTAACTTCATTAGAGATAGATTCAGTTCAGTGTTTCTTTCGTTCTTCTTCAAATCCAACACCAGGCACATATTGCTCAGCCTTGTTGTGGAACAACGAGTGGTTGCCGTCTCCCCATGGGAATGGCTAAAAAGGCATTGTCTTGAACTAGTGCATAGATTTGTACTGAAATTCCCACAACGAATGAAAATTTCTGCTGCAACAAACCTTGTTTCTTACATTTAGGAACGCGTATGGTATATATGGAGGACGATCCTGTTCGTAGCGTGCCTTGTGGTCTCTGTACGCCACCCACATACCAGCCGCGAGACATGGTAAGGCAATACAGCAGAAAATTGCCATGAATCTCCGCCTTGACGCTAAAAAAAGAAAGAGCACAATAACTGCACAAAACCCAAAAACTCTGTGTTGCTAGGATGAGTTCCCAGGAAACTTACGTTCACCATGCTTGACTACTTGTTTGATATTGTCCTTGTAGTGATCATAACCATCTCTCCCCGCTCCGAAGAACCCTTTAGATCTGGACGACGATGTCTGGATTGTCCGTGCGATGAGTGTGTGAGTAGGAAGAACAAACCGACGCAGACCTAACATTAGTGAATATGATCCCCACCACGATGTGGCTTCCAATGAAACAACAACTGATAATAGAAAACAACTTGATGGTTCTCTTCCATTTCTATCATAATTGGTACCGTACACGGTGGCCCAAAACTGTGCCAGCAAACGTCCAACGAGTTTACACTCAGAAGGATGTCTTTAGAGAAAATTTGTGTCGCAACTAACTAATCCAGTGAATTTGGGTCAGAGTAACTGGGCGGTCACCCACCACTATCAACGAATCGCCACGCATCTTTGCTTCTTTTCAAACTGCATCAGTTGTTCCTCACAATTTTCCACTAGGACTTAATCCTAACTCCTCATGTTATCTAATCGTTGCGTAAATTGATTTTCTAGTTACAGTTACCCTTCCAAAAAATGTAGCGTACCAACACTTCGTTCTGTAACTGTGGGCGAAAAGTGGCGCAACAAAGGGAAGCAGAACTTTCCACGAAAAATTTTGATTTTTCATGCAAACATTGAGAATACAAGACTAGAGCCTATGTGCATACAGCCACAGACAGCTTTAGTAAAGTGGCAATGCTCGAGAATAAACCGAAAATGTATCTGAGATATTGCCATAACTTTAGGTCATCATGTATAACCTCACGCTACCAGTTACTATGAACTAATACAGATACAAAGTGGTCCCATCTCTGTTTTAAGTTTCAAATGTGACTTCTCATAATTTATATTCACAACAGGAAGTAGATGCCATAGAACATCCTTACGCTACCCCCGATTTTTCTAATACCCGCCGTGTTACAAATGAAAATTACAAATCGGTGCCATAATGCCATAATGTCACTAGAATAATACCATCAAACTCACCGGTATAAGAGCAGTTTATAATGGATGCGTGCGACTGACGCGCTTGCGTCTATATGGTGAAGAATAGAGCTCAGTCGCATCGTAGTCGCAGTTCAGACGCACGCGTTTACGGCCTCGCGGCGGCCGCGTTTTCTTTTCATTGAGGATGTACATGCCGCGTTGACCGCTCTTCATGGAAAATCTCACGCGAATGGATGCGTGCGACTGATGCGCGACTGATGCACGCAGCTAGCATAAATTGCCCTATAATCAACGACCTATCATAAGTGGATGGGCATCATGTTGTTAGTGGTGATTTAAACCTACCAGATATAGTTTCGTCTAATGGAGTTCCAACAAATACTACCACTGCTTCACGGTTATGTGCCTATCGTGGAAACTCCAACAATATGTCTGTGGCGACTCGTGGCGGGCATATTCTAAATTCAGTGCTTAGTAACTATACAGGCTTAGTAAAGAACATAAAAGTCAACTTGCCAGTTGGAACTAATGATCAATGTACCTTGTCATATGCAATCATGACCTCTGTAGATCCACCGACCTACAAATTACGTAGAGCCTACTCTAAGGTGAATTATGATGAAATTTGTCAGTTTCTCTGTGTGCTAGAGTGGCGTGCCCTTCTTGAAGACTTTTCATCTTCTAACAATAACTATGAGTTCTTCTTACTAGCGCCCCTTCGGGACGCTAGAAAGTGGGGTGGGGCAGCCACTTGGGACATGTGCAAACTCTTCACACTTGCCAAATCTCTAGAAAATTTATAAAGAAGCAGAACCAATCTTCCAATGGGCCCAAACATGAAGTCCTTCTTATGAGTTGAGTATGAGCATGAGGAGTTCGTTCTCCGTCGTATGGCGTATTCGTGCGTATTCCTCACTACCGGGCGAACGCAGACGCGTTCTCCATCGGCGGAACTGTATGCTGCCGTTCCCCACACTATTGGACAAGGCAAAATCGTATCCGAGTGTTTTCCAGACTACTGGGCCGCAGCGGGCCCTTCCTTCATCAGAGCGCCCGTATTCTGGCGCCTTCCTCACAGTTAGTGCAAGCCGGATCCGTTCTCCAGGGGCGGGTTTGCATCCTGGCATTCTCAACTATCGGACTTGAGTGAACCCGTATCCTGACATTCACCACACCATTATGCTACGACGGGTCCTTCCTCCATCGGTGGACCCGTATCCTGGCGTCCCCCACACCACTGGGCCACGGGGGGCTCTTTTTCTATCGGTGGACCCGTTCTGACGTCCTTCACACCACTGGGCCACAGTGGGCCCTTTCTCCATCGGTGGACCCGTGTTCTGGCGTCCCCTACACCAGTGGGCCACGGGGGACCCTTTCTTCATCGGTGGACCCGCATCCTGGCGTCTCTCGCACCATTGGGCCCTGTCGGGCCTTTTCTCCATCGCTGGACCCGTGTCATGGCGTTCCCCACAGCACTGGGCCATGGCGGGCCCTTTCTCCATCGGTGGACCTATGTCATGGCGCTCCCCACAGCAGTGGGCCATGGCGGGCCCTTTCTCCATCGGTGGACCTATGTCATGGCGCTCCCCACAGCACTGGGCCACGGCGGGCCTTTTCTCCATCGGTGGATCGGTATTCTGGCGTCCCCCACACCATTGGGCCACAGCGGGCCCTTTTTCCATCGGTGGACCCGTGTTCTGGCGTCCGCCACACCAGTGGGCCCTGCCGGGCCTTTTCTCCATCGCTGGACCCGTGTCATGGCGTTCCCCACAGCACAGGCCATGGCGGGCCCTTTCTCCATCGGTGGACCTGTGTCATGGCGTTCCTCACAGCACTGGGCCCTGCCGGGCCTTTTCTCCATCGCTGGACCCGTGTCATGGCGTTCCCCACAGCACAGGCCATGGCGGGCCCTTTCTCCATCGGTGGACCTGTGTCATGGCGTTCCCCACAGCACTGGGCTCTGCCGGGCCTTTTCTCCATCGCTGGACCCGTGTCATGGCGTTCCCCACAGCACAGGCCATGGCGGGCCCTTTCTCCATCGGTGGACCTGTGTCATGGCGTTCCCCACAGCACTGGGCCGTGGCGGGCCCTTTCTCCATCAGTGGACCCGTATCTCGGCGTCCTCCGCATCACTGGGCCACGGCGGACCTTTTCTCCATCGCTGGACCCGTATCTGTATATAGTTGATTGGATACACAATGTCATGCCTTCATATTCAGAGGCTTTTACTCTTTGTTAGAGCAGAAGCTTTATCGAAACGAACGGATGTCGTGACTACACAAACGCTGAGAGAAATTCAGCATGGGATGCGACAGTAGCATCCACCATACGAGGCGACCGCGTAGGTCCAGCCTCACCGAAGCTTCCGAGACGCTGCAGCTCTCTAGTGAAAGGCTGGTTTTCCTGCTGCGTACATTGTGCAGCCTGAAAGCTCGTAAACACTCCCTCACTCCTATGCGGCGAGACCGCCAGCGAAGGTGATGAAATCACCATCCCGTGCATGCGGGAGAGCCAGCAGTGACGTAATTTCGGGTCCCGAAGCGAACGTGTCTGCGTCCATGGAAATCGGCCATTTCGCCACACAGTCTGCGCCTCAAGATTGCGGTGTCTATGAGTGCCGCCCCGTATCTCTAACCGCTCTAGCCCCCTTACGGCGCTTTGTTTAATAGATCGATATTACACTACTGCATCCAAAACTTCGTCCCTATTGAGAAACAGTCAGTAAGCTGCGGTAATCTCGCACCGGATTTATCGAGACTGTTTGTATTAGGAGAAGGCTTGGATCAAGCTACAATCTAATCCAAGCCAAGAAAATGCTAACCACTTCAAGTTCCTTAGGAACGAATTTGATCGCCTTCTTAAGAAATACGATAACTACACTGAACGGAAACTTCTTGAAGGCTCTAACAAATCCTCACTTTATCGGCTATTGAATTCTAATTTGAAGCGATCTCTCGACACCCCGCTATGAAAGATGATGACGGTACAACAGCAACCACCGATCAAGCAAAAGCGTCAATCCTGGCGAAACATTTTCTGAGGTCATTTTCTGACAACCACTCAGATGTAAAATGGTCAGCGGTAGAGGTGCCATATGCTTCAGATAGGAGAGCTCAGTTTAGTTTACCAAGAGGAAATTTATGAAATTCTCTCTAAACTACCACTTTCTTATTCTGTTAGACGAGGTTCCCCCTTACTTCATCCATAATGGTGCCATTGCTATTCCGAATCCGCTTGAGCACATTTTCAACTCCAGTTTCATGCATGGCGATGTTCCTCATCGTTGGAAGCATGCTTTTGTTATACCCACACCCAAGAAGGCTCTTATTTGCTTAGCGTCCAATTACCGCCCTATAAGCATCACTACCATTTTTGCAAGAACTTTAAAAAAAATTCTAAAATCTGCGATTTTTAAATATGTAGACTAACCATATTATTCCAGAAGAAGTTTGGTTTTAGGGCCGGTAGGTCTACAGAGACGTTAATGTTATCAACTCTAGAAGACTGGACAAGGACATTAGATCAGGGGAACAACAATGATGTTGTTTCTTCGATTTCGCAGAAGTTTCTGACAAGGTACCATTCGCTGGACTCATTACAAACTCGGAAATATAGGTTTGCATCTTAGAATAATCAAATGGATTGAAAATTTCATATCAGGCAGATCCTTCCATGTTAAAGTTAAGAAAAGTTTTTCGGAAATACGTCCGGTAACGAGTGGTGTACCCCAAGGAGGAGTGCTATCTCCGATCTTTTTTATTATATACACTCGTAAGATTCCCAACTTGATCAACCGTTAGGATATCTCATGTGAGATGTTCGCTGATGATATAAAAATGTACAAGAATATATTGAATAGTGCTGATAATGTTGCCCTACAACTAGAAATTACTGCAATTGACAGCTGGGCAGTCGAGAGGAAGCTCAATCTATCGATCACTAAAACCAAATTTTTTCATCTCGGTCCAATTCAAAAGACACCGACTACCTTAGTGAAATGGAACTGAACAGCACAGATACCATTTGTGACTTAGGTTTTACTTTGAATACAAAACAAAACTTCGATGAACATTGTAAAATTATAGCAAAGAAAGCCGAAAGAACTTTGCACAGTATTTTCAAATCGTGTGCAAATTCAGCTAACCAGCCTATAAATCTTAGGTGCGACCTATTCTGGAATATGGCACTACTGCGTTCAACCGCAAATCAAAAAGTGCCATAATGAGACTTGAGGCCGTCCCAGCAGTTTTACTAGAAAGCTCTGGATAAGACTACATGGATATAACTATGCCAACATTCCGTCGGCTTCTGCTCGGAACCAAACTTTCAAAGCTAGTTCTCTAGCTACTCGAAGAATCAAGTATGATCTTGTCATGGTCTATAAAATAATCTGCCGCAAGAATCACCTTCCGGTAGATACAGTAGCGAGCAAAAAGATTGCAACTCTTGGTTTTTCGTCTGTAACTCCGTTTAAAGCAGAGCACGGAGGTTCAAATTTTTATGAGAGTTGTAAATACTCATGAGAGAAAGGAAAACACTAGAACCTCTTTATTCCACAGACTTCTTGTTTTTCAAGAAAAATTTGTTTCGCAGGAGTCAAAATCCGTAATTTTTCATCATTCGCAATACCTCCGAAAATGGCATCAATCGTTGATATCTGACTGTGCATTAGTTCTTTGGTGCAGAATCAACCCGTATACGCTGGAAAATGTGCATACCTACGCCACTGGTTGATATTTGCGAAGACTGTTTCACGTTGATTCAGCAGTGAATTTCTATGAATGTTTCTGTAAGCCTGGCTCCTTCCATCAGTTTTGTTTGAAAGGGATAGGTGCTACTGACACTTCTATAAGTTTAGTTACAGGTTTTCGGCTTCAACGCAATTCATTACTCCTTCGGAATTCCGAAATATTCCGGCTACTTGCAATGCAGCCAATTGTGCACAACACGGAAAATAATTTTTGGAATTTTTTCTATTTCGGAGAGGAAGATAAGTGAAGGGTCTCATGAGTAGCAAAGATGCTACAGGATTCTTAGAATATTGCTGCGCACATGTCGGTTCATGTCGCCTTGGATTTGGTGAGGTAGGTCTGATAAAGGTGCAATGAAATCGCAATGAAATCTATGAGACACCACCGAAGGAGGATACAGTGACCTGGCACTTGGGAAACTGGCTAATTCAGTTTGGTTTGAATGGAGCGAACTAAGCGCGACATTGTTAGATCAAAAAGCTTCACATTAACTGTTGAAATTCATGTGTGGAGCAAGAGGGCACAAACACTCGTGTTAGTGACCAGCACTCCTCACTTCGAGTAGTCCTTTTTCGATAAATCCGAGGCATCACGAATCGTCGTGTACTTGGCAATATTCCAGGAATCCTGTAGCATCTTTACCAATCATGAGACCCTTCACGTGTCTTCCTCTTCGAGGTAGAAAAAATTCCAAAACTTATTTTCCGAGTGTTGTACACAATTGGCTGCATTGCAACTAGAAGGAATATTCTCGAATCCAGAGCGAGCAATGAAATGTATTAAATTCTAGCAGCTGTAACGAAACTTTGAGAGCCATCAGCAGCATCTCTTCCCTCCAAACAAAGCGAGTAGAGAGTGCCAGAGAGGCAAAAACATCCATGAAACATCACTGTTGAACTAACTTCACATAGTCTTCGCAAATGTCAGCCAGTAGTCACCCCATGCACATTTCCTAGCAAATACGGGTTGATTCTTATGCAAGCAATCAATTCGGGGCTCAGTCCCAACAATCGATGTCATTTTGAAACGCTTTGCGTATCGTACCAAATTACAGATCTTGACCTCTGCGAAAAAAATTTTTTTAAAAAAACATAAAGTCGCCGGGGTGAGGTTTTAGATCTGTACTATCTCAGATGAGTACCTAAAACTCTCATAAAAATTTGAGCCTTCATGCTCTGCTTTGAAAGAAGTTATAGACGAAAAACGAAAAGTTGCAATCTTTTTGCTCGCTACTGTAGATTTTATAGATTATCCCATTCTTGCACAAGAGGTGGTCCATTAAAAATAGAATTTTCCACAGCGAAAAACAGCTCACGATCCAACTTATTTTCCACAAAGAGCTGGGTCGATTTTTTTTGAAATTCTCCAAGAAATTCATCCTGCCATGTTCATTGAGGAAGTATAAGAGACAGGTACATAAGTATCTAAATGACTCTGCTTATTGATTTGTCGTACGCATACAAATGTGTTCTGCCTATGACTGATTTATTTGTACATGCATTGTACATCACTGAGTCACTTTCGTCTGTTCTTGTACTCTTTAGTGTGTCTGCAAAGTAGCGTGGTAAATCCACGACCAAGTGAATAAATAAATAAATAATCAACATCCTTACTCTCCCATTATACTAGTTTTTTTCTTTGATTTTTAGTTTTGTATTTCCTAGAAGTTGTATGTACTGATACCTATACTTCAATGGCTGACGCAAGGGGGGGGGGGGGGCGGGGAAGGGGGCGCCACCCAAGAATGGGTCGGCAAATTTCTGAAATTACTTCACAACACATATAAAAATCTTGTATTAGTTTATTTTTACTTGTTTGCTTTTAATGTTACTTTTGATTTAATTTCCGTTAATTATCTATCATTATAATTAATATTTTTATTAACTTTATTTTGCGTCTGGGTCCCCAAAACGGCGGAGACCCCACTTTCCCCCCCCCCCCCCCCTCCCACCCGCCCAATTTCTGCGTCTGCCACTGCTATACTTTGACACCGTTCCTTATTCTAGGGTAATAAGAATCCCCACAAGATTTAAATTCCCACAAGTCTGAGGCGAACAGCGCCGCTTCATGATAGTTCCAAACCTTTTTTCGGTAGGCTATTCGAGTCGAAGGATCCGATGCAATTACGGTAAATAATGTCGGGATATTTGAGCCACAACGACTGCACTAGTGGACTTCGGAGGAAAAATTTCACAAAAGGGATAAGAAAATTCGACATGTTTTCGAGTTTCAAATAAAGAATGCTTTATAACAACTTATAAACATGTTCGCGTATAGAGAGAGCTATGATTGAGCTTCGAAGGAAGATTGACGCTGATAGAATGGCGAAACTCGAAGCTGCTAAGTCAGTCCTTCAATAGTAATTTTTCATACCCAACATCCTAACAGTGAACGAAGTTAGATGTTAGTAAAGATGTTAGGAACTGAGTCATCAGAGATTGGTATGCGGACAGGGTGTCTCTACACGTCGTGTAATGAGATTTCAGCCTCCAATCGTTGTAAATAAAGGACTGATTTAGCAGCTTTCCCACTGTACCAGCGCCAACTTACTTAACAAGTTAATTCGATACGAAACAACACATTATGGGTAACAACATCTTTCAAACTCATACAGACTGAAGCATTGAGCCATTCGAAACGATAACAAAACTGATAATTGAGTAGAACAGCAACAAAATCAACAACGGTAACGGTGGAGTACGTGACAAGACAAAAAAAAAACATAGAACTATGAAGACAGATAAAATACCTATAACCTACCTACACTACCTATTCATAATAATTTAAGGCTAAAAATAGAAAAATAGAGGCTACTTTTCCTCATCATCGGGCTGCGCAGGTTTATAAAGAGAAAAAAGCTTGGCTAGTTGTTGGAAATCCTCTACGCTCCTCGCCTCTTCTATAAGTCGTCGAGCGACATCAACTCCAGATCCAAATACGTTGAGTAGGAGCACTCCAACCACCTAAAACACAACAGTAAAAAGAACCATGGAAACTGTAGATAAAATTCAAACAGACAAAGTTCACAAGGCTCTGATTGGAAATTGCAAAGTACCTTTCCATTATCCCCTTTGTAGAACACTACTCCACGATCGTAGTTCTCGTTTTCGTCAACCTATAAAATAAATCACGTCACATATCCCATACTCGAATGGTTAGACTTCATAACCAGCACTAACTGCAAATTTACAGCATTCACAGTGCGTACTTGTTCATCGTTACCAAAAATAGCCTTTTTTCTTTGCTGCGCATGCACCAAAGGTGTTGGTTAGAGAGGCGGATCGGAAATCTATGGCTGCTGATGCTTACCGGACGCTGATGAACTAATGTGAAGATTGACTCTTTTCCACGGATGGCGAGAGGATTTTTGAAGAGGATACCCCTAAGTTCAAGCGTGATGATGATAGAAACTCGACACTAATATGACTCCTGCACCTTCTATGAGCCAGCAAAAATGGGACCACCCTCCCTTTAACACACAAACTCAGACCACCACGAGAATTCCCTTATCACATACCATATCATTCTCCAGGAGCGGCTCTCTAACTGCAGCCCCCCCCCCCATCCATCCAATCCACTCATACGATCCCTCTTTATACCCTATCATCAGTCCTTTCACCCTATTTCAGACTATAGCAAAGTTCCACTTCAACTTCGAAATTTCCCCATATTTTGTCATTTCTGTTTCATTCAAAGCTCGCTAGCCTTCCGGAGAACGCGTGCACCCAATTTTAAAGTAGCAAATCGCGGCAGTGCTGTTACGGCACCTTGGATTGTGGTAAGAACAGACTTTCAAGATCTGGACTGTCACTTACACCTTTCGCGAAGACAGACACTGTTGGCAAAGAAGAATCGGTAATTCCCACGGCGTTGATGTGCCACTTAGGTGCGATCTTGGTGAAGTATGACGGCTGGTACCTGAAACAATACTTTAATGGAGGAATCTGTTACAGCTTTTCAGACTCAAGACAGTGCTCATGTTGAAACTGACCAGTTTTTTCTAGGAAACTCTTATAGCAACAATAAAATATTGCTAGGCAGAAGGGTCCCAAGATGCTTCACTGACCAACCTGTCAAAACTTATGGGCAGGGAATCTTCGCAAATGGTTAATTATTGTATACTTGGTTTCAAAAGTGACGACAGTTTACCATCTGCGCGTAGTACATACCATTTTCACATCTCTCTTCAAATAGTGCTTCTCCTCGTTGCTTTCTCTTTGATATCCTTCGACTGCCTTTCCTGATGAAATGGACTACAACAGCAGCGCTATTTTCCCCAATAACCGACTTTCAAAAAGTAGCTCATCGAAAACAGTTGGGTCGGCCCCCACAAGTATTCAAAACAAATTATCTCAATATGTACTTATCATCGACAGATCGATGATCCTTGTAGTATTCATGTTTACCTCCGATACTGTACCGCCTGTGGAGGGGGCGGAGCTGACCCGTCTCGGACCAGAGATACTTGTTCCTCGTCAGAATGATGCTGCTACGAGGCACTCACTTCTCTCCTTGCTCACTTGCACTTGTACGGTAATGAATATTCCACTGAACCACCGCCTTAACTGTGCATTCGGACTACACAAAGTCCAAGAGTCTCAGCGCCCACAACAGTACTCGACTAAAAACTTAGACTTCAAAACAAATATCAAAGCGAATTACCGGAAATTCAAGATGACTCGACTCGTAAAAGTCATTCTCATAACCGAAAAGGCAATCATTTCGGTTTTAAATAGTATTTTTATGGGGCTGCACCGCAACGAGAAGTCATTTGTCATGAAGAGCACTGCCCTTCGTCTCTCGACTCGGTCCTGAAGCGTTCCCTAGTTATGATATTTACAACGAAAACTAACCAGAAAGCTTTTCCAGCACCAGTCATATTCTCGCCAGCAAGTCTTCCACTTATCTATAAGAAGTAACATTCATTTTTTCACTGATAGTGGGTAGAGTGTCCAAATGAACCTGCGCATTTTCCCAGTGCTCAATTCGACGCCGACCCAAGGATCTGTCGTAGAATGAGGCAGCGTCTCCAGCCGCCCAAATACCGGATCGCACTCGCAGTTCGGCGTCTGTCATTATGCCGCCTAACCGGTCATCTGTCTGAAAAGAGTTAACTATCTTTGTACCAATATTTATCTTCTGTCAGCTGCGCAGATACTAAGAACTTCGAATAATGTAGGGATAATGTACGAAAAACTGAAGTACGCAGATCTATGATTAGGTCTCTTCACGGGATGCTCTTCCCCACAAAAAAAAAAAGAAAAAACGAAGAGCGACTTGATGGATTGGAATTTTGCGAAGATAGAGTAGGCAACTCTACTTTATGATTTTAATGAGATTATACAATTTTTCGAAGCTGATCCAGAGCTGCAAGGAAGCAACTAGAAAGGTACCAGTAACATATTTGCTTATCGTGTCACTTCCTGAAGCACTGTAGATAAAATTCAGTTTTCCGGCATGCGCTATGATAAATTCCGATTTCGCGTTCTGGCGTGTGTGCTCTCGTGCGTTACAAATTTATGTGCCACATGTCGGCACTTGAATGCTTAGATGACACACATTAGAGGGCGATTTTAACTACATGCGTGCGTCAGTCGCGCGTCAGACGCGCATATTTATTTGCCGATGACTTCACATTATGACCGTACAATGCGACAGGCACACCCGGAATGAGAACCCCGCATGAGAGGTCTCAAACACATGCGTCTGGGCCGACACGCGAAAATGAGATTACCCAGAGTAAACATGCAAACGACCGCAAACTATGGAAATATATTTGTTGGTGCTTTGTTGGTGTTAGCACATTTAAGCCGGGTAATCTCAATGATGCACACTGCCCCTGGACTGCGTCAGGGTTACGACTGTGCCCTTCCCTTCATCATATTCATGCACGCATCTCGTATTAATTGCCACTTAATGGAGGTCTTCGAATTTCATCTGAAGAGCAAAGAAGCGTACGCCAATTTTTGTCCTTGTTTAGCCAAAAACTCCAAAACAAGGGCAATCCTTCGTATTCTCTTTCTATTGCAAAACCAAACTTCCCCAGGCAAACTATCTATACCTTACTTTAAAACTGTTCAAAAATTCCGTTACCCATGTGTGTTTTATGTGCACATAACCACTATTCGATGAGGGAATTCTCGTCAAAGTGCTAAATTCTAACAGCACGAAAATATCGCAAATATCATTGACAATATTGTAGATCTAATGTGACCCTATTGCGTATAAAGTTGAAATACAGTAGATAAAGTCGAGGCCTGTTACTCTGACCCAAAATAATATGTTTTATTCCCTTTTCATGTTCGCTTAAAACATCACCAGGGTTTGCTATCATCATCAAATCTGAAGCGAAAACTCACATAAAACCGGGGGTTGGTGGTTGCAATAACTAAATATCGTTCGACAAACGTACCTCCAGTCCAGAGGCTTTCGCCACCGAAGTGTCAGGATCAACGCCGATTGCCATCACAACGTAGTCAGATGTGATTTTCTTCGAGCCGTTGACCTTAAAAGTGGATCGTGATTCTATAATAAAAGTAAGTAACTGTAATAGTATGGGGCTCTCGAATATTCACTAGGGCTTCGCGAGGGCCATGCCACATTTAGCTGAAGATATGTAATGAGGCGCGTTTTTCAGTTCCTTGACATTCGAATCTACCTCTTATAATTTAACATCTCATAAAAGTTCCAGAAAATTTTCTGATGTAAACGAACACAACTTCATTCTGTATGGAATACAACATCAGCGGGAAAATCTAGAACGCTTGTACCCACTGCTTACATATGAATGTAGAAATTTTTTAAACTACTCGAGTTCATCAGTTTGAAAAATATGGTTCAACACAGACAAGTTTCTATGCAAATTCCCTAGGATTCATTAAAATTTACCTCTAGCTCGATACCGGTGCCTTTACCCCGGGCCGAAGTGATCTGAAAAGTACAAATCAGTGTAGATGTCTCAAGCAAATATTAATTAAAAATTAAAAGAAATGGCAACATCCAGAATTGGTGTTGCTGATTAGTAGTTAATCCAAAAACAAAACAAACCTTTGCATTGGTAATCACATTGACACCAAATTCTCGAAGAGATTCTGTGGCCTTCTTGGAAAGATACTCAGGGAGTACGCCGCCAAGATTACCACTCTCAGAAATCACCTTCAACGCAGCTAATGATTCATACCTGCACAACTACTCTCATCCACTTAAATAATATCAAACCTGATTGACTGCTACGTCTCCATTTTTTCTACGGATGCTATAAGCTAGCTCAGATCCGAGAAAACCACCACCAACTATGGTAACAGACTTAGATGAATCGCATATCGACGCTAACTTCCGATAATCGTCGACCTTGAATTATAAACAGAACTGACATCAGCGAAATGTGCCGACAGCAAAACAGGTGAACGTACCCCACGTAAATAAAGAATCTTCTCCTTCACTTCTTTGGATTTCTCGAGCACCGGGAGTGTTCTGGGTCTTCCACCTGAGAAGGACAACTTTGATTCATCACGGCGCTGATAGATAGGCTACCACTTTTGAGCACCCAACACGGGATACTGATATTCGCATAACATGCAAACAATTCATAACCTTGCTGCAAACTCCTGAGTACCACTGAAAGGTTCTTCCGCAGCACCCTTCTTGCCACATATACATGTATGATGAGTGACCCTAATAAATCCACAAAAATATGTACTCTGGGTGAGATATTGTCATCCAGAAGAAAACAAGCCCCAACTGCCCCTAATGCGGATGAGCTCAGACAAAAGTCCGATCGAGCGGGACGCGAAATGGCTGCGAGCGGGCCTCGGTAGAGCGGGCGGTGGCCATGTCGCGTCCCGCTCGCACGGTTGTCGCAACCCGCCCGCACGGTTCTTGTGGGCCGCTCGCACGGTATTTCGGACCAACCTATGTTGTTGCGGACCGCTCGCACGAGGATTTTCCGTGCGAGCGGGCCACGACAACCGTGCGAGCGGGCTGCGACAACCAAGCGAGCGGGCCGCGACATGGCTGCGACCCGCTCCACCGGGGCCCGCTCGCACGGCACTTTTGTCTGAGAGGTTACAGAGTGCCAATATTGTATGCAGGAAAAGCTAAAACAACGAAAGAAAGATGACATAAACACACAGAAAACAATTAGAAACCATTGGGATTTTTGATGGAAAAAAGCTACAACTGAATCCATTTTGATCATTTCAAAGCAAGAAAATGAGGAAGAGCACAGTTAACAGTAAGGGTCCAAGGAACTCGGGAACAACGGGAAGTTGCAGCAATTGAAGAGCGCGACCACAAAGGCAGAAAATATGCACAAGTAGTCAACTATTGTTGCATTTGAAACAGACTATAACAGAGCAGCGGGGCTGGTAGCATGCGCACTACGCACTCGCACTAGGGGGTTATTCATGCTGCGAAGTTAATGCGCCGATACACACAGCAAAACAGAGAGGTAGAAGAGAAATCCTGGCAGATAAGGAATGCTCCTGATTATGCCGTTGCCACTGCCGCGCGAACAAACCGCGTTTCCACGCTCGCCACTTCTATAAAGCGCGAAAACTTTGTGAAATTTTAAAGAGGCTTTCAACATTGCAGCGTCGCAAGCATAAATAGCGCCTAGCGTGGGACAACATCTGTCAATGGTTGATTTTCTACAGATACCGAAACGATGAAGTCAATGCACCGCTTTTTGTAGGAAATGGACAGCACCTTACCGCATCTATTATATAACAGTTCATTTGCATTTTTCTAGTTATGGTACTTTATTGCTACGAATGTTTGCGTAAAAGTCTCACCCGTAGCTATCAGACATTTGTCGTATTTGATACAAGTATTGTCGTCGAGGTAGGCCTTTTTCTCGTCAGGGCATATTTTCACTACGCGATGATTCTTCAGAAGTGATACACCACCATGGGCTGAGCTCGGTAGTTCACCAAGTGGTACAAAGAAACCCTAAACAAGGAGTGCAAGACACACCTCCTAAATTTGATCAGTTGTTCATAAAAGCAGTCTACAGTGAGCAGTGATGGAGCTAACGAGTTTGCAGATCTTGGCGTTCACAGCAGCGCTACCCCAGTGAGTGCGATCTTACGCCACCATAGCCCGGCAGGGTAACAACGATTCCAGAGCAAGCGCAGTCGCACTGCTGTGAAGCGCAAGTCGCAAAATCATCGGCTTCGTAGATGGTCACTGCGCTTACAAGACCACCCCAACACTTACTTCTGCTTCGAAGAAAACATCACGCTTCTTTCCGTTAATGCCAGTATACTGCAAAGTTTTGGCAACTTTCTCGTCGCCGTACCACCAAAGTTCTTTGGAAAGTGGAGGCCGATTATACGGGAGATAATCTTCCTCACCAATCTGGAATACTAGCGATAAGCTCCCGGTTTTACCGGAACCGGAAAAGTTGGTATTCTACTGCAAAGATACAAGGCTGCTGCTATACTCCTACAGCGATGACATAATTGGCGACCAGCGATGGTTTGAAAATAAGCGATGTTTCACTTCCAAATGCATAGGAAACTCCAAACGTACGTAGACAAGCGTCGAGATCGCGGCGCGGCTCTCATGGTCTCAGGCGCACAATATGCTGAGCTCTCGTGACTCTGCCCGAGAGAGCCGCGCCGCGGTCCTGACTCTTGACTGCGTCCGCTTGGAGTTCTCTGTAGGAATGCGGCACAGCTACGACGGTCCACCAACGGACAGCTGGGTCCCATCCTCTCATGGGAGCTGCCAAATCGAAGCATCTAATCTAGTAAATCATGGGACCGGCACAAAATCATTGGATCATTTTGGAAAGCCCAGCGATGTTCGCCAAGTATGCTCTGTGGCCTACTTATATGAGTATAAGAGCAGCTTAAAAGACAGTAGAAAATCCTACGAGCAAACTGATGAATTAAAAAGCGCACCATAAGCACTTTAGCGTCAGCATGTCGAGCTCGGATAGCCAATGATGCATAGTACGCTGCCGTCCCCGCTCCAACCAAAAGGTATTCAACGAACTCCGGCACCTTAATTACTACGTATATGAAAAAAGCTGGCATCGTGTGCTCATGGCTCAAGAGATCAAGAAAACAGTTAATTAGTGGAGTAAATCATGTAAGTGCGGATCATTACTAACCAGTCGGCATTGCCTATGGACTATATAATTTCCGATAGGATGTGATAACAACTTCAATGTAGCTGATAACAAATTGCCCGTGGCGGTAATCACCCTGACCAATAAAAGAATTGGTCAATTAAGAAAAATTAGACGGAACAGGAAAAAAAAGTGGACTAATTATACATTATATTGTCAGATCCAAAAGCGTTGCCATAACAGCATTTACCTAATGAAAACATTTTTATAACAACAAACTTAGCAATTTTGCTATAGTACTATCACATTTAGTGAAAACCACAGAGCCCAGCACGAACCATCGTTGCATTTTTTATATTTTCGCTTCATATGATTAAGCGAACTCTATGTAGTAGACTACACCTTGTAAACTGAGCAGCTTTTCTAAGTCGCTGAGAAAAACCATTATACAGAACGGCAATGATGTTTTCAGTGAATCCATGTCAGCCCATATCCCAAATTCTAGTTATGAGCAAGCCATCCATAGCTAATAATGCAAACATGGCACAAACACCAGTGATAGACTCTTTATCTCTAACGTGAAACAGAAGATTGAGCAACCTAACAAATATGCCTTTGAGGCATGTTTAAATTATGAATCAACCTCCTCTTTTGAAGGATGATCGGCCGCTTTCTTTTCTTCGTGTGCGACCGTCCCAGAATCGTGATCGCCTTCCTGCAACAAGCACATCTCGGTACAGTTACGTAATAGATATCGATCACATAAATCGAATGGAATCTCTTAGCTTGAAACCTACCCTATGTTTCGAAACTGGTGGCTCGTCATGACTATCTGGACGCTTTTCTTCGTGTGAAGAGCTTTCTTCGTGTGCCTCCTTAAGTTTTTTAGTTATTGGAAAAAGACCTTTAAAAAGCTAATTTCAGAAGAAAAGAAGATTGTAGAAGACTCTACTCTCGATAACCGCGATTCTAATCAAGAACAAGCGAGGCTGGACTTCTTAGAATTACAGCCTGGTCATTTAAACCCTCACCTTGGTGGAATCATGCTCAGCAGGCTCACTATCGTGCTCTTCTGAAGCTTCTGCGCGCTCCTCTGATGTTTCTGGATGTCGTTCTTGTGAGCTTTCTGAGGGACGAGCTTCTGCTTCTTGCGATGATGATGAATCGCTGTCGGCTGTTTTAACTGGCTCGGCTTTCTCAGTTTCATCAGCCTGAAAAAAGAGAAAACCTCCTTTGAAAATTAGAACACGTCCAAGAACAATGGAAATATCTAGGAAAGGTATCATATTAGTATAGCAAAATCCAGAAAGTTTTGTGTGGTCCCTTCGGATGATTCATGTGCCACAATGGAAAATACGGAGAGAAACCGAAGGACATCAGAAAGCACATCCGTTTTCAAAAATGATGACAACAAATAATAAAATAATGAGGAGAACAGCCAGAAAGAAAAACCCCTAGGCTCTGACATTTTTCATTTGGAACAATTAAAAAAGTGTCACATTTCCTGCAGAAAAAAAGCACTCGTAAGCCAGAAAACGCTTACATGTTCCGATTCCTTCGAAGATTCTTTGTGTCCCGTATCCTTTGCAGTATGCTTCTTAGCTGGACTTTCACCGAAGATGTCGTTGTAAAATGTCTGAACAGAAGAATAATTCCATCTCTATAAATCGGAAGAGAAAACGCGACATGAAAATTCTAGGAACATTCCACATTAAAAAATCCTACCACAGCTAGCACAGTGAGGACAACACCCAAACCAGCTCCTAAGAATGAGAATACATCCGACTTTCCTGGAGCATAGGGTTCGTGAGGGAATTGCTCCGGAAGTGGCTAAAAACGAAATACCTGAAGTGTATTCCACAAGCAATCACAATCGGTCAAAGAGGAAATAAGAGAACAATAAGGCCAGTGTAACCTCTGGGAATAAACTGAAAGACAACCAAAATCGAACGAAAGGATGTGGTTTAAATCTAAGTCGTAAATGAGACAAAAGGAAAGATTGAACTCAACCTTGAGACTTCCTAACCAATTCCTTTCACCAACAGCTGGCTTTGGCACGTAAACAGGAAGTGGTTCTGAACGGAGAAAAATCAAAACAAACATATCAGGGTAAGAGTTAATGAAGAGCACGGCTCACAACGATCTGAAACAGCATACCCTCATCATGACTACTGGAGGCTGCTACCGCCGTTGTTCTTAGAAATCTTAGAGTTTGTGTTCGCACGACCTGACGGCCAACATTGAAACTGAGAAGCCGGCTGATCATAGAGGTGGATAAGTCGCCTACGAGAAGCCATACAATGGTGACGTATTATGTCACAGCAACATAACCCCAATTATGGAAGATAGGCGTAGTTCCAACTACTGCGAGAATTCCAATTTAAAGCAAAAAAAAATTTATTAAAGATAACAGGTACCCGCATTTGAATGAAAATATATATGAGAACAACAGAACTGTGAAACGCTTTTGAATCAACATTAATGTCTACACAGATGTGAATTTTCAAACACATGCTGATGACAGCGTCCTCGCTTGTGCATCCGATATCAGACTCGCATAGGCGGGTGGAACCTTGCACCCTTCCAATTTCTGAAAAGCAAAGCTCCGTTTTTTCAATCAGAATGATACTTTCAGAGAAAAGTTACCTTGGCCACCATTTTGCTAGCAGCGGGACTTTTGGATCCTATGACACAAAGTGCATCACTTCGGAATCGGGACCACCTTACCGATGGATCGAACAACAAATCTGAATAACAGAAGTGCAAAGAGAAGCAAGTCCGGAATGCATACCAGTTCCAGAAGACCAAAAGCAGATATTTCCCCGTAGAAGTTTTTGGGGACCTTACGATAAAATTTTGAACGCATGAGACGATAAGTGGGTCTGGCCAATAACTCAGACAGAAAAAAACCCCTACTAAAATAGCAGCAAAACGCTATGCAAGGAAGCAGGACTAGAATATGCGACACGCTAACTAAGCAAGATAACAATGTTCAGCACAGTTAGCTATCTCGGACACCACATAATGTCCACACGCAAAAGGAAAACTCCTAAAATTTGTTAATCTGGTTTCCCACTGGAGCGCGCTAACGAATTCCACATCACTGCAAATGCACAGATGCAACTTATATCAATGGATAATATTAAAGGAATCTAATTTGTGTTCTCTATTGCAAAGAAACGACATGGAACAGAACGCCTTTCAAGATTTTCACAGCAGCTGAAAAGTTGAAAGACCTCACGCATGTGCAAAAAAAAAGGCGAAAAGAGGAAATCGTAGTAGCTCTCCAGGTGAGCCTTTGCACAAGGAAGCGGCCATCCGCAAATGCTCAGAAAATTTAGAAAAGATGAAGCAAAATAAAGTTCATAACTGTCGAGTTCAAGAGCCAGAAATAAACATACTAATGTCCAATGGCTTCTTAATGGTGCTGCTCCATTTATCCAATAAGACCATTATAGCCGTATGGTAATTCATGGCTTCCGTATCTGAAGCAGGTTCGCCTTCTATCTCCAACAAGTAAGTTAACATTTTCTCGAATACCTAAAAAAAATTCCTTGAGAAGCAAAACAAAACTCAGTATGTCAAAATCATGCCTCTTGCCGGAAAATGTCAGCCAAATGCGGAGAGTCTCTGAAGCCCTTAAGGAAGTAGCCTGGGTTCCTGTTGATATAACTGGCAAAAACAATAGCCATTGGTCGATTGATGGGCATGAATCGAGTGGCGTAAACGACGAAGAACACCGTAAATTCTGGACACGACGTTTCCAAAGGCAGAAGGTACTCATACTGAAAACGGCAAGGTACAACTGCAACAGTGTGATGCTATGAACTCTCAGTAGTCAGGATAGTCAACTCCTGATCCCAGTATCTAAGCAATATTATAGGTATCGACACTCCGGCTGAGTTCAATCCTTACCGTACTGCCTAAAGGTTTAAGCGTGAAAGTTTTCACACAAATTGAACACAAGTTTGTGTTTAAATTTAGAGTTCACTTCCTCTGAACAGTGAGTATTACAACTCTTCATTATACTCGGACAATTCCCAAAAGTATAACACAAACTAAAGTATGGAACTTACAATTTTGGAGTCGGCGGGTTTGAGGTAGTGTTCTGCTAGAACAGCAACTAACTCCTCAGCGTAAGGCTTGCTGTTACCCACCTAAAGCAAAGTTATAGCAGAGATATTGAAGTGCAGATCAAAAGCGCTGCGTTTGCATGTGTATATCTGTGGTTATCAAGGAAATGTGAGTTGCACTGATTTCAATTCATGAATTTTCAACATTCGGCCTGTAAGTGATGGGAACGTTGTCTACCCAATGTTAGCCTTCCGCAATAATTTGTCACGATCTGTTTGCAAAAAAATTATGCATAAAAGCAAGTAAATAATAGGTTCGGGGTGTTTCGGAAGGAAACACACGGCTACTTGAATGGCTACACATGAAGAACTTTAACAGACTTCGAAATAGGCGGTAAACACCGCTCATTACGTAGACACCATGTCTGAAGTGAACCCGATACAAAGAGCTATTTCCTTAACCTCTAATATCTCATACATTTATCAATGTTAGCAATAATATCTTCATAAGGGCAATTTATACTGGATGCGTGCGACGGACGCGCGTGCGTCTATATGATGAAGAATAGGGCACAGTCGCATTGCAGTCGCATCGCAGTCGCAGCTCAGACGCACGCGTTTACGGCCTCGCGACGGCCGCGCGTTCTTTTCATTGAGGATGCACATGCCGTGTTGACCGGTCTTCATCGAAAATCCCTTACAAATGGATGCGTGCGACTGATGCGCGACTGACGCACGCACCTGGTATAAATTGCCCTATAAACACGTACAGTAAGCGTCGATAGAGCTGACATATTCATGGAATTAAGCGCACTGCAGTGGGATCCCGTCACGCGCGTCGGAATCGCTATTCTGTGCCACCTTGCGCCTTCGAGGGTGCAAATTCGTCAACTCCATCGACGCTCTCTGCAGATGGTTCATGACTTTAAGAACTGAGCATGTACATAGGTATTTCGGTCAGCGTATTTTAAACAAAGATAAATGAAACATCATGTCACCAACCTTGGAAAGCCACAGTGAAATCTGAGCATAAAGCTGAAGGACTGGAAACTGCAATGCATAGGACGCTAGTCGATATAGAAGACGGAGCCTTTGTTCATGAATGAATGAATCACCTTCTCTTCCGAGGAACAGTACTTCAAAGTAAGTGTATTTGTTCATCTCATCACGCTCCTGAAATAATAAATTCTGCAAACCATGCATAATGCAAGTGAAGAATTGGGTTTTCAAAAGAATTGAAAGATCAGTAGAGCACGAGCATTGAAACCCAACAGAACTGTGCAATGGAATTACTAAGAAAAGAAAACCGACATCCGGTACAATCGTCAGAGCTGAAAGAAGGGGGAAGAGGAATTTTTTGACAAGTACGCCGCAGAACTTCAAACCAATTTCAACTGTAGCGCCGGTTTTTGTACAACCAATTTACCGAAAACCAAAATTGTACCATCACAATCTCTTGAAAATTGGCGCAGAAAATGGGAGAATGGTTTCCATGCTGACTATGAATTCTAACACTTCTTCTCTTTCGAAAGCAGTTATCCTGCGGTAAAGGCATAAATGCCCATCTACATCGTTTTAGAAAGCTGAAAAATCTCTTTGAGAGATACTTGAAGTTCAGGATTTTAGCGGTGTAATGTATAAACGATACGAAAACCTACCGTGAAAAAATGAGCGAGGAGATTGATGAGCGTGAATTCTTGAAGTTGAGATGGCCGTGATGTCTTCCTATCAGGTCCAAGGCAGAATATTTCATTATCGATCAACAACTGCAGATCATTGTTCTTTGTCAGCGATGGCCGTCCTCTTCCGTGGCTAGATAGTCGGATATGTTTTGACACCTACAATTTGGCAAAATCGCAAAGGGAAGTTTTGCCATTTGGATTGTAAATTCATGTTTTTTTTAAGTAATGTGATCTAAATACGTTAGCAAGCTAGAAAGCTCGAGTACAAATAGGTTGTGTTTATACTTCATCGCAAGGAATAGTGTTGCGGCGACGGCAACAATGTGCGCGGCGCAACGGGTAGGATAGCAAAGTTGAGCAGTCCGTAGGCTAAAAGAAATGGAGAAAGAGGGAATTGATAGCATACCCTAACCCATAACATCGACGAAGTCTGCTCTTCGCGCTAGTAAATGAGACTCAAATCGGCTTATCACCCAATATTTAGAGAAAAAAGTAGAAGCAATGCGAGACGGGGAAGCGCCGCGATGAAGTGTAAACCAGCCGTAAGAGCAATGATGTGACATCACACTGCGGAGTCGCAAGAGAAAGGAAACAAGCTGTTGGGTCGCTTCGACCTATGTCGCAAACAGTGTATCTGAATTTGGAAATGAAAACTAAGTCCTCTGCTTTTAGAGAAGCCGTAAATAAAACTTCTAAGCGGATGGAACAGTAGAAAAAGGTCTTTTTTTTGTGGTGACAATATAAACGCTCACCTGCAACAGAGCTTCAGTGACGCAGGCAGGGAATGCAAGTCCAAGAGAAGTTGGGATCGCCACACCATGATGTATAGGTCCACCTCCACGGCGCATAAGATCACCTGCACTAATACTATGATCGCAAATATCACAAAAAAGAAACGCAGCTCACGATCACGAGTAGTTCAAAGGGGTTTTGTGAGACTTCGAACTCATACTAAACCGTTAAATAACACGAGGCACATGAAAATTCACGAAATCGGGCCGGAGTTACTATGGAAAATGGATACGATATTCGTGTTCAGCACCTCAAATAACCCACCTGGCGAATTTTGGGCCAAAATTTTTATTTCGAAATTTTGGGGCAGAACTAGCCGAATAGTGCCTTTTTTGTATTCGTGGGACATTTGTGATGTGCTGGTCTTGTATTTCACAAACTAGCGGCTCAATTCGGGAGTCGAGGCTTCTGGCCGATGCTGTCCTTAATGTTCTAACTGTGGAAATTCCGCCAGTTGAAGTGATGGTGCGGCCCGAGAATGAGTTAGGAGACCTGGATTTGTCGAGGTCTGCACAGCGCACTGTGTTCCACCGTGCTACACTCCAAGAGCAGAATGGCGATAGTGGTAGCTGTTTCCTTCTCGTGCAGAAACGGTGTGAGAACCTGATCTCGAGTAGGAAACGTCCGCAGACTTCCTAGCTACAGTGAGCGTCGATGGAACTGCGTTTTCCACGGGCCGGGAAGCGCTACGCGGCGCTCGCGCTGGAATCGTCGCCGTAATAGCGGACCATCGGGTTTTCTTGATTGTTGGTTAGTTTTCTTGATAACTGACATCAAATAGGATGAAAACTATCGAGAAAACCCCTGGCTTGCCATTACGGCGGCGATTCCAGCGCGACCGGGGCGGTGGCGCCGCCTGCTTCCCTAGTACATGAAAACCCACTACCTAACTCAACGCCCACTATACATATAGGAAACTACAAACGTACGTAGACAAGAGTCGAGATCGCGGCGCGGCTCTCATGGGCAGAGACGCTGGCGCTCACTATGCTGAGCTCCCGCAACTCTGCCCAAGAGGGCCACGCCTCGGTTCTGATTCTTGACTGCGTCCGTTTGGAGCTCTCTGTATATGTTGATACGGATGGAGCTGGAGCGGTATTCGACGACTAGTGGCGGGCGTGGCCACACTTAATAAGCACGAAGAAAAAAAATGAAGCCACTGATTGATGGCGAGGTTACAGTGCACGTCAATCGCTACTGCACCGGGCTGGACAATGTGGTTTTGAGCGATCTAGAACTCACATCAAACATTGAAAAAGCGCGAAACATGCATAAAAGCCGCGAAATCGGAGTGCTCTTTTCGTACATCGTACATCTTATTACGCTCCACAGACTCGTGGGTCCCGGCACGCGCAACTGATCTGACACGTGCTTGTGCGAGTGGCCGCAAGGCCTGTGCACACTGGCAGCTGTGTTCGCTACTGCAATTCAGATTTTTCACAGGTAAGTCGGGGTTCCTTGTATTGTAAGGGAGCTAGCAGGGCGTGAAAGGACGAGTGAGAGAGGTCAGAGAGAAAGGCTAAACAGGAGAGTTAGAGGCATGAGTCACTTTGTTTCTTTTCGCTGAAGACTTTTCTTTCAGGGCGTGGCGAAGCAACGGGTTAACGAGGAGAAGCCCGGAGGCTCGAACTCGGTGCGGCCGCCTGACGCCGAGCCCCTTGATGCCAGCCGACCTCCAGCCTGAACCTACCCGCCTGCTGAGGTGCCCGTTGCCACCCACCTCGATCAACCTACCTGCCGCCCGTGATCTTTCTCCCGTTTGCCTCGCCAATAATAAAACTATTTTATTCACTGAATATATTTTCTAATAAAGCAATTTATTTACTCTGTGTATGCATCGGCACCTTCCACGGCGCTACGCTTACTGGTAGCAGCGAGTGGTTCCACCGCTCGCCGGCTAGTGCCAGCGGGAAATTCAGGTTAGTTTTTGAAGTTTTCTAAGTAAGGCTCTGTTGAGCAGAAACAAGTGTGGCCTCCTTGTTCCCTGTTTAAAAGAGTGCAAATTGGCGGCTGGCAGTTCATGAAAGGGTTTCTCCGAACAAAGAGTACCGTATTCAGCTGATTCATGCGTGTTGCGCAAGCGCATGAAGAACTTTCGTGGAAGCTGGATCAAAGACTTTTTGCCGAACATCTGGTTTGAATTCGAATTTCAAACGGCATTTTTTTTCTAGCCCAGCTGCACATAGGGTGAACCGAGTACGGTAGTCCTTTCTTTTTTTTTGGGATTATGCTAGCTGAAGTTTTGTGGCCTGTTAGAGCTATGTCCCCGGGGACCTGTTGGTCGAAAACAAGTGTAACGTTTGTGACGAGAAGATACAAAAGCTGTGGCAAGGAGTCTCAGATATCAGAGTTAAGGATTGCGTAATATAAGAAAGCAGCAGAAGGGCGCCAGAAGGGAAATCTTGAGTATATGCTAGTGCGGCAAGTAATTAGAGCGATGCGCCATCCACCGACTGGATGAGCACCAGAGGCATACAGCCGAGTAGGGCACTTGAGTGAGCAGAAACGACAGAAGGTCGTAAGCATTGTTAGAACGTTAGTCTTGTCAACCTCTCCTGTGACGTGTGGTCGTCTTCAACTTGTGTTTCACATATCATCAGAGCAATTTTTTTGATGCTTAACTCATCTACAGCAAATTTTGCAGAATATTTTTGCCTCCCACCTCCTAGTTTGAATTCCTACGATTCTCAAGATTTTTTTTTTTTTTTTGAATGCCGCGCCTACGATCTGATAAAATTTTCTGTAACGTTCCCACATCTGGTTAGATGGCAAGTCAGATAATAGAGTTTATCAAATACCAATGTGTTCTCACAGCATTTCCCTCCGCGCTTATCTCGTAGCTTCATCTCCGAACTCGTGTAAGCAACAAGGCTTGGACTTCGAATCCTTGGGAACTGTTGGCTTCTAGGGTACTGTAGCCCCGCCCACCCAGCACCACCCAGCATAAATAGGGTACCACAGAAGGAGCCACTCATCAGTCTGCCTTAGGACCCCGCGAGCACGGCCGTGCCGGCGGGCCGTCCACCTGGCGTCTCCCTTCCTGTTCATACTCTGTTACAACAAGTTCACCTTATGCCAACCCTCAGTGATAAATCATACTCGCATAACAGTTAGATCCTCGCTGATGCTCGCCCTCATTGAGTCTGTTCCTGTCTGTAATAAGTAAATATTTCAGGTTCCTGATGGGGCCAGTGACGCGATCCATGACGCACTCGAGCGACTCTTCGGCTGTTGCCACGACACCAGTGTCCTCCTCCGAGCGAGTTACGGCACCACTAGCTGGGGCCCTCGCCAATCTCGACGACGCTTCCACGGTCCACGGGAAGGAAGCAAAGGAGCTTCGGGATGCTGCCACCGAAGCCCTCGTCAACGTTTGGCGCGACGCTCGACAATCAACTTCACAGCTGGCTCAACAGTTCAACCAAGGTAATTCTAATTTATTATCAGGTTTAAATGAGTCTTTTGCAGCGGTAGGCTCTCGCATAGAGGCACTACCGCTCGTAGCATCGTGCAGTCCTGATGGGCAGATTCCGAAAATCCAATCCTTTTCCGGTTCGGGAGAGAACGTAGCACAGTTTTCGATTTGGCTGCGCCGCTTAGAAGATATCATAAGAATGCGCGGCGCACCCATGACTTCTGAACAGAAAGCGAATTTTTTGATTGGCTACTTGGATGGAGTAGCCCGCGAAAAAATCGAAGAACTTTCGGAAGAAGAGAAGAAGAGTTTTGAAACGATAGTAAGCCACTTGCGTAACTTTTTTGAGAGCCCGCAACAGCGCTATGTGGCGCGGCAAGCCTTAGCAGCCTGTAGGCAAGAACCCGGTGAATCAAGCACAATTTTTGCAAATAGACTGCTCAATTTAGTCCGAGCCGCGACCGCAGGGCAAGATAGTAACACCCAAAAGGAAAGGGTACTAGAAGAATTTGTGGCCCGACTCCGTAGCGACATACGCTATTTCGTTAAGCTTGATAACCCGACAACTTTTGAGCAAGCAGTCACAAAAGCACAGACTGTGGAACAACTTCTCTCCGAAGCTGCCTCAGAGCGCCTCATGAATCCCACAGCCACTCCGCAAACAGTTGCGGTAGGTTCGGTAGCAAGCCCTTCTTACCAGAACAGAGTAACATTCAGAGACCAGTACGCCCGACGAGGAACAGATTCTTTCAACAATAACCGTTCACGCTTTCAGGAAGCTTCGAATCGACGACGGATGCCTCCTCGCGACCCCACTTCTGGGAGCGACACTACTTGCTACAACTGCGGCGGAGTTGGACATTTGGCAAGGATCTGCCCCTCGCCTCGGAGAAGGAGCCAAACACCAGGTCGGTCAAATGTTCGAAACGATTCTGTTCCTGATAATCGCTTTCCTTCTCGCCCTCGTTCACCCTTGAATCCTTCCTCTCGAGCGGGAGTCTTGAATATCTCTCCTAATGATCATGATTTGGATGAAGCACGAAAACAAATTGAAGTTTTGTCTGTCACGCTACGTGAGAACCAAATTGCGTTGGCCAACTCGAATGCCAGGATATCGGCTTTAGTAAAGCGCAATGACGAGTTGGCCCGCTCAGCTTTTGGAAATGCTTCATCCACGCGACGCTCCTCTTCTACTTCATTGCCAGGGGTCCATTCTCTCTTACTCTGTTCGGCAGTCATGTCCTGCCTTTCTTCGGCAAGCGCCGCTCAACCTGTCTGGTTATGTCCCCGTGAATCTAAAGATGTGTTGAGCTATATTCCTCTGACCTACAACTGTTCGCATTTAATTCCTGATGTGGCTAGTCCCCCTGTCAGTACGATAATCCAAGTGTATCGTCCAAATTCAAAGCGATACGATACCCCCGCGACCTTGTGTAAAATAGTTGAGCACTCGGTCCTTTATTCCGTAAATCTTTTTGGTGCCCGCCGCGAAGCGCACTCGGAAACCTATAAGACGGTCACGGTAGAGCATTGTAGGCAAATGAAGCTGCACCATAAGTGCGAGCACGGGAACATGGACCCAGTAGGAGACGCCTATAAAACGGGAAATGAGCTAGCCTTTGAGTGGCCCTCAGCACCTTTCGGGTGTTGTGCCGACCATAGGGTTACGGTAGTGAATTGTTACCTAGTGCCCACGGTAATCCATGCTCGCCATGGAAAGGGAGCTCCTGATACGGCCATAGGTGATGTTCGCCACTGTGCATACAGGGACGGAGCGTGTACCCTCAATGACGGATCCGTTTTGCTGTGGACGCCAGAACAGGAGGAAATTTGTGCCTATATCCCGGTTTCTAAAATGAAGGGGCACCTCCTGGGGCATGTTTGGATTAGCGACTCGAAAGAGTTCGCTCTCTCGTGGAGGGAGGATAGCCCCACAGTCCTCGATTGTGGTAATTCGCTGACGATTTCTGACCAAGGCTACGCGCTTACCACCATGCGGAGAACTCCTCGGGCTAGCGAACCTCAAGTAGGAATCGTGACATCCAACCAGCTTGCAGCTCAGTTGTTAGCAGTTGAGGATTCGGTCCAAAGCTCAGTAACTGCCCTCTTTCGTCATGCGTTAGCGTCGCTTTGTGATCGCACCAATATGTTAGCATTCTCGCTTCATTCCTCATTGAAGCTTGATCCTACCTACACAGTGCGAAAGCTTTTAAATCGCCCTGATGTAGCGGCAACTTACTTAGGGGATAGCTTAGTGCAAATTCATAATTGCATACGAATTCCCCCTGCGAACTACCGGGTCTTACCCTTCAATGGTACATGCCACACCAAACCAAGGGTAGAGGTAGTTCTTCCGAGTGGGTCCACCTGGTCATCTTTTGTGGACCCTAACACTTGGGTGGTTTCGAATGACGCACACCCGACGGATTGCGGGCTGGCCGCGTTCTTCCACTTTTCCACGCCTGATGGCATACTCAAGTTTGACTCATTTACTGGATCGTTTTCACCGATTCCAGATACCCAAATTAGGAACATCACGTTCCCCCCAGCCTTGCAGGACTTTGATTTCGCACCATCCTTGACAATTTTTCACAATCTAGTACTCACCAACCTCAGTGAGCTGGTCCAAGACCACCAGTTGCAGGAACTTTGGACTACCCGTGATTTTGAGAAAGTTTTGTCAGTCCTTGGCCAAAGTCATGCACCCAACCAGCCTTCGCATGATAATCTCCTTGAAGACTCGAACTTCTCCTTTTTCAAATTTATTGGCTTTTCTCCCTTTGATATGTGGGTAACGATTTGTTGCATTGTTATTTCTGGCTCGCTGGTAAAGAAAGCGGTAATGATTTACCTAAACATAGCGTACCCTGGGCTGCTGCCCCGAATCGAGAATTTCTATCGTTCACCGAGGCGATCTAATCCCCCTTCTAGTGCCTTGACAGCAGCAGAATCTCTTCAGTCTCCAGTAGTACATAGGGTGTCTCTCGATTCCTCTGAAGAACCCAGCATTGAGCTCGCTCGTCTGGAGATCGACGCTAAAAATGCTTGGCCACCTAAGGCTTGCATGAGCCCGATTAATGTCCTCTCGTTGAATGATTCGCACAAATTCTTTGTGGCTCAGATCCCCATCAAAGCAAACGGTATCTCGATGTTAGGGTTAATCGATACCGGTGCTGCTATTTCGGTAGCCAGTTGTGAATTAGCCGACCTCTTGGGGATTTTCCATCTAGACAAAAGCCCAATTACCTCTGCCGTTGGAATGGCAGGAATACCAATAAGCCTGATAGGCAGCGCAAATCTAGAATTCCAAATAGGTACCAACTCGGTTACCGCTACGGTGCATTTTACCAAAGGGTCGTGTATCCCGAGGGAAGCGGACAGTTTTAACATTATTATGGGTAACAATGTCCTATCCGCATTACCTCCGTGGACAATTGATTATGGGAAACGAACCTTCACATTAAATGGGGAACCAGTTAGAATTCTTTCTATGATTCCAGGATTACCAGAATCGGACGAAAATATAACAATATGTGTTTCAGAGACGACAGCACTGCAGCCGAAGACTGAAACCTACGTCCCTTGCTACACAACGCCCCCGGTCTCGTCACCCGTCATGCTGGTTACCCAATCATCTCATCTGGCGGACCGATCATTGTTAATCGCTCCGGCAGTCTTCAACACAGGTGAGGTCAAACTATTAATTACCAACCCTTCGGAAAAACCCGAAATTTTGTATAAGGACCAAAAGCTTTCTCAAGCCGTTCGCCTCGAGGAAGAAAACGGGTCCCTTTGTGAACTCCAACATAGTTTTTAGCAATTCTTTTGTGGGTTTGCAACTTAACCCTCCGGCTGATTGCCACGACGCTAGTACCTCCTCCCAGCCCTTATCAATTGATCTGAGCGCCAGCGACATTTCCACCGCAGAAAAGGAAGAGCTGCTCGCACTCTTTCATGAATTTCGCGACCGCATCTCGCACAGTTCCTACGATTTGGGATCCTACGATAGTGAAGAAATTCACATTAAGACCACCACAGAAATACCCCCAACTAAATTCCGTCCCACCCGGATTCCAGTAAAATATCAGAAAGAATTAGACGATCATATTAATAAGCTTTTGAGGGCTGGTCGAATCAAAGAGAGTGATACCCCCTGGGTACATAATACCGTCCTGGTAAAAAAGCGGGATGGCTCCCTGCGCGTGTGCCTTGATTTTCGCCCTTTGAATGAAATTACCATCCCGGACCACTATCCTCTCCCAAGGATCGAGGATATCCTGCAAAAAATCGCTGGCCACCGGTACTATACGTCTTTAGATTTGGCTTCTGGATACATGCAACTTCTACTGGCCCCCGAAAGCCAAGCCAAGTGCGGGTGGGCAACGCATCGGGGTATCTATCAGTTCGTGTACCTCCCTTTCGGACTCAAAAATGCGGGAGCCTATTTTTCCAGAGCAATGTCACGAATTTTGGCGGGACTGGACGAAAATTGCCTGGCCTATCTCGATGATATAGTCGTGTTCGACAAAACATTCCAGAACCATCTAGAATCCCTCCGCAAGGTTTTTATGCGCTTTCGGGACTTCAACATTAAAGTTTCAGGCAAAAAGCTAACCGAGGTAGCCCGCTCTAACATTACCTTTTTGGGCCATGAAATTTCTGGGGATGCTTATTTCCCCTCCGACAGAAATATAAGGGCTATCAAAGATTTTCCTACGCCCAAAAATGTCAAAGAAGTAAAGGGATTCATCGGTATGGCTAATTTCTTCCGCCGTTTCATCCAAAACTTCGCGCTAATAGCGGCCCCGCTGTATGAGCTCGCAAAAGATAAAGCCAAATTCACGTGGGGCCCAAGCCAAGACGAAGCTTTTCGCCACCTGAAAGAGAGACTTATCTCCAAACCCTGCCTATCCTTTCCCCAGGACAAAGATTTTATCCTTCACACTGACGGTAGCCAAATTGCAGTTGGAGCTGCTCTATTACAGCAAAAGTCCGACGACAGCAAAGAACTTGTCGCTATCGGGTACTATAGCAAAACGCTATCCGACTCTCAAAAGCGGTGGAGCCCAACCCACATCGAATTGTTTGCTATGATCAGCGCCCTTCGATTTTTCAAAGCAACGATTTACGGTAACTTGACCAGAATTTTCTCGGACCACCGCCCTCTCACTTACCTGCTAAAACATAACAAGACCCATGACAATTTGACTCGATGGGTCGTAGAATTGCAGAGTTATAATGTCACTATTGAATACTTAAAAGGCTCTTCGAACGTAGTGGCTGACTGCCTATCAAGAATTGAAAATCCTAAAGTGCGGTTCCAGGACGATACTCCGGAAACGGACGATATCGTGGAATTCCCCGCCTGTTTGACAATTGGGCCTCCGTGCCTTTATTCCGTGCGACCTTCACTTATCTTTGTAGCTTCTGCTGTAGCCATAAAGCCCTACGATGCTTTAATCGAGCAAAAAGCTGATCCTTTATGCAACTCGTTAAGGGTATTTATTGAAACTCAACATTTTCCAGATGATGTCGCCGAGGAAGAAAAACCATTGTGGATCAAACTAGCTGAGAATTGCCGAATTCAGAAGAATGGCTGCCTATACTACACAAGCCCCAATCCCGCCCGCCCAGGTACGTTTCTTGAACAGCTTTTTCTACCTGAAAAATTGAGACACCCCGTATTTTTGGCCATGCATTCTAGCACTACAGCCGGGGGGCACTTTAATTGGCGCAAAACCTTAGCTAAGATAGCACGTAAATACTATTGGCCGCACATGGCTGAAGATATCTACGCTTTAACCAAATCTTGCGATGAATGCCAACGCAAACGAGCACAGGCGATGAATCGTGAAAAACTAATTCCCGTGGTTAGCGGGGGGATCTTCGACAAGGTCTATATGGATCTAACCGGCCCGCTTCGAACATCAGAGGCAGGGGACAAGTACATTCTGGCCCTGATCGATCATTTTTCTAAGTACGTCATCACGGCCGCCCTCCCTGACTGCACAGCGGTTACGGTGGCTCACGCCATTCTAACTGAGTGCATCTTAAAATTCGGGGTGATGACCCAGCTCATCTCCGACAATGCGTCTTACTTTAAAGGGGAACTAATATCCGAACTGGGACGATTACTCCGCATTCAGCGATATTATACCACCCCGTACCACCACGAAGGAAACGGGGCATGCGAGCGCATTTTTGCCACCTTCCACCCCATGCTCAGAGCTTACATAAGCGAGAACCAATTGGATTGGGACAAGTACGTCGCCGCTTGTACCTTTATGTACAATACATCGGTTCACAACAGCACCAACAATACCCCTTTCTTTCTTGTCTTCGGAAGGGATCCAGTATTTAACATCGACCTGATAATTAAGCACGATTCCGAGCGGCATATTCCCACGGACCAGGACTCTAGCATTTATCTGGAAACGTTAGTTTCAACACTCCACGCATCGTGGAGGGCTGCTGCCCATTACAATGAGATTCAGCGTAAGCGGTTTAAAGATCAGTACGATAAATCGCACCTACCTTCCCTCTCCGTGAAAGTTGGCGACCGAGTGTACCTCCGCGATTTCGCGCCTAAGGTGGGGTTGTCGCAGAAATTAGCTAACCCCTGGTTAGGCCAGTTTCGAGTAATAGAAGTAGACCACCCCCACTTAACAATAGTTAGTATCAGTAGCCCGCAATCGAAACCTAAACGGGTGCATATGAATCAGGTGAAACGGTGTTATGAAATTTCGGGACCAGCTTTTACCAGCCCATGGGAGCCAGAACCGGAACAGTTAGCCTTGTCTTCGGCTGGCGGCCGGGACTACGAAATTACGGGTTATTCTCACAGCGTACCACCTGCACCAAACACCCCACCCCAGTCGTCCGAATCACATAGCCATCCTTACAATACTCGTTTCAGGAAGCGGCAGACATCACTATGACCTGTTGGTCCGAACCAAGAATTATTCGCTACTCACCTACCTATTCTGATTTTCTTCTCAGGAACAATCCCACCACTCCAAAGAAATATCTTTTTCCTTTTGACCACATCTCATTCTCCTTCACTTTCTTTGCACTCTCTCCTGTTTAAACCATTGCTTGTACTCTTTTGGCGTGATTCGCAATTTCTGTGCATAGTGGCCCGCGCACACATGTCCTCAGTATTTTCTCGTTGCAGATAACTTGGGGAAAAGCCCACGCCTACACTACTTCCGCGTCGCTCCAGCAATGTCATTGGGCGACCCACCACCGACCGATCCAGGACCGGGCGAGAGCTCAGGTACGCCGCCTGTCGGTGTTTTTCTTAGCCGTGATTCGGCCGAAACCAGTGATTCACTCCGCCACCAGCAGCTTTCCGCACCGGAGAGCGACCTCATTGAGGTCTCTCCCATGACTGAAGACTCAGCCACCTCCATTGCAGGGAACGACGAGGCCATGGAGCGGGGTTCCTCCATTCTCTCTGAATCCGTCGACATGGCCGCAGATGCTTCACCCCGACAAGCTCTCACGATCGACGACCTCCTGGGAGTTGATGAAGACATGGAGACGGAAACGGTCTGCGGATCCGTTAAGGACGCCGCACCATCCGAGTCTGTTGATGAATTTCCTCCACTTCCAGGAACATCGTCATCTAGTCATAGTGGTCTTTCTTCTTACAGGGCCCGACCATCCACCAGCCGCGCCTCCACGTCTCAGGCATCTGGATCGCGCCCCCCGCGCGGATCAGCTAGGGGTCAAGGAGCCCCCCGCGGAAACGCATCAGGTAGAGGTAGGGGCCGTGGTCAGAACGCGCGACGGGGTGCCCCTCAGCGCAGACAACCGGCACCCCTGCCTCGGGATACTCCTCCCAATTTTTGGCACTACCTTGTCGGGACTCATCCCTGGGCAGACTTGGTTAACCCTCGTCGTATCCGTATGACAGGTCTTTCAGATAGGGAGGTTAAAAATGCTATGCCTACCAACATCTACAAACATATCCCGAACACGGGTTACCTTTCTATGAAGTTTGCGAAGTCGTTGTTTCCGATAGCCACTTCCTCCTCTAATGAGCGGTCTGGACAAATCCCCATTATCGAGCTCCAGACCATGGAGGACGCGGTTCGTTTTCGTTTCGACTCTCAGCAAATCATAGATCAGCTGCTTTCAGGGAATTACCCACGGGTGGAAAACACCAGAGAGCCCACAGCCGCCGGCGAAAAACCATCTCTCATGGTGCCACCACTCATCGCTGGTAGGCGACCCGTGCTATATCAGGTAATAGCCACCAATCGCGGGACCAGCGTGGTTTTAGAGGCAAAGGACTTCCTCGTAATTGGGCCGGACAGGAGGGACCTTCACTGTATCGTTCTGGATCAGTTCGCGACAAATATCCAGTCCGACAAGCGCGGGTTCGACAGGGCGTTGGTATCCATCAAGGACCTAGTCTGGGTATGGGATGTGGAGCCAACTCGGCAGGCAATTGCGGATCCGCCAGGCACCCTTGAGCGGTCTCGGATCCCCCGTACGACTGCTCTGGACAACTCGTCGTCCTTCTTTTTCAGGGCCGCCACCTACGCGTTCGTTACACCAGCGGTATGGGCAAACGACGTCCTCGGCAACGTCATTTCAATCACTCGACGCGACCAG